>JASMMZ010000006.1:14116277-14735593 GCA_038502455.1 Anisogramma anomala | reverse complement strand
ACTATTTTTTTCCTTTTTTATTCTCTATATAAAAACCTACTGGCTATCTTAACTAACGTGAGTTAAGCCACCTATTGCTGTCATTCAACCCACGTAAGTAAAATTTCCCACTTCTACCACTAGCCATCTTAATCAACATAGGTTGACCCTTCACTATTTCTACTTAACCTATGTAGGTTAACTTGCCCACTATAATCACTAGCCATCTTAACCAACGTAAGTCCACCCACCTACTACTTTTACTCAACCCGCGTAAGTTAACATACCCACTGCTATTACTAATCCACATAGGTTAACTTATCCATTGTTACCACTACCCTACGTAGATTTACTAGCCCATTGCTTAAAAACCGTAAAATAACAGCTTTCAAACAGCTTCGTAACTAGCAAAACATAAAATTAGGTTAAACTTGCTAAAGAACCAAGCGGGAAAGCCCGTCGTTATCCTCGGCCTAACTATAACAGAATTTCAAAACATCGAAAGCCGAATTATTCAAAAAAAAAATTTGAAACCAACTTCCAAATCAGGTATATAAAACCCAACTATTCAACTCAAACTTATCGTTTTAGAATGTAACTAATATAAGGGCAATTTACCTAAAGTTTATCGCGGGTTCGTAATATTTCTTATATTTAGAATTTAGGTTCGATTTCACTATCATTACCAATAACATCGATAATGAATAATTAATAATCTTAAATTAACGGGCTCAAAAGAGGGTTGAAACCATTCAAATAAATTAATCGATATGACATGGGTTTTTTTTTTCACCCAGTTCATTGAAATCGATGACGTAAGAATCCACAATACGTATAAAGCGATATATTTTCTAAAACTAGCCTGGTTTCATTAAAAACTAGTCCGACTTATAATTCTTCAAAAAAAGCTCAACATTATCACCAACTTGAGTCTATTTCGAGAGAAAACGTTACTTATTAGCGATTTTCTCTATATGTTATTGCTCAACTGTTATTATGGCTTATACCAATTTCTTAACGATGTAGATACGATCAACAAATATTTCGACTTTTATGCGTAATTACGTAGCTAAAATCAGTAAACGTTTCATAGGTGACATAGAGTCAATATAATAACCGCAAGTAAAAAAAAAAGAGCTAATACTAATAATAGTAATATCCTTAGTACTTATGAACAATTCTCAACCGGATAACAAACTGATCAAATTAAGCTAAATATAAATAACGTAAAAAACGTAAATACTTTAAACCCTTTTAATTAACGCGTTCGGTAACATCATCTGTTTCGGGACTAAATACGATACTCAAGCATCGCTCCATCCTCGTTTAGTCTCAAAGACGTTTTCAAAACCCACTAGTTCAATTCGATCCTCAATCGCTAAATATAATGCGAGAAAACCCATGAAATCGTCAATAACAATTTGAAACCCTTTTCGCATAAATTTCGGTATCTATAATATTTATCGCTTCAGAAAAAATATTACAAATTGAATAATACGTCTTGATCATAAGTTAGTATAGGTTACTATCTCGTTCCCAATTGAAGCCAACCATTAAATCAATTAAAACCTCATGTTAAGATCGTTTGAAAACTAGTAAAATTTTAAAAAGACTCTCCTAATAGTGATTCTAATAATTCATTCGTTTATAAATGTTGTAATTCTGGTAAAAACATCGGACCGTACGTTATAACCCGGGCCGAAAATATATTGTAAATAAAATAACGAAAATAGTATCAACATTAAGGAAATCGGTAAAACGTAAGTCGAATATAGTTTAAATCAACGTAATAGTAAACGGTTCGTAAATGATAACTCAAATACGCTTACGAAAATGTAACATGTAATTGTCTTTGATTCAATAGTTCGAAATCGAAGCTCTAAGTATTTGGTTATAATTAATACAAATATCGGTAAGAAAACCCCGGTTGTATTTACCAAATTTATGGAAAATTTGTACGAATTTAAAATCCTTCAGAGTTTCCGTTAAATTAATGTAAATTTCGTATTCAAATTTTAATATTGGTGCGTAACTTTGAGTTTCAATACCGAAAAAAACCGGAAAGTCCTTGAAACCAGATTTATTCCATTAATGAACGAGACTTGTTTTTTTTATCGTATTTTTTGTGGATTTTCGTTAAATATTTTTAAATTTTCATACCAGGATCTAAATAAACCTAACTATAAAGTTAAGAAATATCATATTAAACTATAGGTTAACGATAATTTTCGGAAAATTACGAGATCACATTTTCTTTTCTATTTTAATGGTATATAAGTTTAATCGAAATTCGGCAATGTTAAGTGAAGTTTCGGAACCTAAGACGCCTATAATGACAAAAGCTACTGGAAAATTCCTAACGGTATTACGAGTGGAGAAAGTAATTTCAAGGATTTTATTTCTGAATTTTACCATTTACGATAACTTTGCTATAATGCTGTTTTCAATAGTATGATAATAAGGCGTATCTTTATACTTTATAATAATTTCAATACGTACATAGTTGAAAATGATAGAAGATGTATTAATATGATTGTAAATTGAAATAACGTAATGTGTAGTTAAATTAATAATTACGTTGAACGGGTATAAATATGTTGCAATAAACATCAATAAACAACTTTTAAAAGGTTTAGCAAATTGAATGCAAAATATGCGATTTTCCCAAATAATATTATTATATCTACAGACTTAGTCAAGCCTTTATGTACGATTAGATTTATAAGTGTTTCGTAAATTGAAAAGGGTATTTCAAAGTTGGTGTTTTTGAGGTGAACCATATTTTTAATATAAGAATATTCGCTTTAAGAGTTGTTAGCTAGTTATTTAAAGGGAAGGCTTTACTATTTAGGCGGTTTACCACTCAAGTTTTAGCTTTTTTTAAAAAAGGGTTACGTATTTTCTCAAATTTTTGACTAAAAGTCATAAAAATTTAACAAGCCTTAGTATCAAGGTGTACGAAGGGTTATTTACCACCTGAAATCATTTAATATTTAGCTTATAAGATATTGGTTTCAATATGATTAGAAAAATAAATATTTAGTTAAAATTTAGCTACGAGATCCTTACCTGTATTTGAATTTAGATATAATGTATAGTTATTCCTAAATTACGTACCGCGTACAGTAATTTGTAAAAAGTGGTAACCGTTTATAGCGAAGGCGGGATTTTCGTTAACCGTATTAATTACGATAGTTTTCATATTTTCCCCTAGTAAAACGACGTCGTTATATTAAGGTGTTGGGAAATTAATATAACTTATCATTTTCCCTACGGCTTTCGAGTATAAGGTCTTTATTTATAAGTAAGTTTCATGATACTTAATAAATATATTACGAAATTCATAAATTTTTCATCACAGGCGTATATTCGAAGGTTTCATTACGGTTAGTTCACGAGGTTTAAAACTTCGTTCATAAAGTTAACCTTATTTTTTTAAGAGTGTAAGGAAAAGCGCTTGAACTTGCTCTATCATTTGTTGGAATAATTAGCATCTTTTGATTCTGAATAAACTTTATTAAATCGTTTAGAACAGCGATTATGTTCGTGATACCGACTGCGTTCGCGGAGACTATCGTTATCTCGAAGGTGACTATCATATTCGCCGCAATGATTATCGTTGCGACGCTGTTCGCGAGGATTATCCTTAATCTCGCTAGGTTCATGATCATATTCACGAATACGATATCCACTTTTACCGGGTTCCTTGTTTTACCTCTTTTTATTGTTATATAAATTATCATTTTCGTATTATAGTTTTTCTTAAAAATACTACGAATTATACTTTTAACAGCTATCCTCAATAATAAGCTTGTAGTATAGGTATTCAAAATTAAAGATTACAAGTGAAATAGTTTTGAAGGTTTGAATTTAATATATTCTTTTAGAAGGTTTCACCTAGAATTTACATGATAAAAGTTTCATTCAATATTTAGGTTTGAAAAAAAACCAAATATTAATTATAATGCCGTATCAAATTTCATTGCGCCGATCGAAAATACCTTTTACTTGTATGTAGTTTAGCTTAGTTTAAATATGCTTTTTCAAATCGTATTTTTATAAAGTTTCCTTGACTCTTTATCATTAATCAGCTTGAAAGCGAATTAAAAAAAGCGTTTATACCAACAAACTTGTCGTTCGTAAAATCGTCGCGTAATTATAAAATTTTCCAAATTCTTTTTATATAGGAAGATAATAAACAGGCGGGTTGTACCCCACAGCTCCGCGTTCAATTCTATCAAAAGGATTAAAATACTTATTCATTCCTTGTCGTAAATTACATAATGATATTCGATATGCAATGAGAATCAAAAATAATACGTCATTGGACGTAGTCGACTCCAATCATCCCGTCAAAGTAAATAACATTTTAAAGCTCAATCGGAACAATCAGCTTTCATAAAAAACCGGATTAATATTCTACTAAGCGAAGACTAGTTCGAAAAAGAAAAAACCTTACGCTGATCGAAAGTATTTTTTTTCTCTAGCGCCCTCAACGAAACACGACGCCCTTTCTTACCCAACCAATCAAAAGGCTAAAGATTAAAAATTAACCACAAATGAATTACAGGTAAAAATTAACGAAAGAGAAAGAAACCTCTATCTTTTACATAAACGTTAAAAACACTGATTAACGAATGACACGTATTTTTTTGGATCTAAACACACTACGATTCTCGTTTAGATGACAAAGTTTCAATACTGAATATTTTAAATGATTAATATATACTCAAATACATCATAGTTTGAATTAACAGAATTCAAGGCATTCAATAACTATTGAATACTAACATAATGATCACAGAAAATACAATTTCAATGTATGAAAACCTTATTAAAATTGACCAAATGAAATATATTGAAAAAAAAAAGTAAATATTAATGAATATATCGTTAAAATATAACCGGTAAACCGGAAATACCGAAAAGAGTTACCAGCTATTTGAAAAGACCAAAACGTATACAAAATGAAATCTTTCACTCGTTGATTTCTTTAATACGTAACTGATGAAAAACGGTTTGAACATCGATTTCAATAATTTACTTAGCTCTTGAAATATTTGCGAACAATTCCAATAATAGGAAAAGAGGATAGAGGTCAGCTTTCGTAATAACGTTAAATTTTTGATAATCGAAATAAAAGTTTAAATCGCTTCAAGATTTCTTAACGACAAGTACAGGGGCACCCGCTAAAAAGATTCTAGCGCGAATATAACCTTGGTTCAATCCAGGTCATTAGGCTCGTGTACACGTTCCACTTGTAAACTAAAGGGTAGGCATCGATTAGCGCAACCGTGACCTATACAGTCATATCCTTCTTAATTATATACGGGAACTCGATTAGTATATCTTCATGGGATATATAGATAATAAGACGAATTATCCGAATTATATATATATATTACGTTCAATATAACTTAATGGAAGTTCCTCCGAAAAGATATGATAAAACAGATATAGGTTGCTTTCAAAAATTTTATTCTTAATCTATATATCCGCGTAACGTATAAAAAACCCAGTAAAGGTTTTATCTACCTATTTAATAGCAAACGGTTTTAGTTTTACCCTTTTATTAAAAGCGTATCGAAGGGAAAAACTTTCGATGTTGTGTTTTAAACCCTTAAGAATTTTAATAAATACCCGTAAGTACCCTTTTTTCCGCCTATTAAAGTATGGTATATTAGGCATAGTAATATTTCGAATGGTTTGAAATGCGACTTTAATGTTCTTTTTTAGGCGTAGGGAAACTTCACGACGTTAGGAGAACCAGAGTCCTATCCCACCGTACTACTGTAGCCTATAAAATATTCGGTTTCAGTGTAACGGAAGCGATTATCGTAAAGTTTTTATTTACTGGAGCTGCAGGCAAAGTTAAGGCTATAGTATATGCGGTAGATAAAGGGGGTTAAAGGGTCTTTCGGTTTTTTTTTTTTCCAAACCTGTTCGTTTAAAGTAGAAAGAGGGCTTGGGAGATACGTAAACCAGTTTTTAGAAGCGGGTATATTTTCCATTATCTGTATCCCTAAACCCTCTTCCACTACGTACTCAATAGCGTACATTACAATACGTGATGTTAAGTTCCAGTGTTTAGTAAAGATGAAACCGTTAAAACGTATAACGAAGGCATTAATTGCCTATTCGTATGCCGTATAAACAGACTCAATAACCTCAAGATTACGCTTTTACGTATCGAACTCATTATATAAGGACTCAGCATTAAAGCGTTGAAAGTGGTATGCAACAATATCTTTCTCCACTAGGGGCGGTCCAATTACCTAAAGTTTATGCTAGGGCCTTTGAAAAGTTAGCAAAAATCAAGTTTCCTTTACAAGCGTATTAAGGGTACGCGTGGTTGGTTTGACCCTTTTAGCGATAGAAATGGAGGGAGCAATTAGAAAACATTTTCTACAATGTTAAGATATCGTATGTGAGTCTAGTGGCGGCACTACTAAATGTGGGGTCCGCCCATAAATATGTCGAGAAATATGAGCCGGCTATTGTATAATAGACCTTTAAAGTTAACACGCTTCAAGTAATACTTTTGAATTTGATGGAGTTTTAATAAATTAAACTTTCGATGATATTAAAATAGTGCTTTTACCTATATTTATTGATATAGGTTATAAGTAATCCGATTGATAAGAACAGGTTTGTATTATTTGCACAGAAGCCGTCTGTAAAGATTACTAATTTGTTTTTGGATAGTCTAATTGGAATCATATCAATTCTCTCGTTTAGATTCCTCATATGCCACTCCGGCCTCTTATTTAGTCGGTAAAAGTCTTTATTTGACGGGTTTCATGTTTATATTTGAATAGATCGATCGTAAAAGGCTGCCGGTTTGTATAAAGTTGCGATGTAGTTTCCACGGGCGCGTTATTCCAAATACCGCTAATCCCTAGTTACATCCACTTGGCAATTTTGTCTAAGTTAGAGTTTTAGCCCGGTTCACAAGAACTAAGACAATTATCACTAATAATCTATATACAGATTGACGATTATTTAAAGTTAAGTTTGTTTTTTTCTACTAGAGTTGCGACCGACTTTTAATTTGAAAACTTTAAATCTTTCATCGCTTATTATTTCTATATCACACCGCTAGTAATTCCAATGAAAAGGGAATCGTCAATTCATAAACCTATTAAAACAATTTTTTACTTTATGTAAACAACAAACACAGATTATATATTAAAAACTTAATACTTAGTCACTATTTTAAGTAAGACTAATGGGTCATCATCTAATAAAGACCTGGTTTTTCTCATGCGAATATTGGCTTGATACATCGTATAACCGTCTCCAAAAGATGTTTGTTACGAAGTTTTTGTAATAATTTCAATAGGCCGATTCGGTATAAATTATTTGTTTATTTTATATACATTTACGTTATATAAAGCTATTCAAAGTGAATTTGTTCAAAAAATTTGATAGTAAACTTGTTGTTAAAGCGAGTATTAAAAGTTACCTGATTTTTTTCAATTGTCAACAATTACGTAAAAATCTAGTTTTGATTTTCTTATCTTATCCTTAAGCGATTAGGTGTGAATTTGCGTACGGATGCCTCGTGGCCTTATCTTTAATCTCGTGAATAAAATTCGATTTTAAAATCGTTATATTTGGTTTTTGGAGTTTAAAGTTACGTTTAGTCATAAATTGTAAAACCTTTCGAATAAGGAGTTTATTGATCTTAACCCTATCACTTTTCTTGAAAAGTTTTCCGAGGGTTTTAATAAATTTTTATACCTTAAGATTAAGAGCTAAGTCTTCATTATCCTTCTCCTTTCTATTGATTCAATTAATATTGTAAATTGGATCAGGTATATATTCCTTATTCTTAATGTTCTTTCTCTGAAATGGTCGGCTTCATCATCAGATTTATATTCATTTTATTGGTAGAGCCTTAGATCGTTACAACGTTGTCGATTAGAATCGTGCTCGAAGTAACAGTAGTATTGTATTGGTCGAGTGTTGAATGTATTGTTTTAAGTTTAGCAGACCGCTAGCCGTTTTGCACAGTAATTTGTACGTCCAATTGTTTAGCCCGTTTCCCAGTGTGAAGTGCAGCATACTGCACTCGACTTACACCTAATGCCGTAAGTTCACACAAACAATATACTTAACTTGTAGTTTGGTTAACTTTACTGTAAGTAAAGTTGACCTATTACACTGTATGTAGTACTATTTTAATACTAACGGCTTTTTAGTTTGTACGTGCACGCCAATATAGTTAACCAATCTTTTCCGGTTAACGTTAATTAAAGACCTCGTTAACTTGTTAACCCCATGTTAATTCCAATTGACTTTCATACTGAATTGTACTTAATTTCATTCAAATTAATCCTATTTGACCTTGATTGCTCCGTTATTCCGAGGTACGAATTTATTAACTCCAACAAAAAGTTGTTCCGCCACAAGCCTTCAAAACCTTCACTTTAGCCGTGCTAATTAAATAGGTTTACATCGTTAATGCCCTGGTAGCCTTTCATTTTTCCAAAATATTCCTGGTAGCTGTCAAATAACTTAGACTTGTCAAACGGCCTATTAACGTAGCCCTCGATACGTAAAGTTAGCCTGTTGTTATTTACAAACCTTTTTAGGGCTTTAATTGGTACTACTTTAGTTATAATATTAGTAGGATTTTCTTTTCCGTCAATCCATCGGAATTCCTTAATCTCTATCCCTTAGTATACTTTACAGAGTACTATTACGTGAATTATTAAGCGTTTTTCACTAGTGGTCTCGAGCTTTAAAAGGTATTAGATCAGGCTTTTCGAGTCGGTACAAATTATCACCAAAAAAGAGGAATTCTTAGTTAACTGGTAATAAGGTTAAGGATTTCCTATAATATTATATTTACATTGAAACATGATATTATGCCGTAAACTTTGGAGGCTAGTAGGCTTTATATAATCTATTTACATTGGACGGAGGTTTAGTAAATAAGGTTACCGTTAATTTTAAATTGGGTTTCCCGCTTATTTTCGTCAACGAGGTTTATTAGAAAGCCGATTTGTCAAGATAGGTTAGTGTTGTTTGTGAAGGACCTATCCGTAAAGATTATTAACTTAGCTTCCAACAGGTCGATTGGGATTATATCGATCTTGCGGTCTAAATTCCGTATTTGCTACTTGACCCTCTTATTTCGCCGGCTAAAGTTTTTATCACCCGGATCCTATATTCATACCGCGATAGAAACGACGTAAGAGGTTTTTAATTGGAATAAAGTAGCAATATAACTATTACGAGCACATTATTCCAAATACCGTTGAGCCTTAGCCACGAGAATCTTGTCGATTATATTCAAAACAGTGTCTTAGCTCTTTCAGCGGAAACTAAAACTAATATTAACACTAAGTATACAGATTTACAATCTATCAAATTTAAATTGATTACGTTTTATTAATATTGTCACCAGCTTATAATTAAGAATAAACTTGGAGTCCTTAATCGCCTGTTGTGTTTATGTATTAAAGCTATCCCTTTCCAAGAAAAAGGTATTGTTAATTTTCATGTTCATCATTCCAAAATCCTTTTCCTACGTTATTAGTACATACAGGTAGTATATTAAAAAAATTATCGTTAATCATAATTTTAAGTGTAACTGGTAGGTTAGGAATCAATAAACTCTTACTTTAACTAATTTATATAATAGCTTAAAATATCCTATTACCGTTCCCAAGAAGTAGATAACACTTAGTTCCTGTGGCAACTTCAATAATACGATCCGTTATAAATCAGTTACGAATTACGTATAAATTTATGTTATGTTACGGTAATTAAGCTTTAATTTGTTTTCAGTTTTATTTAAAAAATTGACTATTAAAGCGACCAGTAAACGCTAGTCAATCTTTTAAATTGTTAGAGATTACGTAAGGATCCAGTTTTCATCTTTATCGACGTATGCTTTAGCAATAAAACGTAACTTTTCTTACGATCGCCCTGTAGTTTTGCCCTTAACCTCGTGTATATTTTCTCAACTTGAGAATCATATATTTTGGGGTTTAAGGGTTAAAATAGGTTTTCCGTACAAATTATACAACCCTTTGAATTATTAGGTCGTTAATTTAGACGTTATCATTTTCCTCAAAAGGTTTGCGGGAGGTTATTATAATCCTTGTTATTCGGAGATTTAGTACCAAATCTTCTTTATCCTTTTTTTTTCCTATTTATTAAAATAGTATTAGAGATACGACCCGGTATATATTGCTTCTCTTTATCGTTTTTCTTCTTCGAGGGTTTTTTACGCCGGTATTATTTTATCGGTTTATAGATAAGGGGTGGAAGAAGTTCGTATTAGCTTGGTCGCTTGTTTTAAAGGTCTTCATTATTAATAGCCCTAATATAAGGTTTAACCTAAGTCATTCGGAAAGATATAAAACCGTGAACAGTTTTGATAATCACTTCCAAATTTACGATACTTAAGATCCTATATAGGCTTCCTATTTTTCCGGCTCCCACTATACGAAAACTCTACTATGTAATGGCAAAGCAGGTACGTCGATTATTAAAGAGCCGTTCCTGGTATTAAGGGTATTATTAACCTGTCGGTATGCCAATTCCCTTTGAAATTCCCTTAGAGCTTTGCTTTAGGCTGTAATACAATTTTAACTACTTGCCGAGTGCGGAGATTCACTCGTCCAGCGTAGGTATACTCTCAAAACTAGTAATGTTAACACTAGGCCGCCAGGGCTTATACTATCGTTTAAGCTTTTTACCGCTATTGAATAAAGTTCTTACAAGTCCGTAAATCATTTTATTTCCAATATAAAGATATTATACGTTCAGCGAAGTAGTGCGTATTCCCTATTAATCTTTTTAATATTTTAATTGACTTATATAAATACCTGTTTCAATAGATACCCATTTTTTTAGCATTTTCTTTGAAACTCTGCCTCCGTGAAATTAGTATTAGCAACGTAAATAATAACGTTAGATAAGTCTAAGTACTTGTCAATTTACAACATCCTTAATATTTTCCACGTATCCTTTGCCGAAAGGAATTTAAAAACTTTGCTCTGTAAAAAGAGGTTATTTAGCTAATAACGTAAAAAAAATGATTATTATTCAAGTAAAATTCGTTGAATAAAAACTTCCAGATGAAGTCCTTGCCGTTTTTTAATATAAACTTAAATCTCTGGGGAGAGTATGTATATGTTTAGTAGTAATAGTAAAGCCTTTTAATTTCTTTTGGGGTAAAGTATTCCACATTTTTATACCATACGGACTTTGGGACTTTATATAGCCTATTAATAGTTGAGTGATTGAAATTCCGGTATATTTAACGTATCCCTAGTTTCGTCAAGTTTAGTACCACTGTTTTATGGCTTTGAAAATAAAACTTTAGGTTTATCTACTTAAAAGTGAGGGGAAACCTCTAGCTGTTTTAAATTAGCTCGTTTACGTTAACATCAACGTTAATACATAGGGTTTTAATATTCTTTAAATAAAGGAGGAAAGGGGTAAGTGACTTAAAATATGAAATGTAATTGCTTGTACAACAATTGAAATTACCGTTATCTCCAGTGATAATGATTATTCTCTTAGTTTAAAACTAATTTTAGCTTTATCATTATTGTAACGATCGATTTTAGTGGTTATAATACTTTCCCTCCGCAGTGCTATATACTATGAATAACCTCTTGTTAAGTATCTTTCTTCTCTTCTATCTGATATAATGCCTTAAAACCTATAGTCCGCGTAGCAATCGCGAAAGTTAAAGGTATACGAGAGGTTAAGAGCTTAATTAAGGTAAAGTTAAAGGTATTTACCACCTAAACCATATAGGAAGATGTAGTTAGATAGTTACTAGACCGCGTTAAGAGCAATGTTTTTATGTCATTCAATTTTCTTGAGGGAATTATCGCCGTCAATTACCTTTTCACTCTCGAAATTTCAGATTTAAATCGAAAAATTGGTCTTTAAAATTAATAGGATATTGAATATAATATATTAAATTTTTATGATTTCGTTCAGAGGGGGGTTTCTAAGTAAACTAATAGCTAGACTTACCTTAAATCTAATATCTTTTACTACTATTACGATTATAATGCTTACGGATAGCAATTCTGCTTAAATATTAGCTTTATTGTCGTTAACATAGTTGTTACCTTTAGTTTATAATTGATAAGCTAAACCTTAGGCGTTGGAGGCGCCCGTAACCGTATTTGCAGTCGATGTAGTTAACTATCGTAAAATATTTTTTATTTATATCAGGGAAGATGACGGCTTAAAGGTATATACCAAGTTAGTTTGATATACGTGTTATTACAATCGTAAACAAATAACGTAACTAGTTAAAAAAGCTTTCGCAAGTGGTATCTGGGTGTTATAAAGCGTGTTTCAACTCATTAACACCCGTAACTACTACCCTTACCTACTCGCGGAGTATGGATTCACCAGTATACGCTTTTTCTATTACTTTTTAGCTTAATATCAATTGGTAAAACATTGAATTAAAAATATCCATTGGTATTTCCTTCGTTTTTTGTTCTTCCATATTATCGTAGTCTACCGAGTAATAGCTCAGTTTATATAATATTAGGCGTGATGGACTTTATATTTAAACTAGCTTTTTATACCATTATAAATATCTCCAAACGTAGTAACTCGAGTAAGGAAGGTTAGGTAATAGTCCTTAACGTGCCTTGTAAGGATTCCAGGAAATAGTAAGTGAAAACCTAAAAGAGAAACCTCTATTTACTTATAAATGTTTAGGAAGGGTATTATCTTGGTGTTTAAAAGGTTATAAATCTTTTCTTTATACCTTTTTACGTCATTTTAAATCTCAGAACAATCCGAAAAGAGTTTATAAATAATGTTAACTATTTTAATAGGTATTGAGGGCAGGTCTCGAGAATTATCCCAGTTATAATTAGTATTTTTTGGCAGTTTCAGCTTTGAAACTTCCGAAAAACATTGTAAAGGGTAATTGCTAATCGCCTATCCCAAGAGTTAAACCCTTGTAATAGAACCTATAGTAAGCGTTCGCGTCTGGACAAACCTACCATATAAAGATTTTTTAGGAGTTTGTCGATTAAAGTGTGAGGAGTCGATAGGTACTTAAAGATTTAGGAAGGTTTGACGATCCTACTTAATTTACTGGTGAAGGGAGTTAATATAAATATCTTTTGCCGTGTTGGCAGTTATTTCTTCGCGTTTTTTGCCGCCGCTAAAAGCGTATTTCGTGCTATCATGTAGGGGTGCTAGGCTACCGAATAGGTTAACAGGTTTCTTATCGCCAGCACTTAAAGATGCTTAATTTAATTGAAGGTGAAGTGTAGTTCCTTTTAAGAGTGTATAGGGGCGTTAAGGTTCATGAACGCATTTTCCTTTTCTATAGGGGTTTTGAGAATGATGGATTTAAGGGGGGTCTTTTTATTAAGCCATTTTAAAGAAGGTATCCGCTAATACTAACGGAGTCTTTTCAGGGATATAAATACCACAGCGGGTGACCTCCTTTCAATCTTGGCCTTAACCGTACGTTGGATTATCTTTTACGTATGAAAGTTCTAGTAATTGAAAAACTCGCGGAAGTCTTAAAAGTCGCGGGCGTTACGACCGTAGTCGTTACTGAGGTCCGCATCGATAATATAATGGTTAATATAGTTAGTTAAATAGACTTTAGTAAATTTTTAGTTAACATCCGTAATCTAAAGTTATTCGTCGTAATGGTTTGCGAAAACTGTTTCGAGGGTTTTAACTTTCTTTATATATTCCTGTTCTAGAGTTATCTTGGTGGTTTATTTTATTTAGGACATATAGGACGCGTAGGGTGAGATACTTAGTGATTTTGGTCGTGAGGGTCTTAGTGTTTTGGCGTAAAGTTGGGTGGGAGCTTGACAACTTGGTGCTAGGTCGCTCAGCGTGGTCTTTTTAGCGCGACTTGACGATTCTTGGTGTTTTTCGCTTGGAGCAGCAAATTTGACGGTTGAATCGGCGTAGTGAAAGTGAAAAGAGTAAAATAGGGGCAAAGGTTAAGTGTAAAGGGTAAAGTCGAAGGTCGTTTGTTACTTTAGGTTGTTTGGTATAGGGATTTGGTCGTTTTTCTTCTAGTAATAGCACCCACAGCAGTACTAACTTAGCCGTTTACTAACTTTCCGAACTTTGAGACTTCTTACAGTTAATTTTAAAGTTTTTAAGAAATATCTTTGGTAAAGAATTTTTTGTGTTTTCGATAACGATATCGTTGCTATCTCTAAGCTACTGTGAAAACCGACGTAACCTAAAAGTCTTTTTTACTTATTGCCGTAAAAACCGACACAGTAGTAGAGACCCTTTACAAGAATCTTTCTTATACCTTAGTCTTTTATAAAGCGTAACCGGAAAGTAGATTCTTCTTTTACTTAGCTAATTTGTTCTCAACACAATAAGCATTGATTAGTGCTGGTAGGGCCTTAAATCGTTGCAACGTTGTCTATTCGAATCGTGGTCGAAGTAACAGTAGTATTGCATTGGTCAAGTGGTGGATGTATTGTTTTAGGTTTAGCAGACCGCTAGCCGTTCTGCCCAGTAATTTGTACGTCCAATTGTTTAGCCCGTACCTTAGTGTGAAGTGCAGCATACTGCACTCGACTTACACCCAATGCGGTAAGTCCGCACAAACAATACACTCAACTTTCAGTTCAGTCAACTTTACTGCAAATAAAGTTGACCTACTGTACTTCATGTAGTATTATTCCAAGACATTTATCAATTACAAAAGGAAAGCGAATTCCTTTCAAGCATTGGCTTAGTTTATAGATCTTCATTGTTATCGTCAGTCGCTTTGATATAGGGTTTAGCCTAAGTTATGCGGAACGTTACAAAACCATAAAAAACATTTACTATTTTGCGGTTCAGTATATTTAAGATTTCAAATAAACCATGTCGGTTACTTAGCTCCTACCTCACTAAAACTTCATTTTGTAACGGTAAAGTAAATACTTCGATCGTTATAGGAACGTTTCTGGTATTAAAAGTATTATTGACTTCAAGCGGTATCAATTCCTTTCTAAATTTCTTTAAGGCTTTGCAGTTTACCCCAGCTCTTTTTTGGTACTTGATAATATTAGAGATTTATTCGTCAAATAAAGATATATTTTCAAGAATAGTAGCGTTCGTAATAAGCTGTCAAGGCCAAAAATACCACACAAGTTCTTTACCGCCATTTCAAAACGTGTGTCCTGATCTGTATAATTTCCAATATCCAACGTAAGGATATTGTACGTCAGACGAATGTTGCGTGTACCTTTTCGAACTCTTTAATTCTTCAATAGACCTTCATAGGTACGTGTTTGTACTAATTCCCTATTATTCTTACGTTTTTTTAAAACTTCGCTACCGCAAAGTTGGTACCAGCATCGTGAATGACGACGTTAGGTGAGCCCAAGTACGTGTTAATTTACAGTATTTTTAAAGTTTTTAATGTGTTTTTACTCGACAGAGACTTAAAAATTTTGGCTTTGTGAAACAAAGTTGGGAAATTGATAATGTGAAGGATAATCTTAATACTGGAATAGAAAATATTAATAAAACAAATTGTAGTTGAAATCTTTATCTTTTTTTGAATATAAATTTGACTTTTCGAGTTTTTATAACATATGTTGAGAAATAGTGGCATAGCTTTTTGATATATTTGAGGGCAATGTATTTCATATATTCCTACCCTATATTCATAAGGATACTTTATAGTTTGTTAATAGTTATCAAATTATAACACCGGTATAATTCAATTATTTTGAACTTCGTCAGGTTTACCACCGTTACCTCTAGGTCTTGAAGATGAAACCACAGGTGTTTCCACTTGAAGTTGAGAGGGAGACTCTGTCCGTTTTTAACTAGTTTGTTTGCGTTGACATTAACGTTGAATCCGATGATGAATACGTCTTTTAAGTAAAAGAGAAATATGATGGAGGACTTAAAAATTTGGAACTAAATCGGTCTAATAATATTTTGAATGATTGTTGTCTCTAATAATCATAGTTATTTTCCTAGGTTGAAGCTAATTTTGGCTTTACCAATATTTCAACAATCGATTTCCGTAGAAATAATGCTTGCCCTTCATAATGTTACGTATTACGAATAGCTTTTTATTGAATACCTTACTACCACTTTATTAAATTTAATACCTCAAATCATATAGTTCGCGTAATAATCACGAAAATGAATAGTGTGTAAGGAATCATGGGCTTAATTAATGAAAATGTAGGGGTTTTTGCTACTTGAATGGTACAGAACAATGTGGTCAACTAATTATTAGGTCCCTTTAAAAGCAATATCTTTATGCCACATGAACTTCATTAACACATCCTTATCGTCGACAGCAACCTATTTATTTTCGTGATATGCGATACAATTTAAGTAGTTTCGGCAAAAAACAATAAGGTATTAGGTATGATATATTAGTTGCTATTTAATACGTTCAGTCAAGAAGTGTCGGCTCGGCTAATAGCCTTGTTTATCATAAATCTAATATCTTTTGCAAACATTACGATGATAGTTCTTACGGTTCACAAGTCCACTAAAATCTTGCTTTCGTTGACGTTAGTGTGGTTATAGCTTTCAGTTTAAAGAACTTGGACCTGGTTTTGAATTCTGAGATTCTTTTTACCTGCGATAAATGTAGTAAGCCGTCGCTTCCTCTTCTTCATCTCAATTAAAGAAATCAATAGTTTAGGGGCATATACTGAGCGACTTGGGCGTCCGTATCATTATAGTCGTAAAAGAAGACCGTAATTGGTTAAAGAAGCCTTCACAGGTAGTATTTAGATGTTTTAACACGTATTTAAACTCGTTGACATTCGTAGCTAGTGTACATACCTGTTTATGAAGAGTAGTTTTACTAACGCGGACCTTGTTTATTGCTTGATCATACAATATTAATTGGGTAAACATCTGTTTATATCATGTATTAAAGTTTCCCTCAATTGTTTATAAATTTTTATCATGGTTTACATTTTTGTGGCCTCATTTGTATAATATTACGTAATGTAGACGTAGTATTGAAAGTAGCTTCTCAAACTGTTATAAATCTCGTGGAAGGTTTTTGATTTCAATAGAAAGGTTTAGTAGTAGTTTTTGGTAGTGATTATGAGGAGCCTAGGGTATAGTAAGTGAAAATGAGAGGGGAAGACATCCATCCACTTGCAAATGATTCAATAGGGTATTATTTTCGTGTAAAAAAATTATAGGGTGTTCCATTGTATTTTTTTATGTTATTTCATATTTTTGCGAAGTGTGTACGGAGCTTATAATGAATATTGATCATTTCAATAGGTTTTGACGGAAAATCATGCCAATCGTCCTAATCGTTAACGATATTTCTAAATATTTTCAAATTACGATAGTCAAGATAATTGTTAATCACCTCATCCGAAGAATAAAGTGTTATGGTAGAAATTTTAATAGGTTCGTATATGTAAGCGTACCCGCAGTAAGATGCTTCGCTTTAAAAATCTTACCGATTTTGAGGGAAACTTTGAAGACTTTGAAGAAAATATTAATGGGTAAGGGGGACTTGGCTGTAGGGAAGGTCTTAAGGGATTTAACGATTTTATTTAATTCAACTGATGGCTTTAACGTTAATTTCTCTTGTTTTGTTAATAGCCGTTACTCTTTGCGTTTTACTGCTGTTCAAGGTGTATTCCGCGTTATCACATGAAGGTGTTTTATTGCGAGCAGATTTGGAGATTCTTTTTTTGTCAGTGTATGAAAAATTGTTGTTAATGGAGAGTTTAACAGTTTAATTTAATTATCGATTAAGTTGTAATTTTTCAAAACGAGTATTAGGGCGTTAAAGATCTTTAATGTTTTCTTCCATTTTCCCCGTAAATTTTGAGGGTATTCTTTTAGTTGAGTTAACTCGAAAAGAGTTTTTGCCAGTTTAATCGAGTTTTTATTTAAGAATTTTACTTTTCATAGTTCAAGTTTTACCTTCAACTTGGATGTAATATCTTTCTTAATCATTTTCCATATATTAATGATTCAATTGTTAAAAAACGTACGATATTTTTGACAGGTGCCGGCGTCGCAACCAAGTTATTCACCGCTATCTTAGTGGATTATGTAATAGCCAACCCAGTTAACTAGGTTCTTCTTATTTGAATTTTTCTTAAAATCTATCATATAAAATTCTTTATCGTAGTGTTTGAGAAAAAAAGGGTCCGAAGGCTTCAATTTCTTTCATTCATTTTTAACTTAGTTACATTTCAAGGTTTCGGTTATCATAGTATTTACTCATTGTATATGGAGTAAATTTGGCGATTTGAGGGCGTTTGAATTTAGCGATTTGGCTTGGAATCGTACAACGTAGCTTTTTTGATGAGATTTGATGGTTTTTGATGTTTTTGCTTATAGTAACAATTTTGACGGTTGGTTGTTATGGAATGGAATGGGGAAAAAGTGGTGTAGAGGGAAAACCTTAGTGTTAAGGACAAGGTTTGTTGTAAAGGTTGAGGTCGAAAGTTTTTTTATTGTTAGTGATTTTTTGGCATAGAACTAATTTGTTTTTGTAATAATAACACACACAATAGTATTGACTTAAATGTTTACCAACTTGACGATTTGCGACTTTTAGCGGTTAATTTCAACGCTTGTTTTTAAGAATGATACGTAAAGCATTTTTGGTACTTTCAATTGCTAATAATACCGTCGCCACTTCTAGGATGCCGTGGAAACTGATACAAGTTAGAAGTCTTGTTTACTTATTGCCATGATGACTGAAACAGTAGTAAAGACCCTTTGCAAAAGTCTTTCTTTTACCTTGATTTTTCCCAAAGTGTAACAATCGGAAAGTAGCCTCTTCTTTTACTTAGAGAATCTGTACTGAACCTAATAAGCACTGATCAGTATTAGTAGAGCTTTAGACGTTGTAATGTTATCGATTTGATTAGTAGGAGTAACATTAGTATTGCATTAGTCAAGTGGTGGATGTATTATTCTAGGTTTGACATACCGCTAGCCAGTTTTCACACTAATTTTTATAGCTAATTGCTTATCGCATACCCTATGGAGAAGTGGGTGCATACTGTACTTAACTTTTAATCAATTCAGAAGACCCACAAAACAATACACTCAACTTGCAGTCATTATAGTTAACTTTACTATAAGTAAACCTGACTTATTGCACTGCAATTACTACTATTTTCAACAGCAGTCTTAATCAACGTTTCGATCGAATTACACTTTAAATGGCCTGAATTATCAATAACACGCTATTACACTACTACAGATCCAATAATCCTTGTAAAAATGTATTATTAATTTACCAATTAACGATACCGAAGTCGTTTCCTTGCTTAATTGAGTAGAATAAGTGAGATACTCACGTCCTTATACTCAATCTATTTTTAAAATTGATTTCATATACGAAAAACCAATTAATATACATTCTTACAAAACTTTGAACCGGATTAATATAACGCATAATCATTTCAATTTTAAACTTATCACGTAACTCTCTCAACAATTTTAGCACTATAATTCATTAAAAATCTGTAACTCATTACTTATACATTGAAGGAATGCCCCATCAATTAATTTTAAGCATACTGTTTATATCAACGATTAAATGGGTAGTAATTACAATGATTATACATTAATCGATTTATTTAAATTGTAAACAAAGAAATGAAATTTTTGTTTTTTCCTTCAACATAACATCAATAAACGATTAGCCCGATCTTTTCATAATACTAGTCCTTGATTTTGCCCCTGACTTTATAAACTACTCTGAACATCAATATCGCCACGTCTCATCTTCCAAATTATACTAACAAGGTAAATTATATTATACTACGTATTAGAAAACCATTAATTTCAATTCGATTCCTCACCTTAGAATTCTCATCTAACGTGTCAATAATACTCTTTACACGTAGTTGATCGGACTGTTCTATGTTATATTTATCTTTTTACGATTCCCAAACGGTGGTATATTCTTTTTAAAGTGTTCAATACTTATCAACATCCCTTTTTTTTTATATCCTTTGTTTAGGTGGTTTTTCACGTCGTCATCATGTTATAGGTTTTTTAATGATAGGTTGAAAAGGTTCATATTAGCTAATCAACTTAACGTGAAAATATTCATGAATTTTTAAGGGTATTGGGTACAATTAAATCTATATAATGCGAAAGGTGATAGTATCGTAAGCGGTTGCAATTACCATGTCAATATTTATAATATTGAAAAATGATAAAATCCGTCCCACATATATAACTCTCTCAACGAAAAAAACTTTATTTTGAATAGGTAAAAATAATATATTTGTTATCAATGTTTTGTTTTTGATATCGAAGGATTGATTGATATATCGCTGTACATATTTCTTTCTCAATTCAATCAGGGTTTCACTATACTCCAAAAACATTCTCTGAGTCTTTTTTAATAAAGAAAATTTTATTATTATACAATTATGCACGATTAATACCAACGAAGTTGATTTTAAGCCGTTGAAACTAATCATATTATCAAGACCTTTTACTGAAATTATCGATTTTACCTTTAATCTTTTATATTTACCTTGAACCTTAACTGATATCCTAGTAAACTTCAATGGGTACTTATTCAGGATAAATTCCTTTGAACTAAACGTTAGCTTGAAATTCCCTCGGAAAAATATTGGTACTAGTATCGTAAACTAGTATGTTCAAAGGTACTATATAAATATTAATCTGCAACGTACACAACGCCTCAAATATTTTCTTCTTCGTAATAATATTAACCAACTTAATTCTATGAAGCGCTATTACAAAGTCAATGAATTCAAATACAAGCTTATCGTCCAAGAAAAGTCTATTAACAAGAGCTTTGAAATTAGATTCTTAATCTTGTTTCAATATAAACCTAAACCTAGAACGGGTTTAGAAATTAGTATAATAATAGTAATAAAGTTTTTAAATACTTTTTCATACGGATAGATCCATATCTTCATACCCAATTACTTTAAATAATTTTTGTAACCTATTGAGTATGAGGTAATTAAACTTTTAATTTATTTAAAGAAACTTGGACTCGGTCAAATTAAATACTATTACCTCTGTCATTTAAGAAATGAATCATGAATATTTCAATTTTAAATAAAAGGGATCCTTTATGTGTTACATTTGGCTAATTCATAAATTTAGATAATAAAGTTAATAGGGAAAATTCTGATATCTTTCAGGTAAAAAAGGGGACAGTTAGTGGTTTTTAATATAGAAAATAATAAATCCACCGACTATAATCACAATAGAATACCCAAGTAATGAATTTTCTTTTACAAATCCAAATACCACTCTAACTCTACCGATATTCATATATTAAAGTTCTATAAGAATATTGATGTCCTTTTATAATACAATGTCCTACGAAAAATCTCTCAATCAATATCGAGCGACGCTAATATCTGGTATAATAGATTAAAAAGCCCGCTCTGTGTAAAAATTGAGAGTATTAAATCAATGTATAAGTTCTTGATTGTTATCATTATACCGATATAAGGGTCTTAATCTATGAAGTTTTATAGAAAGATGAAGTTAACTAGTTACTATGATTCTTTAAAGCCGGCGTCAATATCTTGTCACTAATAAATAACCTTAGGCGTTACTTATTCCTCCCTTATTTCCGTATTCTTGAAGTTGATAACACGTTTCATATATTCCCCATCTAAAATCGAATGGTGTTCACCATAATATATCGCATTCCTCAATCAATGTTCGGCTATAGTATAATGTGTTCACCAATCAATTTTGTACCGTCATTTGAGTATTTTTAACGTTATTTTTATACTAAACCTTACTTAGTTCCAACCGATGTCAAATTACCATTCTTGCGCATGGTACTATTGAAGTTTTTGGTCCAACGTTTTTGGCTTACCGAGTTACCTGAGCTTATTACACCTAAGATTGATATAATAAACAAAATTGGGGTCTTAATCATCGTTCTAATCAGCGAATACAAAAAACTAATGATAAATACCAGCTGAATTTGGTATTCATACTATTACAACTATAAAAGAAAAATGTAATTGGCCAAAGAATCCTTATATATGGCTTCAGAGCACTATATGGTATATTTAAACTCTTTATAACAAGTTATAGCTTAGAACACTTAGTGGCGTCTTATACTTCATCTAACTCACACCTTTTCACTTTTTAATAGCAAAACATCAGCTTGCTATATGATAAATTACAAAGGTCCAACTTGACTTTCAACTTATTTTTGTACTTTAACATATTAAACCCCTTGATAACATTCTAATAAATGTAGTATTAGGCAGGGTTGACAATTTATATGAAGTAAACTTTGAAACCATTCTAAATCTGACGAAATAACAAATAATTTGTTAAGTAACGAAGAGGATAATCCCCGACTAAATAGTTCAATGTACTCGATAATAACTAGTTCAATCCGGTGAACTTTATCTTCATTTAGCAGGAATTTTTAAACATCAATCGCAACTTGATATTTAGAAGTTTATATAGCTTACCGTTGTACTCATCCTTACAACTTCAAAAAATCTTTACTAAAGTCGACATTACTATATAATCCGTAGAAACCATGGAAATATCATGAGGAAGAAAAATAATGTACTTGTCGTACGGTTCCTCTAGATTTCCGATTTCACAATTCTGGTGTTAGAGGGTAAAGTTGTTTATCTTTGACAAAGTTTGAAGAGAAATTTTCAATTTTAGTACCTACTATAGTTTCGACAATAACACTCTTCTTCCCTGTGATTAGATTTGTGAGTTCTGGTTAACCTGCTAGAACTAAAGGAGTTACTGGGGTTTTAGGGATGCTAAGGAATTTATTCAGGATTTCTGTTAAATTAGTACTATTATTACATATTTTAGGGTATTCTCTAATAAAGCTTTTGCTAAATTAACTAGTGGATTGAAGGGTTTTCTATATTCAAATTAATTGAATATTAGTTGTTGCTAATAGAAGTGACACATTAGGGTGTTAAAAGAGGAAGTTTTCAAGAACCCATCTTAAACACATATTTTATAGGTTATTAAGAACTTTAGTAAGGGTATAGAGCAACTTTGTGGCCTACTATATCTTTTTGTTAGGTCTTTCATTGCATTTCCCATAGTAGCGTCTTGGTAAAATATATCAGCTAAATTTGTTTTTTGAACCATTTCATCAGAGCCGAAGATATTGCTATTACGAAGATTATTCCTCAATCGAATTTTAGCTTCATTCATCCGCTTTTTCTAGATAATAATAAATCAATCCTTATGGTCTTCGATAAAGTTGTATTATTCATGTAAAAGAGTGTTTATTTATGACGAGTCTGATTGTAGGATAAATTGACAGATGTAATTAATTAGGTTTTTCGTGAAATAATCTGGAATTAGCTTTTTATACCACTAGTTTTCATCGTAGTGCTTGTTGAAAATCGGCGCGAGCCTTACGAAGGCGTTATCAGCGTTGTTGTTTGTTATTTAAGGTTTAATTACGAGCTTAATCAGCTATTTTGACATGGACAGAGAAGTTTAATATAAGTGAGAAAGAGTGTAGGTTGTTTGCCGTTAAAAAGGTTTTGGATTTAGCGGTTTTGCCGTTTACAGTAGTATTATTATAGCGACTTAGCTGTTTCCCAACTTCAAAGGTCTTGGCAATTTGGTGATTGTTTTTTCAACGATCAATTTTGAGATTTTTTGCGGTCAGCCTTGACGATTGGTTTCAAGACTGGTCATCAAATATTTCTTCATGTTTAAGCGATACTGTCGCTACTTACAAGTGCTCACAAACGGTATGAATACTCGGAAGCTCTCTCTTTTACTATCTGTAAACAATATATGACGCGGCCGGGGAATTTGTAAGAATATTTTCTCTACTTTCACATTAACTCAAGGCGTAACCACAAAGTAGCCTTTTATTCCATGTATTATATCTATGCTTAACCTAATAAGCACTGATCTGAGTTGGTAGGATTTCATATTTGTAACGTTGTTGATTCGAATCGTGGTCAATATACCACGTAAATTGCAATAAAAGTGGTTATGTGTTACTTTTAAGTTTGGCAAACCACCAGTCTGTCAGTATACTAGTTTGTATGGAAAACTGCTTCGCCCGAGCCCCAAATTAAATCGTTCACTTGACTTGCAGCAAATACAATCAACTTACATTCAATACAATCAATTTACATTTAGCATAGTAGATTTAGCCCTACTGCTACTGACTGCTGTTCCAACAATTTTTAGATTATTATTTGCTAAAACCGATCATAATGTTACAACACAATTTTTTTTTATCTTATTGAATTTAGAGAGCTTCAAGTCCCTAAATGTATAATAAAGCTAAAAAATCAATATCATAATATATTTTAAATTTGATACTGATGCATAAACTATATTTTAGGTTGTAGAAACTTTCAGTCTTTTCAACAGCTTTACTATACTCAAATTTATGTCCATTTGAAACCATATCGAAGGTCCAAATTGTGAATACAGTTCTAAAAAATTCGAAAATGAAATAAGTCCTTTTTTTTAGAAACTATGACATATTATGACATGAAACTAAATTCGCCGAAGAATCTAAAAACGAATGTACCTTGAATAAAACCCAGTCTTTCTATAGAATCCTGAATAATTTGAATATGGTAATTGAACAAATACTTTTTCAAATCCAGTGGTCCAGTCTTCGGTAAAGTTTCTGCCTATTCACATGAACGTAAAGAGTGGAAGAGTCATCATAAAGATTGGTAGTATATATTGAAGTAAATAGTAAGATCGGAGGAAGAAGAGTCATCCCTAGATTGCACTCCTTAGTTAAGAGCTGATAAGATTTCACTCGGGCAGTGGGACTTTACCATGCACTCTGCTAGTCTCCCTTCTGTGAAGTGGAAATTTACCATGTATTTTACTAATACCTCTTTTGGGCAGTAGCACGTTATCATATACTTTGAAAGAGTGTACCTTATAAAGTATTACGTTACTGTGTACTTTACAAAGGTGCAACTTGCAGCCTAGCTACTTAATAAAGATAAAGATATATAATAATATCTATACGGATAATATTTTCTTTTTTAAACTCGAGCTGTATTCGTAATTAAGTAGTGATAGTTTCGTTTGTCTAACAGTCTATATTTAAAATTAAGTAGTAATAGTTTATATTCTTGATTTGGTAATAACAGTCTGGTTTGCAATATAATTCGGCTAAAGTTGCAATTAGTAGTTTTGGCAGTGATAGTGGTTGTAGTGTAAAATTATAGAGGTTAGAATTATCAATTTTAACTGCGATAGTGGTTATAGTAAGCTTTCAGTATAATTTTTGATGAAGATATGGTTATTAATTCCTGTAAGGGTATGGATTCATTATAGGTATTACGTGTTTTAGGGTTAGTATAAGGTGATATATCGTTATTGATTGAGACAGATTTTTCTTTCCTTCAACAACGCATTTCCTTTTTCAACCTAAATTCCCAACTAAGTAACTGGTGTATAAATTTATAAACCACTATAACTATCAATCATTCGCACCGGTTCCTTAGATAGTTTAATTTTATTAATTTCATATCATAACCGCTTTTTAAAATAAATAACTCGTCAAAATAGGAACGTAAAGCACTGTTTGGCGCATTAGAGTATAGAAAAAAAAAAAAAAAAAGCGGCCGTTGTTACCGCCCGTCGCGCCGTCATAATCTCTATTACCAACCCGGTCTTTTCGGGTAGTATATTATTAATCCTTACTTTTATTCTCGGTTTCCCCCCTGTCTTCGCCGCCGTTAACACCCCTGCCCCCTTTTCCCTTTCTTTCTCTCTTCCTCCTTCTTTTACCCCATAAATGGATGAATGGAGGGCTTTCAAGGTTATGAACCTTATCCTTTCGTTACGGGTAAAAACCCCTTTACCGATAGTGGCCACTCCTTGCCGCCATAAACGTAGCCTAGCCAAGTTTTAACGCGGTACGTATTATTAATTTCTCTTTTAAATTATTCTATACTAATGTCTTTATAAATGAGGCCGAGACGGTCGAATTAACCCGTTGTTTCAATTTACGTCTCGTTAGTATACGTTGCGAGGCCTCTTTAACGCGTAAAGAGCTGGAATAGAGCACTCTAGTTCGCGTCCACGAGCCGCTAATGGATATTTTTTATTTGCTGTATGTCACTTCCGTGGTTACGGGTAGGTTTTTTAGTGATTACCGTTTAAACAGGGGTTGGTCGGCTCGTTTCTATCATTTTGAAAGAATTGGAACCTGATAAGCCTTTATTCCAGTGGTTTTATGGCCGTAGGCCGAGGCCCTGTTACGTTCCTGCTGTCTTTGCAGTAAGTTTTTCCTAAATTCGTAATTTTAATAGTGAATGATAATTATCTACATCTTTAATACTTTATATGGAGTGCTTTTAAAAGTAACTACTTTTGTAATAATTGAAATAAACCGATATTAATTAGTAGTAAGCGTTAACCAGCACCTTAAGGAAACAGCTACCGTTATTTTCCATTTGAACAGCGGGCTCGCGTATATACTTCGTAGGCGAATTCGATGACGTTATCATTCGACTTCTCAAGGAAAGAGAAGATCACTCCGCATCCCTATCTAAGGGTATATGGCTTAAGGCGCAGGATCCCTTTTCCGGTAGCGTTGGAGACGGTGTCGATAGCGGTGATGGTGGTGGCGCTAGTAGCAACGGAAAGGGCGGCGATGAGGATCAGAAAGAGAATGAAAATAACGACGAAAACTACGCAGCGCCGCCTTCCCCCTCCCATTTTAGTGGTAAAAAGCTGTTTGTTTTTATATTTTTACCGGTTTTTTTGGCCTTAATTCAATTCATTATATAGTAATAAAATTGCTTTTTAAAAACATCGAAGATTAAAAAGCAAACTTTAAAGGAAAAATGTGAAATAAATTCGAATAAAGTTAAAGTGATTAAAATAAAAGGCGATAATACGTCAAAGACGGCGTGGGTTATAAATCCAAATACTGATATAATACTTAAAGTGGTATAAATAGCAAATTTAAATAGCGATAAAATTTTAAAAGCGTTAGAAATAGTTGATTTGAGTAACGATAAAATAGTAAAAGCAATTCAAATTGATTAATTAGGGTAGAGTCTTGAAACCTTTTTAATAAAATTAAAGAAAACTCTTTTTTCTTAATACGAATGTTTTTAATGCCTTATTCGAGGCGACTTTAGTTATTATGTTTTTTATTTTTGAATTTCGTTAATCCACTTTATTCCTTTAATTTCGCATCGCTCGCAAAAATCGCGTAAGACTATAATATCGATTAAAAAGCGTTTTTAGTTTATAGTGCCAAGTTTGACAAGTTATTTGTAAAGTAAAAAAAGGTTAATGTTAACCATTAAGGGGGGCATTTTAAATCAAGGTTTAAAATAATTTTTGTAGCATTATTACCATAGTAATTCTGGAGTCGAATCATTGAATTATATCGTAGATTTTCGAAGTTAAAAAGTTTTTAGTAATTCGTTTATACTTGGTAATATTTTAATGGATGATGTGTCCATAGAACGTAAATCTGTTTCAAGTTATTGTTTCATTACGGAGAGTAAACACAAAGCCTATTTGTTAATTATAGTTCGAATCATTCACCAAAGATTCGTTACTAAAAATACAATGTTTTTCCATACGTACATCGAGCGGTATAAATCGTAGGTCGCGTTTCGGATTACTTATTTATCATATAAAACGTGTATTAAACGCTTTATATACGTTATTTGAAAAGTTGGTTTCTCATTATACGGCGACTAAAAAGTCCAACGCCGCCTTCGGATACGTTATCAAGGCGACTTAAGCACTATGTATACATTAACATTTGTATTTATTAGCTCGTTTTGTCTTCGTTACGTTGACCAGTGTAACTTTTTCTAATTACCCCTTTTGAACGAGTTCTAAAATATCGCTTTAAAGTGTGATTGTAATGTTATTAAAATTGATTACGCTGTTTTTCATTAAATAAACTTTGGGTTTCGCTTTTAAACCGGTTTCCAAATGCTCTTTTTGTATACGTAAAGAAAACCTATATATTATATAATATTAATACGTCGTCCGTGAATTATTCAATAAATATGAACCCTTTATAACATGGTGTTGAAACTAAAAGGAATGCATCGAAGGTCAATTTAGCCATTTAGAGCCGCTCCTCATAATTCCTTTGATATTTATTACACCAATATACCCTAGACTTATCAAGTTTTGAAAACAGTTTTAGGATACGTAAAATCGTCACGGGTAAATAATGATTTCAAGTTTTACAGATATGTGGGCGTAGATACAACGTTTAATTAGCATTTCTAATTATGTATAAGCTAGTGTAATATTACTAAGTTCTATATAAAAGTTTGAGGGTATTCATAGGGAGGCGATAAACGCTAAAATTAAGCGACGGCTTACTTTTTGTAAAGTGGGTAATTAGGTTATAATATCCTTTTTCCTGGCGTTATAGTACCCTTTTATTTTAAGGCGGTGTTTTCATAAGTATTGTCGGCCTTATAATTTACCTTATGGACTAAATGTGTAGGAAAAATTCTGTAGGCATCGTAAACTACTGGATTAAACTTTTTAAAGTAAAAGACGCCTTATTTAAGTAAATCCATAATTTCTTCTTCAGTGAATGATTTAAAAGGGGTACCTAATGCAGTAATAATGTCTTCCTAACAGAGCGTTATACTTAACTTACGATTGACCGTTTTCTTTTAAGAAATAAAGAAGTTTGTAACAAAGGCTTTAAATTGTTTCTTATTTATTTAACCAAGTGGAAGCTTTCAACGACGTGGTATTAGTTTTCTTGGTATAGGTAGGCCGGTTTCGTTGAATGATAAAGGTTATAACAGTGTTTCTGGGGAGTAAATAAGTTTTGGGGGCGGTTTAGATCCGTTTTTGTAAAAAAGAATTTAGTTGGTATTACTTTTTAAATTACGTTTCCTGGTAATCATCATTTACCACTTCATTTTGAAAATTTCGTAATATTATTTAACGAAATGAATTTATATTTTTAGTAGGTTTATAAATACGTTGTGACCCCTCAACCCGTTCATTCTCCGAGGGTTAATTTATTAGTCCTTCGGTTTCTACATAACAGATTAAGATTGCAATAGCAAGTTTAAAACGACAGTTTTATGCGGGCCATTTATTATAAACAATTCTTTCGAAATATCATTTCTAGCCTTCAGGGAAATTTATGTTACCATGGCTTTCGCCACAACATTTTCCCTTTATATCGTGGCTTACGACGGTGTTCAATTTGAATGAAATTTGCGGTAAATATCGAAAATCGGTAGTGTTGGGATTAGCCCAATTGGGTAGAAAGTGTTTATTATGGAATGAACCGCCATTTACAGGACTTATTCCTTAAAAATAACACTCTTTGGCTCTTTGAATAATACTATAAATGATTTCTTAAGCGGGTTATAATACCGTTTACATTTTATCATTCCCTATAGTACTTTTACTGGTATTTGTTTATACTTATTACCGGTAAGTCCGGATTTAGTGAGTTATTGAGTCGAGTTGAGAGTTATATTGGAATTGTAAGAAATTCATATGGGAGGTCCTAAATTAAAATTTAATTCATAGTTGAGTAAAATATACTATTAGTCTATACAAAAAGCGTTTCGCGTGAATTTTACGACTTGAAATAATATTTTTACATCGACGGAATATAGTATTGGCTGGCCGTTGAGGTATATTAGATTTATAAAAACCACGTAACTCAAGTTTATATCATTTTAAAGGCAGAATCAAAATCGCCGTGGGTTTTGCGAGTATTACTAGCACTTGTGACAAGACTTATTGAAAGCTTTTAGTGTTTTCCCCCTATATTTATATGTCTTGTTTCGTAAAGTAGCCGTAAAAGGCGTTTTATAGCCGGGTATCCAAATTGATGGAGTAATATCTTGAGTTGCGGTTTCGTTAGGTAAATATTTTTAATTTTACGCGCTTGAAGGGAAAACTATAGGCGTCCAAACTTAAGACGAAGCGGTACGAATACGTTATCCAAGGCTTGGATAAGTTAGTTGATCGTATTTCGAAATTTAATTCCAAACTTATTCAATTAGCTAACTATAATAGAAATATCATTTTAATATCCATTACGTAAAACTTAACCGGATCAAATCGTATATTTATTACTACAGTGCCAAATAATAACGCTTTACCTCTACGGAATAAAACTTCCCAATATTCTTTTATTTGGTCGAATTAAAACTTGGGATATATCGTCGCAAAAGCTTCGAATTTTCGTTTTCTAGCGGTTAGGATTTTTATTACGATAATGCCTGGTATAATTCCCTATAATCAGTTACTGTACCTATTAAAAAGTGTGCATTTCAACTTTTTTTGAGCATTGAACACCTTGTTTTCATAATATAAACTTACAATGTGTATGAATAAGGTATCTTATGAGCTTAGAAATACTTGGTAGTTGGTTAATTTTCACCTGAGCTATTAAATAAGTCTTATTATCCTCGAAATATTCTCCCCTTAAGGTGTATTTGTAAATATATACGTTAAATTCCTCCCATACGTTTTCGCATTCGGTTATTTACGTTATAAAACTAGCATTTATCTAGGCTTTGGATAGGTAATGTACTTGAAATTAGCGTTTATCCCGAACTCATTCTTATATTAAATAATTAAATGAATAATTACAGACCTTATTATATACGATTAATCGTTATTAACGAATTTTAGAGCTTCATATATTTCGCTGAAGGTATTGTAATGTATGTTATGGGTTTTATATTTGGTTATAAGGTTGTTTTCGTTGGTAACTAATTTAGTTTTGTTTTTCTGGGCTCCTTCCTTAGTATCTCTCGTTTTTATAACCGTATTTAGAATGTTTATTTCATTTTAGATACATTTTAAACCGTCAATCCAGGACATGGTAAACTGTTTTGGCAGTGTTAGCTTTGTAATTTAAGTTCTGACTTTGATTTTCTCGGGTACAAACGCTAATCCAAAGCTTTTCTATCGGCGTATTAAGGTTTTAAGCGATATTTCAAAGCTCGTATAACAAGCCTTTTTCCGGTTTAAATACGTAAGGTCAAAGTTTGAGCTTTCGAGGCATTCTTTGGTAATTGCCTGAATAAACAGTGGTTTTCCTTTCTATTCCGGTCCCAGGGCTAATTTTAATTTCTGAAACTTCGCTAAATGGGCGGTAAACAGTTTTTGAAGTCTTTCATTATCGTTTTAACACTGATTCTCTACGGATTTTCAAGCAATACCCGTCCAATTTTTTTTGTAAAGCTCGTGATTCATTTCCGTATGAAAATAAATTTTTAAGCGATTATAACAATTCTTAAATTTGTCTACTCACGTAGAATGTTATATACTACTTTTTGGCTGAGCCAATCAGTATATCAGTTAATATTTCATGGAATTATGATAGTTTAATATCCAGTTCTTTACAAATGTTTAATACTTCGCGGATTTCATTGTCGAATACGTCGTATAGTTCACCATTATAATTTTGGTCTTTATCTTATAGTTTGATGAAATTGGTATGTTTCCTAAGCTTACTTTTTTTAGTACGAAAACAATGAAACGGGAGGTCGCGTTAGGGGTCCTAATTAGTAAATATCAATTTGTAAAATTCGTATTATCGTTGTACGCCGTTTGTCTTGTTTTAGGGAGTATAGTTTACATTGTTTAGGCTGCTAGTTCTAAGACCTAAAGGGGTTTTGATTGTATTTGGAAAGTAGTTTAGTCTTTATCTTTCCTTTAGTGTATATGTAAGGGTGGTTGTATGTTGTATTTACGTGGTATATAACATTCGTAGTCGTTCCTCCTTTTTCTCGGGATCTTTATACCCTACTTGGGGAGCGGATATATTGTCGGCGAGTTTTATACTTCGTGTTCGTATAGTGTTTCCACGTCATCATTTTATCTTTATGTCTTTTATTATATATGTTTTATATTTCTTTAAATAGCACCCTTCTATAAATTCCGCTTAATAAACGTTTTTTTCTTTTTTGTTTGGTAAATTAGTAAGTCAGAACTTATTAAATAGGGCTTCCGTAAGATGACTCTTCCGGATTTCTGGAGTATTAATACCTTCGCTTCAGAGCTATGCTCATAAAACTTTGGAAATTAAATTATACACCGTATGTTACATTCCTATCGTTCAGATTGAAAATATTTTTCATAAGTCATCTAATATATCGGGTTGCTAGGCCTTTTCTTCCTCATATTACAAAATCACTGTTATAATATACGTATTTGCCGTATAAGCGTTTAAATACTTAACTGGTATATAGATGACATTATCCCATAGTTTTAAGTCAATCTCATGTAAAACGACGTTTCTAATCCCTATATGCTAGACTAAAAGGTTAAAGTATTCGCTGACTTCATCCTAGCTTATTGATATTAGGGCCATAATTGCGAGAATGCGAAGCATGTTGGAGCGTTTATAAAACTAGTTTGTACTTGTACCGGAAATGTTGGAGCGGTACAAAAGTTCATTTTACGTAATAGATAAAATTCGGGTATGCTTGGAATGTAGTATTGAACAAGATATAGTCCAAATAAAATCGCATAATATACAAAAGAAGCAAATAAGACATGATTAAGCGTTTAAATTAAGACGTTTATCGCTTACTAGAACAAATGAAATTCAAATGAAATGTAAATAAAGCGTAACTATGAACTAATGGGGCGTCTTATATTAACCCTTTAATGCTTTATAAGCTTAATACTAGTTAAGTAACTAGTAAATTCCAACGTTCTAAGTGATATTCTTAAATAAGCGGTGTAAGACAAACGAGAGATAGCGAATGGGGTAATTGAGGTGTATGTGTATACGTGAAAGATAAGGTGGCATATAATGGAAGCTTCGTGTATTGAATTTCGCCCGTGGTATACGTTTGGTAAGCGGTTTGATTGTAACTTTTGGGGCATGGATTAATTATAAGAGCGTTTCAAAAGTTATATTTTAGCCGTTTTCGAAGTTTTGTTAGTGGTATGGATATTGCGTTTTAGTTCATTTATTTATTTATTTATTTATTTCTTTCTTTTTTATTCATTCATTCATTCATTCATTTATTTGTTTATTCTCATTTATTCATTTATTTCTTTATCTTTTTTTTTATTTATTTATTTATTTATTTATTTATTTATTTATTTATTTATTTATTTATTTATTTATTTATTTATTTATTTATGTATTTATTTATTTTTTTATTTACTTTATTTTTTTATTTTTTTTATTTTTTTTATTCATTTCTTCATTTTTCTATTTATGTATCGATTAATTAATTAATCAATTGATTTATTGATTGATTTAAGCCGCCACCACATCCACGGGCCCCCCGCTTGCTTAGCGGGACCTTCGACTTTTCTTTGGATACCTCGCTTTGGCCGTCCACTGAAGGCTCTTTGCAGCACACCACTTGCTAAGTAGTATACCATATTTGACGATTCTTTTGAACTTTTTGGGTTTGCGACCCGACGTAAAAAAGTAACTTGGTTAGTAAAATATATCTTTTTACCGAGTTATAGAGTGTATCTCCCCTAGCGCCATGGGCTTTCAACCAAGATATGTGTGTTTTACAGGTCCTTCACTCTCTTGGACCGCTGTCAGATCCTCGATGCGAGTAGGAGTCGAGCGGAGACTAAGATGGCCGCATAGTACAGCCTGGCTAAAGCTACAGTTTTCACGTTCTTACGGGTCTCTAAACTGCAGGGTACCTTAAGGCCTTGATTAAAAGGCTGGCTTAAGGCTCGGTTCCCGGTAAAGGTTTTTATTTGTATTTCCGTTACATAAATTAAGGTTGTAAAGGGCGGTAGACTTTTCTTTATACCTATATGTGGTCGAAATCCTTTTCTGAGACACCATGTAGTGCCTATCCTCTTTCTCGTGATACGTAAACAAACTTATACATATATGGTCCATATTCATAGTCTGTAATAAGTTTATGACTCGTAATGAAAACCAATACGGTTAATTATAAGACTCCATCGTCCCTTAACATATGCCTATAACATATTGCCCGAAAATTGGCTACATGTGTGTAGGATTAGGGTTTCAACATTATATATTTGTTTAATTGTGGATACAGCCTTTATTTACAATGATTTGTTTACCGGATTATACGGTATAACATGAGAATAGTAATTTTTAAGTAGAGTGGTTGTTATATGGTAGGAATACTCAATTTGTAAGCCTTCTTGCCGGCATATGTTCCTTTTACATTAGCGAGGGTAGCATTATACTACCTATATGGTCGGCATTGCTCGGTGATAGTAAAAGAAAAAAAAATCACTAAATTATTATCATGATAAAAATAAAGGTTGGTTCGTATGACTGGTATACGTGATACACATTTATTAAAATCTACCTATATAATCCGCTTTTGAACCAGCTTTCCATACAAAATCAACTTTTTAATATTTATCGCTTATAACTCACTAAATATATATATTGATTCCATCAAAAATTTAGACCAGATAAATTAACAATGAAATCTAGACGTGAAAATCTTTATCTAAAAACAACTTACTTCATCCCATCATCAATTAAAAATTCATTGAACTTTTACAATAGATACAATGAACTATTTAGTTAATGATTTGACTTTTGGTTCACTCAATAATAATGAATTTAAACAAGTAAAAATGTTTAGAAATATTGAGTACCATTAATTCAAATCTAGTTTTTCAATTTCTGCCGAAAAAGACGCTATCATTGGTAACTGATATAGAAAAATGGAATGAATCAAGTAAAAAATACATCCGGGAATTGCAACTATAAAACGTTGGAATTATCAATCTGTTGCGGACTCAAAGGAATTTGTGACTATTTTTAAAAATGGAACGCAGGTAAATTGGGCGGAATTTAAATCCACAATCACGAAAAAGGCAGGATAGGGGTATAATAACTACATCACGCATCAAAATTACTTATAAATATAATTGATCTCCGTGGAAAAAAATGATTTAATAGAATATAACTTCGAAATTAATAAACTGCCTATATTTCATTTTGAAAATGGAACATAATCCTGATAATAATTAGATATTATGGACAATGAACTTTTGAGGTAAACTGGAAACTAATTGAATGATTTCCCAGTAAAATTGATGAAATCTCAAAGAGATATTACTTCATAAATGAAAAAAATATTTAGAGACCGCAACTTGATTCACCACAGGATATTACTCAAGGGAAAAATTGAATTAAGATGATATTTAAGCGATATTTTGTATTAAATACGGTTTCCAAATTTCATGATAGTGATAGGACTTTGGATGTTGCAACGTTGTCGATTTGAGCCGTGATCGAAGTAACAGTAGTATTGCGTATTCAAGTGGTGTATGTATTTTTTTAGGATTGGCAGACCGCTAGCCGGTCTGCGAACTGATTTGTATGGTTAATTTATTGGGCCGTACTATAGTATAAAGTTCGCGCTTACTATAATTGTCTGTACAGTAAACCGAGAAAAAATAAACTTAAATTTCAATTAGTAAAGTCAACTATAATGTAAGTAAAGTTGACTCAGTACACTGCACTTATTACTGTTTGAGTACTAGCGTCTTTTTGTTTTGTGCGCGCATGCTAGTATGGTTGACCAATCGTTACCGCTTACCACTAAATTACCTCCTCATTAACCGGACAAACCCCTGCCATTTTCCCAGCTAAATTAACCCCAATTACCCTAAAATTCTGAGGTTCAACTCCATCAAATCCCACAACGATTTTTTTCGCTATAAACTAATACAACCATCCAACTAAACCGTACCAATCAATTAGGTTGCCGGCTTTAATTTCCTCTTAGTTTTCCAATTTTCCAAAGTACCCCTATTCACCAATAAAGGAAGTTACAAAGCCCTTCACACCGCCTACATAGGTTACAATCATAGGCCGCAATAGGACGCCGGTTTTTTTAACGTTATAAAAGAGCTCAACGAATATTGCAGACTGATCAAACTTTATACGCTGCTATCCAAGAAATCACATCGCGTATCGTATTATATTATTAAAATGGATAAATGAAAAACTTTTATATGATTTTATTAAAGATTTCAAGTGAACGAAATATAACGTTAAGGGGTTTTCACTTCGATATATATTCGTTAAACGGGTGGAATTAGATTCGTCTGTTATTAAATCGGTAAATACAACTTTTACGGAGTAATTTAGCCGTTACACTGGTGTTAAAGTTAGAAATAAGCCTTTTGAAAGAAACCATACTGACTTTACTCCATTTATTTAAAAGATTTTTCAGCATGTTTTCTTAATTTTCATATACGTATGTAGTAAAGGAGATTTTCTACGTTATTTACTCTCTTTTCTAGAAAATCTTCATTGAAATCCTCAAAGTTATGAAAAAGGAAATTGCAATTTAGGCCAAAATTACGCGAATCCACGTTTACCTATCAATATACGACTAGGAAGTTAATATGGGTTTAATAACCGAAATCGTTTCGTTTTTACAATCCGTTAAGTCTTTCCGACTATTCGATATTAATAAACGGTTAAAATTGATGGATAAACGTTACCGGTTAATACTTTATGGAGGTGGGTAATTTTAATGAAGTATTAATTTACGTTTTGTTGGACCAACCAATACTTAAAATGTACGGTCCCGGCTATAAAAAATATTCAAGAGTTGTATATAACATGTTCCTGATATAACCACTATTACAGACTCCTTCCTTTAACTTACGAAAACTATCCTATAGCTTCTAAACACAATCATATGAAATATATCCGTATTTCGAAATAACGGTTAAACAAGATTCAACTCCTGGGTAAAATTCTTTATAACACAAAAATAACAGCAAAAACAATAGTGAAAAAAGGGATGCCTACCAGACCCAATGAGACGAATATTCGCCCAGTAAAAAGGATCCGAAATGAAAAGCTTTTTTACACTAGTATTTGATAGTATTTTACGGAAAAAAACACGGTCCAAGCTGCGTTACCTATATGCATCACTGGTCTCAAAAACTACGTAAGTTTATAAATTAATAAGACCACGTTACTTAAGCCCTATTTTCCCAACTCTTATTTTATAAGGGGTAATCAGGACTATTATCGTCCAAAAATAGGCGGTTGCCTTTTCCGCTATAAGACCCAATTCCCCTGAAATACATGTAGTCTTTACTATGCAAGGAAAATCCTGCCCTCGGATAATCGATAAACCAATTATTAGGGCCACATTGAATACGTTTGGGTTAAAATCCTTCAAGGTTACAAAAGCCAATTCTAGATTTTTAAAGATTTTAAGAACCAGTACCCAATTTATTTCAATAACCGTAAATAGAACCCCCCGCAATGAAGATTTCCCGATGATAAATTCGGCTACGTTTATATTTAAATTGTAGGTTTCACTCCTCTCAAACCCAATTCCCTATTAATGGGTTACAATTAGTCTAACGGATGAAGGGGAAAAAATATTTAAAGACTTTACCTTCTTTTTAGAGTTAATTGACGTTAACATTATGGAATTCTTAGTATGTTTATAACGATTGCTTATAAAGCAACTAAGTATTACCTAACGCCGAAAACGAAAACGGTGCTAACAATTACATGGGAAACCATAGGTAAAGAAACAACTATTTACCAGGTCCTCTTTAAAAGTTATATAGAAAAAGACGTTAACTTTATGAACGTATTAAAACTTTGATGTGGCAAAAAACAATAACAGACAAATTTTTACGTAATTCAACTCAGCTTACGATCTTTCCTTACCAATCCGTAATTAGGGAAGGTTCTCCTCCACATGGAAGGGTCAACGCAAATTACTTCTAATAACCTAATCTTAAGTCATGTCCTACATTCGGAAAAATGCTTTCTTCACCGCTATTATAACACGCCCGAATCCAGAAAACCACTCCTCAGACCAAAAAATTCATAGTATCAATATATTTAATATATATCGAGATTTATTTCGAATGAATTATCTGGAAAAGTTAACACCGAATTACCCAGGTTCTGTGGATATTACTATATACCATCACAGCTAGTATATATAGGTCAAGTGGCAGTACACTGTATTGCAAAGTACACTCCTGCAAGATGCATGATAACGTGTAACATTGCAGGCTGCACTCTTGCAAGACACAAAGTGCATCATATATGGAGCGGTCTGGAATAGGTATTTCAAAGCGCACGACAAAAAGGTTACTGCCCGAATGAGAGGTTTATAACCTTTTATCCGTAGCGTATACTCTTTAAAATACTTTTTCCAACTTATTCATCTTTTACTATAATAATAAAAATATTATAATTAATTTTTTACCATTTTCACTTTACGTAAAATAGGCAAAGACCTTATCAATATCAATTAGTAGCCGATTCGGTTCATAATAAATAGCTTAGGGGCAAAAAAGATAAACAAAAGTTAAATACTTATAGCGGGATGTTATAGCGGTTACAATTGTTTATACTTAAATACTATTTTTTTATAAAAATTACACAGTATGTTGGAATAGTATTACATGCAGTGCAGTAGATCAACTTTACTTACAGTAAAGTTGACCGTACTGCAAGTGTATTGCTTTGTGCGGACTTACCGCATTGGGTGTAAGTCGAATGCAGTACGCTTCACTTCACTCTAGGGTACGGGACAAGCACTTGGTCATACAAATTACAGTGCAGACCGGCTAGCGGTCTACCAAACCCAGAATAATACATTCACTATCTGACCACGTAATCTTACTGTTATTTCGAAGACCAATCTAATCGACAACGTTGTAACGTCTAAGGCCTACCAACACTGATCAGTGCTTTCCTGCTAGGTTAAGCACAGATAAGCTAAGTAGAAGAAGAAGTTACTTTCCGGTTACGCTCTACGTCAATAACAGTGGATAGGGTGGAGGAAAGATTCCTGTAAAGGGCCTTTATTGTTGCATCGGTTTAAACAGTAGTTGGTAGATAAGACGTCCAGGCTGCGTCGGTTTAAAAAGTAGTTTAGAGGTGGCGACGGTATCGCTATCGAAAACACTAATGAATCTTTATTGGTTTTTTTTAAAGACGCTAATATTGACTGTCAGAAATCTTAACGTACGGTAAGTTGGCAAACAGCTAAGTTATTATTATTACGAGTATTACCACCGCAAGAAAAACAACTAAGTCATACGGCCAAGCAATAAATAACCTGCGCTCTTTACCATTAATAACGACATTCGACCTTACCTACTACACCGTATCTTTGCCCTTCTTTACTCTTTTTCACTCCCTACCCTACTTATCTCGATCGTCAAGTTCCCTACCCTAAGCAAAAATACCAAGTCATGCTAAGAAAGCCATATCGCGCGATCTTATGCCAAGTTACTAAGTTATCAAGTCGTCAAGTTCCCACGCGACTTTATGCCAAAATACCAAGCCTTTACACCTAAAATCACCAAGTCCCTCGCCCTACATGCCATATACAAGTCAGAACGCCAAGATGGCTACCGCAAGCCCTTACTTTCAAGCTATTACCGACCCTACCAGGAAAGAAGTAATCAAAGCTCTTGGTTACCTCTTTGCCAAATACTATAACTACGACCTTTGGGAATACGAAGTTGATAAAAAGTTAACTAAAGAGTATTTTACCAACTTCGTCGACTGCTATATTATTAAGTAAAACGGCGGCGAAGAACTTGACCGCGGTGACCGTACCTTTCGTAAATACCGTGAGCTTTTCGAGGACTGGATTATGAACTTGTGGAAGAAAATTTGAAAGATCGTTAAGTCCAAATTAAGGGAAGAACTTAAACTTTAAGGGATCTAAGTATTGGAAAAGAGCTCCGCGAGATTGGCGAAAACTTTATTTAATCTAACCTAACTTAAAAAGTGCCCTTAAGACCTGTGACCTAAAGGGAAAGGCGTTAAGGAATTTCACCACCCCTATATGCGATCTAGAGGACCTCCTCTTTAGTTTCAGTTAAGTTAAGCCTTTTTACATGTTAATGATAAGGAATCTGTTAACCTGTTCGGTGGCTTAATACTTTTACGTAATATCGTGGAGTACGTTATCAGCGGCGGAAGAGTACATAAAGTAAAGGCTGTTAACGCGGCTGAAGGTATTAACGTCGGTGCTCTACACCAGTCAATTAAACAATATCGTTAGACCTTTCAAAACCTACAAGGCCTCATCGAACCTTAACACTATAATCGTTAAGTATATTGAAAACCCTTTCCCTTTGGACCCTACGTACGAAAGTCAACCACAGGCTTTATTACAGGACTTTACATATTGGGATAGGCGATTAACAATTACCTTTAACACCATGCCTCGGAATCTTTGAAGTTTAAATTACTAAGAAATACCAACTAAGCTTAGAATAACTATCGTAACCTTCTTTCAAAACCTGTTAAAATAATTTATATTAATTACAAGTTGATAACAGATTTCGTCAAGATTTAGGATAACATAAAAAATTATAACGGCAAACCTTATGACTTTTTTAATACCAAAATAATGCCATTTCTAAATATTTGAAAGTAAATTCAGGTCTCACCTTTAGGTTTTTACTTACTGTTTCCCGAAATCCTTATAAGTAACGTTAAAGACTATTATTTAATCTTTCTGACGAGCGCTATTACATTTCGCGAAATTTATGATAGTATAAAGGGCTACTTCGAATACGACGTCCACCTTACGTAATACTATAGAAACTAGGCCACCACGCGGTAGATTACAATAATAGTAAAGAAAAAGAGGAGGAATTACTAACGGATATTTTCAATTAAATGTTTCACTAGTTGATAATGTATCAAAAGTCAATGGGGAAGGCTCACGCTAGCGAAGCTATACTTTACAAGCAGCTACGAGTAGCTGTTATGGGTGTTAGTAAGTTCGAATACGCTTTATAACGCCTAGATACTACTTGTTCAGGCTTTTTTAGCCAGTTACGTTCCTTCTTTGCCACCATAATAACACGTATACCCAATTTACTTAATATGTATTTCCAAGACGGCAACTTTCTTAACGAAAATAAGGAAAACATTATGGTGGTCAATTACGTCAACCGCAAGTATTTACGTTAATAATGCCTAAGGTCAAATTTATTGACCTCGACCCAAAACTAAAAGCAAAACCCACGTTAGCGTTATCAAATTTAAGCGGACTTGTTAACCGTAAATACTATCGTCGTAATAGTAGTAATAGATGTTAAATCTGTGGTAAAGCCGGCTACTACTTAATTCTCTACCCCTCGCCGAGCGTAATAACATGAAAATAACGTATTACGTTTAATACCCTATTACTTTAAAACAAGATCATTTATATTAGATTATAAATACTAAAAGCGATAATCACATTAACACCATCAACGACCCCAAGTAGATTAAGTAATACGAAGATACTATTTCTGATACGGAAGCCTAGTAACTAATCAACTATGCCTTTCTATACCGTTTAGGTGGTAAAAACCTTTACCTTTACCCTAATTATGCCCCTGATCCCTTACATACCTCTAACCTCCATAATCGTCATACGGATTATATGTTTCAAGGTATCATACCAGACATTAGGCAAGTTACTTAACAGAAGGCTATTCGTAATATACGGCATTGCGGAGGGAAAGTATTATAGCTACAAAGATTAATCGTCCTGATGCTAGTAAGTCTAAAGTTAACTTTAGCCCCAGCGAATAACTATCGTTAATAGGGATGACGGTAATTTAAACTATTGTAGGAGCGATTACTTTCCACATCTCAAGTCCCTTAGCCGTTTCCTACTTTACTTAAAAAATATAAAAATTTTCGGCGTTAACGTTAATATTAACGTAAACGAACTGGTCAAAAACGGCTTAAGGTTTCCACTCGACTTTATGTAGAGGTACTTATAATTTTATCTATAAGGTCCGGAAGTAGTGGTGTTAAACCTGACGGGGCCGGAGATACATTAACTATACCGGCGTTTTAACCACCTAGCTATTAATAGACTATACAAAGTACTAAAGTTTGTAAAGCATAACGATATGGAATACTCTTCCCTAGAAGCTATTAAAAGGCTTTGCCTCCACTGTCAAGCGTATACTTAAGCCCTTCGGAGATTTAAGTTTATATTAAAAGAAGATAAAGATTCCAACTATAAAAGCTTTATTAATGTATTTTACTTAGATAATAAGCCTGTTTTTCATGTCGTTAACTTCGCAACTTTTTTTTACGGAGTTAAGTTTCTAAAGTTCCTTTTGGCAAAGGATACGTAGAAAACGTTGAAATTGTTATAAATTGATACGTACCTAAGTCCACCTAACATCGTCGTCTACGATACCGGTACTAACTTTACGGCGGCTAAGTTTTAAGAAAATGCTAAAATAATGTGTATCTAGTGTAAACAGATACCTGTAAAACCCCATTAAAATATTTAAAAGGTTAAAAGAGCATACGCTTTATTTAGCCGAACATACAGTATCCTTGCATTAGAAATTAAAAGTTTTACAGATTCGGAGACACGCTTATAAATGGTAGTAAAGGGTTTGAACGATACTATGAGCTCTAACGGACTGGTTCCAACGCTGCTGGTCTTTAGAGCATACCCACACCTAACAAGTAAATCTCCGCCCTCGATAAGTACTTAAAAACGTACTTCGGCTTATAGCAAAGTTTTAAGGGAACTACGAAGAAAATCGATACACCGCCAAGTCAATAATACCCATAATACTAAAAACAGGCCTATAACAATCGACGTGCTTACTTTACCACTATAAAATAAAGTTCTCGTACAGCTGGAGCCGGGAAAATAAAAGAGGCTGAATAAGATATTAAATATCGTAAACTCTAAAGTAGTTGTTGAAATTACTAATAGTCCTATTTCTTTCTGAATTACTTAAGTTAAACCTTATATTAGGGATAATTACGATAAAGACCCTTAAGTCAAACGACTAAGTTAACACGAACCTTTCCTACCCATTATCGATAAATTAATAAAACGCCGCTGGCGCGGACGACCTCCAAAAAAAAGATAGTTAAAAAGGAAAAATACACACCAAGTCATACCTACAATATTATTTAGGTAAACATGAAAAGAAAGATAACAAAAACTTAGCAGTCAAACTTAAAATATAAGGGATTATCGAAACTTTTGGCAAGCCTTTTCAGAAAAACGATAGGGTTGAGATCAATGGCTTACTAACTCGAAATAAAATACAATTTATATCGAAGGCTTACTTTAACCTTTGAAACCCAAACGTTATGATCTTTAAGTCGAGGATTATTCACATGGTCAAGGGAAAAACCACGAGATAACCTTATAAAAAGTTACGACTAATCGTTTAATAATACGGTGATAAAGGAAAGGACTAAATCCTTACGTAATCGGCAACGATTTAAAAAATCAGCCAGCGCTTGGTAATTACCCTGGTAACAAGTTTGTTAACTAGGACAAAAGGAAAATTTGTACTTAATAACCGTAATATTACATAAGCCTATACACAATCAGTAACTAATCTACAGCGGATTGTACTATTGGAGCTGTTATAGGAACTCCATGCCATTTACCTACTAGAAATGGTAATACGGTATATTAAAGTACTACATATATTATCTGAAACAGGTGTTCATTAGCTTTCAACCTACCAATCGCATTTTAAATTCCAGTTAGCAATAAATTCTTGAACATACGATCGGTATTTATCAATAAAGTAAAAGAAAGACTTCGTTATAGTAAGTATACAAACTAACGATACCCTTTTTGTCGGAACGACTAACTTTATGGAACTAGAATAACAAGTAATAAAGGACTTTAAGTTTTAAAATGACAAGCAAGTAACGACTATAATGAAAAATAACTGTTAATACAGGCTTGAGCTTCCGCTAAAAAGGCCAAAGCGATATTCTTACCATAATAGACAAAACTAATAAGGTTAGGGCTTAACGGTACTTAGAATAGCATATATGGGGTAGCTATATTACCGCCCTCTGCCAACCGTAAACCTTATACGATTTATCTATTACGGCGTAAGCATAAACACTAACGGATAAACACTTTAACCAATTGAATGAAAAATTAGAGTGATAAATGCGAAACCTAGACCGTGAGATTAATATAGTACCTATCGATCTTTTAAAGGCAAAGCTAATAATCTTCACCGATGGGTCTTTTATAAACAACACCGACTTATCTTTATAAATAGGCTCCTTAATCACCCTCGTCAACGAATATAGGCAGGAAAATTAATTTAACATTATCAGCAACCTGATTTACTAAACCCCCGTTAAGTGTAAAAGGATTATACGAAACGTATTATCTTCAGAGGTCTACGGTATAATAACGGGCTTTAACGTAGGTATAATAATGTAAAAAACCCTTAACCACATTACTAGGCAGTTACGGATTCCTCCTATCCCGGTGGTAATCTGTACCGACTCAAGAATCCTCTTCGAATACCTATCAAAACTCGGAACCACGAATGAAAAGCGCCTAATAATCGATGTAATGTCACTCTATGAAGCCTACAAAGGAAGGGAAATTAAGGAGTTCCGATGGATCGATGGCAAAGATAATCCTGAAAATACCATAACGAAAGCCACGCTAAACAAAGCACTGAAAAGGTTTGTAGACAGCAATTAGCTAACTATACGTATCGAGGGCTACATGAATAGGCCGCCCAGAAAGCCTAAATCACGTAACGGCGGATAGGGATGTGCTGGCAAACTGAAAGATTGCTAGGGGATTAATAATTGTGATCTGTTTAAGTGACACAGCTAATAATGGTAATCTGTTTAAGTGGTATAGTTTAAGTTGCGAAGGGCTATGGCTAAAAAACTTTTTGTAGGAGTTAATAAACTCGGACCTCGAAGCGGCGGACCAATTTAGGCCAAATGGGGTCAATTTGCATGCAATCGGGTACAATGCAGTATGAAAGTCAATTGGAATTAATAGGGGGTACGAGGCTGCTATTTAGCATTAACCGGAAAAGATTAGTCAGTTACATTGGCGTGTGCGTACAAACTAAAAAGCCGCCAATGTTGAAATAGTATTACATACAATGCAGTAGGTCAACTTTACTTATAGTAAAGTTGACCGTACTGCGAGTGTATTGCTTTGTACGGACTTACCGAATTGGGTGTAAGTCGAGTATAGTACGCTACACTTCACTCTAAGGTACGGGCCAAGCACTTGGTCATACAAATTACAGTGCAGACCGGCTAGCGGTCTGCCAAGCCTATAACAATGCATTCACCATCTAACCACGCAATACTACTATTACTTCGAAGACTAATCGAATCGAGAATATTGCAACGTCTAAGGCCTACCAATACAGGATGTATATATAGACTATAAAAGTCAAGTTACTTTAAAAAGTATAACTTTAATACGATATTATTAACCTTTATTTAGCGCTCTATTTATTAAAAGCCCCTTTACGCCACTATTAATCCTTACTTAGTGCATTAACGTATCTGGGAATTTCTTTAAAAACTTCATATCACGTATTACACTATGTAATGTAAAACCGCTAATTTTCGAAACTCTTCTTTAGAACCTATCCGACATGAACTCGATATCCAAACCGCTTATTAAACACAAAAGCGGTTACGAATATAATATTCAAACCGCTTACGAAACTAAAAGCGGTTATAATTAGAATGATTAGACCACTAACTTTACTAAAAGCGGTTAAGACACGTTAATCTGAACCGCTTACCAAACACGAACCAAAAATACACATTATACCTCCCCACACCTACATTTCCTTTTTTTATCTATTCGGCTTTCTACATTCTCCCTGAATTTTTTAAGTTTAACCCTTAAGACATTTAAGTGTTCCTAATCGCTTAGCTAATATAACGTTACCAAACGCTAATAAAACTAACTTAAAACACTTAACAAATTTGTTGTTACATCTTAGTTACATATCGTTTAAAAAATAATTGTATTAGAAAACGCTAATGATTTAACTTTGACCTCTTTCTTTATATTATTTACTCTGTATTTCTCGTTTGTAAAAATGGCCCTAAACTTTAAAATTTGAACGTACATAAATCTCATAACGGCGCGAAACCACCAATTTACGCCGCTCCAATGTACCAGATACACGTATGAATAACCACACACAACCGCCCTAAAACAATTACAATTATAGCCCCAATACTGATAACATTGGAGGAAACCAGCGTTTACTTCGACCTTTTGGTGGAGTATATAGAAATCCAAAAGACTATAATATACGAAATAGACCTGTGACTTTGAAACAACACCATTGATTCATTAGTTAAGAAACTAGACCCATATACGGTAAATACGTACATTTTAAACGTAATTTTTTGTTACTAGGAGGAAAACCTCAAAGTATCCAATATGCTAAATTACTTTCATAAAAGATTTTTGAGCTAAAAATTTGATATATAGCAAACAGTAAACCTCTTTATTGCTCAATTCTTACGAAGTCAACTGCGAAATAATAGTATTAATACCCCAGGACGAAAAATAGCCGCTTTGTAGAAGCCTTGTTCGAAATAACACAACTTGACAATTTGCTAAACTGGGAGTATAATAATATATATAAAATGATATTTGTAAAAGAATATTATTTAACGGAATACAAAAAACAGGTGGCATAGGATATGCAGACAAAACTACGAATATAAGTCGTAAAACGACCTCATATTATACCCGTACCCAAAATTAGGAACATAAACCTTAAAGAAAAAGAAAAACAGCTGTAATCCTTATCCATCATGTAAGTATAATACACTCCTATACCAGTACATACTATAAAGTAGAACAAAATACTAAATTACTCCTGAAATACAACTAATACTCCGTTTAGCCAAAACGGAAACAGCCGAAACACCGAAAACAACCCGTTCAGCTATAACGGAAACGGCCAAGACACCGAAAACAGCCTGTGTCAAGAAACGAAGAGCAACATAAAACAACAATAAATACCTTACGGAATGATGCCCGCCAACCACGACCCCTGCCGTAACCTTATATAGCACCGTTTTCTCAATAATAAAAACGATTTTATAAAGCTTACTAAATTCGCCAGGTTTTAAAATAAGGATAAGAATTATAATGGAGAACTATAAAATGTACTCGATAATAAGATACGTGACATGTTTAATATATATAAGAGACTAGATATCGAACCGTCCCAGTTTCACATTATCTTACCTGGTATATTATCCGGGCAAGTTAAGAAATTGTATATATACTACTTTATATGGGTAAATATCTTTATAGAGTATTATAACCGTTTAAAATATCACTTCGATATAGAAATTAAGTACGAAATTTACGATGAGTAATGTATGAATTCGACATGGGAATCCATGAAGAATTAATAGGAAAACTTCGATAAAAATCTATAAAATATTTTACCGTCCTATAAGCTAAGTTCCTAAAGTACTAGTCAAACATTCAATCGAAATATAAAGGGGATAAACTATTTATCCGAATAATAATAAAAGTATACCGCTGAAATCCAGATTTTAACTGTAGACTTTTTAAGTTTAAAAGAACTTCAAAGCTTTTTATATAAATTTTATAACATCATTTAAAACCTTTATACGCCGATAGCTGAGTTTCGGATTAACATTTATAGCCGATAAGACTAAAGGCGAAGGCCAAATAATCAAAGTAGACCTCACCAAAACTATTTGTTATGTTTTGGATCGAAAATTGAAAGTATAGCTAAAGTAAAACGAACGCCTAAAGTATAAGTACCAAAGAAGGAACCCTAGTAATGAAGGATAGGAACAGTCTTTCGGAAATAAGCGAAACGTACCGCGAATATAACAATACATGCGAAAAAGAATATAAAGCCCTATGGGTTTACAAAAACGATATATCGTATACGGTAAGATCGGTTTCTGGTTTATTAACCACCCTGTTTACGATTAAATTCGGATTGAATGATAGTTTTGGTCCGATTATATATTTTAAAACCGGATAAAAGCTAATTTTACAATGTACGTAACCGAATGCGAAAGTATAGATGATAGACTTCATGACTACTCTTACGAATACATTTCCCTAGAAAAAAAACTATAAAGATAATAATACTTACTTAATGGTTTAAAATGAAGAAACCGCCTAACGTATTTTTACAAGCTTATAAGACACCTTCTTCCTGAATATCACAGGCCTGGATTACATAAATGGAATGTTTAACGCCTACGTGGTGTTACAATTTACTCCTTTAGATAAATAATGCAATCGGTTTTATAGAATTATACCTAATATTAGTATAGTCGAAATTTAAACGGCCGGAAAACGAAAATTCGACGCGGTCGTAACGAAGTTTCCGAAGTTTTAGTTAAATCGAATAAAAGAGCACCGAAAAATTCTATTTGGTAAAGGCAAAACGTTATCGCTTAGAACGGTCGTTGTAAATACGCGATTCGAACCGATTGATATTTACGTAATAGGCTTTAGAACATTGCTTCTGTATTTATTGATCAATATAAATAAGCTCAGAATTAAGGTCTAGAATACGACTAATTAGCTCATTCACGCCTCGGATAGCGTATCCATACCATTTGAGCCTAAGTTTAGCCATTTGTGATCTTTTTTCCGAAGCACTTATAATTAAGGCTATTTACTTGACGGAACTGAAATTATGGATTTTACACCGCTGATTCGGATACCCGGTTGAAAAAAGCCTTTTGTGCTTGTTTTATGCCGTAGGCTATACAAATGTAGGAAAGGATGTACTTAAGGCTATTAAAAAGTTCTGCTATACATACTAACTATACTTATAGGCTCTACGTCAGTTTAAGTTTCGCGTTTAGGATGATATGGATTTGAACTACAAGGTAATTATTAATACTATATGTTTATATAGTTAACTGGTCTTTTACGCCGTCGATGCGATAACATTATTTCAAGTCGTTAAATTTATACGAAACGTTTCCACTACAAACTGTTAAGACACTTTAGTTAACTACTAGTTAAACGTTTTTCTAAGGCCCTTAAACTGAATTATATACGACGTTAATACAGCTTTCGAATTTACCAAATAACATACTAAAGATTTAATGACCGGTAACGAGTGTAAGAAGATTTTAGTGGAAAACCTATAGGGTATTAAAAAGTGTAAACGATACTACAAATCGCTTAGGAAAGCGTATACAGTATTATCTAAGGAATTAAAAGTCACCAGTTCCAAGGAATCTATCCTTTAAATAGAGGTCAATATCGTTAATAACACCTTTAACATAAATAAGCTTTTCCCTACACCTTATTTTTAACGCCTACTTAAAAATTCATATACAGATTTTGCTCTATTATTAACTATGATATAGTGGTCGAGTGTTGTAACAAAATCCATAATAGCCTTACGTTCCTTACGGGCTAAGAACGACGTATCTCAAGCGTTGGCTATAAGGAATGGCCCACGCGAAACTGACATTTTAGGCTTATTATTATAATCGAAGGTTCTAGTTTGAAGAACTAAGGACGAATAAACTAACCTTTGGAAATTGAACGGGTTTAGGAGCTATATTGTGTTTATTAATTTGCTAAACGGTACGACTTCGTTTCGATACATAATAATATAGAAATATAAAAGAGAGATAGATAGGAGCAGCCTAAAACCATAGGCCGAACAAAACAGTCAACGAGACGCCTCCTAGGATAACGAATTCAAACTGCTACCAGTTTCAGCCTAGCTACCGAATTACGTATCCGGTCCGATTTTACCAAACCAAAGCGGCCCGCCTATACCAACCTTACTAACACCTCGCTGCCAAGACTGCCCATTAAGTTCGAAAACTAAAAAACGCACCGGAACCTTTGCCGTAAACTCCTTTATTACTTGAAAAGAGATGACAAATCGCGAGCTTAGCCTAAAGATTTGTTACGACGGTATTATTACTACCGTAGGTGCCTCGTTCGAATAATTCACTTAAATAAAAATTTATATTTTAATTAACCAAGAAATATTCCGCTTTAAGTGGTTCGAGCCAACGATTCAAAGCGCCTATACAATTTTTCCTACTCGTTTTATCCACGAAATCAAAGATAAAACCGAAAAGCCTTACGAAAAAACCCGCCTAATTGTAAAAGGTTACAACGATGATAGCAAAGAGAATATTATATTATAATCGCTCACATTATAACGGGCTAATCACCGCTTTATCCTTACGCTTATAACCGCCCTCAATATGTAGTATAGCCTACATGTCGAATTCCATAATATACCGAAGGCATAGACTTAGTCTGAGGAACGGCTTAAACAACGTATTTACGTCGATATTCCAAAGGATCTTAAAAAATACAAACCATGTGAAACGATTTTACGTATTATAAAACTACTTTACAGCTTAGTTAAAGTTAGTATTTATTGATATAACACTTATTAATGGTATTATAAAGGATAGTTCGAGATAATTAATTTAACCTTCGACCCGTACCTATTAATATTAATTAACCGTTCGAAAGGCTTGACATTAATAGGTATATGGACAAACGATATATTAACGTTGTCTAACGCATTGTTTTCCGTATTTAAAGAGAGGAAACTTTTAAAAGCCGGCTTCAAGACAAAATCCAGAATGTATTCAACGGATGACTATATAATCGATTTTAATAGCATCACTATTACTTGCCGGAACGACGTTTTGGACCTCGAATGAAATAGGTGGTTGGAAAAAGTTACCTTTGTCGTTTTAGATAGGAGAAGACGGGCCGAGGAATATAAATGCTAACGCGTACATGGCGATTGGTTCGCTTTTTAAATATAAACAAAAGCGGTATTTAAACTTTCAGTCGTCGCGTAATACTAAGCCACTCCGACGGATAATGTATATAAGGCATTGAAAAAACTCCTTTTGAAATAAATATAAAATTTAAAGTGAGGTTTGTAATTTTTACCGTTAAATATACGTACTATAAAACTGTTTGTTTTTACTAACGTCTTATTCGCTAATAACAGCAACTATAATTCGCAAATAAGCTTCGTTTTAATTTTCGATAACTAAATAACAGCCCGAAACGGCTTTATGTTCCGTGGAAATATTATCTATTGAAGCTTTACATAATGTAAAAGGTTGCGTAGAAACGTTCTAGCTTTAAAAATCTATAGTATGGTTAAAAGATTCGATTCGGGTATTACCATAATGATAACGGTACGGATAAGTATTTCCAACCTTAATTTACGCCTTATTCCCCATGTTATACATACTAATTCCTTTTCTTTTTATAAGTATTTGGTTCAGTTGGGTATTATGAACTAGAAACGTTTAATAATTGATATTATAGCTTTACACGAGTTATATAAACGCCTTGAAATCGAGGGAATAAGGTAAATCGACGGAATATCCAATCTCACGGACGTAATAACAAAAGTAACCCTAAACAGAGAATTAAAAAATATTAATATCGATAAGTATACTATTTTTTAGGGTTATTGAAAACGGTTTACGACCTTAATAAGCTATTACACAACTTTCGCCGATTTAAAACGGTTCGAAATCCGCTATCCGCGTCGTTTCCCGATTTATACCACGATATACAAGTTTTATTTGCACCGGACTTGCAATTTTGCCTTTTTCTAACCCTATTATTTCGCGCCGCTCCTAATATTTTGTGACTTTTTTGTTTTATACGCCTCAACCTTATCAAATTTTGAATTTTCTTTGTTTAAATTTACTATTTGTCGTCGCCCTTAATATATTGTTAGGCTTTCGCTTACATACTTTTACTTTGTTTGGTATTTCGCTATTAACCCTTTTATATTTTAATTTACGATATTGCAATGTATTTGGTATATTGTCTCTCTTTGTTTCATTTACTCTAAGCTACATTTATGACTTGTAAAATATTTTGAAGAAAGTAATAATATTAATGTAGCTGGGCTTGCTAGCTCGGCTTAAAGGGTAATTCATAACTGTTAAAAAGATATGGAGAGGGCGACGCCGTCGCGTTCCCATTATTCTTCCCACCGCCTTCCCCCTTTGTACTAACGCCAACGCTATTACAGCTATCGACGTTACCGGCGCCAACGAAAATGTGGCGTTGCGCCTTGGGTCGCATGCTTTTAGGCAAAGGCGTAAAGGGTTTTTCACCCCTTTTACGGCAACGTGTAATACCTTCATTAAATTCGATCATGTAATATATACGTACGTTTCGTTTTTAGGTAGTAGGAATAGTTGTTGACTTGTTAGTCAGCTGGTTAACACCTAATACTAATTAGTATTAGCTTATTTTAGTTATTTACGACTGCGGTTGTTCTTCAAAACGCCCCAAATATTGTTTTCCTAATAAAATAAGGTTTTAAGTATTAATTTGAACTTATTATAAAGCCAACGGGTACGTAGCACGGCCTCGGCCTACGGCGCTAGGACGAATAAAATGGGGGCGTATTTGCTATTAGTTCGCTTATAGCAGTAATAGCGGGCTAAACGACCCCCGTTTTAGTAACAATCGCTAACGGACTTGCCTGCGACCGCGGACGCGATAGACGGCACGTAAGGCGTATTTATTAGCCACTTGGAGTTATGGACCCAGGTACGCCATTTTAACGCTTTATACATCAAAGAGATCCCTCGGCCTACCCTAGCGATGTGGAGCTTTAAACGATAGAGTAGATCCGCCTCTTGCTTTTTATTTATGAAAATATTAAAAGAGTATATATGGGTGGATTTAGGAAATACAAACCGCAGAAAATCTTCGTAATGTTGCGTTTACGACGCCGGAGGAGCCTTACAGGTAAGGGGGTTTTTACCCGCGGAGAGAGAGTAAGGTTTATAACTTTAGTAGCCCCCTGCTACTCCTCTTATGATCTTAGGAGGAAGGGAGAGGAGGAGTAGAGAAAGGTAGGGGTGGTGGCTATTAAGGATATTGTGCCCGAGGAGGTCGGAATGTTATTAGTGATAGTAGTAATGTTGTGGATGGCTATAGCGGCGGTGACAGCGGCGTTGACGACGGCGGTACGGCGACGCGCGTGTTCTAAACGACGCTTATTAAACCTGGATTTACGTGGAATTTATTGAAGGGCAAAATTAGTATATAGGTATTGGTTAAGTAACCTACCTATTAAAATGGTTTGAATTGATTAATTGAAATAAATTTTAAATTAAATTGAAATAAGGATTTGTATTAACTGGTAATACGCATCTTGAAAAGGGGAAAGACAAGTTTTGCCTAGACCGATGGCAATATATCTTTTTATATCAACTCAAAAATATGTGACGGCAAAATTACCCCTGCATAATCGCCCTTGTAACGCGTGTGTAATCACACCTTTGGCGGGAATAACAAAAAACGTTATTAATAACTATGTCGTTATCAATTAACTATATCAATCAGTTCTTTATTATAATTACCACCGCGATGAGGAATTACTAATTCGAACCTTTGTAATTGATACCGCAACCATACTGTTATTACAAAACTTGTTAATTTGGATCTCTATAATTAATACCTTAATCACATTGTTATTACAGAACTACGTATACAGAATCATTATAACTACATTATCGCTACTAATATACGGATACGGGATATATAAGGAAGAAATAAAAGATTACCTGTATAGATATTACTATATACCCTTACAGCTAGTATACATAGGCTAAGTAATAGTGAACTGTATTACAAGATACACTCCAGTAAAATAAACAATAACGTGTCACGTTATAGGCTATACTCTTGTAAGACGCAAAGTGAATTATATATGGAGCGGTTTGGAATGGGTATACCAGACCATACAACAATGTATGGAGCGGTCTAGAATGTGTATTCTAGAGCGTAAGGCAAAAGGGCCACTGCTCGGATGGGAGGTTTATAACCTTTCATCCGTAGTATGCACTCTTTGAAATACTTCTTGCAACTTATCTATCTTTTACTACAACAATACCAATATTATAATTACTTCTCTATTCTTTTAACTTCACATGAAATAGGTAGAGACCTTACCGATATATTTTAAATTATTATTGGCGGAAACTTCAACTTCATATATAACCGGACGAAAACGACCCTGATTAATTCCCCTTGGTGTCGCTTTTTGAATAACTGGGCCTTCATGATGGACATGAACTTCAATAAAAAGGTGAAAATCCCTAAGTACTGTTTAAATTACGTTTTAAACCTTACCTTTACTAATATTTCTGGGGCTACAATAGTAATCCAACCTAACTTCAACAACGGTTTAAACTATGAAGTACTGTTTACGACCCTCCAGATACGTAGGTCTTATATTCTTCATATCTTTCGTATCAAAGTTCCGGAAATCAACCTACCTAGGTTTGGTAATCTGATCGTTACTAATATGACTTTTTTTACCCCGCGTCAAAAGTACTAAAACCGAAATAACAATATACGATTGAATGAGTGCCTTTATTCAACTAGAAAGAGATACCCTACAGGTGGTCAGACAGCCTGAAACGATACTCGTAAATGCTACGAAATAATGAACCTCTAAATTGGATAAACCCAGCCAATATATAAGGAAGGTAAATACAGCATAACCGTACAATACGAGGTTTATCGAATACCAAAACTTCTTTACTGGGGTATAACGGATTCGAAACGGTTTTTAAAGGGCCAAAATTAATTAAAATCTTAATTTAATGAAAGCCTACGGGATTATCATCTGGGACAAATCTTCTTTACCACTTTGAACCCCTTTACTTAAAATGAACGATTAACTTATCCTCGATGTTTCCTAATATCCTCAGGTTTTACGGAATGATATCTTGAACAAATTTTTGTTAACGATATTTGAAACGACCCATCAAATAATAAAAGTAAACTTGAGTATATTATCTCTTAGAGGTTTGATATCTCCTGTAAAATGGGTTTCTGTAATATAATTAACATCCAAAACACTTTAACCGGGCTTAACGACATTATCTTACGCCTACATAAAACGTATTGAGGCTTTATAACAAGGTAACTTTATATATTTTACGAAAAATCTCTACGTTTGAACGTCTTTTCATCAATATAACGATACTGAAATTATTTATAATACCTAAACACGACTCTTAAAATTCATCCAATTTATAGTTATAAGGATTTATTGTTTTAATACCTTTTTATTTTGAAATTTAAACATGTTATCACCAGAAAAATATCTGGGTCCTCTTTTACTTTGAGTTTCATTAACACTTAATAAAAGGGAAAAAATTTAAATTATTTTCCGCCGACTCATTTACGTTTTTCACATATAATATCGAATCTGCCCTCGCCAGGTGAGAAGTTTTATTGATCCTATCATGAGATATGAAAGGCGTATTAAACAACTTGTTCCACAATAGACCAATTTAAAAGATAAGGCATTTAAGGTTTTATCGAAACCTGTTCACTTTCGTTGAAAGCTTTTTAACGAATAGGATAATAAGGGTTCAATATTAGGTATAAATTATAAGATTCTTAAACCTTAATCGTAAAACCTTATATGACTCCCTCTCTTCTATAATACTTTATATAATATCAATATTAAACCTTGCTAGATTCTGATCCAGCTGAAATTTTATATACATTAAAGACGTCCTTCATCTAAAAACCTCAAACTCTTTAAGGTAAAAGTTTAAAGGATTCGAAACTAATTTAAAGATAACGGATTAGTAGGCAGTTGAAAACAGGCTCGTATTCACACCGAAAAAGTCTAAATTATTACATATTACTAAACGTTAAAATTTCTTGAATTTTGCTAAACTAGATAATACATACGTTATTACTGCTTTTAAACCGGTTTACTCGATTTCGAATCCGTTCCCAAATACTAAGATTTTTTTTATATGATAACTCGGGTTTTAATTTAATAAAGCCTTCTTAAAAAGAGTTTACATTAGAAAACGCATAAAAAGAGCTTTAAATGTGGCTCGATATTACATATGACTTTCATATATGAAAACCAGGCCTTCTCCTCACCATTTACGTATTGTTACTATTGTTGTAGTCATACCTATAATTATTTACTATACCGAAGGTAAATACCACTAATATAGATAAAAATGGCTTGAAAACCAAATTATAGCCTCTTTAATCGCTGCAACAAAGGCGGTCGCCCTTTTATATAGAATCTCGCCAAACTTCTCCAGCTTTAGGGACTTTAGTCTACTCTTTAGCAAAGTCGCCTTTCAATAATATCGGCACCGCTTTATATATCGCCTAAAAATTGTCGACTTTCGGCACCCCCATAAACAGCGAATCATGGCGGCGAACGCCGTCTCACAGCCTACGGCCTCGTTTTAAAAACCGGTCACTTTACCAAATAATAACTAGTCAACCCTTTACACTATAAAAGCTTCCCGAAGTTTCGCCTGGCTCCAAATACCATTAATGGGTTATAATATTTTTACCTATTTCGAAAACCTTTCTTATTCACAACGACGACTCTCAATAGGTAAACTCTAATTACAATTACTAATAACTAATACGAAATTCTCATACTTCCGACTACCAGTTTTACTAACCCCTTAATACTTTACTAAATCATTCGACCGCTTTATAAATAAGCCTTCAAAGGAAAGTAACATCGTAACGTTTCAAATATAATATTTTAACCTCCAAGAGAATTTTGCCACGATATTAACCTATGGTTTCGAATAACGAATGTAATATGTAAAAATACGTCAGGTATAAATATATGGTTTACTATAATGAAAGCGTAATAATGAAACGCTTTAACGGACTTTACTCTATAACATACGTCTTCAATACAAAAGTTATCGGCACATTTTGAAACTTGAAACCAGTCGCATGGACTATAGTAAAAAAAATTACAATATATATCAATGATATAATTATAATATGGAGTTTGAAAAATGATCCATTTACCTTGTCTTAATAGGCTTTTAAGAAATTCCACGCGATTATTCAATCTCATCTAGATCGCGTTACAATAAAATATTACTGAGACTATATAGGTATTGACTAAGACAAGACCGCGGATAATTTAACGAATATTAACATTAGACTTTCTGTACTTTTAACGGTAATATATGACCTTTTATTAATGAGATTAAGTCCTACCTTAAAACTAATGTAAAGACAGTGAAGTAAATATAATATAACCAAGACGAAAGGAATCTTTCCCTTTCATATATAAACAAAAACCTTCCGAAATCGACAAAACCTGGACCAAAATATCATAAATTCCGGGTTTCAGGTTTTTCCCCGCCTTTACCATCACTTTTACAATTTTCACTATATCTATTTTTAGATATAATAGACGGGAACGGTAATTTTACGTCATACTACCGGCGTTTTTTATTATAGAACTAGAACGAACTTTACCCTCGGCACAACGGAAAACGAAATACTATCTACTTTATTTATTACCTAACCTTTTTAAAGGTTTGAACATTTTAATTACATCCTCCAAAAAAGCTCTTGCACAAATAAACCTGCGAGGCTTATATTCACAAAATATTTACGGATTTTAAAACTTTCCGGGTATTCTATATATTGGAAAATATTTCTCGAAAAAAAAATTAAATCAAGATATTAGCTTATATAAACCGCGTTTTCCGCCCGCATATCACAAATACATTTTATTCCCGCCAACAATATTTATAGTATAGGCCTACCGGCCTACTCTATATTATCCGATCGTTAACTTTATCTATTTAATAATTTTACCACTGCTGCCACTAAAATCTTTGCAGCTGCCGTTCACTGGTCGTATTTTTGTCCGCCAAAAAAGGTGAAATCCTGGACCGAATCGAAAACGGGGATAAACTCGGCGGCAACAGAGAAAAGGGGGGCGGGGATAGTGGCGACGGCGATAAACATATGAACGATAAATCCCGTTTCACCACTGTTACTAAAACTGTCGTCTTTGTCCCCGCTATTAAATACCCCTCCAGTAATAATAAATCCCCCGTTAAAAGAAATATAATACAACCCGTACAAATTTGTACCCCGCGCAACTACAAGAGACGGATAAGGATAACGAGATAGTAGATATAGAGGGGAAAGAAGGCGAGGGAGGAGGTGCGAGCACAAACGCATAAAGACTATATAAAAGGTATAAATTACCGTTTAAAGCCTAAAAATGCATTCAGCGACGCGCAACACGTTGAAAACGGGTTTTCCATAAAAGTTCCTTTATTTACATTAATAGAAAGACACATATTACGACATGTCGTATTACAAGATCCCTGGATATTAAACATAAGACATAAGAAAACTTCCTCATATATACACGGTTTGTTATTACAAGGGAAGGTTGAAAATTAAAGGCGGATTGAACAAGCGGTCCCCTTTTGTATAATGATTTAATATACGGACCGTCGCGCATACATGTGTTTTCTTATAACATGTTACTACAATAACGAGCTATAACCCACATACACTTATACCTATGTATATATATATGTAGGTCCTAACACGTACTTACGCGTTTTAACATTACTAATATTCTGTTACATGAGCTTTTCTTTTTATTATCATACCTTTACAAGACCCCTTTAAAGGGTCCATATAATCATATCTCTGGCGTAATTAGACGCCGCGCGGAAACTGAGTCGATAACGTTACGTTGCCAAACCAGGGCTACAATTTACACGCCTACGGATCTCTAAACTTCAAGGCACCTTAAGGTCTTATTTGGGGGGATGGCGTAGGTTCCTGTAGGCCCACACGGGTCTCACCAAAGCCCGTGTTACGATTCTCTCCACCGGTATCTACAAGACTATTTCGTAGCTTCTAGTGCGTTTCTAGTAGTTGGCACTTCCTAGTAAGAGTAAATCCAAAACAAACAAAAAAAGGATTGTACGAAATCAGATTCATAACGATAAATTAGTATTGTTTATACAGAAGCTTCTTTAAAAATTATCAACCTAGCCCTACATTTGTTAATCGGAATCATATAAATCTTAAGATCCAAATTCTTTATCAATCACTTCAGCTTTTTATTTGGTCAATTAAAGTTTTTATCAGTTAAGTTTTACCTTTATACCGCAATCAAAATATTCTTTAAGACTTCCTGTTAGCATAAGGTAACGATAAAATTATTACGATCGCGTTACTTCGAATACCTTTAAGCTCTGTGCAATTAAAATTCATAAATCATAGTTAAGTCAATACTCTAACCCTTTAAACGGAAAGTCAGGTAATTATCAATATTGTTAACACTATATTTATAAATTGATGATTCGTCAAAATTATAACATTTATTTTTCGCTAAAATAGCAACCGGTTTGTGATAAAAAAACTTCAAATATTTACACGCATATTCTTCCGATATCATGAAACTATTAATTTCAATTACAAGGTTATCATTAAATTATATACCTCGAAAATCGAAATTTTTATTTTACTTAATTAATATTCACAAGTCGTAAATCAAAGACTTCATACTTAACCTTAGTTTAAAGTGTAACTTATAGATTGTGGATTAATAAACGCTTATTTTAACTAATTCGTATAATGATTTTATATATCGTATAAACATTTCTAAAGGGTATATATTGTGAGGTGTCACTTGGTAATTCGAACACTATAATCCCTTATAAATTATTTTTTCAGTACTTATACGTTGAGGTAATATCACAGATATTTAGTGTAAACTTTTTATCAATATTATATAATAATCTTGTAACTAAAGTGATTACCAAATGTTAGCTAATTTTTTCAATTGTTAACTATTACGTAATGATTTAGTCTTTACTTTTATTACCGTATCCCTAAGCGATTAAACATAAATTTTTATACTTCTTTCTTATAATTCTACTCCTAACTTACTATATAATTCTCGACTCAAAGATCGTGATATTTGGAGTTTGAAGGTTAAAGTCGCGTTTAGATACAAATTTTTCGTTTCTTCAAATATGAAGTCTATTAATCTCAACCTTATTGTTTTCTTTAAAAAGCTTTTTGTGGATTTTGATAATTTTTCATACCCTGAATTTTAAAATTAAGGTTCGATTTTCTATTTTTGTTCTGTATTAACTTAAACAGTGTTATAGATATAGAACAGTGTGTATTCATTGCATTTAACGTTCTTTTTTGGAAATCGGTTGCGTTTTTAATATTTTATAGGTTTATTCATTAGAGAGGGAGGTGAGTTATATTAGTTAATTCGCTTAGTATAAAATTCTTATCGTTATCGCTATCGCATTACAAGAAAATTTCTAGAACCGTTAGTAATTTCTATAATTACTTTAGGTTTGACGATACTTGGGGTTTTAATTGGATCATTCATTTACCTAGATTTAGCTATACGAAAACTCTACTTTATTACCGCAAAAAGAGTATATCGATTGTCGTAAAGCCGTTTCTGGTATTATAGATATCATTAACTTAACTTCTTCCTAATTCATTCTGTAATTAAATCAAAGCTTTACCATATGTCATAACCCTTTTCAAGTACTTTCTAATAGCGTAGATTCACTTATCAAACGAAGATATGATTTAAAAACTAGTCACATTAACATCAAGCCATTAAAACACACAGTATTATTCAAGCACTTTACCACTATAAAGAAACGTTCTTTCCGATTCGTAAAGTTTCAAATCTTAAACATAAGGATATTACACACCTTAAGAATTAATATATATATATACCTTTTCTACTTTTCCAATACTCCAATAAGCCTCGATAGATACCTATTTGCACTAAATCCTTATTATTTTCGCATTCGCCTTGAATTTTATTACCGTTTATTTGGTACTGATATCGTGAATGACGACGTATAATAAACCTTAATACATATTAATTTATAATATCCTTAATTTCTTCCACGTAGCTTTTGCCCATAAAAAAATAAGTAATTTAGTTCCGTACAAACTGGTTACGAAGTTAATAATATAAAGAACAGGCTTGGTATCAAAGTTAAACATATTTATAAAAATTAAGTAACTGAAATATTTATTATATATTTCAGTATGTATTTGAAATTTATGGCGTTTTAGGTATACATTAATCAATAGCAATGAAACTTTTTCATAATTATTAGAACACAATATTAGTCATACTTATGTCTTAAGAACTGAGGGAATTTGTATAACTTATCCAGTATTGGATAATTCAAACGTCAATGAAATTAACATATTTATTACTCCGTCAAATCTCATAACATTACCTCTAGTTCTTCAATATGGAATGAAAGGTGCACCTACCTGAAGGAAAAAAGGAACCTCCAACTTTTTCAATCAGTTGGCAAATGTTAACGACAATATTAACTCTAAAAATATCAATGTCTTTGATATAAAGCATAAATAATATAAAATATTTAAGCATATAAAACATAATCGGTTTAATAACATCTGAAATAGTCTGCGTTATCAATAACTACAATTATTCTCTAAGGGAAACGTTAAATTTAAATTTAAAAATACTCTAACGATTGATCTCCGTGACAAAAATACTCTCCCATCGCAATTTCATATACTACGAATAACCTTCTATCAAATATCATATTGTATTTGTATTTGACTTGATATCTTAAAACACGTAATCCGCGTAACAATTACAAAATATAAATGTATATGAAGGGTCTAATAATTTATATTTATTGAAAATGAATTAGTATTCACTACACACATGGTACAAAGAAGTATAGTCGACTAATCATTAGGCCGTATCAAAAATATTATCCTAATACCATGTAAATTACTTAGGTATATTTTCATCGTTAATAGCCTTCTTTTCCTCGTAGTTACCAATACAAACCGGGTAATTGAACGTATAATTAAAAGGGTATTAGATAAAATACATCCCCTATTATTTATAACGTTTAACAAAAAGGTGGCGAGTTATCTAACACCTGGATTTACTATCCATCCAACATCTTTCACTATTATCAAGACGATAATTATTACGGTTAACAAGTCCATTTAAGTTTTACACTCGTTGGTACCAGTGTAACTATAACTTTCACTTCAAAAACCTTAGACTAAATTTTGAACGTTAAGTCTCGCCGCACTTACGATTAATGTAATATGTCATTACGCGATCTTCTTTACCATAATCGCGAAGATTATCAATTTAAGGATACATATAGACCGATTTTAGTGTATGAGTTATTACAGATGTGAAAAAAGATTGCAATTAGTTAAAAACAGCTTTTATAGGTGGCATTTAAACGGTATAAAACATATTCGAACTCGTTTAGGCCTGTAATAACTACCAGTACCTACTCGCAAAATGTAATTTCGCCAATGTAATCCTTCCCTATTATTTAATCACATAATATCAACTTTTCAAATATTTGGTTTAAAACATCCCTCTGGATTTTCTCGTCTTTTTTTTTAGCTATTATTGTTATACACTTTATCGTAATCCAATCTATGTAACATTGCGTAAAGTGGACGTTGTATTCTAAATAGCTTTTTATATTATCATAAATCTCTCGGAAATTACTTTCTCTCATTAGGAGGGTCAGGTAGTAATCCCTGGCGTGCCCTGTGAGAATTTGAAGAAACAATAAGTAATAGCCTAAAGGAAAAATTACCCTTTACTTATAAATGTTTGGAAAAAAATTATATTCGTGTTGGATGAGTTATAAATCTTACATTGATTCTTCATTACATAGTTTCAAATCTTTGACAAGACCGTAAAAAATTTTAATTAATATTAATCATTTGAATAAAATTGTAAAAAAAAAGTTACGACAATTGTTACAATCGCTCATAGTATTTCCTAATACTTTACAATCATGGTGTTAAGAGTAGTTTCCGATTTCCTGACCTTAGAGTTATAGTCTTATAATAAGATTTATAAAGGATTCGCACGTATTAACGTACTTGTTGTAAAAGGTTTTTACTTTGAATAAATTGATGATTTTAAGGGAAAACTTAAAGAATTTGGATAGTTTTACTATTTCAAGGGAAGTTCTGAAAGATAACAGAGATTTAACGGTCGTAAGAAATATTTTTATGAACTTAACGATTTTACTTACTTGACCAGTATATAATATTGACGTCGATTCCTCTGACCACTTTTTCAACCTCCGCTTTACGAAATCTACCGCTACTTAAAGCGTACTCCATGTTATCACGTAAAAGTACTAAAATACCGAACGAATTAAAATGTTTTTCATCGTCGAAGTGTAAAAAATCGATATTAACTGAAAAATTAAAGGTTTAACTTAATTAGTGATTAGAAGATAGTTCATTAAAACGTGTGTAAAAGCGTTCAAAATCTTTTACTCCATTTCTCTTTTCTCGAAAATTTGAACGATAAGCATTTTAAAGGAATTTTTTAAGTTATGCCAATTCCAAAAGAATTTATAACAAGTCTATTCTCTTGGTTGAAATAAATAATTTACAATCTCAAAGGTTCTTTTTCAACCTAATTTTAATTATTTTTCAAGTCTTATTCGGCATGTCTATAATATAATCCGTAAAACGTTCGCAAATATCTTTAAAGGCCCAAATCTCGCAATAAAACTGATTTGGATTGGAATAAAATATAAATTAATCGATGTAATTATCCAAGTGATTTTTCGTTAAGGCAGTATCAACATCTTGAAACCAGAGAACTTCATCATAACTCTTGGCTAAAAGAGATTCAAATACTCTGATGGCTTTTATTCTTGAGTTTTCTAAAGCTATTTTGACGTTTTGTTAGTAAGTTGACGTCAATTTAGGTGGCGTAGGAAGACTCGGGCAAGGGAACTTGGCGACTTGAGAGCTTAGAAGCTTGGCGATTCAGCATAAAGTCATGTATCGTGTTTTTTTTTGACACGACTTGCCGATTTTTGGTGTTTTTTATCAAAGTAACGATCTTAACGTATTCAATTAACGATTTTGATATAAGGTAAGGGAAAATAGTGATATAAAGGGAAAACTTGGTGTTAAAGGCAAAGTTTGGTGTAGGAAGTAGTGTTAAAGGTTGTTCGTTGTAGTCTAAAGTTGTAGGCTGTAGAACTTCGTCTTTTTTTTTTTCTTTTTTTGCAGTAGAAGCATCCGCAGTAGTACTAACTTAGCCATTTGCCAACTTGACGATCTTTTAGATGAGATGTTTGCTAACTTATCAATCTTCGAGACTTTTAACGGTTAATCTCAACGCTTTTCTTCAAGGATCTGGTGAATATTTCTTGGTGTTTTCGGTGATAGCGATACTTTCGCCAGTTCTAGATACCTGTAAACCGCAGACACAATCGGAAGTCTTTCTTTTTACTACCTGTAAACCGCAGGCATAGCAATAGGACCCTTTACAATAATTTTTCCTCGACCCTAACGTTAACGTAAACCTTAACCAAAAAATGTCTTATTTTTCTATCTTACTAATCTATGATTAATCTTATAAGCACTGATTAATATTAGTAGGAATTTAGACATTACAACGTTATCGATTAGAGATATGGTCGAAGTAATAGTAGTATTGCGTAGTCGAGTGGTGGATGTATTATCCTAGGTTAGGCAGGCTGCTAGCTGGTTTGCACGCGAATTTTTATTGATAATTTCTTGGCACATTTCCTCGTGTGAAGTAGGCGCATATTGTACTTGACTTTAGAATGGACCCACAATAAAATACACTCAACTTGCAGTCAGTATAGTCAGCTTTACTGTAAGTAAAGTTGACTTATTGCACTGCATTTACTACTGTTCTAACGAATGTCTTATATGAACATATTGTTATAATATACTTATTTCTTGTGTGCATTATTTTTTATATATTTCATGTTTTATTGACTCTGAAATGAAATGTGATAAGGTACAGAGAATGATAAAAGCTTTAACTCTATCCATATATGCTACACCTAGTAGTTTCAAAGTATACAAAAAAAAATGAAATAAAACGTGATTCAGTAACTTCTTTATAACTATGAAATTTAGTATAAATGAAGGATGGTAAACTAATGAATCTCAAAAATATAAAGGACTAGGTTAACATCTACATTTCAACTGATTTCATTATCAACTTCGAAATTTTGACTTTGATTATAACCCGAATCAGAAGATGCGAAATAAACTATTGACTATTATTTCCAAATATCTATGGATATTAAGAGGATAAGTAAGTGAATAATTATCTATGTTTTTTCTTTCCAATTATGTGAAAGTATTGTATCAGTTGTAAAACAAACGTTATATATATTAAAACCTTCATTCTAGAATTCTACTACCGAAGTCAGTACATGATAAAAATAGTTAAACGCCAATTACAAAGTCAATTTCCTTCTATAAAGCACTTCAAGTTTGATGTGAAGCCCTTAACGCTTTTCAACTTTATCACCATAATTAACAGTCGTTTTCTTTTTAGAGAAGGCTGACTTCTCAACGTAATTAATATTCGAATAACCTATACATATGTTACGTATACTAATAATAAAGAAGATCTATGAAGAAAAATTTCTGAACTATATTATTGACAAAAAATACGTTATAAAAATGAATAGCCGCGGTGAAGATGAAACCGCTTACAAAACCGAAATCAATTTAAGGAGATTCTTTTATCCACAATATTAATTTCTTTGATTGGCTATCACCGGGCAGTTCCAGCTACTAGAGACGTATTAGCTGCTACGAAATAGTCGTGCAGATACCAGCGGGAGGTATCGTAACGCGGGCTCTGTTAACACCCATATGGACTCGCCGGACCCCATATCATCTCCCTAATCAAGACCTTGGGGTGCCCTATAGCTTAGAAACTCGTGGGCATGTAAACTACAGCCCTAATCTGGCAAAGTAGCGTTGCCTTCTTAATCTCCACCTAACGCCTAATTATTCTAGGAATATAATTATATAAGTTTTCGAAAGGGGCCTTGTAACTTTACGGTAGTAAGAGGAAACACCTGTATAATAAAGGCATCAATAGTAGAAAAACGCGTAAGTACGCGTTAGGGCCCAAAAGTATATACAAATAGGTATATATGTATTTGGGTTGTAGTTTGCTATTATAGTAACGTATCGCGAGAGGATTTTTATACGCGAGACGGCCTGTATATTAAGTTTTAATATAACAGGGGACCCTTTGTTTAATCCACCACTAATCCTAAACCTTCCCCAACAACAAAAAATTCATATATATAATAATAAGTACTATTATACCATGTATTTAACGTGCTAAAGCCTTGCGGCGTGCCATCCCATAATATGGGTCCCTGTATTGACGTAAACAATAGCACTATTTCGAAAATATTGTTTCCAACGCGCTGCGTATCGTCGTATGCGCTTTTAGAATTTTCCAGATAGCTTACCACTCACGTACAAACTCTACCCTCCCGCGCTAGTGGCTTTTTACCCTTTTCCACCTACTTTTACCCCCGTCTCCCCGTTACCTCTATTCGCCTTTTTTAATTGAGTGGAGCGCAATCCTATACGAATTGAATTAGGTCTTTTTTTAATAGGGGCCTCCGATATCGTTTTTATTTGGAAAAAAGAGTATAAAATTCGATATACGCGTTATATTTATAAGGGTTTTAATTTTATAACGAAAAGTTTCATGAAAGGGTAAAATATTAATTTATAAAAATAACCAAACGTAAAGGCGGTTATATCCCCGTCGATATCGATATCGCGGGGCCTTTGACTAATTACTACATTTCAATCATTGTAAAAGCGCCTTCCGAGCGCCTAATTATTTTACGACAGGCTTTTCGCGCCGTCGTTAAGGTAGCTAAAAGTGTCATGCTGTAAGCTGCGGCCGCGGAATCAATAAGTCGACGGGGTTTTACCATCATTATGGGGGAGGTTAGTAATAGGGATCAGAACAACGATTCTAATAACGGTGATGAACCGGACTTTATCGTTAATAAACCCGCTCCCACCGCCCATATCCCTGCCACCTTTTTACTTTTCGCCGCCGGGTTTACCCTCGCCTTCTGTTCGTTCTCAGGCTTTGCCCATTTCCACGAATAAGGACGTGGTCAGTAGACAGCAACCGGAAAAGCTTTAGTAACAACGGTTATAAAATTATTGAATAAATAAATCAGGCGGTTAGGTAGCAATGAAGTAAGTCTGCAAGGTTAAAACGTAAATATTGTCGACGGTTATGAAATGTATTCGTTTCCAGCGAGCGTAAAACACGAAATAACAACAATAAACGACCTTCGACTTTACCCTTTACACTAAACCTTTGCCACTATTTTACTCTTTTCTCCTCCTTTACGCCAATTTAATCTTTAAAATCGTTGCTTTAAGCGAAAGTACTGAGAAACACTAAGTTTCGCCAAAAAAAAATTACGTCGTGTAATCAAAACACCAAGTCTCTACGCTTCTAAATAGCCAAGCTCCCCCCACGCCACGCCACCAAACCTTACATAAGCTAAAACATCAAAATTTATAATATGAACACTTACTTTAAAGCTATTACCGACCCCACTAGGAAAAACGCAATTAAGACCTTTGGATACCTTTTTATCAGTCATTATAACCACGACCTTTACGGATAAAGTATCAACGAAAATTTAACCGAAAAACACCTAACCAACTTCGTTAGCTATTATATCCTCGAATATAACGATGGTGAAAACCTTAACCATGCCTTTTGAAATTATCGTAAGTTCTTTAACGACTGGATAATTAACATATTTAAGGTAATCTAAAAACCGTTAAGCCTAAACTAAAGGCAAAGTTCGGGTGGGGAGGGATTGACGTACCAAATGAAAGCTTTACCAAACTGACAAAAACCCTTTTCGAGTTGGATCAACTTAAGAAATTTCCTCAAGACTCACGCCCTAATGGAAAAGGTATTAAAGAGTCTCATCGCCCTTACACGCGTTTTAAAGGACTACTTAACCCCTAGCTAAGTTAAGGCCCTTCGCGCATTAACAATAAAAACCTGTTAATTTTCTCAGCAATCTAACAGCTTTAAGAATTAACTCGGAGTATATTCTTATCGACGGTAGGGAATGTAAAGCAGCGGCTACCAATGCCGTAAAAAGAATCAACGTTAGCGCTTTACACTAGATAAATAATAAGATCCCTAAGTTTCTCAAAACCTTTCAGCCCCTATTGCCTCCTAGCCCGTTAATTAAAATTACCAAGTTCCTTAAAAACTTTCCTACAACGAGTTTACCTATACGGGTGAGTTTATTAAAAGTCATACTACAGGAATTTACCCCTCAAGCCAGGCGACTAGCAATTACGATTAATACCGTGACTCGAAGGCTACCAGGCTTAAATTTCCAGGAAACACCAATAAAAATTAGGATGATTATCGAGACCATCCTCCAAGACCTATGAAAATAATCAACATTAATTATAATCCTTTTACGGATTTCACCAAGATTTGAAACGATGTAAAAAAGTATAACGGAAAGCCTTATAATCCTTTCGATACGAAGATGATACCATTTTTCAACATTTGTAAAAAAATAAAGGTTCGTCTTTTTGGTTTTTACTCACTATTTCCCGGAATCTATATGAGTCACGTTAAAAACTATTACCCAACCTTTTCAACCCGAATAAAAACCTTTTGCAAAGTTTATAATAATATAAAAAGCCACTTCAAATACGACGCTCACCTTACTTAATACTATACGAACTGTGTTATTACAAGGTAAACCACAATAATGACAGGAAAAAGGAGGATGAAACACTCATGAATATATTAAATTAGATACTTAATAAGTTGATGATATGCTAGTAGATAATGTGAAAAACACATGTTAGCGAAGCTACACTTCTCGAATAGGTACAAGTAGCCATTACGTGCGTTAGCGAGTTTAAATACGCCTTATAAAGCTCAACTTCCACTTACAATAGCTTTTTTAACCAGTTGCGCTTTTTGTTCGCAACTGTAATAACGCATACGCCAAACTCGCTTGGTATATACCCTTAAGCTAACAACTTCCCTAACAAAAAGAAAGAAAATCGTACGGTAGTTAATTACGTCGACCGTAAATACAGCTATAAATACCCTTAGCATCTAAAATTTAGCCTGAAAACTTTAAACTAAAGATAATAGCCATGTTAACATCAATGGGCTATAATTGGTTCGAACCTGTGAACCGTAAAAACTATTGTCGCGATAATAGTAAAAGATATTAAATTTATATTTAGTGTAGCTGTTAGTAAATTCGCTACCCTTACGCTAAGCTTAATGAAACAGGGTAATGTACGATATCCAGCACCTTACTACTTCCGAATAGGATCCCTTAAATTATATCGTAAATTTCGAAAGCGACTTAGTAATTAACGGTAACGATACCCTTAAGTAAATCAAATGGCGTAAAGATACTAATTTTAAAACGGCTTAGTAATTAGCTGACAACGCCTTTTTATACCGTGTAGGAGGTAAACCCCCTTACTTTTACCTTAACCAAGCCTGTAACTCTTTATATACCTTTAACCTTCGCGATATTTATGCGGGATACACTTTTTAAGGTATTATATCAACTCCAGGAGAAATAAGGTACTGAATAGGGGATTATTCGTAGTACGTAGCGCTACTGAGAGAGAGCATTACGGTTACCAAGATTTATCTTTACTATATTAATAAGGCTAAAGTTGGTTCCGGTTCAGGCAAGCAATTATCTTTATTGAAAACAACGGTAATTTAAATTATTATTGAATCGATTACGTTCCATATCTTTAAGTCTATTACCCCTTGTTCTTTTTACTTAAAGGATATAAAAACCCTTGGCGTTAAAGTTAACATTAATGCCAACGAACAAGTTAAAAACGACCAATGGTTTTATCTTCAAAATCTAAAGGCAGTAGTATTAAACTTAACTGAGTTAGACATACTTCGATTATATCGACGTTTTAGCCACTCAGTTATTGACAGATCGTATAAAGTCCAAATATCTAGAGAGTATAAAGATATAAAATACTTTTCTTTAAAAGCTATCAAAAAGCTTTGTTATTATTAACAAACATATTACAAACCCCCTCAAAAATTTAAGTTTATACTAAAACACGACAAGGACTTTAACTATACAGTCTTTATTAATGTGTTTTATTTATATAACAAGCCTATTTTCTACGTCGTGAACTCAGTAACTTCTTTTTATAAAACCAAATTCTTAAAGTTCCTATTTACAAAGGATAAATAGGAAACGTTAAGGATGTTATAAATTGACACGTATTTTAGCCCACCTTATGTTGTCGCTTATGATATTGGTATTAAATTTGAGGTGGTATAGTATTTGGAAAATACCAAAATAATAGGAATCCAATACACATAGGTACCTGTAAAAGTTAACTAAAGTATTAAAAAGATTAAAATGGCATACATACTACATATACGAGCATACAACATTCTGATGTTAGAAATTAAAATCTTTACGTATTTAGAGGCACGCTTTTAAATGGCGGTAAAGGGCCTAAGTGATACTTTGGGCTCTGAAAGCCTAATTCCAAAGTTACTGGTCTTTAAAGTCTACCTACGCCTAAAAAGTAAATCTCCGTCATTAATAAGTACCTAGAAGCGAATTATAGCTTACGGAAAATTATTAAAGAAACTACGAAAGGAATCGGAACGCCGCCAGATTAACGACTCTCTTAACATCAAAAACGGCTACACGATTATCGACATACTTATTCTGCCATTCCAAAATAAAGTCCTCGTATAGCGGAAGCCGGAAAGATTACAGGACTCAGATAAAACCATAAGTATCTCCATCTTTAAATTATTTATTAAAACTTCTAACAGCTCTATAACGTTTAGTACCACCTAGATCAAGCCTTACATTAAGGAAACTAACGATAAAGACCCTTGTGCCAAGAGACCGAGCTAATAAAGATACTTTTCTACCCGTTATCTACAAACTGATAAAACTTCGTTGCCGCTGATAACCCCCGAAAAAGAGGAATGTTAAAGAGGAGGAATATACACTGGAGCGAATTTGCAATATTATTTAAGTATGTAGGGAAAAAAGATAACGAAGACTCGATACTAAAGCTTCGAATACAGTATTATGAAACCCTCTGGTAAACCGTTTAATAAGAGCCATATGGTCGATCTTGATGGTTTACTAACTAGATTAAATAATATAATTTATGTCGAGGGCTGACTTTAACCTCTAAAAAAAATATTACGATTTTTAAGTCGAGGATTATCCACGAGGTTATAGGTAAACCCACGGCGCGACCGTACGAAAATTCACGTTTCATCGTTTAAAGATATAGTGATAAAGTTAAAGACTAGATCCTTACATAATAACCAACGATTTAGAAAATTAGTTCACGTTTTTTAGTTGCCTTAGTAATAAGTTTACTAGTAAAAACTAAAGGAAAATTAATACTTGATAACCGACATATGACGTAAATATATATGCAATTAACAACCGACTTACAACGGATTGTTTTACTGGAATTATTATAGGAAGTACGTGTTATTCAACTTACAGGGAAGGTAATACAATATATTAAACTACTTTATGGACTAGGCGAAACAAACGTCCATTATTTTTAAACCTATTAATCATACTTTAAGTTACAGCTAAACATAAATTTCTTAACCTACGATATGTATTTGTTACCAACGTAAAGAAAGGACTTCGGCCTGATAGTTATATAAACTAACGATGCCCCTTTCTACAAAACGTTTAGCTTTACAGCATTAGAATAACAGGCGATTAAGGATTTCGAGTTTCAAAATGACCAACCGGTCATAACTTTGGCAAAGGTTAACTAATATAATTTTAACGGATCATTAATCTGTATACTTGGTGTTAATGTTGGTTATCGTTTTTTTCAAAAGAGCTAAGACGGCAATTTAATCATAATCAACAAAAATAACGTATTTAAAGCATAACAATACCTAAAATAAAATACCTATAATAGCTATATCGTCATCTTACATTAACCGGAAGCCTTTCAAGACCTATCTATTACGATATGAATACGGGACTAAACAAAAAGAAAGACTTGAAACTGCTATATGAATGTATTAAGTACAAAATACGGAATATAAATAAAGGAATTAATATAAACCCGATCGACCTGTCGAAAGCTAAGTTAATAATTTTTATGAAGAGTTTCTTCACAAATTATATCCACCTTTTTTTTACAAATCGCCATCATAATAACCTTCATCAAAAAATCGGCAAAAGAATCAGTTTAGCATTATTGTTAACTTATTTTTCTGGATATTTGCCAAATGTGAAAGGATTATACGAAGCGTACTGGCTTCAGAATTTTACAATATAATAGCAGACATTAATAAAGGCATATAATTATAAAAAAAAACTTAATTTTATTACCAAACAGCTAAAGATTCCTCCTATCCCAGTGGTAATCTGTATCAACTCGAAAATCCTATTCGAATACCTTTCGAAACTCGGAACCACCAGCGAAAAACGCCTGATAATCGACTTAATAGTATTCTGTGAAGCCTACGAAGGCGGGGAAATCAAGTAGTTTCAGTAAATCAACGGAAGAGACAATAATGTTAACTTTATAACGAAGAAATCACCGAACAATACCTTAAAAAATTTTATAGATAGCAATAGGCTGACTATACGTATCTAAGGTTACGTTAATAGGCCGCCAGGCAAGTTCAAATCACGTAAAGGCGATTAATAATATGCTAACGAATTGGAAGACTTCTAGGGAACTAACGATGTTGATTCATTTAATTAACACGGTTGAAAAGTTTGTATAAGCTTATGGAGGAAAAACTTTTTGTGGAAATCAATACTTTCGGACCTCAGAGCCGTGTAGTAATTAAAGGTAATTGGGGTTAATTTAAGTGCAAATTGGATTAATTAAGTGCGGGATTCAAGTGGAATTCACAGGGGTCTTGCTAATTCACGACGTTATGATTTAATAATAATCGGAATAGTTTAGTTGACTACAATAGCGTACGCGTACAAAATAAAAAGCCGCTAGTATTGAAATAGTAATACGTGCAGTGCAGTGATCAACTCTACTTACATTAAATTTGACTATACTTACTGCAAGTTGAGTGTATTGTTAATGAGCCGACTGTATTAGCTACAAGTTAAGTAAAGTATACGCCTATTTCACACTAACGCACTGGCTAAGCAATTGGCTATACAAATTACTATTTAGACCGGCTAGCAGTCTGACAAACCTAAAACAATAAATCCACCACTTGACCACGCAATAATACTTTTACTTCGACCAATCGAATCTACAACATTATAATGTCCAAAGCCTTATCAATATGAAATATTATATAACTATAACGCGATTTAAATGAAATTTAATTACCGTGTAGAATACCTTAAAAGCCTATTGGAACAAGGTAACTGGGTCCTCTTTAAAGTTTTATATCATAAAGCATATTATCATCGTATACCTTAACTTCTCTTATATTGATACTGACAATTGATTTTAGGCTACAAAATACGTCTATAACATTTACGTTGAAAATACATAAAATATGGTAAAGCCTATTAAACCCTTTTATCATTACGCGTCTATTACGGTGAATTATGTATTTATATCCGATATATTATTAACCGTGAAATAATCACTCGAAATAGTCGCTAAATATCGTAGTTTAGCTCTCGTTAACGTTAAAGTATTATATTTAAAATGTTACGATAGTATCTTTTTTTGTAAACCTGTTGATAAAGAAGTCTAAAAACCTAACGAAGTATCAAAAGGTTGGTAAAACCAATCGAAACAAGTTGGAAAATTCCTCGTGAATTGTAAGTAACCGTGGTTAAAACTTACCCCCTTGGTATCGGTATTATATAATAAGTAAATCTCTTGAATTTATGGAGATATCATGAGTTATTAATATTATCCGAAGCCTAAAAAAGTACTGGGGAAATTTCACAATATGAAATGTGACCTAATTATTACCTAATAGAGTAGCCGAAATTTAAAACGAGGTCGTAAATTATTTATCGGAAACCACCTTAGTAATTCGCCGTATGAAAGAGTGCCTAACTTCAAGGGTATTTAGGCGATATTCTAAGCGGAGATGCTATTGTTCGCATTCGATTTTACTAAAAGATAGATCAAAGTCCTTAAAGGCAGCAACGTTGGTGTTATAACCCAAGAACATCGGAGGGTCAGAAAATAAGCCATTATAGAGCTAAACCACTAAGAACCTGATATCCAACACATCAGGTGGAGATATCTCTTATGTCAGCAACCTTAGGGTTAGGGTTACGCACTAAGGATTATTGAGATCATATTTCGATCCAACATGATCCAGCACTGAAGGCGTATGAAGGATTAAGGATATAAGGATACGGTCAGCACCACATAGATAGTATTTCATCCATAGCTCTTCAGTTGTCAATCTAAGTATTCAGTCTCAGTATATTCTGAATAGCCTCACGGCTTTTGATCATTACTTGCACGGTTTCAATATTGTTCACTCAGCACCTCTGCTAACTTCTTGATAACATAAACCCTCTGACACCTTCTATATACTCATGGGTATTTAGTGTGATCATTACAGTTAGGCGAGGTCCTATATAATTAGGAGACCATCCTAACCGCAACGATTAACGAAACCGTAACCTATTCCTTGAATCCCTTTTATTTATACTTAAAATATTGATTTTAGGCGTAATAAGTAAGTTTGAAAACAATCGTAATAACGGTAACGTTATTTAAAAGGTTTAAGAAAAGCTTATAGCTTGTATATAAAAATTGTTTATAATATCGGGCGACCTTATACACCCTTATTACGCGTTTTTTAACATCAACCATTTTTGATAAGGTTTTATTCAGTTATAACCCAAGCCATCGCATATTAGAAAACTTAGTATTTAAAAATAAATTCGGAATCGGGTCAACTGGTCTTATATCGGTAATAATATATAATTTATGCCGTTTCGAGAAACTAAAAGATTACAAACGTCCAATAATATATAACAATTTAAACTTTTTTGGTGTAAAAAAGAGCTTATTCTCAATCGCCTATTAATATATTTCCTTTAATTCGGCTTGGAATGCTTGAACATTTTAAGTTGAAAAGTTTGAAAGAATTAACAATCAAACTTAATTGGCGTATATTGAAATACGGCCAAAATAAAATTTGCTAGGTCTGATATATATATCATATAAACAACCGAAGAAAAAAAAAGGGGAACCTTATAGTACTCTGCAATTTAAGTTTCAAAATTCTATAATTGTTTGCAGGTCTTTATTGTTGCAACTTGGTCGATTCTAATCACTATGGTCGAAGTAACTGGTGCTGCTTTGAAATTTATTCTGGTTAAGTTGCAAGTTCTAATTTTGACAGACCGTTAGCTGGTCTGCACGCTAATTTTTATGGCCAAATATTTTGGCCTGTACCACATTTTAAATTGGGCACCTACTGCACTACACTTGTAGTGAAGTCCCCAAATTGCAGCCAATTTTCAATAAGTACAATAAACTAAACTAATAGTTTAGTTGACTTAACTTTCCTGCATTTGACTACTATTTTAACACTAGCAGCTTTTTGTTTTATACCTATACGCCACTGTAGCTTGCCATCAATTAGTATAAACCTCTAAAATCCCTCCTCAATCAACAAGCCAACCCTCTGTCAATTCCGATCCATTTAGACTGAAATTGACATTAATTACGATTTGTTTCTTCCCCTTTCTGAGCCCTTCATTCCTCAACTCCTGTACATAGATTTTTTGTTACAGACCTATACGTATTACGCATTCCACCACTTGCGTACCTTTTGCCAGTAGTTTTACCTACTAGTATTTATATCACTACTTTAGTTGTGTTTAAATTTTCTGGAGCCTCCTTATTCCTCTAAATAACGTGTTGGGCAGTCCACGTAACCTTCGGTTCGTACGGTTAGCGTATTGCTATCTACAAACTTTTTTAGGGCGTTATTAAGTATGGCGTTAGTAATAGCATCAACGGGTTTGTTTTTTCCGCTAATTTACCGGAATTTATTGATTTAACGGGTTTTGTATACATTTCTTAAAATTATTACGTTTATTGTTAAACGGTTTTCATTAGTCGTATCTAATTTTAATAGGTATTTATAAAAGCTTCGGAAATTCATATATACCATTATGGGTATCGGAATTAATCATATCTATTTATTAACAATCCTTCAAGTACCGTTAATCATTACACCAATATCAAAGCCTAATATTATGTTATAAACTTTTAAAATTCATACCTTTCTTGTTACAATCTTAGAATTAATATATGTTTAGTATACCAGGTTTCTGGTAATTAAAAATTACCCTTTGAATCATTCTTTGTTTAAAAATATTATAAAAACTCCGATTTACTATATAAAGTTGATATTATTAGAAAATGATACATCTGTAAAGGTTATTAATTTCTCCTTCGTTCAGTTTACCGAAACCGTGATAATTACTCTTTTTAAAATAATCTAATTGCTATTCAATACTTTTATTTAATCTTTTAAAATCTTCATTTAGTAAATTTTTTGTTTACGCCGTAATGGATAGGTTGTACGATACCTTCAGTTGGCATAATGTATCAATATAGGCCGCACGAACCTTTTACTTTAGGTATCTTGATAATTTTGCCTTATCAGCCTTGTTAGTATTCGTTAAGCTCGTACCTCACTCTTTTTATCGTCGGCTAATATAAGTACCACTTTTAGCTTTACTGCTATAAATGCGAATCAATAATTCATTAAAGTCATGTTATATACCCTTAGTTTACTTTTTGATTGGCTTATGCTTTGAAAGGCTTAAATTTTCAATAACACGCTTTTTTGTCACCAAAAACCTAGTATTTCCAAGAAAAAGAGTATCATTAATTTGTATACCTACGATGCCCAAGTGTTTTCCCTTTATAATTAATAAATACGAGTTTAATATTAATATCTTTATATTGAACCTATTTTTAATATGCGTTATATACGTTGAAATTAATAAACGCTTATTTCGGTCAGTCCGTATAAAGATTTAATGTAACTTATTATTGTGCCAACCGGGAACTTGTCCCTTCGTTTTTTCAAAGAATTTCAATAGTATAATTCGTTGAAATCGGTACTAAATTACGTAAACGTTTACGTTATATTCCAGCCATTAAGAGCAAACTAACTTTTTTCGTCAATAGTTAAATGAATAGTAATTGTTATGATTCAACGCTAAGTAATCCTTTCTATTATAAAAGATTACATAGAGATTAAATCCTTACCTTCATTACCGTATCCTTAAACGATTAACCGTAACTTTTCGTATGAGCGGTCCGCAATTTCATATTTAACCTCGTAAACTATCCTTGACTTAAAAATGATGATGTTTTAAGTTTTAAATTACGTTAACAATACAAATTAAACAACTTCTTCTCTAAAAAGACCGTTAATATCTACTTTATCTTTTTTTAATAGACTTACCCTATATATTAATAATACTTTTAATACGTAATTTAAAGGTAAGTTCTTCGTTAAACTTCTCCTTTTGAAATACCTACGCCGTTTTATATACCCTTTTAAGACTGTAATTCTCATTGCCATCCTCCTCTTCAGTATTTATTTCCCTTTTGGGCAGCCTTCTATGCTGTTGACGTTTTATTAACTTGTTAATAATCGACTTGAAATAATTATATAGTCTGATTCGCTCGACTCAGAGGTTATCAACGTCAGAATCTTTATCAAACTTAGGAAGTCATTTATACGAATCAATCTATGTAATTAAGAAAGTAATAAATCTGTTAACAGTTTTAATTATTGAGCTTAGGTTAGTAATAATAAACATTCTATATGGTTTATCCCATTTATTTGACTTTTGTTACTTAAAAAAATACTTGAAAATGGAAAGAAAATACTTTCGTTATCGATAATGCATTCCTAGCATTAAGTTCAGCATTAACCTAACGGCGTGCCGATTTATTCCTTAATTGTTTCAGGATTTTACTTTATGTTATGATGCGTGTCTAGGTATTTAGCGATAGTAGCAATTTAATTGTTATCCGTAGGTAAGCCTTAAATACTAATAAAGTCAATATGAAGCCTTTTGGGCTAATAATATCGTTAAGGCCATTTACTGCTATTAAAAGCCTTGTTTTCCAATTTTTAAAGCTTTCGAATTTTAAGGTAAGGATATCGTAAATCTTTTGTAAAATAATATAAGACATTTTTACATGATTTATACCTTAATAGGACTTAACGGAAACTTTTTTGCACTAAATCCCTATAGACTTAGTATTAATTCAAAACTTCATAGTAGCAAAGTTGGTGTGGACATCGTAAACTAATACGTTTGGTGGGCTAAAATACGAATAAATTTATGAAATACATAGTATCTTTTATGTTTTCCTTGCTGTAATAGTTCTAGGAAACTTAGCGCTGTAGAAAACTATGGCGGAGTTTATAACGTAAGTTACTAGCTTGCTGTCCAGGTAAAATATGTTCACAAAAACCTTGAAGTTAAAGTTCCAATATTGTTTAAATATAAACTTAAACTCGAGCAGTGTCTAGGAGTACCTTTGGCAATAGTAGAGAAGCCTCTGAATTACCTGTATTATTAACAAGTCCAAATTTTCGTAACTATTTACCTTTTAAATCTTATAAATCCTGTTAATTATCGGGTGGTTAAACTTATGATATATTTAACGAAATTTAGATTGTATTAAGTTGAACACTATTTCTTTTGACTTTTAAAGATAAAATTCAAGTTTTCCTTATTTAAGGTTAAATAAAAACCTTTTACTGCTTTTAACCTAAACCAATTTATTAGTTTGAACGTTAACCTTAATTCTGAGGTTTTTCATGTCTTCAAAGAAAAGGATGATGGGTGTAAGTGATTTTGAAATGTAGAAAATAATAGAACCAACAACAATAGTATTAGTTGTTGATCCTAATAAAGAAACCTCTTTTTAAGGCTAAAGCCAACCTTAACTTTACCAATATCCATATGGTTAAATTTTGTAATCGTATTTTTATCCTTTCATAATGCGACATATTATAAAAAGCCTTTTATTAAATACTATACTGCCCTAATATCTAGTATAATACCCTAAACCCCCTATTTTGTATAACGATTTTCAATAGTAAAAAGGTGTATAAAGCTAGAGTTTTTATCATTATATCGGCGATAGGGGTTTTTACCTATCAAGCGGTATAGCTATACGTAGTCAAAGAATTTTTGCGTTATTTATAGGTTCGTATTGATATCTTTATACAAACCGATAGCTTTAGGCATATTTTCCTCCTCTTTAAACTCCTTTTTTAAAAAACATTATTACTTATACAATGTAATCTTAATGAAAAATAAAATTAAATTATGTTTAATATATTACCTGCGCTAATTTGCCTTTGGTAATTATATATAGTCTTAATCAATAGCCCTATTCTTCGTAAACCAGATATCTTTTAACGTTTAAAGTAAACTTATTTAGTTAAATTAAAACCCCTCAAAATAGCAATTCTCTTCTCTGTGCGCGGTTAAGTTACTTTCCTAGGTCCGGGCCTTTAATTAACCGTATTAGTTGGGCGTTTTCAACTTACGGTCGATATAATACATATAAAAAGGGTCTTTTTCGTTATTATTAAACTTTTAAGCTTAATGGGCACATACTAACCAAGCTTAAGACTCGAGCTTTCACGGTCGTTAGCGAGTAATGTAACTAGCTAAAAAAACACCTTCGTAAGTAGCTCCAGGATAAGGATATTGAAAAGCGTATTCGAACTCTTTATAACCAGTAACGGCTTATCGAACCTACTGCCGTAAGGTACCTTCGCCAATTCCTACATTTCCCAATATTTATTAACAAGATATTAACCTGTTAAACATCTAATTGAAAAAAATGCATCTTACTTTCCATCTTTTTATTATATTCCAACATATAAAGCTACTTAATGATATTCCAAAAGGTATTTTATTAAGTAATATTAATATCGTATTCTATGTAGTCTTTAGGACTATTATAAATTTCCCGAAAGACTAAATAATTCGTTTGCTATCAGAGGTATTAATATTTGGCTTAACCGGTAAGTATACTAGAAAACAACGAGTAAAAACCTGGCAATTTAACCGTCATTTAGCTGCAGATATTAAAAAACAGGCGTAAATTAGCGTTAAGAAGATTATACGACTTACTGTTCTACTTTTCTCTTCTTCCCTAAATCTTAACGAATGTAATGATTGCCACGTAGTTCGTATTCATTACAAAAACTTGCTGAAGTAAAAAGGTAATGTATTGATTGTAGGGATCCTTTAAATCATTCGACAGGTATTTGGAAAGCTGTTAAGGGTGTTGGTATTAGCAGGAAGGATAATTGCCCTTAACCGAATTTAGAGGGACAAAGCCAATAGTTGTACCTATAATGGGCTTACGCGTAAAACCTCTTTTTCGTTAATTTAGCTACTAATACTGGACGTATTAAGACGCTTATAGGAAATGGACTTGAACGTTTCCTCCGTGCATGATTTAATAATAGTTATTTTGGTAATATTAAGGGATACGTTAACGTTCCTATTTAATGAACTAGTAAATTTAAGGGTTTATAGCGTAAAGGTTAATTAATTGCTTATGGTCAGTAATATTCGACCGTTAATCTTAGGCAAAAGGTTTTAAAAACTTATTTTAACTTAGGTAAAATCTTGCAAACTCGTTTAAGGGTGTTGAAGGATCTTATCGCTTATAATACCTTTATCGTTAACTTTAAATATATATTAAGGGTCTTTATCGGTAGCGAATTTTGAAAATACGTTTGCTAAATTACCCTTTTTCTCTTTTTTCTTTGAGAGTTTAGTAACTGGGTTTACGAGTTAGGTTTCTAACCTAAGTTCATATTTGTTTGTCATAGTCCACATGTTACGGTTTTATTTTCGGAAACATTTTTAAAAGTACTTAAACACTTTTAGGCATTGAACTATTCCGATGAGTTTTAAATCCAAAATGTAAAAGCCTATCGCGTTGATAAATTGTTTAATTAAATAGTATTTATTAGTTTTCGTAAACCAAAGGTTTTCGTTGTAATACTCAACGAATATAATACCGAGGTCCGTGATTACCCTTTTTTGGTTGGGGTCGTTAATAATATCAATTTCAACGTGTTTTAAAGCCATTATAAAGAAGATTAAAAAGTGTAAGGAGGGGAAAACATAGTGTAAAGTAATAAGTTGTAGGTTTACCGTTAAAGCCAGTATAGTTAAATCTTATAAGACCTTGTTATTTTTACTATTTGAAATTTATAATGGTAATATCCGTACTAGTAGTAGCTGCAATAGTACCAACTTAGCCATTTGCTAATTTGCCGGTTTAAAACCTTTAACGGTCAATTTTACCACTCTTAAAAAAAAAAAAAAATTCTTAGTATTTTCAATAGCGATAGCGACGCCTACTCCTAAATTGCCGCGATAGCTGACATAATCTAGTGGCATTTCCTACGTACTACCACGACAGCTAACACAATACTATAGTGACATCTTCGACTTTACATCAACTTTCTTGGCATGGGTGCATGGACCACCTTGTCAAGAAAGGTAGAAGGCCTATACTGTGAACCCTAACAGTGCTCACTTCCAAGAAAAAATTTCAGGTTCAGCCGCTCTTAACACCATCACTTCATATGTATCTTATTTTACGACAACATATTTAATTGGCTTTATCACCATTTGAATATTTTCCGGCGACCCCTTTTTGGCTATAAAGATCGTCGTCGGCCCAGTATATCGCTTGTGCAGCGATGTATCTAAAAACAGCTCTTATAACCAACGATTTCGTCCCTCGTTACTTGTACCAACAGGGCCCTTTAAACTTAAACTTATATACAGAAGGTTTAGTTGCTTTTGCTCTTTAAGGTTTAGAAAAAACCTTTATTATAAGTTCTCACACTTAATGGCTCTATTTATCTATTTATTTATTTATTTATTTATTTTTAAGCCGTCACTACCCACACCGTCACCCCATCCGCTTGGTAGGGCCTTCGACTATACTTTGGATATATTTCTTTGGCTTTATATAAATGACTTTTCAAACCACACCACCCGCTTAGTGGTGTACCATATTTTACGATTCATTTACACTTTTGAAGCTTGTAGTCCGTGGCAAAAAGGTGGCTCGGGTCGTGTTTTTTTCTAACGAGTTATGAAGTACGTCGTTTACCGAGTTGTAAAATATATCTTCCCTGCCTCCACGGCTTTTTAACTAAGATATATGTGTTTTATACACCCTTGACTCTTTTAGGGCTATCAGATCATCGATGCAAGTAAGTGTCAAAAGGGGACTAAAATGACTATATAATACGGCCCAGCCAAAGCTACAATTTTCCCACCCTTACGGGTATCTGAACTATAGAGTACCTTAAAGCCTTAATTGGAAGACTTATTGAAGGTCCGGTTTCCTGTCAAAGGTTTTACTTCATATTCTATTTTATAGGTAGAGGCTGTTTTAACTATATTACAGGTATAAGGTTGAAAACTAATATTCAATATACCTAGTAGTGGGTATACTTTTTCGTCGCAACTACATAAACAAAACCTTTACAGATGCGATCCACATTCGTTAGGGAGAAATATTTCTTAATAAAGCGGGGACCTATATAATTAATATAAGGTCCATTCGAAAGGCATTCAATAATACATATAACGCAGGGTTCGGAAATTAGCTATAGGTGTAAAGAATACGGTTTTCAGTTAATATATGTGTGTTATAAGGAATAGTGTGGTTTATTTAACAAGTTTAAATCGTATATCTTAGAAATGGGGAACTAAATAGGGTAGTGGCTATATAAGTTGAGAACTTCAGGTTGCGAGCCTTCCCACTGATATATGTATGTATCTTTCACATTATCGAGGGTCATACAATACCAGCTATATAGTTGTCACTGCCCGGTGATATTAAATCTAAAAAAAACCGATATTGTAAATGAAAACGTTAGGTGGACCAAAGTACGTATTAATACACAACATGTTCAACGTTTTCTACGTATCTTTTGCCGACAGGGATTTCCAAAATTTGGTTTTGTAAAACGAGATTACGAAATAAATAACGTAAATAACATTCTTATTATTTAAATAAAATACATTATTCAAAATTTCGTGATTAAAGTTTTTTTTTTGTGTAAATTTAAATCTTTAGGAAGCTTAATTATACTTTTAGTTATAGTGGCAGAGTTTTTTTAATAACATTTAAAGTAAATTATTTCACTTTTTTGTATCCTGCCAGCTTAACGACTTTGTTTATCTTATTGACGGTTGGTTAATTGAAATGCCGGTTTAATTAATACATTTCTCACTTTTTTAGGTTTAATACCTTTGCCTTTAGGCTTTAAAAATAGAATTACAGATGCACCTACTTAAATGCGAGGGGAAATCTCTAGTCTTCTTTAACCAGATTATTAGTGTTGATATCGACTTTAATGCCGAAGATCTTTATATATTTTAAATGAAGAAGGAAATGGGTAAGGGACTTCACGATATTAAACGTTATGAATCTAATAGAAGTGTAAACAATTGTTGTTTCCAGTGACGGTAATTGTTCGCCTAGGCCGAAGTTAACTTTGGTTTTCCTAGTATTGTAACGCTTAATTTCAGTAATAATATTATTTTTCCTCCGTAATGTCACGTACTACAAATAGCAATCTATTAAGTATCTTACTACCCTTATATATGATATAATACCTTCAAACGTGTGGTTCGTAAAACGAGGGTAAAGGTTAAAAATATATTATAAGTCAAAGAATTAATTAAGTTAAATTTAAGGGTTTTTGTTATTCAATCATAATAGAAGAACATGGTCGGTTAACTATTAGGTTACGCTAGGAACAAAGTTTTTATACCACGTAATTAATTTAGAGGTATCGTTACTATTAATAATTTCTTCACCTTTGAAATTTTCGATATAATTTAGGCAAGTTTACTCTAAATTAGTAGTGTATTAAATGTAATACATTACCTGTTCATTATTACATTCGGTTGAAGGGTAACGAATTAATAAACAACCGGGTTTACCATAAATCAAACACCTTTTATCACTATTAAAACGATATTTTTCACGGTTAATAAACTCGATTAAGTCTTATTCTCATTATTGGTGCTAACGTGGTTGTAGTTTCTAGTTCAAAGGCATTGAACCAGATTTTAAATGTTGGGGTCACCCGTTTTAACTATCGATGTAGTGTACGAATACGCAGTATTTTTTTATCCACATCGCGAAGGTCATTAACTTGGGGATACATATCAAGCTAGTTTAGCGTGCTTTCTATTACAATCGCAAACGAGAACCGAAAATACCTAAAAATAAACTTCATAGGTAGCATCCAAATGTTGTAAAACATATTCAAACTCGCTTACACCCTTAACTACTACCCGCACCTATTAGCAGGGCGGAGCTTTGCCAAATTTTACCTTTCCTATTGCTTATTGGCATAACATTAACTTATCAAGCATTTGATTCACAATATCCATCAGTATTTCCTTTTTTTTCTTCGCTATTATCATCGTTTACCTTATAATAGCCTAATCCGTATAATATTACGTAAGGTACAAATTGTATTTAAAATATATTTTTATATCTTTATAAATATCGCGGAATTTTTTTACTTATGTTGTGAAAGTTAAGTAATAATCTTTAGCGTAACCTATAAAAATTCCAAACAAACAGTGCGTAAAAACCGAAGGAGAAAACCTTTATTTACTTGCAAATATTTCAAAAAAGCATTATTTTCGTATTAAAAGGGTTATAAAGCTCTTATCATACTTTTTTACATTGCCTTAAATTTTAGCGAAGTTTATAAAGAGTTTGTAGTGAATATTAACCATTTTAATAAATTTGGAAGAAAGGTTGCAATAATCGTCCTAATTGTTGGTAGTATTTCCTATTAATTTAAGCCTTGAATCTTTCGAGTCCCGGTATTAAAGATAATTACCAATCGCCTGACCCAAGGGATAAATTAATTTGGTAAAACCTATGATAGGCTCGCGCGTGTAAATGTACCTGCTATGTGAAGCTTTTCTTTGAAGAACTTGTCCATTCCAAGGAAATAGTTAAGAGGTAAATAGGATTTGACCATAAAAGGGGATTTGAGGAATTTGACGATCTTGTTTGATTAACCGGTAGATACTACCTACGTTAATTTCTTTTTCAGCATTAATAGCCACTGTTTTACGCGCTTTGTAACTGCTAATGGTGTAATCCGCGCTATCACATAAAGATGCTAAATTATCGAGAAAATTAAAAGGGTTTTTATCGTCGACGTGTAAAAAAATTGGTATTGGTAGAGATATTAAAGGCATAACTCAATTTTAGATTAAGATAGAGTTCCCTAGAATTCATATAAAGGTGTTAAAAGTCTTCAACTCCCTTTTTGAGGGGCTTTTGAATTTGAGTGGTATTCCTTAAGTTGAGCCAACTTGTAAAAAACCTTCACTAGCTTGGTAGAGTTTTTATTTACCACATATATCTCTCGTTATTCAAGCTTCACCTTTAACTAAGCTTTAACTCCCTTTAAAATCCTCTTTCAAATGTTAATGGTTTAGTAGTTGAAGAAATTATGGTATTTCCGAAAGGCGTGGTCGCCACAGTAGAATTCTTGGCTACCATTTTGCTTGATAATATAATAGCCGACAAAATTAACTAGATGCTTTTTAATTGTGTTTTCGTTGAGATCTTACCCCCAAATATCTTCATTGTAATACTTGGAAAAAGTGGTTCCGAAGTCTTCAATTTCCTTTATTAGTTCTGAAGTAGGTATCATCTTAAATTTTTAATTAGCGTAGCATGTATGATTTGGTGTTTTTTGGAGACAGAACGAGGTGATTTGGTGTGAGGTTACGCGACGTGGCTTTCTTGGCGCGACTTGAAGATTCCACTCGGTGTATCGATTTTAACGTTTAAATTTATGTATAGGGGGGGAAAATAGTGAAGTAGGAGAATAATTTGGTGTTTAGGGTAAAGGTTTGATATTAAGAGTAAAATCAGAAGTCGTTTGTTAGTGAAGGTCGAAGGTTAAAAGCCGTAGACTGGGGGACTTAGTAATTTTCATAGAAGTAGCACTCTGTCGAATGCTAATTTGATGAACTTTAGGACATTTAACAGTCAATCTCAACGGTTTTCTTCAAAAAACATCCGTGAAAATTTATTAGTATTTTCAATAACAATACCATCTCTTATGTCAAAATTGCCGTTAGAGACTAACGCAACCTAAAAATTCTCTCTATTTTCTTACCGTTGTGGATTAATGTAGTACTAATGAAAGCCTTTCGCAAAAATCTTTCCTCTACCCTAGCTGCCTTTTAACGTAAAGTGTAACCGGAAAGTATATTTTTCTTCTACCTAGCTTATTTACGCTCAACCTAATAAGCACTTATTGGTGTTGATAGAGCTTTAGATATTGCAAAGTTATCGACTCGATTGGTTAAAGTAATAGTAGTATTGTAATGGTCAAGTGGTAGATGTATTATTCTAGGTTTGGCAGACTACTAGCCGGTCTACACAGTAATTTATATATCGAATTGCTTGGCCAGTACCCTAGTATCAAGTGGGTACATACTGTACTTGACTTGCAGTTAATACAGTAGACCCACAAAATAATACCCTCAACTTACAGTTAGTATAATCAACTTTACTTACAGTAAAGTTGACTTACTGTACTACAGTTACTTCTATTCCAACATTCATAATAATTATATCGAAACTTTATATCAACCGTATTAGTAGGGCTTTAGACGTTGCAATGTTATCGATTCAATTAGTCGAAGTAATAATAGTATTTTGTAGTCAAGTGATGGATGTATTGTTCTAGGTTTCACAGATTTCTAGCTGGTCTATACACTAATTTGTATGGCCAATTCCTTGGCTCGTGCTTTAGTATGAAATGGGTACATACTGTACTTGACTTGCAGTTAATACAGTAGACTTGCAAAACAATACACTTAATTTGCAGTAAATATAATCAACTTTACTGTAGATAAAGTTAACTTACAGCATTTCAATTACTACTACTTTAACAAACTGAAGGTTTTTTAACCATTTTTCGATAACGGCGTAAATTTAAAATCTAACGAGCGAAAATTATATTCGGTTAAACAAAAAAATTAGATTGAATGATGAAGAATTTGAACTGTAAGATTGATATGGTTCCAATTAACTTATTGAAGAGTAAGTTAATAATCTTCACAAACCGTTCTTCAATAAAAAAACAACTCGCCTATTATTACAAATAAGTTTTTATAACGATTTTTAATAAAATAAAAATTTAGGAAAAACAACTTAATATTACCAGAAACATTATCCATTATACTTTTATCATATACAAATGGATTACCCGAACCGTATTGGCTTCAAAGGTTTACAGTATAATATCTGGTTTTGATGCAGGTATAATAATGTGAAAAACTGTTGGAATAGCAGACAAATGCAGTACATCCAAGTTAACTTTACTTATAGTAAAGTTGATTGTACGTACTGCAAATTGACTGTAGTTTGTGGGAATGCACTGCAAGTGCAGTGCAATGGGTGCCAACTTCAAAGTGGGGCATAGGCCAAAGCGTTTGGCCATACAAATTAGTATGCAGACTGGCTAGCGGTCTGTCAAACTTAGAACTTGCAACTAAGACTTTCAACCATACAGCACTAGTTACTTCGACCACAGTGATTCAAATCGACTACGTTACAATGAAAGGCCTACATCTATAGGCAGGACTACCAATAAAAACTCTTTATATTGTTATTAGGCAATTGAAAATTCTACAAATCCTGGTCATAAATTATACGTACTTGAAAAGTATATTCGAATAAATTTTGAAATTAAGAAAAACTAGGTAAAAACGCCTCATAATCTACATAATATTATTTTGTAAAGCCTAAAAAATAAGCAAATCGAAAAGTTTAGATTAATCGACAGCAAATATAACACAGCGCATACTATGATAAAATCGGTATCAAATAAGGCTATATAAATGTTTACAGACAGTAATGAACTGATAAAATATATCCAAAGCTATGCTAAATGACCGCTTGATAAAGTTAAGTTACGTGCTAATGAACAGGGAGGGAAATAAGGGTACTCTAGTAAATCGAAAGACCACTAAGGAATTTAAGTCGACAAAGTTAACTAATATAGCTAAGTTGGAGTTCTGTACAAGTTTATAGCAAAAAACGTGTCTACGGGAGTTGATTAAGTTGGAATTTGAAACTATGGGGTGAAAGAACCTAATTGAAATCAATTTAGATACGAAATTGATAGGGGTTTAACCGGTTAACAAAGAGGTACTTTAAAGGTTACCGCAAATAAGTGGTCGACTATACTAATATGCGCGTACAAAACAAAAAGCCGCCAGTGATAAATCAGTAGTAATTGTAGTGCAGTTAATGAATTTAAGTGAACTGTATAAAATACAAATAGAATGTTTCATTTGTGTGTTGATTCTATTAACTGTAAAATTCATTACAGTATATGCCTAATTTAGATTAAGGCACGAACTAAGCAATTGGCTATAAAAATTAATATGCAAATCGGCTAGGGAACTACCAAACCTAGAACAATACATCTACCACTTAACTATACAATACTATTATTACTTCGACCATGATTCGAATCGATAATGTTGTAACGTCTAGAGGTCTATCAGGTAAGGCCGATCAACAAAAATAAATATTATTGGTAGTGTTGGAAAAGTAGTAATTGTAGTGCAGTAGGTTAACTTTACTTACAGTAAAGTTGACTATAGTAACTGCAAGTTGAGTGTATTATTTTTAAGTATACTGTTTTAGCTGCAAGTTAAATATAGTATGCGCCCACTTCACACTAGGGCGCAAGCCAAGTAATTACCTATATAAATTAATGTGTAGGTCAACTAGCAATCTACCAAACCTGAAACAATACATTCACCACTTGACCACCTAATACTACTATTACTTCAACTAATTGAATCGACAACGTTACTATATCTAAAGCCTTACCTATAGATACAGCTTAAGTTGTAACTATAATATCGATTTGATTCTTTATAGTGTTGAAGTAATAAAGGTATAACATAAACTTAAAAAAAAATAGATGCAATTTTTTTAGTTGTAAGAAGTACTAGCTTGTTCTTACTTATTAATTCAAATAATAATACTGGTTTATATCTGTTGTTCAAATAAATACTTTATTTATAACTTGTATATATACTACAATAATTAGCATCGATTTATTCAATATAATTAACAATACAATGAATTACCCCACATCGATTGTATTGTAAAATAATCACAACATATGTTTCATTTATATATTTATTAGATGATATAAATTTTGAAACAATACATATTTATATAGTTTTTAAAAAATATACATATAATATATGCATTATAACCAGATATAATCGTTATACATACGGTTATTATTATATAGTTTTCTATTATTTAATAAAGTCATGTTATAGATAATGTTTGTATGATGTCGTATTGTCGCTGTATATAACAGCGTATTACAGCCGTATACAATAGGCAGCCAGGGTAGATCATATAGCTGTTATCGCCGATTTAGTTTTATTAGTTTGAGGATTCATCTTTTGTATATATAGATAGCTATAGTGCAGGCCTAAAAAAATAGTCCTGAATGAAAGATTATTAGTTTGAATACTTTTTGATGTACTGAGTGAGCAACTGACTTGTTGCTTTGGGTCCCTAGTATTTTGGGGGAACCGGAACAAGTCGGAAATTTAGATGGCCGAGAGATAGGGACGTGCTCAAACGGAACCAAGGAGGCGGAGCAATGGACGGTCCAGGGTCATGGGCAACGAGCTGGGGCTCAAGGCAGTCGACACCAAGTGGAAATCGCATCGGTGTGCAGTCGGGGCACTGCAGACAGATACTGCAGTGTGGTCGACACGGTACACTGGTGAGTACCTGCAGGAAATCGGACATTCTGGGGCTCAAGGGACAAGACATCTCTTGGCAGCGTCGAGGCCGGCTTCCTGCATGGATCTGGGCCGTGGAATGATGGTGGAAGAAAAGGGATGGTTTCGTGGCTTGGTGCCTTGGCGCGGTGGGGAAAAGGCGCGCCTGTGATGGCCAGCTCTCCGTAGCTGCACACCGGCGCCCTTGCCTGGTCCCGGGCCTGGTGTCCCGGCGAGGGCGAGGGTGAGGGCGAGGGTGAGGGTCGGGCGTACGATGCTAGTGCGCGAGATGCAGCATCGGTGTGCTGTGTGCGAGTGTCCGGCTTTTGCCCGTGCCCGTGCCGGTGGATACTGCGGGCTGTGAGAAGCCGTGCATCTGTCTCTGTCTCTGCTGACCATCTTGGCGGCAGCCAATCGCGGCTGTGCTTGTTGGCAATCGAGGTTCCACGGCGCAAGACTGCTGTGCAACACAAACCGGCCAGTGGATGTCGATGGGAACAAAAGTCGGATTGGAAGAGAAGAGCACATTGTGTCGGGAGCGAGGATGGAGAAGTGCTGACAGAATGAATAATGCTGTGGCCGACAGCGGACCAACACGCTAGTCCCAATCCATCTCAAGCCAGAGCAACTGGTCAACGGACAAACCGGCACCGGCCGAGACCGGAACCGGCCGAGGTCAGCTCGACCAGAGGAAGGTGCAGCCAGCCACACCAAAGCGGTCCAAGCGTTCGAAGCTCGGACGACTCCGGCCCTCCACCCACGGCACCCACGACACCCACGCCACCCACGTCACCCACGCCACCACCCTGTCCAGGCACAGATCGGAAGATCGCAAGATCTCGAGACCCACGAAGCTGTCGGACGACCCAGCGATGCTTCAGAGCACCGGACCCGTCGGTACGGCTCCTTGTGTTGCAGTCAGCAGTCGGCTTCTCGTCACGCCATCCCCCATTCTCAAACCACAGTGACGACAGTGGGCGCGGCCAGAAGAATCTGCCATATCTCGATGGGCTGTCTCTGTCACCGACCCCACGCAACACCAGTGGCGACCTCGCGAGGCGCTTGGTGCCACTCGAGAACCACGGCCACGGTCACCATCACGGTGAAAGGTCATCTCGCATGAATACTTGCCGTCACCCTACTCTCCCTCGTGTGCCACAGGCGGCACTTGCAGGATAGCGCAATCTGGTGTAGCGCTCCGTACAAGCCACACCTTGGCTTACGTCCGCAAACTTGGACGGCAGCTTTCCCTGGCATGGACACTTCCAGTCCCTGAGCTCTTGGTGCGCCGTGATTGGCTGTTCGACGGAGAGCTTGACGCCGACCAGACCATCAACGCCGCATTTGGCCGAGACATTGGAAAAAGCCTCGGGGGCAAGACCGATTTCACGGGTTCGCGCGTGTGTCCCCAAGAGACCTCGTACCGCGCGCACAAGCACCTGTCAAGCACCGGTTGCGGTCTAGCACACCGTAGGAAAACTCGGAACGACGCCGGCTGCAACCTTTGTACAGCCACAAGCCCTCGTGGATGCCGGAGCCTAGAGGCCTCGAAGCTACGTGCTGACAACGTGACCACCCCAAGGTACTTCCCACAGATGCATTTGTTGTATTCAGCAGCCCTTGATCATCGATAGCTCCGGCGGTTGGTTGACATTTTGGGTGCCGTGCGTGAGTAGTATCTGTTGGTTTGCTCCAGTGCTAAATCAAAGTCCAGTTTCCACCACAGAGCCCCTTGGCTGTCCCGTTCTCCAGCGTGGCCGTGTGGCCTGAACTGCTCTTCAGGGTGCCTGTCGTGCCCTGCGGCAAAACCACATCACCGGTAGTTCCCGCGGGCGTGACGAAGCTGAAGGTCTTGATCCCTCCGTTGCCGTCCGCGGTGATCTCGACGGTGAGACTGCCCACGGTCGTGGTAATCCCGCTCGAGACGGCGGTGAGATCCCCAGGCTGCGGCGCCATCTTCCACTGCTTACCAGCCGCTCCCACAATCTGAATGCCAGCGACATACCGACTCAACAGATGGGTGGGCCCAGTGGCCCAGCCGTGTGCATACGAAACTCTTGTCAAGGGTAGTCAGCCCACCGCTGGAACGGACGGCCACGTGGGGGAAACAAGACGAGCGGTCAGATCAGTGGGAACTCACCCAGCATCATTGAGATAAGGCGCGTAGTGCAGGCTGCCGTCCGCACTATACCCCTCGATGAACGTCGAGTTGGTCATCCTGGGGTCGTCTAGCATGAAGTTGCCCCACTGCACCCGCATCAAGGCCAGCGCAGCCTTGGGCGCGCCCGCAACGAGATGCGCCTGCAGCTCGAAGCCCCCGGCGAACGGCGAGACCGTGGCTGGCGTGCTGGCACATTCCGGAGCCGGCGCGCCGTACGGGCCCCAGCGAGACTGGAGGTTGCTGGATATCCTGGCGGCTTGTGCAGCGTCCAGGGTGAGGTTGCTGAGTACTGCGCCGGGCATCAGCACTTCTCCCCGCCATGTCTGCCCGGCAGTACGGGAGCGCGCAGGGCAGCATAGGGGTCGGTCGGCTCACCAGCAAAACTGTTCCCGTCCTGCGGCGCCATGGTCGTCGTCTCGTTGTCAACGTACAGGCCCATGTCGTCTCGCCACAGGAGCTGGTTTGCAGCCGCCTTGATACTCGCTGCAGCAGTGGTGTATTCTGCAACAGTGTCCGTGTCGTCCAAGACCTCTGCAATGTCGACCCCGAGGCCAAGGACATAGTACAGAATGGCGCTCGCCTCGATGTTGTGGCCACCCATGCCCGACCTCAGCCAGTCCGCTGAAGACGTGACGTTCATCAGCCCGCTCGCGTCGACGTTGGACAGAGACCACTGCACACCCCGCTTGAACAGGTCCCAGTGCGATCGGATCCAGGCCTCGTCGCCGGTGTAGATGTAGTACGTGTGCAAGCCGATCAGGGTGTGCAGGTGGTACGTGAAGGAGACCACGGTTTCGATGTTGTTGAAGGGCACGCCGACGTAGGGCAGGCGGCCGTCGGCGGTCTGGAGGTACAGCAGGGACTCGATGGAGTTCTTGATGGCGTCCATGTTATAGGTGCTGTAGGCGACGGACGCCCCGGAGATGAACATATCGCCGGGCCACACGAGCGTGTCGCGCTTGGCGCCGTCCGTGAGGCAGCTGGTGCCGTTCGTGATGGTGTAGTTGTAGTACCTGTTCTGGTCTTCAGCTTGATGTTTCGACACGACCCGACAACTGGCGCGTTGTTGGCAAGGCGATGGCTCGCTCCAGCTTGACCACATACCAGGTTTGGACGCCTGAAGGGCTCGACTGCGTTAGTTGCGACAGTGCGTCGCCGTAGGCCGGGTCGATATCGCAGAGTTCTGGCCTTTTTGATCAGCCGACACACACCCAGAGTTGCGCCCAGCAAACCAAACTCGCCGCCGTCCAAGCACCTAACGCAAGGGCTCGCTGTGGCCGGAGCTTGTTTCGCCCGTGCCTCCCCGCCACGCGGCGTGCTCTGCTCTGCTTGGTAGAGCCACGCAGCCATCCTCGGGACGCTGCGTACATATCTGCGCAGCGCCGCACATGGACCTGGGACGGTTTCCAAGAGACGCTGCCCCCCCACTTACGGTTGGTGTATGCCCCCGCGTACCAGACTCTGTTGACCAGCTCGTCGTTGCTGTGGAAGTAGCCCTGGTAGTCCCGCAGGTCCTGCGTGGGGGCGGCCGTGAAGTGGACCGAGAGCCCCGTGAGCTCGACGCTGCCGGTGCCGTTGTTGACCAGGCTCAGGTAGCGGAAGCCGCCCCTGGCCTGCTCGCGGGCCGTCGTGTAGGGCCCGGCACCCTGGCCCACTGGCAAGTACCTGGAGCTGGCGTGGTTGGCGGCTGTTCTGTGGTGGGGAGAAAGAGGGGGGGAGAGGGGGGGGGGACAACTCAAGGCGTCGGTGGAACCCAATAACAACAGCAAAAATCAACTAAGGTGTACAGTATGCACTTACAAGGGCTCGTCCAACCTGTCCAGGGTCGGGGTGGTGGAGTCGCTGGCGTGCCCGGCGACCCAGGCGCTGGACTCGCTGAACGTGAGCCCGACGACGCCCGCGGCGGCCCCGGCCGTGAGCGAGACGGTGCCCGCGACGTTCCGGCCGAAGTCGAGGGTCACGGCCGACGCCGGCGCGAACGTCGCCGGCGGGCCGGTGGCGCCGTGGAGGAGGCCCGCGGCGTTGACGACGGTGCCGTTGACCGTGCGGACGGCGACGGGGAAGACGGTGCGCGAGGGCGGGGCGAGGATGTACTCACTGTAGGGCACCGCGTGCGCCGGCGCCAGGAACAGGGCGGTGGTGCTGAGGGCGTTCAGCAGTGCCAGCATGGGGGAGGCATCAGAGGCAATCATGGCGGAAGGAGGAGGACGAGATCCAGCGTGCATACAGTGTACTGTAGAAGCTTGCAATGGGATGATTCCCCGAGCCTGGAGTGATAAGAGAACGGCGGCGGCGGCGGCGTTGACTTTCGCCCAGACACTTGCCGGTCATGTGTAGAGACTGTCCTACAACACCCGCAGCCTCGTACGACCCCTATGTGTGTATATATATATGTATATTATATATATACATATATATGGGCACACAGACTGTCCCATCGAGGCGCTGAGATCCACCAGCCCGGTTCTCGCATAAGTAGTGTATGTGTGGTTAGAAGCCCGGGAGAACATCGTCGCGAGTGAGAGACATGGGGAGCGGTCCACCACCACCACAAGCCCCAGCCATCCCGGGCGATCGAAAGCAGCGGCGACAAAGCCTCAGGGACAGCGCCGGGCTGCTTTGACAGCTGGTTGCCTGCGTTGTGCATGTTTGCTTGCTACCGACCGACCGCAGTCCGGGGCCGTTGCCCAAGCGGGTCCGGCAAGTACTCTCCCGCGGACCTGCAATGCACTCACTCGCGCACTGCCCTGCCGTCGAATCCCGGAAAACCACGGTAGCAAACATCACTTCGACGTGGAAGGAAGCAGAACCGCCCCTCCCTCCATCCATCCAATGAACAAGGCCCTCCCCTCCGCGGGCAGCTTCCACGTGCTCGCCTGCAGCAGTCTGTGCCGACGGGCCCAGCCCAGCGGCTGGCTGGCTCCATGTTGCTGTCGCGGGGTCGAGTTCGGGCGGGGAGGAGGGGGGAGGGGGATGTGGTGCATTGCGCTGGAAGCTGGACTCAGCGCAAAGGGATGGATGCATCGGACGCGGGGGAGGGCGGCGGGGCGCTTGGCGATGTCTTCACCCACCAATTGCGACCTTCCTGGACAAAAACTTGGCCCAATGGCGTCGCCCCATGTGATGATGGATGGTGATGGTGACGGCGCCTGGACACGGCCGAGTGCGGAGAGACTGGGAACGCAAGGTACGTTGGCATGAGCATGTCTCGGATGCAGCCTTCGGCGCCGGGAGGAATTGTCCAGAACGTCTTGATGAAGCGGATGCATGCTCGAAATCAGCTCCCAATTTGAAGTCATCGTTACATACAGTTAGTTCATGGGCATGCTCAGTACAATTACCTTATCATACCGTTGGCTTTCACATTGGCATGCAGCTGGTAAGCCCCCTTGCAAATTCTTCGGTTTCACATATCAAGATACCCTGAAGCAAGCAAGCATAAGCAAGCACTCGATTAGAAATATAATGCCTTTTTTTTCTTCTTTTTCTTCTTCTTTTTTTTGTTTCTTCTTCTCTTTTCTTTTTCTTTTTTAAAAAAAATAAAATTTGAGGACTAAGATACGTGTTGTTTACATTTTGCCTAGCTCAGACAACAGGGCGAATTTCTTTCAGAAAAACAGCCAAGAACTTCTGCAGGCACAGAAATCCGTTGAAACAACACTTTGAAATAAATTATACCCAACACTCCTGAATTAATCATGACATACATCACATTCTTTTTCGAACAACACCCTATTCCCACAGCACCCTCTGCCATGAGTCGATATGGATCCTACCTATTCTTCCAACCAAGACTTGACCGAGAGCTTCGCCGTTCGAATTCCCGTGCTGTCATTGCATGCATGTTGGTGCCATAGGAGGTGGGCTCCCCAAATTGACACGACATCGACAAGCATGGCAACACTAGCCAAAATGGCCACCACTCCAGTTTCGAACAAGCCGGCAGGCACACAGAGCCAACAACGCGTAGGCGCTCGCTCGATATGGACGGCCAAATATGGTCCTCCTGCTTCAGCGTAGCCACTGTTCCCAGGCCTATACCGCGACCTTCCTGATGAATCGGGTGCTATAAGTAAACCCTTGAGGTAGTGGAAAGGATGGCCCACGGCTGCTGGGCATATGGTCAGCATTCTCTTGGCTTTGGGACTAGAATAAGATCTTGTCAACAACATCAATAGTCGGGCTGGTCCTTACCTCCATCACTACACCCTGCAAAAAAGATCTATATCTAATCTACCGCGTATTGTATTAAGGTTAAGTGTTACAACTATATCGTAGCTTATACAGCGATCTTGCTGACTAATTGGCTTTGCAAGCAGACCTATTAGCGAATGTTTATACTCGCTACATATTGGATTGGGGTTAAATGTTGCATCCTCTTTTGATATTTAAGCTACTATTTTCATCTTGGTTAATTCAATGGTTGTTGAATTTATTGAATGAAGTTTCTCTTGTTTCTAGCTATATTTTCACATCTTGAATAGACTTTATTCATCTTTATATTATAATGTATTCTTGAATAATACTTTATAATTTATATACACATATTATTCAATAATAATATCAAGTTCATGAATATTATTACTGGTGTAAATTACACCTGCAAATTATACTAAAACAACGGAAATTATTTTATCTTGTGCTGTATATTTTCTTATATAGTTTATAATATATTGTGTTGTATATCGTATTATACACGTTATGCGTATATGGTTTAGTGGTTATATATTTTGCTTTCCTTTTTAGAGTTCTAGGTTTCAATGTTATAGCACATACTTCTGTTTCCTTTAACAAATTTCTACCGAGTTTAATTTTTAAAAAAAAAACTGGATAACTTTATGGTTTCATTGTTATAATCACTAGCCATATTATTATATAATCGGTGCATTATGGCGTTAGTTGTTAAAGCGCTTTTTCTATAAACATGGGAGCGTGAATTACAAAGTTACACTAAAATCATTTGCTTTAAAAACTCTGATTTTTTAATACTCTATTAAAGAACGTTTTTAAACCTTTCAACAAAAATGCAATTACTCATTAACCTATTCAACTAATGAATGTAAAAAGTAATAAAGTCTCTTTTTCAAATTAAAAGATAAATTAGTTGCTGTGAACTCGATTGTTAAAGATTTTAAGCAACTGGTCATAATAAATTATATATTTTTGGCAATAATTTAAAAGAACTGCTAAATCGATTAAAGTTTCTAGTTAAATAACAAATTGTAGCTTAAGTGAATCAATAATGATGTTTTCTTCATTGTGGGAACTGCTGGCCAATTCTCACTTTTTCATCTATAAATTAACACTAGTATATACCTATTATACGAAAGAATGGTAAGATCTTCTTTAATTTTAATATTTCACAGTTGGTTTCAGATGATGTAAATCGGTTGAATAATTATTGAGTGATCAATAATATCTAATGTTAACAATATTAGTAACTAAATCACTACATATTATTATAGTTCAATTAATAATATCAGCTGCTAAATTGTTATACGTTGTTTAATTGATTAAGCTATCTGTTGAATCATTTAACCTGGATATAGTTAATAATAAATCTCATTGCAATATTTATACAATGATTACAGGACTAGAAACTTGTTTTTAGGTGTGTTAACGTTGTAGGAGAAAATAAAAAGGTGTTGAGACAGCGTTAAAGTGCATTATAGTTAAAGTTGACTATACTGACTGCAATTCAATTGCAGAAGAGTGCCCAATTCAATGTAGGACACGCTTTAAGCAATTCTCTATATAAAGTAGTATGCAGACCGGTTAGCGGTTTGCCAAACGTAGAAAGAACAACAATCCACCACCTGACCTTTGCAATACTACTATTATTTCGACCACATTTTGAATCAACAACATTTCAACTTTTAAAGACCTATTAACATTGATTATTGTTTATTAGGTAAAGTACAAATGAATTACGTAAAAAAAAAATCTGGTTATATTTTGTATAATTACAACGTAAAGGAAAGATTTTGGCGGAAAAAAATACAATAAAGTGTATTAGTTGTCATGGTAGTAAGTAGGGAAGACTTTTAAATTGCGTTATTTTTTACAGCAGTTTAGAAGTGGAGATGGCATCAATATTAATGACATTAAAAAATATTCATTTGAATCCTTTTTGAAGAAATTATTAAGATTAACCACCAAAAGTCTCAGATCAATCGTCAAAAATCGATTACCAACTTGTCAATACTTTTAAAGTTCGTAAACAGCCCAGTCTTCATTATTTTTATTGCAAATTTCAAATCGAAAATTGCGAATCGCTAAACTCAAAACCCATTCATAATAAACAATAACTTTAGTAGTAAATAATCTAAAATCTTTTCTCTTAACCCAAACTTCTCCTTTTACTATAAGATTGTTAATTAAGTACATAAGCAAAAGTACATAGTAAATATATTAAAACTGTTACCTATAGCGAAAAATATTAAAACCGTTAAGTAACAAGCAAATAAATATGCTGATCATATACTAAATAAAGTTAAGTTATAATAAACAATTTCGTTACATTGTTACCAAATCGTCAAGTCTCTGCCTATACTTAAATTAACGTTAACTTACTAGTTAAAATATCAAGATTGTAAATAAACAGAAACGAGTAAGGAAAATCAAGGTATTCAAATACCTTTTTATTAAGTATTACTATTAGAACCTCTCCTATAGAAATATTGACAAAAGCTTTACTAAAAACAAATTTAACTAACTTTGTTAGCTGTTAAATTTTCGACTAAGATGATAGCAAAGAGTTTTGTCGCAACGTTTTTGCCTTCTAAGACATTATTAAGTTTTTTTCCAATTAGATTATTAATATTTGAAGAATATTGTAAAATAGGCTTAAAACAACGTTAAAAACAGAAGTTTTCAGATGAATTTTGTATTCTAAATAAATACATAAAGGAACGGGTAAAAATATTTTTCGAATTAACATATATAGTATTACCATTACGATTCCTAACTTTAAAATCTTTAACCTTAATACTTACAATGGAAAGGTAAAGATATTACTAATAATGACTAAAGCTTTTATATACGTTCTAGAAGACTATACTTTAATTTCCAAACAAGTTAAAATTTAACTTTCCTGTCGGTAACTCTTGATATTTCGAGAATGAAGAATCTATTGATTTATAACACAGTCTAACCCCTTCCCGTAATAACGTGGAGTACGCGTTTGGAGGAGGGAAAAAAAGTAAGGTAACTATTGCTAACGTGATACGAAGAATTAATATATACGCAACCCAACGTTTAATTGAGAAAGACCTTTGAAATCATTAAAGTTCTTTTGGAGTTATTGATATAGTAAAGTAGTACCAGATATAACCACGTAAAACCCATAGTAATATTATTATACTAATAAAAGGTACACATATACGTAGAATCCTACTATTAGTTTTATTACGGGATTTTATATGTTAGATTAAATTATTGGTAACTATCTTTATAACTGATATTTCAAAAGACTCAAACTTGACTTTACTGTAGGAGTCACTATCGACGATTGGAACGATTATCGCGACCTGTGTATTAAACCAGTTAAGATGATTAACATCCATTCTAAATTACTTACATACTTTGATGAAATTTGGAATAATACAGAGAATTGTAACAAAAACACATATAACTTTTTTAATACAAAGTTAATTCCGTTCCTCAATATTTTCAAGTGATCAAGATTCAACCTTTGGATTTCCATGCCCATTTACAGAAATTCATCACTGATAATGCAAAAGATAACTATCTAACCTTCCAAACAAAATTACAAACTTTCTGTTAAATATATAGTAGAATAAAAATATACTTCTGATATGATACTCACTTGATATAATACAATATAAACTAGGTAACAACACGTTAAACAATGATAATAACTTAAAAATAGAGTACATAATTGTTAAGATACATGATCAAATATTTCACAAATTAATCATTTGTTAATACGTAATAGAAAAGGTTTGTGTTAGAAAGATTACACATTGTGAATAAGTTCTGGTAGTTGTTACAGGTGTTATGGAGATTAAATATGCTTCAAAACGCTCAAATATAACTTTTAAAGGTTCTTATAACCATTTATAACTTTTGCTTACGGTTTTGATAGCACATATACTAGATTTGGTAGATATATTTCTTTAGGCTGATAATTCGAATAACTAAAACGAAAAAGAATTTTTCATTTTGTATTATATCAATTTTAAGTAAAGTAGGTTTATGTACTTAAAAGCTAGCCAATAGTCATTAGTGTTAGAATAGTAGTCAAATACAGTACAATCAAGTGAACTATATTTACAGTTAGTTGATTGTACTTATTGCAAATTGACTGCAGTTTGTGGGATTAACTGCAAATGCAGTATAGTAGGTGACCACTTCATAGTGAGGCATAGGCCAAAGCGTTTGGATATACAAATTAGCGTGCAGATCAGCTAACGGTTTACTAAACTTAGAACTTGTAACTTATTCATTAGAACCAATTTCAATGTAACATCAATTACTTCGACTACAGTGATTCGAATCGACTATGTTGCAAAAATAAAGGCCTACCAATACTGATCAGTGCTTATTAGATTAGGAATAGATAAACTAAGTAAAAGAAAGAGCTACTTTCCAGTTATGCTTTATGTTAAACAACAGTTAGGAGTAAAGAAAAAGTTTTTGTTAAGGGCTCTTATACGTTATGTCAGTTGTTCGCAGCAACAAGTAGGGAAGATTTATAGGTTATATTAGTTGTTCTCGGTAGCTTATAAGTAATCTACAGTATTGTTACTAAAAACATTAAAAAAAAATTTATTAGTCCTTTTTAAAAGCTTTACAATTACCCGACTACAAGTTTTAAATATTATTAAGTCGGTAAGTTAATAGACGGTTAAGTTAATAATATTACGGTTATTAACACTATAAATTTTGAATAGTAAAAACGATTGGGTTTTATGACTTTTGATTTCAAATGCCAATTTTAACGGCCAATTTACTATCTACCCCTTTATACCATTTTCCCCACATTACACCATTTGATTTTCATTACTATAGCTTTAAAACGCGTTAAAATTAATGCTATTACTAACCCTATTAGAAGAAAAGCAACTATAACTTTCAGTATTACCTTTGAAAATCACTATGATAAAGACCTTCAATTTGCTAAACTTAACAAAACCTTTTTAGTCGAATAACTTACCAACGTAATCAGTTTTTACATTCTCGATTTAGACTCATTCAAAACCGTTTAAGGACTATAGTCGTACCACAACTTTAGAGAATACTTGAGATAATAGAGTTTAAATATATTTGAAATGAAAATAAATACGTTAAGGTTAAGCTAAAGATTAAACTTGTTAACCGAGGCCTTGATCTCTTTACAAAGAAAGGGAAAGAAGGTAATTTGGCAAATTTACTTTACAAATACACCATCCATAAAAACTTCTGATGGATTTTTAAAGCTAAGAGCAAAGTTTTTGGTCCTGATAGCGTCTCTTAACGCCCTAATACGCGTTCGTAAAGACCTATCCAAACTTAGATGAGTTTTTAAACCCACTTTTTCTGAATTAAGTGTCGAATATCATACGTCTTAAGAAATGAATGAACATATATACTGTAAGCCTTTAAATTTACCAGTTAATTAAATATGAACCTAGATGTATTTTCTATCACCAAAATAAGTGTTATTAAATTCCCCGCAAAGAAATCCTCAAGCTCTTTTCCCCTAAGCTCCTGAATACGTCTAGTTTCAGAAGCTAAATTAAGGAAGGAGCGGTTTTATACGCTAGTCTACTATAAATACAACCATTGGTTTTTTCCCTCTAAACTTGAATAAAGGTAACTATCCTATCCACTAACATTGGAACTTTTACCGACACTAGTCGCGAGATTTAAAAGGTCCCTACAACTAATATATTATATTTCTACGTCAATGAGTCTTTATAGTAAATACGTATTATACAACAATTATTATGCTTATTACGATTTCAGGAAGCGATTAAAAATATAACGGTAAGCTGTACAACCTCCTCGACGTTAAATTACGGCCTTCCTTTACCATTTGCCGCCAAATAAAGGTTAAATTACCAGGTTTTCACTCGTTCTTTTCCAATATCCTTATTGGTTAAGCCAAGGATTATTACCCTCGACACCTAATAATTTTTTTTTCTTTCTGCGAAATTTACAACATCTTTAAAGGTTACTTAAAATATAATTTTAACCTTACCTAATATTATACCAACTGTGTTGGTAGGCCTTTATCTTTGTAACGTAGTCGATTCGAATCACTGTGGTCGAAGTAACTGGTGCTGCGTTAATATTTTTCGTTGAGGTGTGTGTGTTCTAAGTTTGGTAGACCACTAGCGGGTCTGCATACTAATTTGTATGGCCAAACGCTTTGGCCCATATCCCACTTTAAAGTGAGCACCTACTGCACTACACTTGCAGTGTTGTCCCACAAACTACATTCAATTTACATTCCGTACAATCAACTTTACTGTACTGCATTTGACTGCTATTCCAACACTAGCGGCTTTTTGTTTTGTGCCTGCACGCCAGCGTAGCCTGCCATCAATTGGTGGCAACCTCTGAAATCCCTCCTCAATCTACAAACCAGACCCCTGTCAATTCCAATCAATCCGTACTAAAATCAACTTCAATTACGGCCCTTTTGCTCCACCCTTCCGAGACCTCTGTTCCTCAAATCCCGTGCACAGATCTTTCGCCATAGACCTATGCAAATCAGGTACGTCACCACTTGCGTACCTTTTGCCAGTAGTTTAAGCTACTGCCATCGCCCTAGCAGTCTTCCAATTTGCCAGGGCAACCTTGTTCCTTTACGTCACGTGCCGAGCCATCCACGTATCCCTCGATTCGTATGGTTAGCGTATTGTTATCCACAAATCTTTCTTAGGCGCTATTAGGCGTGGCCTTGGTTATAGTATCGATAGGGTTATCTTTGCCGTTAATTTACCAGAACTTATCGATTTCTCAAGCTTCGTATACCTTCTTTAACGCTATTATGTCTATTATTAAACGTTTTTTATTAGTCGTGCCTAATTTTAATAGGCATTTATAAAGGCTTCGGGAGTCTGTATAAAATACTACAGGTATAGGTAGGAGGCTCAACTGTTTGGTAATAATCTTTAATATGCCGTTAGTTACAATACCGATGTTAAAGTTTATTATTATGTCATAAACCTTTGAAGCTAATATACTTCGGGTTACGCGTTTATACTTAATAAATATTTAGTATATAAAGTTTCCAGTGATTGAAAATTGCTTTTGGGACTTATTTATATTGACGAGCATTATTAGGAAGCCGTTTTACAATATAAGGTTAGTATTGTTAACAAATAATACATCTAAAAAGATTATTAGCTTCGCTTTCGTTAAATTTATAAAGACCATATTAATTCTTCTTTTTACGTAATCCATTTATTACTAAATCCGCTTGTTTAACTTTTTAAAGTTTTCGTTTTACGGGTTTTATGCCTATATCGTAATGGAAAAGTCGTACGATGCTTTCGGTTGATATAATGTGGCGATATAGGCCATACGAGCCCTCTACTTTAGGTATCTTTGTGCTCTTGCTTCGTTAACCTTGTCGATAATTATTAGGCTCATAGTTTACCCCCTTTAACGTAGGCTAATGTAAATTCCGCTTCTAACCTTAACACTATAAATATATTGTAACGATCTGTTAAAGTTAAGTTATATACCTTTAGCTAATATTTTAACTGGCTTATATTTCTAATAGCCCAACTTTTCAACAATATACTATTTCGCTGTTATAAACCTAAATTTACCGAGGAAAAGTGGATCTTTAATTTGTATACCTACGATATTAAAGTCTTTACTTTTTATAATTAATAAATACGGGTTAAATGTTAAAGTTTTTATACACAGTCTATTTTTAAAGTATATTTAATAGGTTAAAAACCAGTGGACGTTAACCTTGGCTAATCTGTATAAAGGCTTAATATAATATATTATCGTGGCAGCCGAAAATTTGTTCCTTAGATTTTTTAACAACTTAAATAGTATAATCCGTTAAAAATCTGTAACAGATTATATGTACGTTTACATAGTATTTCGGCTATCAAGTGTAAACTAACCCTTTACGTCAATTGTTAAACTTACAGTAATAGCGATAATTTAACGCTAGCTAATTTTTTAAATAATAGGCGATTAAGCAAGAATTTAGTCTTTATCTTTATTACCGTATCCTTAAACAATTAACCGTAACTTTTCGTACAGCCGATTCGTAGTTTTACCTTTAACCATGTAAATTATCTTTGACTTAAGAATAGTAACGTTTTAGTTTTTAAATTACATTAACAGTATAAATTCTATAATCACCCGTAATAATAGGCTATTAATTTCCACTTAATTACTTTCTTGAAAAGGCTTATTCGACGTATTAATAATACCTTCAACATGTAGCTTAAAGGAAAGTTTTCCGTTAAACTTCTTCTTTTAAGACACCTACACCGTTATATATACATTGCCAAGCCTATAGTTCTCATCTTCCTCCTCTTTAATGTATATCCTCCTTTTTGATAGTCTTTTATGCCGTCGACATTTTATTAACTTGTTAATAGTCGGCTCGGAAAGATTATATTAGCTAATTCGTTTAACTCGAAGGTTATCGACGTTAAGAATTTTATTAGATTGAAAGGAATTAATAGGTTTTAGGTATAGCTTAATTTATATAATTTGGAAAATTACGAGGCTATTAACAATTTTAACTATTACTTTTAAATTGGTAATCCTTAAAATATTATACGACCTATCGCATTCACCTGGCTTGCGTTACGTAAGTACTTTACTTCAAAGTGGAAGTAAAAGTACGTTTATTATTAAAAGTCCGTTTTTGGTATTAAAAGCATTATTGACCTAGCGGTGTGACAATTCCTTCCTTAATTCCTTTAAGGTTTTACTATATATTATAATACGCTTTTAGGTATTTAACGAGGGTGGCGACGTCAATATTATACGTAGGTAATTTCCAAATACCAATAAAGTTGACATAAGTCCGTTAAAGCTAATAGTATCGTTAAAACCTTTTACAGTTATTTAAAGCTATACATTTTTACTTGTAAAGCTTCCGATTTCCAATATAAGGATATTATAGGCTCTTTGTAAAAGGGCGTATATCTTTTAACCTTAACAATACCCTAGTAAACTTTAGTAGAAACCTATTTATATTAAATTTCTATTTACTTTATAATAGTTTAAAACTTCATCGTAATGAATTTGATAACGGTATCATAAACAAGCACTTTTGGTAGGTTAAAGTACGTAATATTTCTCATGTTTTCTTCGCGTAATAATTTTAAGAAACTTAACGTTGTAAAAAGCCGTGGTGGAGTCTACATCGTATAATATTAGCTTACCATCCAAATAATACACATTTATAAAAACTTTCGAATTAAAGTTTTAATTTTTCTTTACCGAAAATTTAAACCTTAATAAGGCTTAAAAATATATTTAATAGTGGTATTCAAGGCGTTGAACTACCTTTAATACCGGCAGATTCACATCTTTGTAACTAGTTGCCTTTAAAACCTTGTAAAGCCTATTAGTTACTGGGTAGTTAAACCTACGATATAGTTAACGAAGTTTTGCCTCCATTAAGTTGAATACCATTACCTTTGGTCCTTGAAGATAAAATTAGAAATGCTTTTACTTAAAGATAAGTTGAAACCTTTTACCGTCTTTAATATATATTAGCTTATTAGTTTCAACATTAACGTTAACGCCGAGGTTTTCTATATCTTCAGGGAAAAAGAGGAAAAGGGTAGGGGATTCCAAGATATAAAAAACAATAAGGCTAATAACAATCTTTACTATCATCGATTCTAATAAGGATAACGTTTTTCCAAGGCTGAAGCTAACCTTAACTTCACTAACGTCCGCGTGGTTAAGTTCTGTCACAGTATTAGTATCCCTTTACAATGCAACGTATTACAAATAACCTCCGGTTTAGTATCGTATTGCCCTTATATCCAGTATTATCCCTTAAAATACTTATTTCGCGTACCGGTTCTCAATGGTAAAGAGGTTTGTAAGGCCAGGTTTTTTATCGTTATAGTGGCGGTAAGGGTTTTTACCTGTAGGGCGGTATAAAAAGGCGTGGTCGGCTAGTTATTACATGGCTTCCGGGCTAATACCGGTACCTGTATCTTCGTACCAATCGATAGCCTTTGGCTTATTTTCCTTCTCTTTATCTTTACTACCTTGAAATTATGTAACATGTTTAATGTAGTTTTAGTTAGAGGTAAAGAGAAACTAAGTGTAATATATTACCTGCTTTATTTCGCGTTCGGCGGCAGTGTAACGTGTTAACCAATAGCCTTTTTTGTCGTAAATCTAAAATTTCTTGGCGCTTAATGTAAACTTGTTTGGCCTGTTTGAAAACCTTAAAAAATAGGAATACCCTTTTCTATAGGTAAAGGTCCGGATTTTCTGTTAGCCGTATTGGCCAAGCCGTTCATACCGTCAATTAATATAATACGAATTAAAAGGGTTTTCTTCGTTATTTAATTCTAGAGCTTACGGGTATATACTGGTTGAGCCGAAGACTCGAACAGTTACGGTTATTAATGAGGAACGTAATTAGCTAAAAAAAAACCTTTTCATATGGAATTAGGGTATTGTAAGGCGTATTCGAACTCTTTATAACCTGTAACTGTTTGCCGAACCTGTTGGCGTAAGGTGCCTTCGCTAACTCCTACGTTCTCCAATATTCGTTAATAAAGTATTAACCCATTAAGTATCTAATTAAAAAGTTTATCTTACTTTTTGATTTTTTTTGGTAATTCAATATATATAACCATATAATAATATTCCAATCCATATAATACTGGGTAAGGCTAATATTGTATTTAAAGTGACTTTTGATGCCATCGTAGATTTCTCAAAAAGGGGTATGATTAGTTAGATATTGGGGGTAATAGTCTTTAACTTGGCCGGTAAGAATATTGGGAAATAAAGAGTAAATTCTTGGCAATTTAACTTTTATTTTGCGGCAAATGTTAAAAAATAGGCTCAATTTGACGTCGAGGAGGTTATACGGCTTACCGTTATACATTTTCTTTCTTTTTCAGATTTTAATGAACGTATTAATTATCATACAATCCGTATCCTTTATAGGGACGCATCTAAAAAAAAAGGTGATATACTAGTTGTAAGGACCTTTACTTAGCCAGGGAAAAGACTAGGGTTATTCCTCATACTAGTGGGTAGGATAATTACTTTTAGCCGAGTTTAGAGGGGAAAAGCCAGTGGTTGTACCCCAATTAGGCTTACGTGTAAAGCCGGTTTATTCTTGGGTTGACTATTAAAGTTGGACGTATTGAGAAACGTAGGGGAAGTGGGTCTAAGAGTTTCTGTTACGGGGAGATTGGCGATAATCCTTTTGGTTTTAAGTGGTTTAGCGAGGTTCTTGTTTAATTAACTGGTGGATCTAAGGGATTGTGAGATATAAATCCATTAATTCCTTACTTCTACTTATTTAAGCCTAGGCAGGTCTTTATGAACGTATATGTGTACATTGAGGTTATTATTGTTAGCAATCCCTTTTCTTTTATTTTCTTAGTTTTATTGTAGGTTTTTATCTGTGGTACATTCGAAATGTACGTCGGCGAGGTTACCGTCTTTACCGACCTTCAAAGGTAGTGAAATCCTTCGTTTACGTAAATTGGTCCTTAGTTTTAACTTTACTGACTTTTCAGTCTTTTTCCACATAGTAAAGAACTAATTCCTAAACAACTCAATGTAATTGAAGGGGGCTTTAACTTTCGTATCTTATTTGTTGTGGTCGACGTCTAGGATGAAGTGGCTAACGTAATTGATAAGATGCTCGGGGGTAGAGTCTTGAGTGGTATCGGTAAACTAGAGTTTTTCATCGTAGTGTTTTTCGAAAGTACTACTAAGAATTCTAATTACCTCCTTCCTGACAAGATTGGTAATAGATTTAAACTGTGCGTTGGCGAAATCCATCTTAGTGTTCTAGCTGGTTGAAGGCTTGGTAACTGACTTGATGATCTGGAGGCGTGAAAATTTAGTGATTTTGGCGTAAAGTCGCGTGGAAGGTTGGCGACTTGGCGAGAGGTCGCGTAACGTATTTTTTTTGGCGCGACTTGGTGTTTTTTGCTCAAAGCAGCGAACTTAAAGATTGAGATAGTTTGGGGAGTAGAAAAGAGTAAAGTAGGGCAAAAATTTGGTGTAGGAGGTAAGGTTGAAGGTTGTTGTTGGTGGTGAAGGTTGAAGGTTATTGTTTTGGCGTAGGGACTTAGTCGTTTTTCTTACGGTAGTAGCACCCGTAATATTACTGACTTAGCCGTTTGCCAACTTGCCGAACTTTGAGACTTCCAACAATTAATTTCAATGTCTTTAAAAAGGATTAATAAAAATTTCTTAGTATTTTCGATAATAGCAATACTGTTACCATTTTCAAGTACTTGTGAATAGCAGACGTACTTGAAAGTCTTCCTTTTAGCTATCTATAAACAACAGACGTAGCCTCAAGGCCTTTCGTAAAACTCTTACCTCTACCTTATGTAATTGCAAAGCGTAACCGGAAAGTAGTTTCTTATTTTCCTTTTCTAATCTGTGCTTAACTTAATAAGAACTAATCAGTGTTTATAGGCCTTTATCGTTGCAATGTAGTCGATTCTAATCACTATGGTCGAAGTAACTGGTGCTGCGTTGATATTGTTCGTTGAGGTGTGTGTATTCTAAGTTTAGCAGACCTCTAGCCGATTTGCATACTAATTTATATGGCCAAATACTTTCGCCTGTGCCCTACTTTGAAGTGGGCACCTACTTAACTGCACTTGCAGTGCAGTACCACAAACTGCAGTAAATTTACAGTACGTACAATCAACTTTACTGTAAGTAAAATTGATTTGACTGTACTGCATTTGACTGCTATTCCAATAGATTAGACAATTATTAAGTGGTTTTACATATTAAATTATAGAAAATGAACGGAAAACAAAATATATATCCTTAGTTAAATACTTAACAGGCTAATATTTTGTTAATAATTAATGGGGAATGTAAAAGCTAAAGAGGACATACTTTGTTAATATGTTCGTTAAGTTATTACGGGTTATAAAAAGTTTAAATACTCCCTATAATACTTTAACACAACCTTTAAAAAGTTTTTTTAGCCAATTTTGTTTCTCGTTGGCGACAGTAATAGTTTCAGTTTCAGACTCGACTAGTATATATCCCTTAGTTTCAAAGTTTAACGACGATGAAAAAAACCCTTTTACGCGTATTATACCAACTGAAAGTACAGAAAACCCGGCTAATACGGTTAACGGAAGTCCCGGACTTAAGGAATATAACTAAGTTATGTAGGCAGGAGTGTATTGATTTTTAAGATTTTTAAGTCGGCTAAGTAAATTAATCTTAAACTTCAACATTAGAAAATATTAGATTTCCTGCAGATAAAATTACAAGTTAATACCTCATACTATTATTGAACTCAGATTAAAATAGGTAATGTATAATATATACTTTTCATTTACCTTTAATTGTAATTATATTATACGCGTTGTAAAATTTAAAGAAAGGGAGGTTAAAGATACGGAAAAAAAACCTAAGGTTATAACCTGGTATGAAGATATCGGTATTGAACCGGAAGTAATATAATAATTCATCGACCATACCTTTCTATACCGTCTAATAGATAAAGACTCTTATCACCAATATAATGATATAGACTCTGTCTTTATATATATATTTACTATTTAGAACCTTTCCTGAAGTAGGTGTTTTAGGGTATTATACCGGATATTAGAGTAGTACGGTACTAAATAAAAGATTATTTGTAATACTTTATATTATAAAGGTATACGAATACGGCTTCAGAACTTGATTATATGAACATTAGCAAATGTAAGGTTGGCTTTGGCCTTAACAAAGAGTTTTTTTTTTACTGTGATCAACGACTATTACTACTATTATTAGTCCTGTTGTTTTTCATATTTTGAGATCCCTTTCTCCATTCCTTCTTTTACCTTAAAGATATAAAGAACTTCTGCGTCAAAGTTAACGTTTAAATTAATGAATTGGTTTAGGTTAAAGGCGGTGAGAGGTTTTTACTTAGCCTAAAATACTGGTATCTCTTGTTTTACTTTCAAAGGCTTGAGGTAATTCTATTGAATGTGAAGGAGTGGAAACTTCGTTAATTATATCGTAAGTTTAACTACCCGGTGGTTAATGGTCTTTATAAGGTTTTAGAGGTGATTGATTATGAAAATGTGGACTTATAAACGTTAGGGATAATTAAACAACTTTTCCACTACTACTAAATACATTTCCAACCCCCCCCCTCCAAATTTTAAATTTACGTTAAACAAAGATTAAAACTTTAATTTCAAAATTTTTGTAAACGTATTTTATGTAGATAGTAAGCTAGTACTTTACGTTATATACTTTTCCACGGCTTTTTACGGCGCTAAGTTCCTTAAAATAATTACAGCAAAGGAAACGTGAAAAGTATTACGTATTTTGTAGATTGATACGTAGCTGGGGCTACTAAATATGTTAGTTTACGATGCTAGCACTAATTTCATTATAATAAAATTTTCAATTGATGTTGATTCGATATGGATTTGATTTCAACAGTTTTTTAGGGCTTATTAGGGTATTAATAAAGTCGAAAAATCTTACGTTATTTCATAAAAGGCTTATAATATTTTTACTTCAAAGATGAAAAGCTTTATAAGTTCAGAAATATGGCTTTAAATAGCAGTAAAAGCCCTTAACAATACTATTAGCCTTATTGGTCTTATATTAAATTTACTAATATTTGGGGTTTACCTACATATAACGACTAAATTACCACTATCGCTAAATACCTAAAAAAGAGTTGTGGTATGTAGTAAAGCTTTGAAAGAACTAAGGAAGAAATCGGTACGACGCTAGGTTAACGATATCCTCAATACCAGGAATGAACCGTTAACAGTAAACGTGCTATCAGTACCCCTTTAAAGTAAAATCCTTACGTAGCGAAAACCAGGTAAATGGGATGAGATATATAAAATTTGAGTACTACCAACCCAAACGTAGTAGGTCAAACTGTTAACGGTATTATTACTTTCCGAATTATATAGGTTAAGCCGTATAAAAAACCCGCGAAATCCAAAGTTGATACTAATGTCGACAACCTTTAAGTCAAGCGAATTAACTAATATAATCCTCCCTAATCGATTATTCACAAGCTGATAGAACGTTGAAAGCGTAAAAAAACACATAAAAAGAGGATATATAATAAAAAAGAGGACGGCGACGAGGACTACAAGTTTAAAATGGTATATATAATGACTTTGGTGTTTTAAAAAGAAAAGCCTAACAGAGGATTTGCCCTGAAGTTACGTGTTAAAAGCATTATCAATACATCAGGCAAGCATTTTAAGAAAATTGACCAGGTGGTGATTAACGGCTTTTTTGTACGAGGGGTTATTTAACTCGTACTATTAACGTGATTTGAAAGTCAAAACTCTACTTTCTTCGATCGAGAATAATTTGAGAAATAAAGGGTAAGATTAGAAACCGGTCGAATGAAAAATTACAACTAAAGCTTAAAGATACAGTAATGAAGGTAAAAACTAAATTCTTATTTAATCGCCTATAATACAAAAGAATAGCTAGCGTTTAATTGTCGTAGTTATTACCAATTTTACTATTGGAGTGAACGGTTAGTTTAGTATTGGTAGACCTTAGACGTTGCAATGTTGTCGATTCGATTAGTCTTCGAAGTAACAGTAGTATTATGTAGTCAGATAGTAGATGTCTTATTCTAGGCTTGGCAGACCGCTAGCCGGTCTGCACTGAAATTTGTATAGCCAATTGCTTGACCCGTGCACTAGAGTGAAGTTTAGCGTACTGTACTCGACTTACACCTAATGCGGTAAGTCTGCACAAAGCAATACACTCAACTTGCAGTACAGTCAACTTTACTTACAGTAAAGTTGACTTAATGCACTGCATGTAATACTATTCCAACATTTACCCTTAATAGCTGGGACATAACATAAACGTATATGCAGTATACTATCGATTTTTAATGGATTATACTACTAAAACTTCCTAAAAAGCTAAGGAACAAGTTTCCGGCTGACATGATAATACATTATATTAAACCTTCATACGGATTGACCAAAGTAGGCGTTCATTAGTTTTTAACGTACTGAACTTACTTTGAAAACCGGTTAGGCATGAAATCTTTAACGTTTGGCCCTTTTTATTAATTCCGGAGGGTAAAGATTTCGGTATCGTGGGTATTTAAACTTATAATATTCTTTTCCTCGAAAACATCGGGTTTATGACGGTGAAATAGCGTGTTATCAAGAAGATAGACTTTTGAAAGTGGAAGCTGATCAAAACATTGATTAAAGGTATATGTATTAACTTGAATTAATATTGAATTCGCATTTATAATATTAAGGATAAGAACGGAATTTATATTAAATTACGCGAAAAGGGCTATCTATAAGCCTAACAATTATCGAAAAAGCCAACATGATAAAATAATAAAGATACCTGAAAAAAAGAGCCCGTATGATCTATATTACCACATTATACTATCTGAAGATATCGTATGACCTATCCATTACAACACAAGTACAAAATCTACAAAAAGAGGAATTTAACATGTTAAATAAAAGGATTTAGTAGCAACTAAAACATTTAGAACATGTTATTAATATAATTTCGGTCAACCTAACGACATCGAATTAATAATCTTCATGAACGTGTTATTTGCTAATAATATTAACCTTATATTGTTAATCAGGTTTTTCATAATGTTTGTTAACAAAGAAATATTTTAAGAGTAATTTAAAATTACCAGAAACCTTGTTTACTAGATATCCGTTAAGTATAAACGTATGATACGAAAAGTATTAGCTTTAAAAGTTTACGGCATGATGGCTAGCTTTAATATTGGTATGGTAACTAACGGTATGTTAAAAATTGTCACCAAACATCTTTAATTGTTTTTGATACCTGTAGTTGAATATATAGACTTCCGAAGCCTTTCTGAATACTTATCAAAACTGTTCACGACGAATAAAAAACGTTTTATAATAAATGTAATAACTTTGAAAAAGTTGGAAAAAGTCCAGCAAATCGACGAATTACAGTAAATTAACGGCAAAAAAAAAAAAAAAAAAAAAAAAAAAAAACTGCTAATATTATAACTAAAGCCACGCCTAATAACGTCTTGAAAAAGTTTATAGATAATAATATTTTAACCGTACGAATCAAGCGCTTAATGGATTGCCCAACACGTAATTCGAAGAAATAAGGATGCCTTGGTAAACCTAAAGACTATTAAGGTAATAATATTAATGTCCACGTTGGTAAGATTAACGATAACGATACCAATAAATTAAACTACTAGTAAAATGTACGTAAGTAGTGGAATGCTTAATGCGTATAAGTCTGTAGCGAAAGATCTATGTATAGGAGTTGAGGAACAAAGGGTTCGGAAATAGGAAGTGAAGTGCCGTAATTAATATTAATTCTAGTGCAGATTGATTAGAATTGACAGAAGTTTAGCTTGTTAATTCAGGAGTGATCTCAGAGGTTGCTACCAATTAGTAACCAGCCACGCTGGCGTATAAGTAAAAAATAAAAAGCTGCCAGTGTTAAAATAGCAATTAAATGCAATAAAATTAAGTTTACTATGCGTACAGTTAGTTGATTGTACTTATTGCAAATTGACTGCAGTTTGTGGGATTGACTGTAAGTATAATATAGTACGTGCCCACTTTAAAGTGAGGTATAGGCCAAAGCGTTTGACCATACAAATTAGCGTGTAGACCGGCTAGTAATCTATTAAACTTAGAACTTGGGATTTATCCATCAGTATTGGTAGGGCCTTAAATTGTTGCAACGTTGTCGATTCGAATCGTGGTCGAAGTAACAGTAGTATTGCATTGGTCAAGTGGTAGATGTATTGTTCTAGGTTCGGTAGACTACTAGCTGGTCCACACTATAATTTGTAGGGCCAATTGCTTAGCCCGTGCCCTAGTCTGAATCAGGCACTCCACAATCAACAGACTTGCAGTCAGTACAGTCAACTTTACAGTAAGTAAAATTGACTAACTGCACTGCAATTGACCTGCTAAAAATAGCAGTCAATATTGTTCCAACAATCAGAATCAATTTCAATGTAACAATAGTTACTTCGATCACAGTGATTCGAATCAACTATATTGCAACGATAGAGGCCTACCAAAAATTAGATCAAAAGCCATATTGATAACAATCATGAAGTGAAGGTGTAACTGGATATAGTAATCGCAGAAACTATAGTTATAATGGTTAAAAAAAGTTATTGGTCAATAACAAGTCTAGTTACTAATCAAGTTATTATCTCATTATTAAACGTTATAAATATCAGATGATGTATTATATCTATTGCTTTGCTATTTTAGAAAAGAAAAATTAAACTGTATTGTAGTTTATGAAGCCGAAGGAAAGTTATATAATAAATATAACAAGTCAAGGGAAATCTTGTGATATAAAGGTATTATTTTTAAAATGACTTAATGAATAACATACTTTAACTTTTTTATAGTTTTATAGGTTAATACCCTTACTATTATTATAAAAACCGAATTCATAAACTCTAATACTTACTTAATATTTTCAATCTTTATATAAGACAAACGTTTTAAGGAATTACGTATGATACAGGGGTAGTACGGCACTAATTCAAAGGATATTCTTAATATATTTCTTTACAATGTGAAAATATTACTTCCACGAAAACTCATTATTAGGACGTTAGTAAAGGCGAAGTCGGCTAGGGTGTAAGAAAAAAATTATCGTTACTCGGATTAATGATTTTATCAACGGTTATAATACTAATTATCTCCTACATTATGAAATATTTACCCTATTTTTGCTTTATTTGAAAAATATGAAAACTCTTAGAGTTAACTTTAATATTTATGTTGATAATCTAGTTAAAAAAACGGAGGTTTCCTTTCGCCTTAAAATAGAGAAAACTGTAGTTTTTTCTTCAAAAATCAGAGTTAATGGTAATAAACTTAATATAGTTAGAAATGTTGAAATTTCACCGACGCGTGAATTACCTAGCTGTCGAAAAGCTATATAAAGTCCTTAATTACGTAAGCTATAACAAGGTGAAATATTCCGAATTGAAAGTTATCGAAAATATTTGCTAGCATTGCCAAATATATGCTTCAATATCCAAAAAGTTTTATTTTACTTTGAAGTATGAATAACACTTTAATCATAAGATTATGGTCAACGTTTTGTATTTGGATAATAAACCTATAATTTGTTTTATAAATTCAAAAACTTTTTTCCACGGTGTTAAGTTTTTTTGAAAGAATGTCAGCCAACGATATTTATTAAACGTTAGAGGTTTCAAAAATTGATAAATAACTGGAACCGCGAGATATTATTGTTTATAATATTGGTACCAATTATGCGGTAATAGAGTTTTAAGTTTATATTAAAATTATTATGATTTAATGAAAATCGGTATCTATTGAAGCCTATTAAAGTATGTGAAAGATTTTACTGTTGTAATCGTTATTCTTAAGGACGTATGTGTGAAGAGATTGAGGCTGGAGCTGTCGCTCAAGGTGGTTGGATTCTATCTATAAACCTCGATCAAGATGAAGGAGAAGAAGTCCCTGCTAGGGAGCGGCTCTCTCCCTACTTTAGAGAATTGCAGGAGCGTGTTGAACTACCAGGGTTAGATCCCTGGTAAATACTAGCCAGGCACTAGCCTGTAACATTACCCTTGAAAACACTCCTATCATTCTTTTCCTCGTAATTTTTTTTTAATATTATAATATAAGGCGTCGTAAGTATAAGGAAGGTACACGCGCCTTTTAAAACAACACGGTTTCGTGTAAAAGATAGTAGGCCAACGTTACGTAAAGAGGGCTTTAATGTTTTTCCCTTCCTTTAAATAATCCGTAAAGTCCCAATTACAAAAGATAAAATTTCCTTTTTTCTTTTTTCTTTAACTTTTTATTATAACGTTAACACTTATAATTATCAGTATAATACTTGTTTCCTTTACAATTTTAATGTTCCCTTTACTTATCAACGTTACGATAAATACTTAATCATCGTCGAGGTAAATAAAGTTATCCAAAATGTAGGTTATGTGCTTTAAAGCTATTGAGACCTTATTAACAAGTATAAAGTTCCTTACCCTAAATGCTATCTATATATACACTAACAAAACTCGAAAATAAATATATTTCGAATACGTATATAAAATAGCGTATGATCCTTGGAAGTTTTGCCAAGAAAATAATAATAAGTGGTTTCAATAGTCGCGAAGGAGTTGCTAATGAGTAGCTAGACATTAGGGTTCGGTGCCGCTTCTATTTCGTTAAAGCCACAGGTTGCAGTTCTGGTTATACGTATACGCCGTTCTATTTGAATCCGGATATAAACGAAGCTGTTAAGGAGTTATCGAAGGCGTATCTGGGATTCGACTTTTAGGATTAAGGTAAATCCACGTACTATAAGCCGTTCCCTAGGTGCTAACAAACGACTAAAATGCGTACATACTTAGGTAATCGCCACTAAAAAGGCCATAAGAATCCGTCACGTCACGCAACGTAAGGTTAATACCCGAAGCGAGGGGGGTTTTATCTCCGCCACTCCTATACGGTCTGGAAATCTACGAGCCATACAGTTAATAAATAAGGAACGTAATACTCAGATAAGTTTCTTATAATTAGGTAAAAACGTAGGGGGGGCGCGACTAAGAAGTTGTTAAAAAGTGTTATTAAAATCAATATAAAAGATTATTAAGGTTTCGAAACGTATTAATGTTGATTTGAGTCGTATAAATATTAAATTAAGCCAGCTTATTAAAATATGCAAGGAAATACTAGGTAAAGTCTCGAATCAAGACTTAGAGAACATGTTTGAGTAGGCATCCGGTTATAGTCATTCGCTCTTCGCCATTATTAATATCAATACGCTTATTTGATATCCGCGTACTGATAGCTTATATGCCGCTCTGTTTGGTGAAATAAATTGTAAAATTATGCCCGCTTACGGGTTAGACATAAGGGCCTATCGTTATGTTTAACTGGTCTGTAATGCGATTCGAAAGTATCGAGTACCACGGTATCAAAAAAGTTTAAAAACGGCTTTTACTTTAGGTGTATATAACTTATCCATTTAACTAAAACTTACCGTTCCGGTTAGTTATAAAGTCGGGTACGTCCAACTTAGGGTTAATTACGGGTTCGTAATATACTTTCGACTTGGTATTCCGGTTTCGCCTTACCATCGTTGTTTTTAACAATTATAACTTACGGTTAAAAGTTTCGAGTTTATTAGTTTAAAGACCAATTCGAAAAAACTCGAATAAGTTAATTTATATAAAATCGAAAATAATTCCTCCATGTTACGTTAAGTTTGACAACGTAAAAGTAGATTATATATGTTACCTAATATTTATTGTAAAGTGAATTAAACCTTTTGAAAAAATTCGTTTAACTTATAATTTTTAAGAAAAAGTTAAATGTCGTCGCCAATTCGAAAACGTTTCGAGAGGGAATACCGCTTATTAGCAGTTTTTTCTATACGTTATTACGTAGCCACTATCACGACTTAAACGAATTTCGTAACTTTGCGAATCCGTTAAATAAAGTTTTGAACCTTTACGTGTAATGTTATTATTGAAACGAGAAAATTTTATAATGGTTAAATAAGACGAGGGTAATAACTATAAGTTGAAAAAAACGGGTTAACAACAATAGTAGTCGTATCCTTATTATTTAATACTAATTAACAACCCGGTAATAAACGGTTTTAATTAAATTATACAAAAACGATGAACAATAATAAATACGTAAAAACCGTTTAATTTACGCGTTCGGTCACGCCGTTAATTTCGGGGTAAAAGGCGGTATTTAAACGTTATTTTACCCCAGCTAATTCGTAAAGTCGTTTTTAAAACCCATTGGTCCAATTCGAACCATTATTGTTAATCAACGTACGCGAAAAACAATAAAACCGCTAATAACAACTGAAAAATCATTCCGCATAAACCTCAGAGTTTATAATAGTTATAGCCTTAAAAGTAACGGCTTTACTTAAAAGATCGGTAATAATTGTAAAACAACGTAGGTTACCCTCGTAGTTTTAAGGTAAATTGATTAAAAATTGGACGGAAAACTCGTTTCAAAGCTGTTTTGAAACCGAAAGGGGTTTGGAAAACCCTTTTCGATGGTGTTTCTAATAAGTTATACGGCTATAAACGTCGTAATTACAACAAAAGCGGCGGACCGTAAAATATAAGCCTAGCCAAAAATAACTTTCAAAAAAGATATCGATAATAACGTCGCGACTTAGGTGGCCGTTAAAAAACGAATCGTAAGTAATTTGAATTAACGCGGTAGTAAGCGGCTCGTAAATAGGTACCTAAATACGGTCGCGAAACCTTAAAACTTTATCATCGTTTACCCAGTATTTCGAAATTAAAACTTTTAACATACGGTCATCGTTGATACAGATATCCGCTGGAAAGTGTCGATCGCCTATACGTATCGTATATACCAAGCGTTGGTAAATAGTATCGCGTATAATAACGGTATCCTAATAACTTTAAAGGTCGAAGTTAATAAAATGTTTGCGGCCGTTTGAAATTAATTCGCTGGTGACGGTTAATCGAATTACGTACGAACACGAAAACAGCTTAAAAACAAAATATTCGGAACGCAATAACCAGAGTTTTCGGCTCAGGTAACGTAAGCCCGAAAAACCCTTAGTAATATCCTAATTTAGTTGTAATAGTACATCGGATCATACGTAATCCGTTACCTTATTATATACTAATTAAAAACGAAATTACGAAAGACGTTAAAACCAGTGGACTTATATTTCGAGAAGCCACCGTATCGGTATAAAGTATTTTAAATTTTTATAGTTCATTCAGATAGTAAATGGGCGCGCCGTACCTTAAAACTTCGCGTTTCATATTTTGAAGCAACTTATAATTCCAAGTAACTTCTTATCGTAGATTTCGTAATTATATTCGGCGGGAGATAAACAACTTGAGTAATATTTTACTAGGCGTAGGTTGCCGTGGTCATCGCGTTAAAGGAGGCAACCACCTAAAGTCCAACCAAAATAGTCGGCTTTAAAGAAGGTATCGCGGTCGAGATTCTGTTAGGCGAATACAGGTTCAGAAAAAAAGCCAAACTTAAGCCGTTCGAAAGCAATTTTTTAAACCCCTAACGAAATAGAGTACCTTTACGGGTTATCTGTAATAATGATCCGATAATAGTCGAATAATTGCAGATAAAATAACAATAAAAATTTATAAACCTTCAAAAGCCCCGTACTTCCAAAACCGTTATAAAGGCCACATATTTCTGGATAACGCGTAACTTCTTTAGGTTTATACGAATATCGACATCGGTTGTGATAACGAATTCCAAATACTTAATCTTTTAAATATCAAACTCGTATTTAAAAATATATAGATTAAATTCCGTAACGTTTAATACGTTAAAAGGTTATTTAATTTTAACTATATAATCGTCGAAAATACCGTTAAAGTGAACGAGAACATTGTCGAGGAAAGAGAAATTGACAATATCGAAGAAAAGGCGTAATAAATTATTAATATACCGTTAAAAGGTAGCTGGAACGTTAAAAAGATCGAAAGAAAAAATAAGTTACCAAAAAATCCTAAATATATACGAAATACAATTTTCCATTTATCTCTATGTTTCATAAGAAATTTGTAAAAAGGAACTTCAACATTGAACTAAATAAACCACTTAATTTACAGAATATTTGTAAACATCTTTTTAAGAAGAGGAAACGGGTAACAATCTGCGTTTGTAATAATATTAAGCCTATAATAATTAATACAAAATCATAACCTTTTTCCGGAGTTTTTAACGAAATAATTGAATCGTCCGCTAAAAAGCTATTTACTTGAATATAACCTTAATTAAGTAATTCGATTAACGTTTTAAGCAATACAAAAAGCTTCTTACGCGATATGCTGTATGAAAAACCCTACGATACTATTAGGTTAGCCTTAGTTATCGGTATGAAAGGGAATTTCGTTATATATTTTAAAGCGGTAAAAGGGTATCTTATCGCCGAGGGCTTTGTTGAATGAAGGTGTGAATTCCGTAAAATTAGTAGGAAGTTCGTCTTAAACGGAAACAAATGATTTCAGGGCGAATACTTTATTAATATTTTCGAAGGAGACGGCAACGAGTTATGTAATAACGGTTTGGTTATTACGGGTTTATCGTAAAATAACGTAAAATATAACGGCGTCAACCCCTTTCGGAACTTTTTAAATGGACATAAACTCTCGCTCCAAAATACGGTGGTTATGAACTCGCCTTAAAAATAATATATACTTTGCAGCGTTATAGGTAACTTATTGGTATTTTATTTCAAACTTACCTAAAATAACGTTGTATTATAAAGCAAAAACGACGTAAGCTTATATTCGGTAACGGTATTTATCGAGGTCGACGTTTAAAAAGGTTATAAAGTAAATAAGTCGTAAGGGAAAACTGGGCGTATAAAACGTGGCTTCGCCGAGTTATCGTAAAAGGATAGGAAAACACGGTAATTTCAAACGATTAGTAAGTTATTTACTCGAGAATTTATAACATTTACAATTCATTTTTACTAAAACGTAAACAAAACAAATAAAATTATAAAGTAAATTTATTATAAACGGACAGTTATTTGAAAATCGAGGCGAAGCCACTAAGTCGAATTAAAGTCTTACCAACTTTTGAACGCGAATATATATAGAAGTTACGTTTTTTCTTTCTCGAAATCAATAAAATTTTCAGCTAAAGTAAGATAGATTTTTATAACGAATTTTTCGTTAAAACCGTTCGGGCGTTATGTTAAGTCATATAAATAAGTACGGATTCGGTAACCGTTCCCAGCGTAACGTAAGTATAACCCGAGGTCCTTACGACGGGAAAGTTCCGCGTAGTTAACCCAAGCAGCGCGCCGTTTAAAAGCGGCTCGAAAGGCGCTTACGCCAGTTATGATAATATCGCTCTAGCTATCTCGAACGGGTGTATCACCGCCGTTATTTCCATCGCAGAATGCGCCTCTGGTAACGATAATACTAATACCGCCGTAACAAATGCGGAGATTATAAAAACGCCCATCGATAAGTTAAACGCGGGCGGATTATTTATAATAATCCGCCGGTATGTCGAGGTGGAGCAACGTATTAGTAAATGTATTATTAATAAATTACTTTAAAATAGTAAGTTTAACGGCGGATTCCCAAGCTATACCGCCGAATTTCGTAAATAAAGCCTCACAAACGTTAAAAAAAACATAAAATCGTTTATAAACTTCTTACTTTATATTCTTAAATCGAGAGATTATTGCTTTAGCCTCATTAAGGTCGTAATAGTTAATGCGAAGTATAATTATAAAAACGTCGGAGTTGTTAATGCCGTCGTTATCTTCGCTGGCGTAATAACTTTTTATAACGGTTTTAGTGGAGCCTTTTAATTATTAAAAGATAACGTAAAAATGTTTTTCCTTTATACCGATAAACTTTCGGTTTCGATGTAATTTACGTATTATCGCAATCTTTTATACCGAAAATAGTAACTTAATACCGGAAAACTTAACCAGATAGTTCAATAGTTTACGTTTAAGTCGGTAACGCCTATTGAAATGGGCCCCAATATAGTAGTCGAGGTTAAATAAGTCGTTGTTATTTGAAAAGCTATCGAGGTCCCTAATAAAAAACGGTATAGCAATGGCGTTATTCGTAACGTACGTAAGGAGAGCCTTTTAAGAGGGAAGTAAACCCGAAAACGTAAACTTACCAGCAGCTTTAAATTATCGGATTATATTTATTGAAGCGTTGAACGTATTATTATTTCGTTATTTTGAATGTAAAATATACTCCCGAGTGGTTTAATTCCACTCGATAAGTTTTGTACGTAAGGCATCGCTAAAGCGTTCGTATTAAATCGTAAGGTAATCGTATTAGGCTGTTAAGGAATTTATTTAAGGACTAAGGGTCCAGGTTCGGTGGGTTGGAGGATAAAGATATGGCCCTAAGCTATAGCCGTTAAAGAGAAGCTAAAACACTGTCAGGGAAAAGATCGAGGTTTATATCTAAAGAGATCAAAACTGAAGTTGTCGCTTAAAATGGTCGGATTATATCTATAAACCTTGATGAAAAATAAGGAGAAAAAGTCTCTGCTAGGGAGCGGCTATAGAGCTAATATGGTATAGCCCTTTCCCCAGTCATGTGACGTAACCTCGAGCGGCTCTCTCTCTGCTCTAGAGCATCGCAGGAGCGAGTAGAACTACTAGGGTTGGATCCCTAGTAAATACTAGCCAGTAACTAGCCTGTAACAATATGATATACTTAAGTTAGCGATTGGAAATTTTACGGATTAATATATACGTATTTAAATGGTAGTAAAAGATCTAAATAATATCGTGGACCCTGACGGCTTGATGTTGACTTTATTGGTTTTTTTGTTGTCATAGGCTGGTAACTGGACTGGTGGTCACCAAGGATCTAGCTCTAGTGGTTGTTATATTCCTACAATGGTCTGAATTGTCCTATCACGTGACCAGGCCACCCCCTTTCTATAGTATGTAATAGCTACCTAGCAGAGGTTTTTTCCCTTTTTCTTTCATCGAAGATAATGGATAGTATCCCACCGTTTTAAGTGAAAGCTTTGTTTTAGTCCCTTTATATATTATTCCCAGGTTTTTTTTTCAGCAGTGTTTTAATTATTTACAAAATTTTATAGTTTTAGGTTATATATTTCGATTTTTTTTGAATCTGGAACCCTAAGCTTTAGAACAATTTCTAGACATGTCCATTTAGAATAAGCGCCAAAATATTTGAATAATGTAGTACAACCATTTAATTTTTTAATAGAAATAATTTATCAAGATTATATGTACGAAATTCGTCGATTGAGACTAAATAGCTTGTAAGTATATTTTACATATAAAATGAAGGAATACCAACTTATTAGCCACGTCAATAAATATCATCCGGTAGTTCAAACTCGCTGCCGGTACGCTTACGTCTTTAAAATAATCTTTTCCCTCAAGACGTTCTGGTTTTAAGTTATCTTTAAAAAATGTATTTATAAACGATTTAATTACCGTATTCCTTCCTTCGAGAACCGCTCTAACGGTTACGATAAACCAAATTCTGCAGACCCCAATTATGATATTCACGGCTTATTTGATAACACCGACCATGAAAAAATTCAACGTAAACCTTTAGATTAACCAGTTAAGTTTTGCGGTGTTGAGTTTCATTTTTGGGTATAAAAACACGATATTACATAAATTACGTGAAAACCTAAAATTTATCGATATACAATAGATCATTCTTACACTATATTTTAATAAATGAAGAAACCCGCGAAAATCGTTATAAAACGTTATTACGTTTATAATAACGATAGCGAAAATAACGACTCCAATGCTTTTATAATAATACCTAGCGCGTACAAATTACGACCGAAAAGCCGTAAAAGTCGTTATCACCTAACTTACGAACTAAAAATAAAAAGTTTGCAAATGTTTTACTTTTTTTAACGTTTATAAATCATTACTTACGAAAACTAGCGATATAACCTGGAAATTTTTCACTAAATTCGCTATTTAGAAGGGAACGATAAATTATATATTCGCTAATAAGTTACTTGGTTATATAGTTGTCTCTGATATAAATTCCAATTTAATAGCTGTTGACAAGATTTGAAGTATTTAAACCTATCGTATTTACGGTCGATTTACTGCGAATTTAAAAAGTAGATATCGTCTCAGTCGCTGAAATTATCAACTTAGGGGAAAATACCAATCAATCTTTGCGTATGTGTTATTATGCTTATAAACTTAAACCGCAATTAGCTAAAAAAAAAAAAAAAAAAACCCTTCATATATCGTATTTAATCGTTATATATCGTATTTAAACTCGTTAACACTAATAAAAACCGCTTTGATTTACTTACTAGGTGTATATTTTCTGATGTCTATCTTTATTATTACTTATTAATATAATATCAACTTCTTTAGCATTTACTTAAGAACATCTATTGGTATTTTCTCCCTTTTAGCTATTTTATCATCTACCGTATTATAGTTCTATTCGTATGGTAATACGTAAGGTAGAAGTAGTATTTGAAGTAAATTTCTATTTCGTCATAAATTTTAGGGAAGGTAGATACTTTGTTTAGAAAAATTAGATAGTAGTTATGGGTGTAACCTATCAGTATTTCTTGGAAAGATAAATAGAGATTTGAAAATTAATCCTCCATTCATGTTTAATGTTGAAAATGGTATTACTTTCGTATAAAATATATTATAAGGTTTCTCGTTATACTTTTCGTGATATTATAGATTTTGGTGAAGTTTGTAAGGAATTTATAATTAATATTAACTGTTTCAACTAGCCTAAAAGGTAAGTCGCGATAATCGGTCCAATTCTTAACAGTATTTCCTACAGTTAACTTAAGTTTCAAGCCTTTAGAGTTATGCTAATGGAGGTAGTTATTAGTCGCTCAATTTAAAAGATAAAGTCTTATGGTAGGGACTATAATAATCTTATATGTACAGGCGTACCTTTCTAAGTTTTGCGTACTCGCGCTACACGAATCTTCAATTTAAAGTCATCAACAATATTTTTAATTAAAAGTTAAATGGCGTCAACGTCAATTACCTGTGCCACGTTGTCAACCTCGGTTTTATATACTTTTCCAACCGCTAAATGCGTATTATTTGCTACTACAAACTAAAATTAAATTCCTAAGTCAATTGATGGGATTTTCAAATTTCATTATAGTGTTAAAAACTTCATTCATTAGGGGATTCAGGGTTAATCCCTTGAAACGTGTGTAATGATAGTCGTTAATAATTTCCTTTCGTTTCTTTTTCAAATCTTAGGCTTAAGAATTTTAAGGGTATTTATTTATTGATGAAAGGTCAAAAAAGGTATCTAATAAATTCACCCTTAAATTTGGAATGATGATCATACGGTCACTGTGGATATTATTATATATCCTTATAGTTAATGTACTTAAGTCAAAAAGCAGTGTACTACACTATAAGTTATACTCCTGCAGAGTGTACGATAACGTATTACGCTACAGGCTGCACTCTTGAAAAGTGCATTATTCGTGGCGCGGTCTAGAAGGAGTGTTCCAGAGTGTATAGAAAAAGTGCTACTACCCGGATAAGAGGTTTATAACCTTTTGCACATGGCGTGTACTCTTTGAATGTTTCTTTCTGAACTTATTTATTTTTATAATTATAAAGTAAATCTTTACGATTGCTCTTTTACTCTTTTACGCTCAAGTAAATAAATAGACCTTGCTAACAATGATTAGTAGCCGATTAGGTCGACTATAAATAACCAAGGAAAGAAAAGACAAACCGAAGTTAAATACCTATAGCGGGATACTATAGCGGTCTCAATTGTTTATATTTTACTACTAAGGCTTTCAAAAACCATATGGAGGTGTAAAATTTCGCAGGAACGCCGTTAAAACTCAAATCGTAGTAAGACTATAAGATCCAGAGTAACTTTCAAAAGGACCATTTTAGTATGATATTATCAACTAGTTGGTACCTTATTTATCAAAATCCCCATTAAGTTATCTATTAACTTGATTTAACGCTTTAAACGCACTCGAGTATTTTTTGAAAAGCGTTGTATTATGTATTAGGCCATGTAAACCAAAACCGCGAAGTTTCGAAACCCTTCGTTAGAATCTATCCGATTTGAACACAGTATCCAAATTGTTTACGAAATTGAAAAGCGGTTACAAATACAATACCTAAAGCGCTCGCGAAACCCAAAAGCGGTTACGGACGTAACACCCAAACTACTCGTAACTAATAAGAGCGGTTACAACACAATATCCGGATCGCCTACTAAATACGAACTAAACCTTACATATCGAATTCGTCCACAAACTTTTTTTTCCCCTCTCATTTTTTATTTGCTCTATCCGCCTCCCTTCGCTCGCCTCATACCTCGTGTTTTAAGTTTAATAATTACAAAGTTTTGAGTTTTGACTAATTGCTTAGCTGGTATAACACCGGTAAGCGTTAATAAAACTAATTTAGAACGACTAATTAGTTTGTAATTACGCTTTATTTACGTATTATTGAACCTTTATTCATACTGGTAAAAGTTGATAACCTTACTTTAACCGCTTTATTACACCTTATTTTCTTCGCATTTACGTATTTATACGCTTTTTTGAAAAAACTCGAACGTACCCGAATCCTAACTATGACGCGATATTGATAATTTACGCTGCTTCAACATTACAGGTATGCGTAGAAACTATCTAACCAAACTGTTTGATCTTATAATTATAACCTTACTAATAACAGATCTGGCAAAAGTTAACGAATATATAAAGTACTTATTTTCAATACTTTATTTATTAATAATGGACGATTTCAACTCTTTTTCGGAAAATACATATATTATTAATATAATCTTAAACTACTGTAACGGCGATATTGAAGGGCGCGACTTATTCGAAGATTTTAAAAAGAATTTTACAAACTGAACGCTAGACATAAAACGTATAATCGATGGTACAATTTCCGAAATATTACGAAAATAACTACAAATCAAAGGTATTAAAACGACCGGTGGAAATAATAACCGTATTATAAAGGCTTTATTAACAACGACTCAATTTATATAAATACTGAGGTGGATAAACAATAAAGTAATAAAAGTAAAGTTTATAAAGAGATTTTAGTTAAAAGAGCGCCAGAATAGCCTGCTTAAAATAACGTATCGGGAACGAGAAAAGCACCCTAGAATATAAAAGAGGCGTTTAACAAGGTTAAACGCCCATTGCGAAGTGAAAAAGAAGTTGGAAGAATCGATGAAAGAAGAGGAAATACCACAAAAATTATCCACGACGCGGGTTAAATACAGATTCTCTTTAAAACGCAATTTTGAATAAATATCAAGACAAAACCACGCCTCGAATACCGTTAATAACCAGCTTAATCACGATAAAAACGGCTCGAATAAAGGAAAATACCCCACTTTAAGAAATAATAAAGGGTCTAAAACGCTAATATATACTTTACGGACCAATACCCGCTAATTACAACCCTTATTGTAACCTTTTACCGTACCGCTTCCCCAATAATAAAAGCAACCTTATAAAGCTTACCAACTTCGCTAATCTTTGGGATGAAAACGAGAATCACAACAGCGAACCGTACGATGTATTCAACAATAAAATACGTGTAATATTAAATATATGTAAAAATCTAAATATTAAACCACCCTAATTTTACATTATCTTACCCGATATACTACTTAAGTAAACTAAGAAATAGTATATGTACCACTTTACGTAAGTGCACACATTTACGAAGTATTATAACCGCTTAAAATCACATTTAGATACAAAAACTAACTATAAACTCTACAATAGGGACTAAACTAATATAACCTGTAAATCCGTGAAAAATCAGCGCAAAAACGCCAATGAAAATCCATAGGAGGTACTTATTACCTTATTATCAAAGTTCTGCAGGTGTTAAGCAGCTTTGAAACTAAAATATAAAGATAATAAACTATTTATCCAAGTAATAATAAAATCATATCCTGAAAACCTAGATTTATACCTTACATTATTTAAACCTCAAAAAGATTAAAAAAAATCTTTTATATCAGTTTTAAAACAAGTTTAAGATCTTTATACGCCGATAGGAAATCCTCGAAGCAATATTTATAATCGATGAAACCAAAGTCAAAGGCCAAGTCACCAAAGCAAACCTTGCCGAAATAATTTACCACATTTTGAACCAAATATTTAAGGTCTATCTAAGGCTAAATAAGCGGCAAAAATCCGAATTTTAAAAAGAAAAATATTGGGGGGGGCCTTGAAAATGATAAAGTGGCTATTATCAAAACCGATCGTACGGATAAAGGGGAAATGTATCACAGTTACAGTAATAATTACAGAAAAGTATAAAGGGATCTACGGGTTTGTAAAAACGTTACATTATATATGGCAAAATCGGCTGCTAATTTATCAACCACTTAGTACACGAGAATATTCGCATTGAATGCCAGTTTTAAACCGATTTTGCATTTAAAAACCGGATAAAAGCTAATTTTACAGTATATATAACCGAGTGCAAAGGCATAAAGAATAAGTTTAACGCTTACCTCCGTAAATACAGCTCCGAAATATAAAACTTTAAAGGTAATGATACTTAACTAATAACTTAAAACGACGAGACCGCTCAGAGAATTCTAATAGGTTCATAAAACGCCTCCCTGTATAATATGCATTTGTATTACGAAGACAAAACGCCAAACGCCTATATAGCGTCGTAATTTACACTTTTCAACAGATATAGAAACCGATTTCATCGTATTATACCTAATACTAGCGCGACCGAAACCTTAACGTCCGAAAACTATAATTCGACGCGTTTATGATAAAATTTACGAAATTTCAATTCGACTAAATAAGAGTATATAGAGAGGTTTTATTCGGTAAAACCAGAATGTCGTCATTTGAGTCGATCGTTGTAAGTATACGATTTGTATCGATTGGGTTTGACGTAATGGACTTGAAAACTTCATTCTTGTTTTCGTTAATTAATATAGACAAGTTCGAAATTAAGATTCGAAAAACAACTAATTAACTAATCCACGTTTTGGATAATGTATTCGTACTGCTCCAGTTTAAATTCAGCTGCTTATAGTTTTTCTCGAAAATACGTATAATTAAAGCTATTTACCTAACGTAACCTAAATTACATATATTATACCGCCGATTCGGATACATAATCATAAAATATCGTTTATGGTTATTTTACTCCGCAGGTTACAAAGATATAGGAAAGAATGTACTTAAAGTTATCTAAATTTTTGTTATAAATACTGGCTATATTTTAAAACCTTACAGCGGTTGAAAGTTCGCCTTTGAAACGAGGTAGACTTCAATTAATAGGTAATTATCGAAATTATATACCTAGATAAATAGCCGATACTATAAGCCATTGATACGGAAACTTTATTCCAAGCCTTTAAGTTTACGCTAAGAGTTTTCGCTATAAACTACTAAGACGTTTGAATCAATTTTTGATTAAACGTTTTCCCAAGACCTCCGGATTAGATTTCATACGAATTTAACACGGCTTCCGATTCTACTAAGTAGCGCACTAAAGCTGGGATGACCAATAACGAATGTAAATAGATATTAGTAAAAATACTATAGGGTATTGTCAAGTGTAAACGATAATATAAACCGTTTAATAGGGCGTATTCAGTGCTCTCCAAAAGGTTAAAGAGCACCAGTTTTAAGGAATGTATTCTATAAATGGAGGTTAACGCCGTTAATAACACTTCCGGCTCGAATAGGTTAATTTTACGCTCTTTATCTTTGGTATTTACCCAAACATCTATATAAACTTTGTATTATTATTGACTACATTACAAAAGATTAATTCTATAACGAAATTTATAGTAATATTAAGTTTTTTATATGCTAAGAACATCGTTTGACAAAAGTTAGCTATAAGAAACGACCTACTTACAACTGGCGTTTTAGACCTATTATTATAGTTTAAGGTTTGAGTTTGGAGAACTAAAAACGGATAAACTGGACTTTAAAAGATTAACGGGTTTAAAAGTTATTATATATTCGTTAATTTTTCAAATGGTATAAGTTCAGTCATCTGGATAATGGTATGGAAGTATAAAAGAGAGGAAGTGGAAAAGATCGGCTCGAAACCGTAATTCGACTAGTACCTCCGACGGAACCACTTTTAAAAAGACGAATATAAATCGCTTTTAATTCCGATATACCTCACGAAACGCATTTCCGACACGTTATTATTACACGAAAGCGGTCCGTTTATATTATCATTATTAATACCTCGCTGCCGGAGCCATCGTTTTGGCTTAAAAACTAAAAACAAACGCCTTGGTAATTTTATCGCAAACTCATGTATTAATCAAAAGGAAACGGATGACCGCGATCTTAGATTAAAGATCCGTCGTGAAAGTATTACTACCACCTTAAACGTTCCGTTCGAATAATTTACCCAAACGAAAATATTTAATTTAATTAAATAAGGCGATTTTCGCTTTAAACGGTTGTACCTAATAATGTAAAATTTTTATGAAGAATGTCCTACTCGCTTCGTATATGAAATTGAGGATAGGACCGGAAAAATATAGGAAAAACCCCGTCTAATTGTAAAAAGATATAACTATAATAGTAAAAAGAATATTATAATATAGTCGCCCACCCTATAAAGGGTTAGCCACCACTTAAATTTGACATTCGTAAACTTTTTTATTACCTTTTTCGGCTTATGTATTAAACTTCGTAACATTGTAAAAATTAATATATTTTTTAAAAAACGGTTTAAATGACGTATTTACGCCGATATACCTACGGACCTTAAAAATATCGCCTACCTAAAATGATTTTACGTTTTATAAAACCATTTTATAGTTTGGTTACAGCTGGTATTTACTGATATAATACTTATTAAAAGTATAATAAAAAGCGGTTCGAAATAATTAATTCGACCATTGATATGTACCTATTAGATTCAATAACCCGTTTTAATAGCTTTATACTAACGAGTATATATACGTAAGATATACTAACACTATGTGATGCGTCTTTTTCCGTATTTGAAGAGAGGAAACTTTTAAAAGCTAGCTTAAAAGCAAAACCTAAGACGTACCAGATGGAAGACTATAAAATGGATTTTAATAACGCGATTATCATTTTTCGAAGCGGTGTTTGAAATCTTATATAAAAGGGATGACTAGATAAGGTTATCTTGATCGTTTGAAATAGCATAAAACGGACCAACGAATACAAATGTCAATGTGTATGTAGTGTTTAAGTTACTTGAGTAATATAATTAAAAACGACGTTCGATCTTTTAGTAGTCGCGTAGTGTTGAACTAAAATTTCGGAAGATATATATAGAGCGCTTAATAAACCCCTTAGGTGGTAAATATAAAATCCAAAACGCAGCCTATATTTCTTATCGTTTAAAATATATGTGACGAAACTGTTTGTTTTTACTACTGGTTTCTTTGTTGATAAATTTAATTATAACTTGTAAATTAGGATCGTTTTTGTTTTCAATAACGAAATACCGGCCCGAAAAAGTTTTAAGCTCCGGAGGAATATTATTCATTGAAGTTCGACCAAATGTAAACAGTTTATACGAAGCGTTTTGGCCTTAGAAATTTATAAAATAATTAAAGGCTTTAATTTAGGCATTACCATTGTAATAATTATTCATATACTTACTTTTAAACTTTATTTAAAACTTATCCCTTTCGTTATATATACCGACTCCTTTTCGCTTTACGAATATTTGATTAAACTTGGTAATATGAATCAAAAACGTTTCATAATCGATATTATGGCTTGAAAAGAGTTATATAAACATCGCGAAATAAAATAAAATAAATCTATGTAAAATCAAACTTAATGAACGTAATAATTAACGCCGCTTTAAACAAAGTATTAAAGTCATTAATACCATTAAACACCCTTTTTATTAGTATTATCAAAAAAGTACTACGACTTTATCAAAGCTAATACTTTACGCCTTAATTTTTATTTCATTTTATATTATTCTATAGCTTGAAACATTTTCGAACGGTTCGAACACAATATTCGCGTCGCTCTCCAAAGTTTTATTAATTTAAATTTACCATTTTACACTACTCCTAATATATTGTGATTTTTGGTTTTGTAAACTTTAACCCAATTTTTTTTTTACATTTTATTAATTACCTTGCGCTTTTTTAAAAATGAAACAACATTATTATATGATATATTAAACTATAGCCGAGCACACCGGCCCAGTTAAAGGGTGTAGTTATTTAATGTTAGGAAAAAAGGAATAAAGGCAACGTTGTTACGTCCCCATTATCCTTTTTATTGCCATTTCCATTTATATTAGCGTTACCGCTATCACCGTTATCTACGCCCCCACCGATATTAACGAGGAAGTAGCCCCACGTTTCAAGTCGTATACCCTTAAGTAAAGGCGCAGGGGAGTCCTTACCTTTCTTACGGCGACGCGAGATAACGTCATCAAACTCGCCTACAAAGTACATACGTAAGCCTCGTTTCCAAGTGGTAATAACGGCTGCCGATTCCTTAATCCTCTGGGTAACGCTCATTATTAATTATTATTGGTTTATGCTATTTTTTTTAATATTAATTACTTTTATAAACGATTCCAACAATATATTTATGAAGTAGAGGTTAGGGTTTACGTTTAAGATTACAATTTTCGAAACGAATTTATTATAAAGTCGGTGGATGCGTAGTACGGTTTTGACTTACGGCCCTAAAATTAACGTAATGGGGGCGTATCCGTTATTAATTCCCTCGTAACGGTAATAACAGGCCGAACAACTTTTGTTTTCATAATAATCGTTAATAGATTTACTCGTAGCCGTAGACGCGATATATATCACGTAAAGCGTATTTATTAACAGCTTGGGGTTACGAAGCCAGTTACGTCGTTTTAATACCTTATACGTCAAAGAGGCCTTGAGACGTACATTAGCAATACGTAATTTGAGGCGGAAGAGGAGTTCTGCCTCGATCTTGTCGTTTATTGAAATATTAAGGGTAGATAAACGGATGGATTTAATAAATACGAATCGCGGTGTAGCTTTATTAGATTAAGTTTACGACGTAAAAAGGTTCCTACGGATAATGAGTTTTTTACTCGTAGGGAAAGGGTAAAGTTAATAACCTTAGAAGTTTTCCGATCTTCTCTTTAGGAGCTAGGGGGGAAGGAGAATGGAAATGGAAGAGGAAAGAGGGTAGTAACGTGGGCGGCGGCGGCGTCGAGCGGTGAGGTTGGGGGCGAGGCGACGATAAAAGAGATGATATTCGAGGAAGGGGGGCTGTTAGCGGTGGCGGTGGTAGCGGCGGTAATAGCGGTGGTGGCGGTGGTGCGTTAGCATTTACGTACCAAACGGCGTCTAACAGTCCTGTTTTTACGCGGTATTTATTTAAAAACAAGGTTAGTATATGAAAATGAGTTAAGTAACTTACCTATCGAAGAAATTTAAAATAATTGATTAAAATAAGGGATTGGGTTTAATTAAAATAAGAATTTGTGTTGGCTTTAGGTATGCGCCGTTACAAAGGGAAAAAAAGAGGTTTTATCTAAACCGACAGTGATATATATTTTTATATTAATCCAAAATACTTAGCAGCTTCATCACCCCTACGTAATTACCCTTATAATACTTACTTAATTACACATTTTTCGGAAATAATAAAAAATCTATTAATAACTATATCGTTACCAATTAAATGCACCAACCAAGCCTTTATTATAATTACTACCTCAGCCAAAAACTATCAATTCGAATCTTTACAATTTGTAACGTAATTATAATACTATTATAAAACTATAAATACGAATTATATTACAACTACATTGTTGTTATTAAGGTACGGATACAAATTGTATTATAACTATACTATTACTTCCAAATTATAATTACGGAGCGTATGGAAAAGGAAGAAAAGATTACCTGTATAAATATTATTATATATCCCTATAATTTTTATACTTAGGTTAAATAGTAGTATATTATATTGTAAGGTGTACTCTTACAAAGTGTACGATAACTTGTTACATTTCAGACTACACACTTAAAGAGTGTATTATATGTGATATAGTCTAAAGTGGGTATTCCAAAGTGTATAGAAAAAGTGACACTACCTGAATAAGAGGTTAATAACCTCTCACTCATGGCGTGTACTCTTTGAATGCTTCTTCCTTAACTTATCTATATTTACGATTACTCTTCTACTCTTTTACTTTCACGTGAATAAACAGACATTACCAACAGTTACCAAGGTTTATTTTCAATTTACCTTTACTTATTTTTAGGGTTTTGGTTTCCATTTTCATAATCTAGTCGCTAATATATTAGTAAATATTTTGAAAATCCAATATGTTTCCGTTGATTTTTTCCAATTTTCAATTCAGTATAAATTAGCCAACAAAATAAGTTAAGTGTTCTTCCATTAAGTAAGTGTTCATATATTAAAATACAAAATATTTTCATAGTAGCGAGCGAAAAGGGGTTTAAATATTTCTATTGTATTTATCTTTATGTTTTCTAATATTATTTTGACGCTCTAGTGAACAAATTAACTTTAAGCTTGGTTGGTTGGGGGTAGAGCGATGTGAAAGCGGTGTAGAGTGATAATAAATTAGCAATTTGTGTAGGAATCGCGTAATGAAACTGTTTGTCACGACTTGACGATTTTAGTATTTTTGTTTTTCTTCGTGGCTTGAACGTATTTGTTAGCTTATTTAATTAACAATTTTGTAACGTATGAGAAAATATTGTTGTAAAAAGTAAGGTTGTATATTTTCATCTTTGGAGGTGTTGTTTGACGTAAGATATTTTGGACTTTATAATTTGCGATTATAGCAGTAGCAGTAGTAATGTGGATATTACTATTTACCCCTACAGCTAGTATATATAGGCCAAGTGACAGTGCATTATATTGCAAGGTGCACTCCTGGAAAGTGCACGATAACGTGTCAGACTGCAGACTGCACTCTTGCAAGGTGCAAAGTGTATCATGCGTAGCGTGGTCTGAAAGAAGTGTTCTAGAGCGCATAGTTGTTGGTAAGGTCTATATTCCGGTGAAAGTAAATGAAGAGTAATCGTTAGATTGGTATTCTAGTAATAAAAATGATAGATGCGGAAGAAGTATTCCAGAGAAGGTATACCACAGATAGGAGGTTATATATCTTCTATCCGAGCAGTAGCTCTTTTGCCGTACGCTTTGGAATACGCATTCCAGACCGCTCCATGGATTGCCGTACGGTTTGGAATACCCATTCCAGACCGCTCCATGAATAATGCACTTTACGTCTTGTAAGAGTGTAGCCTGTAGAGTGATACATTATCGTACACTTTCTAGGAGTATACCCTATAATATAGTGCACTATTATTAGCCTTATGTATACTATCTATAAGGGTATATATTAATATTCACATAGGCAATCTTTTCTTTTTTCCTTATATATTTTGTACCTGTAGCCTAGTAGTAATAGTTTGGTTATAGTTGTAAAGGTTTAAATTAGTAAGTTTTATAGTAACAGTATGGTTGTAGTTGTAAAGCTTTAAATTAGTGGGTTTTGTAGTAATAGTGTGGTTATAATTACAACGGTTTAAATTAGTAGATTTTATAGTCATAGTGTTGTTATGATATTAATTATAAAAGGTTTACATTAGCAAGTTTTGGCCGCGGTAGTGATTATAACTTGGTTGGAATTAGTAAGGTTTGGCCGCGGTAGTAATTGTAGTTCGGCTCTAGTTGGTATAGTCAAATTAAAGCGATATGGTTGGTGATAGCGGTTTTAATGGTTTTTGATAAGGGGAATTATGTAGGAGTTGCAAGGGGTAATTACGTAGGCACTATAGGAGTGATTATGTGGGGGTGATTACGTCGTTATGTGTAGTTAGTATAAAAAGATATATCGTTATAGTTTTAAGTAAAATTTCTTTTCTTTTACCCTTTAAAGGCGCGAACTATCAGCTAATACTAATTTCTATTCTAATTGAATTTAACCTTCATTTCAATAAACTAATTTAAATTGCTTTAATGGGTAAGTTACTTAATTCACATCCATATAATAACCTCTCTTTTGAACAGATGCCGCGTAAAAACAGGACGGCTAGGCGCTGTTTGGTACGAGAGCACCGTCGCACCATTGTTACCTCTTCGGCTTCGTTACGTCCCGCTGTCGTCACCTCCCCCCCCCTTTCTCCTTTCTCTCTCCCCCTTTTCTAGTTTCCAGAAAGAGGAATGGGGGGTTCCTAAGGTTATAAACCTTACCTTTTCCCCACGGGTAAAGACTCCCTTACCTGTGCCCCCCCCCCCCGGCAACGTAAACGTAGCTTTGCGAAGTTTTTCTGCGGTTTATATTGCCTAAATCTACCCGTATATATATATTTAATATTCTATAAACGAGGAGTAGAATACGGACCTGTTTCATGGCTTGGAGCTCCGCATCGTTAAGATGTGCCGCGAGGTCTCTTTGACACGTGAAGCGTTGGAACGGCGTATCCGAGTCCGTAGCCACGGGTCGTTAATAGATACGATTTACGTGCTGTATGTTGCGTCCGCGACCGCAGGCAAGTTCGTTGGTGATTTCCACGAAAACGGGGGTCGTTCGGCCCATTATTACCGTTACGAGCGAATTGGTAGCGGATACACCCCCGTTCCGTTGATTTTAAGGCCGTAAACCGAGGCCGTGTATTATAGGCTAGTACCTAGCAGGTATTACCAGGGATCCAACCCTGGTAGTTCTATATGCTCCTGCGATGCTCTAAAGCAGGGAGGAAGCCGTTTAAAGACACGCTACCACACGTTACATAACTGGGGAGAGGGTTGTACCATCTTAGCTTTATAGCCGCTCCCTAACAAGGACCTTTTTTCTCATTCTTTTTCATCGAGATTCATAGACAGAATCCGACTACCTTAAGCGATAGCTCCGGCTTTAGTCCCTTTACATATAAACCTCGATTTCTTTCCCAATAGTATCTTGGCTATTTTTTAACGATTATAGATTAGGACTTTATTTTTATCCTTTAATCCAGCGAATTTAAACCCCTAGGTCCTGGAGTAATTCCTTAACGCGCGCGTTGAAAAGCAGTTCCAAAACTCCCTAATTGCCTAGCACGATTACCTTACGACTTAATACGAACGTTTTATCGATGCCTTATATACAAAATTCATCGAATGTGATTAAGTAGTTCGAAAATACGTTTTACATTTAAAAAAACGAAACATTAATGCGTTGAACGCTTTAACAAATATAATATGATATCTTAAAGTTATCGACACGCTTATATCCTGGGGTTAATTCCCCCTTAAAAGGTTTTCCTTATGTACATTACGAACGACGTTACTATTATACCGCTTTTTATCAGGAATCGCGTCAATTCCCTAAATAACGACGACCTTTTTAACTCCGACTAGGATATTAGCACCCTTTTTGATAGGCGTTAATGACCTAAATATAGACCTTTTAATTAACCGGTTAAATTTTCCAATATTAAATTACGATTTCTGGTATAAAATGCTACGATAATACGTTAAATTACATTGGGATTGGAAATTTATCGGAATAAGAAAATTACTTCTACGTCATTTTCTAATAGCTAAAAGACCCCGCGAAAACCGTTATAAAAATTCACTAAGTTTGCGGAAACCGTTTGAAAAGTTTAACTTACAAAAATTAACGGTATAAATTGGGAATATGCCGCCAAGATCGCTTATTTAAAAAATCATATTAATAATATATTTACTAATGCGTTACTCCCCTTTCAACTACCAGCGGATTATAATAAATAAGTTACCTGCGTTTAACTCATCAACGGGCGCCTTTATAATCTCCGTACTCGTTATGGCGGTATTAATACCATTATTGCTGGAGGCGCTTTTCGCAATGGAAATAACGGCGGTAACGCGCCCGTTCGAAATAATTAGGGCAATGTTATTATGACTGGTGTAAGCGCTTTTCGAACAGCTTTTAAACGACGTATCGCTTAGGTTAACCCGGCGGAAATTTCCCGCCATAAAGACTTCGGACTATATTTACGTTACAGTGTGAACGGCTATCAGATCCGTATATACCTATAGGATCCAGCATAACGTCCAAACGGCTCCAACTTCAAAACCGTTATAAAAGTCTATATTACTTCGACCAAAAACCTTATCGATTTTAAAAAAGGAAAAACGTAACTCCTATATATATTTACGTAGAAAAATTGATAAAACCTTAATTCGACTTAACGGCTTCACCCTAATTTTGAAATAAATTTTTATTTATAATAAATTTACTTTATAATTTTATTCGCTTTTTGTACACTTTAGTAAATATAGGTTATGAATATTAGACAGTTACGAGTAATTTACTTATTGACCGTTTAAAGTTATTACGATGTTTCATTCCTTTATAATAACTTAGCGAAGTTACGTTTTATACGCCCGGTTTACCTTTATAACTTATTGTCTTTATAAAGTTTTTGAACGTCAACCTCAATAAATACCGTTACTAGATATAGGTATAAATCGTCCCTTTTTTATAATACGACGTCATTTTAGGTAAAATTTAAATGTAATATTAATAAATTACTTACGATGTTACGAAGTATATGTTACTTTTAAGGCGAGTTGGTAATTATCGCGTTTAAAAGCGAAGGTTTGCGCCCGTTTAAAAAGTGTTAAAACAGGTTGGTACTGTTACATTTTACGTCATTTTATGATAAGCCCGTAAAGACCGAGCTATGACTATATAACTTGTCGCCGTCTGCCTTAAAGACATTAATAAAACATTTGCCTTAAAACCACTTATCTCTGTTTACGATAAACTTTCTATTGATTTTAAGGAATTCACGCCCCTATTGGATAAAGCCCTCAGAGATAAGCTACCCTTTTACTGTTTTAAAGCAGATTACGAAAGAGTTTTTCGTACCGATAACTAAGGATAACTTTTAAAAGTATCGTAAAGCTTTTTATACGGAATATTATGTAAATAACTCCTTCTATTACATAAGAAGTTAACGGGATTACTTAACTAAGATTATATTCGAATAAATAGCTTTTTAACGAGCGCTTTGATACTTTTCGTTAAAAATCCTGGGGGAGGGTTACGATTTTATATCGACTACCATCAGTTTAATATTATTACGAAGGTAAATTGTTACCCATTTCCCTTCGTAAAAAAAACGATTATAAATATTTCACAAGTTAAGTGATTTCCTAAGTTAAATATTTAAGTTATTTTTATAAACTTTGTATTAAGGAGGAAGATAAATAAAAAATTAAATTTCGTATGTATTTCGTACTTTTTAAATAGATTATTACTCCCTTTGACTTTTTCAACGTCCTAACCACCTTTTAACGATATATTAATAATTCTTTACGCTTTTTCCTCAATATTTTTCATTTTATTTACCTCTACAACGTTTTCGTCTATTTTGACAATACCTTCAACGATTATATAACTAAGATTAAACAAATTTTCAACGCTTTAAACGTCGCGAAACTTAACCTAAATATTTCTAAATATAAATTCGGCGTTTAAAAGACCAATGACTTAAGATTTATCATTGAATCTGGCGTTAACATTCGTATAAACCCAAAAAACAACGCGTTATCCAGGAATATGCGGCTTTTACGACGGTTTTAGGAATACAAGGTTTTTTTAGGTTCGTAAATTTTTATCTTTCTTTCATTCGCGACTATTGAACGATTATTAAATTATTATTTCGACTAACCCGTAAAGATACTTCATTTTTTCAAAGGCTTGAAGAAAAAGCTATTTTCGAACGGCTTAAATTTAGCTTTTTTCTTCGAATCCGTATTCGCTTAATGGAATCCTAATCAAGATACCTTTTTCGAAGTCGATTATTTTAGCTAGGCTTTAAAAGTCTACCTTTTTTAACGCGACGACTACGGTAATCTAGACCCAATAACGTATTACTCCTATCGTTTATTCCGCTAAATATAACTACGAAATTTACGACAAGAAGTTACTTGGAGCTATGAGCTATTTAAAAAATATAAAACGCGGAGCTCCAAGGTACGACGCTCCTATTTTACTATCCTAACGGATTATGAAAACTTGGAATACTTAATAACGATACGGCGACTTTTCGAACGATGAATCTGCTAGTTTAAACGTTTTTTACAATTTCGTTTGCGGTTAATATATAATAAAGCAATAAATTACGCGCGACCCGATGTATTATTACAACGAAATCAGTATATTTTTAAAGGTTTTTAGTACTTACGTTACCTAGGCCGAAAACTTTAGTTACGCCCCGAATAGTTTACCTTCGAGCCGCTCACGCATATATACGTTGCTCGGTTAACCGTCGCCGGCGAATCAATTTTAAAAGACCGCAAACTTTTTTCCAGCGTCAACCTTTAAAATTATTAAAACGCCGTTATTATACGCGACACCACTTACTCCCGTTTAATACGTGCGGTACATATAGGTAATCGACATTTCCCAACGGATATCCGTACCAACAATGACCGTATATTAATGGTTTTAATTTCTAAATATTTAGTAAATAACAATAAATTTTTAAGGTTTGGCGATCGTATTTAGGTACCTATATACAAGCCGTTTATAATCGTGTTAATTTAAGTTACCTACGATTTGCTTCTTACCAATTACCTAAACTGCGATGTTATTATCGTTATTTTTTCCAAAACGTATTTTTAGCTAGGCCTATACCGTTCGGTCCGTCGTTTTTATAGTAATTACAATGTTTATAACCGTATGACCTATTGGAAATATCGTTGAAAAGGGTTTTTTAAACTCCTTCCAGTTTTCAAATGACTTTGAGACAAATTTTCCGTTAACTTTATAATTAACTTACCTTCAAAATACGCTAGTAATCCACTTTACTTTATAATTATTATAAATAGTTTAAGTAAAGTCGTTACCCTTCAGGTTATAATTACTATAAACGCCGAAACTTATACGAAACGGGTTTTCAATTACTATTAGCGATTATATGGTTTCCCGTATACTCTTATTGACAACTGTGATTCGAATTAAACTAATAAGTTTTAAAAACGATTTTATAACTTAATTAGGGTGAAATGACGTTTGAATACTGCCTTTTACCCAAAAACTAACGGCATAACCGAACGTGTGAATTAAAATATCTTTACGTAATTACGTTTACTCGTCGTTTATACGTAACTCGATTAGAGTTGTTTATTACCCGGTTATTAACTGGTATTAAATAATAAAAATATAACGATTATCGGTATTAACTCCTTTTTTATAATTTATAATTATTATATTAATCTTATGTAACCGGTATAACGGTTTTTAGTTTCGACGACGATATTACTCATAAGGGCTAGAAACTTTATTTAACGGATCCACGAAGTTACGGAATTCGTATAAGCCGTAATAATGATTACGTAATAACGTATAAGAGAAACTACTAATAAACGACGTTCCCCTTTAAAACGTTTCCGAATCAGCGATAACGTGTAAATTTTCCTAAAAAACTATAAATTAAACGAATTTTGGAAAAAAATCAACTGGCCTACCGATAAGTATTAGATAACGCGTATAATTGACTTATACGTTATCAAACCTAATATATCGAGTGAAAAACATTTTCGATTTTATATAAATTAACTAATCCGAACCGCTTCGAATTCGTTTTTAAGTTAGTAAACTCAAAACTTTTAACCGTAAACTACAATTATAAAAGACAACGACAGTAAGGTAAAGCCTAAATACTAAATTCAAAATATATTACGGGCCTATTATAAACCCTAAGTCTAATGTATCCGACTTTATAAATAACCGAAACGGTATGTTTTAATTAAATAGATAAGTTATATATACCCAACGTAAAAGCTGTTTTTAAACTTTTCCAATACCGTAATATTCGATACCTTCGAATCGCGTTATAGATTATCTAAATATAGCGATAGGCCCTTACATCGAACCTGTAGGCGGGCATAAATTTTACACTTTATTTTACCAAACAAAACGACGTATAAGCTGCTAGTAAACTGGGATTAAATAAGTATATTTATATCAGTAAAGACGAAGATGGAACGTCTATCACCGAGCCTATTTAAATATATCTTTAAAATCCTGGTTCGAGTTTTTACCCAACATTTCTTATCTATCTTAATAAGTTAGCTTAATTTGGTATTTATACGACTCAGCTTAGTATTAATATGTTCCGAAGCCTTAATAAGATTTTATATTACTTTTAATAACGTTCCCTAATGACTCGTTCACCGCGCTCTCCATAGTTCAACCTAGCTATAAAGAATTTACCTAAACGTTACGTTTTTCGTTTATTAACTATACGTCCTGTAAGCCCATAAACCGTACGGGAATAGAGGGGATAAAAATCCCTCTGTCTCAAATATCAACCTTAAGCTATATAACGCGACAGACTTTTATAACCTTTTTAATAGCGATTACCTAAGTTTATACGCTTTTTACTCATTCGTTAATACCTATGAAACGGCTTATAAAATATGGACTTACCTCCGTCCTAAAAGTCAAACACTAAATACGTTTTCGACAATTCCTTAATAGCCTCGTTTATATTATGGTTCAAGTTTAATGGCGTATACATATAACTAGAATTGCGACCTATAACCCTCACGGAATAAACGCGATACTGGGTTTCAATATTTAGCCACTTTTTAACAACTCATTCGTAATTATCGGAACTACTTAGCCTTAATCTTTTAACAGAATTTTCTAGGATTATACGCTATTTTATAAACATATTCGAAATATATCCATTCGCAAGTCCCGTCGGGGTATATATCAATAGCTCTTAACGCAAGGAACTTTATACTCGTTGATAAGAATTAAACAACTCCAAAACATGTAACTCATGTCTTGAATAACTTCATCTACCTTGACGGAAAGTTAGAGATTTATCGTAACGTTATAAGAGGAGCTATAAAAAGTATTAAAATTTCAAAATAAATTAGTGTTATACTGGTAGCTATCGGTACTAATGTTATACGAAAATTTTAAAAGGTTAAAGGAAGGACAAAGTTTTATCTTTATAATTATAACTTTAGGAATTATTTATAGGGAAGAAGGGGAGGCGCTACAACACCTTCCACGTAACGATAGCCTAATGCCTTTTATACGAAACCGTAATATTTTAAAAGACGCGCGTACCGTCCTTATATCTACGGCTATAATAACACTATATATATACAAAAACGACGGGGGAAAGAACGACAGTGGTGTTTTTAAGGGTAATATTATAGGCTAGTGCCTTACTAGCATTACCAGGAATCCAACCCTAATAGTTTTACAAGATTCTACGATACTCTAAAGCAAGGAGAAACCGCTTAAAGACACGCCACCACACTTTACATAACTAGGAAGAGGGTTGCACCATCTTAGCTCTATAGCCGCTCCCTAGCAGTGACCTTTCTTCTCCTTCTTCTTCATTGAGGTTTATAGACATAATCCGACCACCTTGAGCGATAGCTCCGGCCTTAGTCTATTTACACTTTATTACGTGTCCGCCGGTTTTATAGTAAGTTTTAACCGATTTTAAAAATTCTCTTTACTAAAAACGTAATACTCGAAGCGCTTTAAAAGATAACCGCGGTCGCAAATTAACAAAATAAGCCGATAACAATTTGTACCAGGCGCTAACCGGTGGATTAGAAAGTCGGTAGCTGTTATTGTTATCTAAAAACAGGGCCTACGTATGTATTACGAAGGCGAGTTTAATGACGTTATCGTATGTCGTTATAAGGAAAGTAAAAACCCCCCTACGCTTTTACCTAAAGTCATACGACCTAAGGCGTAGGGTTATATCCTCGTTGACGCCGATAGCGTCGAAGGCAGTGGTAGCGGTAGCGCTAACATAAAGGGGGAAGGTAACGGGAAAGATAATAGTGATGCGGCGGCGTCGCCCTTTCCCTTTCTTAGCAGTAACTAGCTACCCCTATGGCCGCGCCGCCGCACCCAGCTACATTAATATTATTGTTCTTTTCTAAAAACAATTACCTATAAGTGATAAATGTAACTTGAAATCTAAAAAAAAAAAAAAGAGGTAATATGCTAAATACGGTGCGATATCGTAAATTAAAATAAAAAAAGGTAAATAGTAAAGACCTAATAAGTTTAAAGTACGTAAAACAAATGGTAGGAGTATTTTAAAAGCGTTGCGAAGTCGTATATTCGAACCGAGTAAAGCGAATAGAGAAAAAAATAATCGGGCCGAAAGGTTTAAATCAAAATGTGACGATATTTTAGGAGTGGGGCAAAATGGTAGATCCCAATGTAGAAGGTAGTAAAATAAGAAATCCGGCATAATCGAGGCGTGTATAATAAAGAGTAATAAAATATTAGGAGCGGCTCGAAATAATAGGGTTAAATAAAGGTAAAATCGGGGAGCGGCGTAAACGGTGGATTTAGGACCTCTTTTTAGGTAGTTTGCTTTTATAGTAATAGGAACGGGTTTAATATGGCTTTTAAAGCGTTTAGAAACGTTTTTTTTTTAGGTTAAAGTTTCTTTCTACATGAAGTATCCGGTTATTTTTCTCTTTCATTTGGGATTAGGTTTAGTGTGTTATAGCCTCTTCTATCAATATAAATGATGTAGGTGTTTTAATCGTAACCGTTCCTAATAGTGCGAGCGATGTAAATTCTATAATAGTAACCGCTCCTAAACTTTATAAATGGCGTAGATACTGTATTTGCGGCCGCTTTAAGCCCTTTTTCATTTTTTTTGTAACCCATTTTTTTCTTAAGTTTACGGCCCAGATTGTATATTTAGGCCTCTTTCTCTTTATAGTTATGGCCAAAATTATGTACCTGACCTTTTTTTTTCTTAAGGGCGCAGCTAGAAATGCGTATCCAGACCCTCTCTTTCCTAAAAGCGTATAAAATACGCTTTTAGCCCTTCCTTTTCTTAAAAGCGTATAGGATACGCTTTTGGCCTTTCCTTCTCTTAAGAGTGTAATCCGGACTACATATATAGCCTTTCCCTTTCTTTAGGTTTTGATTTGAATTACGTATATAGGCCTTCCTTCTCTTATAGCTCTTTTCCTCCTTAAATCTACGGTTCGAACTACGTACCTAGCCTTTTTTCCCCTTTTTTTATTTTAAGTAGCCGGTTTTCACATTCTCCTAACGAGTATTCCTTTACAAATTTCACGTTTATTACTTCGTTGTTTATTCATTTTGGCATTTATATAAGTTATGCCGTCATTATTAAGGCTTTTGTAATTTAAAAGTTATTTTCACCGGTTATGTTAATAACTTTGTTTCGTAGTTGTTTCGTAATATTTTTGAAATCGTACTATAGACCTTTCGCCACATATTCAGTGTCTAGTCCGTAAAGTCTTGTCTAAAATCGTCGAATAAATTGAGACCTTTAATTTTGCCATTATAGTAGTGAAAGATTATGTCAATAATATACATATTTGTCGCATAAGGGTTTAGATACTTTACTGGTGCCTCGATTTTATTATATCATAGGTTAAAGTCTTAGTGCCTGAAGATATTGTTGAGAAACGATATATATGTAAAGAGGTACTCTATGTATTCGTTAGCCTTTACCAAATCCGTTACTGGTGAAGCCATCGTGTGTTCGGAGAGGGTAATCTGTATGTACCTGTAATGTTTGTAGCAGCAAGAATTGGTAATATCGCGTCGTGGTTGGATTCGTGTATGTTGAAATCCCAAAATTTAAAGTAGTTGGATAAATACAAAGTAAATAAGATAATCAAAGCGGTTGGAATAAAACTTATTAGTATTTGTTGGTATTGATAAATTTTAAACTATAGGTGAATAAAACGCGATTACAAACTAGTTAAAGGTTTTAAATTGGTTTTATTAACGTTTAATAACGTTATGTTAGCCAAGTGACTTTGAAGATTTAAACGTTATAAGTACTAAACTTAGAATATACAAGACGAATGCAAGCAAACTTAAAACATATAGGGCGGACGTAGGAAAATGGGTAGGGTCAAGGGAATATAATTGGGTAAAGGTATATTATGTAATCCGATGTTTAGTGATCAATCCGTATTAACGTGTCGTAGCCGCTTTTGGTGAAGTAATTAGTTCGGTTGCTTTATACGTAACCACTTTTGCTAAAGCGATCAGTTTGGTTGGTATGTTCGTAACCGCTTTTGAATCGGACGAGCGGTTTAGATGTTTTATTAATAACCTCTCCTTTGTTTTTCAAGCGGTATAGATTGTAGAAATCGGATAGGTCCCAATGAAGGGTTCCAAAACTTGATGGTTTTAGCTTGTATAGCCTGATACATAATAGGACGCTCTTTAAAAAGTGTCCAAGTACATTTAAAGCGTTAATATAAATTAACGGTTAACGTAACGAGGCTTTTTAGTATATAGGGTACTAATTGTTTAATAGTATCGTATTAAAAGTGGTTTTTTTTTTAAAGTTATTACGGATATTATAATTTTGTTACGCTTCGGGTTTCTCAGCGCTCCCGTATAATTTTACATTCCCGTATAGTCTTTATAAGACGTTATAATGAAGTACAAACAGTTGGAACCTCTATAATATCCTGTTATAGGTATTTAACTTCGGTTTGTCTTTTTTTCCATTAACTATCTATAGTCAACCTAGTCAGCTACTAATTAGTATCGGTAAGGTTTTTTTTTACGTAAAAGTAAATAAAGAGTAATCGTGAAATTGGTATTATAGTAGTAAAAGAGGATAAATGTGGAAAAATATTTCAAAGAGAGCACGTCACAGATGGGAGGTTATATATCTCATATCCGGGCAGTGGCTCTTTTGCTGTACGCTCTGGAATACCCATTCCAGACCGCTCCATACATTGCCGTGCGGTCTGGAATAGCCATTCCAAACCGCTCTATGCATGATTCACTTTGCGTCTTGCAAGAGTGCAGCCTGCAGCATGACACGTTATCGTGCACTCTGCAGGAGTGCACCTTGCAATACAGTGCACTGCTACTAGCCTTATATATACTATCTATGAGAGTATATAGTAATATATACAATGATAAAAGGGCTACTGCCTGGATAAGAGGTTTTAACCTCTTATCTGTAGCGTATACTCTCTGAAATACTTCTTCCTAATCCATTATTTATTTTAACTACAATACTAATTTTACGATTACTTTTTATTTACATTTACCTAAATAAAGATCTTACCGATACTAATTAGTAGTCGATCCAGTCAATTACAAATAGCTAAGGGAAAAAGAGATAAACCGAAGTTAAATACCTATAATAGGATGTTATAACGGTTTTAACTATTTGTACTTTATTATTACGTTTTATAATAATTATACGGGAGTATAGAATGACGCAGGAACGCTTTTGAAAATCGAAGCGTAATAAAACTATAAAATCCGGAGTAATTTTCAAAAGAAATATTTTAGTATGGTATTATTAATCAGTTGGTACTTTATTTACTAAAAGCCTCTTTATGTCAATTATTAACTTGTTTTGAAGTTTAAAACGCACCCGGATACTTTTTAAAAAGGGTTCCATTACGTATTAGGCTACGTAAGCTAAAACCACTAAGTTTTGAAACCTTTCGTTAGGATCCGCCCGATCTAAATATAGTATTCAAACCGCTTACGAAACCAAAAAACGGTTACAAACGCAATCTTTATATCGCTCGCGAAACCTAGGAACAGTTACATATATAATACCCAAACCGCTTACAACTATTAAAAGCGGTTATAACACGTTAATTCGAACCGCTTACCAATTACAAACTAGGCCTTACATACTGTATCACACTACACATCTCCCTTCATCCATATTTTCCTTTTCCCTACCTATATTTTCCCTATCCACTCTACTACGGTCACCCTATTACGCGTATTTTAAGTTTAGCACTTACGACGTTGGAGTTTCTCCTAATCGTTTGACTAGTATAGCGTTAAAGTATAACGTTAAAAAGTATTAATAAAACTAATTAAAAATGCCTAACTAGGCTATAAATACGTTTTATTTACGTATTATTTGAAATTTCATTGTATTCTTAAAGGCTATATACCTTGTTTCCTTCGTATTTACACGTTCATACGCTTTTTTAAAATACCTAAACGCACTCAAATCCCAATTACGCCGCGACATTGAAAATTTACGTCGCTTTAGTATTATAGATGCAGGTAAAAATCACCTACTTTAGGTATAATTATGGCCCTACTAATAACCTATTTGGAAAAGGCTAACTAATATATGGAATACATTTTTATATATACGTTGTTTCATAATGAAATTTTGAAGTATTTGGAAATTAACTTATAGGATAATAAAATAAAGATATCAATAAAGGATTTAAACTTTTTTGCGAAAAATAAGTATATTATTAATACGATTTTCAATTATTATAACAGCGAAATGAAAGTGTGAGACTTATTCAAGGTTTTTGAAAAATAAGTTTTAAATTAAACTCTAGATAAATAGCGTATAGTCGATAATAAGATTTCCAAAATACTAAAAAAAAAAATACGGAGCAGGAGTATTAATACAACCGGTAAAAATAATAGCAGTATTATGAAAGCTTGATTAGTAATGTCCTAACTTATATAAATACCAAAATAGATAAATGATAAAGTAATGGAAGTAAAGTTTGTATAAAGATATTGGTTAAAAAAGCGTTAGAAACACCTACTAAAGATAATAGACCGGGAACAAAAAAAGCCTCTGTAAATAGAGAAAAGACGCTTAGTAAGGCTAAAAGCCTATCGAGAAGTAGAACCGAAGCTGAAAAAATCGACGGAAAAAGAGGAAGCACCGTAACAATCATCCATGACGAAGGTTGAGAACAAACCCTTTCCAAAACATAATATTAAATAAAGATCAAGGTAAAACCACGCTCCTATTACCGTTAACAACTAACTTAATTACGATAAAAGCGACCTGAATAAAGATAACTCCCTGTTTTAAGAAATGATAAGCAGTGTAAAACGCTAATACATACCCTACAAATTAATACCTTCCAATCAAGACCCCTGGCGTAAACTTTTACCATACCGCTTTTACATTAATAAAAACAACTTTATAAAGCTTACCAACTTCGTTAGACTTTGAAATAAGGACGAAAATTATAATGGCGAACTATACAACGTATTTGATAACAAAATACGTATAATACTTAAAATATAGAAAAGGCTAAATATCGAACCATCCCAATTTCATGTTATTTTATCAAGTATATTGTTTACATAGGCTAAGAAATAATACATATACCATTTTATATAAGTAGATATATTCAAGGAGTATTATAACTGCCTAAAATCATATTTTAATGCAGAAATTAACCACGAGCTTTACAATAAGTAATGAATTAGCATAACCTAAGAGTTTGTAAAGAATTAACAAGAAAACCTTAATAAAAACCCGGAAATGATATTTACCACCTTATTAAAAAAGTTCCAAAAGTGCCAAATGGTCTTTAAATCGGAATACAAATGTAACGAACTACTTATATAAATAATGATAAAAGTATGCTTCGAAAACCTAAAATTCGACCTTACGTTATTTAAACCTCAAAAAAAACCTTAATTTCTTTTATACAAGTTTTAAAATATTACTTAAAACCTTCATAATCTAATAAGAGAGCTTCGAAATAATATTTGTAACCGATAAAACTAAAGGCGAAGGCTAAATTACTAAAGTAAACCTCGCCGAAACTATTAACTATATTATGGATCAAAAGTTTAAAGTGTACCCAAAACAAAACGAATGTCTAAAGTATAAGTACTAAAGAGGGAACCATAACAATAAAGGGTAAAATCGATCGTACAATAATAGGCGGAACGTACCGCGGCTATATTAATACTTATAAAAAAGCATACGTAACCTTAAGGGCCTATAAAAGCGCGTTATCATATACGGTGAAATCGGTTTCTAATTTACTAATCATTTAGCTTATGAGCAGATTCCAATTAAACGATAATTTTAAGCCGATTACGTATTTAAGGACCAAATAAAAGCTAATTTTGTAACATACGTAGCCGGGGACGAAGGCGTAAATAATAAGCTTAACGCTTACCTATACTAATACACTTCCGGAAAAAACTCTAAACATAATAATATTTACTTAATAACCTAAAACAACAAGACCGTCTAACGTATTTTTACAGGCATATAAGACGCCTCTTTCCTATTCATTACAAGCTTGGACTACGTAAATATAGTATTAAACGCGTATATAACGTTATAATTTATGTTTTCAAATAAATACGGCAACTGGATTCAGGGATTTATACCTTATATTGGTGCGATAGAAATTTCAACGGCTAAAAACGACAATTTAACGCGTTAGTAACGAAGTTTTCAAAGTTTTAGTTAAACCGAATAGAAAAACACCGAAAGGTTTTATTCGGTAAAAATAAAACGTTATCGCTTTGGACGGTCTTTGCAAATACACGATTCAAACCGGTTAAGTTTTATGTAATAGACTTTAAAATGATATTTCTACTTTAATTAGTTGATATAAACAAGTTCGAAATTAAGGTTCAGAATACAGCCAATTAGTTTATCCGCGCCTTAGATAGTATATCCGTATCGCTCCAGCTTAAATTCAGTTACTTATAGATTTTCTATAAAATACGTACTTTTGAATGTATTTATTTAATGTAGCCGCAATTGCTGATACTATACCGCCGATTCAGATATACGGTTACAAAACGCCTTTTACAAATACTTTACGCCATAGATTATACGAATATAAAAAAGGACGTACTTAAAGTTATCAAAAAGTTTTACTATAAATACACCCTATACTTATAAGCCTTACGGTGGTTTAAATTTCACTTTTAAAACAACGTAAACTTTAGTTACGAGGTAAATATTGATATTATATTTTAGAATGATTAACTGATATTCTATGCCGTCGACGAGATAACATTATCCCAGGCCATTAAATTTATACGAAACATTTTCGTTACAAACTATTAAAACGCTTAAGTCAACTGTTGGCTAAACATATACTCGAAGCCTCCGAATTAAATTACCTACAACGTTAATACAGCCTTCAACTTTACGAAATAACCTACTAAGGTTAGGATCGCCGGTAACAAATATAAACAAATACCAGTAAAAGTATCATAAGGCATTATCAAGTGTAAACGGTATTATAAATAGTTTAAAAATTCATATACCGTATTATCCAAGAAACCAAAAGGTATTAAGTTTAAGTAATTTATCTTACAAATAACGGTTAACGTCATTAACAATATTTTCATCCCGAATAGACCAATCCCTACGCTTTTCATTTTTTATATTTACCTAAGGATTTATATAAACTTTACACTATCGATAACTACAGTATAAAAATAAAATATTATAACGAAAGCCATAATAACGTTACATTCGTTATAGGTTAAGAACAATGTTTCTAAAGCGTTGACTATAAGGAATAACCCACATAAAACTAACGTTTGAAACTTAATGTTATAATTGAAGATCCAAGTTTAAAAAAATGAAGACAGATGAACTATCCTTTGGAAAATGAACGAGCTTAAAGATTGTAATATACTTGTCAATTCGTTAAAAGATATGAGTTCGTTTCGATAAACGATAATATGAAAATATAAAAGAAAAAAAGATAAAAGCGGCCTAAAACCGTAATCCAACTAAAACCACTGACGAGACACCCTTTAGGACGGCGAATTCAAACCGCTTCCAGTTTTAGTCCACCCCTCGAATCATAATTTCGACCCGTTTATACCAACCCTACTAACACCTCACTGCCGGGGCTACCCTTTTAACTCGAAAACTAAAAAATTCTCCAAAACCTTTGCCGTAAACTCTTTTATTACTTAAAAAAAGATAGCCGACCGTAAACTTAGCCTAAAACGTCGTTATGACGGTATTATCATTACCCTAAACTCTTCTTCCAAATAATTTACCGAAATAAAGAATATTTAATTTAATTAACGAAAGCGTATTTCTTTTTAAAAGGTAAGACCCAACAATTTACGGCTCTTATAGGATTTTTCTTATTCGCTTTGTATACGAAATTAAGGATAAAACCTGAAAATCATACGAAAAGACCCACCTAATTGTAGAAGGTTATAATGACGACGGCAAAAAGGATATTATAACCTAGTCGTCCACCTTATAACGGGTTAGTCACTTATTGATTTTTACACTTAAAACCTTTCTCAATACCCCTTAAAATCTATATATTGAACTTCGTAATGTTATATAAGCCTAAACCCAATTTAAGAAACAGCTTGAAAGATGTATTTACGCCGATATACCTATTAATTTTAAAAAATAATACTTACCTAAAACGATTATACATATTATAAAACTGCTTTACGACTTAGCTGAAAATGATATTTACTGGTATAATACCTATTCAAGGTATTTTTAAAAAAGACTCGAAATAACCAGCTTAACCTTTGACCCATACCTATTAATGTTAACAGCTCGTTTTTATGACTTTACACTAACGTGTATATAAACCTACGATACATTAACGTTATATGACGCGTCGTTTAACGTATTTTTAAAAAGAAAACTTTTAAGGGCCGGCCAAAAAGGTAAAACCTTAGATATACCAAACGAAAAACTATATAATAGACTTTAATAACACCACTATTACTTTTCGGAACGGCGTTTCGAACCTTACGTAAAAAGAGTAGTTGAATAAAGTTATCCTTATCGTTTAAAATAGTGTAAAACGAGCTAAAAATTACAAATACCAATACATACGAGGCGCTTAGGTTATTTTAGTAGTATAATTGAAAACGGCTTTTAACTTTTCGGTGGCCGCCTAATACCAAATCTCTCCGTTGAACGATATGTATAAAGCGTTTAATAAGAGCCTTATATAGAAAATATATAATCCGAAGCGCGGTTTACAACTTGTATCGTTATATAAACGTGTTGTAAAACTATTTATTTTTATTAACGACCTTTTTACCAATAATAATGATTATAATTTATAAATAAGCTTTTTGTTCATTTTCGGTAATAAAACACTGGCACGAAACGGCTTTAAGCTCAATAAAATTATCATTTATTCAAAATTTACTTAATATAAATTGATTATAAAAAAGTCTCGGCCTTAGAATTTGAGAATATAGTTAAAGATTTCGATTCGGAAATTACTATAGCAATAACGATCCGAATAGTTATTTCCAACTGTTGGAATAGTACTACATGCAGTGCAGTAGGTTAACTTTACTTACAGTAAAGTTAACTATACCGAAATGTAAGTTGAGTGTATTGCTTTGTGTAGACTTACTGTATTGGTTGTAAGTCGAATGCAGTACGCTGCACTTCACTCTAGGGCATGTGCCAAGCAATTGGCTATACAAATTACAGTGCAGATCGGCTAGCTGTCTACCAAACCTAAAAGAATACATTCACCACTTAATAAATGCAATACTACTGTTACTTCAACTACGATTCTAATAGACAAAGTTTAAACTATCTAAAGCTCTACTAATACTGATCAATGCTTATTAGGTTAATCATATATTGGCTAAGTAAAAGAAGAATTTATTTTCCCGGTTACGCTTTACGTTAACAACGGCGGCTAAGGTAGAGGAAAGATTCTAAATAAAGGCCTATATTAATACTAAGATAGTGCACAACAGCAGGAAAACAGAAAATATTTCTGTGTTACGTCAGTTCACAACGGCAATTTGAAAGTAAACGACGGTATCGCTACTTGAAAAATACTATGAAATCTTTATTAATCCTTCTTAAAGACGTTGATATTAACTGTTAGAAGTTTTAAAGTTAGTTAAGTTGGCAAATGGATAAGTTAATACTACGGTGGGTGCTATTACTATATAAAAAATGACGAAGTTTTACGGTCAAACAACTATAATAAACAACCTTCGACCTTACCCTTTACATCAAACCTTTACCCTTACTTTACTTTTTTTATTTCCCCCACGTCTTTTTAATCTCCAAGATCTCTGTCCTAAGCGAAAACACCAAGAATCGCTAAGTCGCGTTAAAAAATCTATGCCGCGAGACCCAACGCCAAGTTGCCAAGTTTCCACGCAACTTAACGCCTAAACACTAAGTTCCCACGCCTAAAGATTAACAAATCCCTCGCCCTACACGTCTACCAAGTCCTACACGAGCCAAAATCTTAAGATATATACCGTAAGCATTTACTTTAAAGTAATTACGAACCCCGTTAGGAAAAAAACAATTAGAGCTTTCAAAACTACTTTTACCAAGTATTATAATTGTGATCTTTAGAGGGAATATATTAATAAAAACCTAACCAAAAAGCATATGGTTAACTTTGTAGGCAACTTTATAGTTAAGTAAGATGGCGGCAAAAAACTCAACCGCAGTAGCAGTGCCTTTCGTAGATATGGTAAGTTTTTCGACAACAAGAGTATTAACATGTAAAAGAAAATTCAGAAAACTGTCAGGTCCAAATTAAAAGAAAAACTTAAACGATGAGGGCTTTATATGCCAAAAAAATCTTTACTAAGCTGGTAAAGACTTTATTTAACCTAGACCAATTTAAAAAATATCTTTAGGACTCAAGGCCTAAAGAAGAAGGTATTAAAAAACCTTAATACACCTATACGTAATTCAAGGGACCTCTTCTTTACCCTTAGCTAAGTTAAGCATCTTTATGCGCTATCGATAAGGAACCTGTTAAACTCTTCGACAAACTATTACTTTTATGTAAAAGCGCAGAATACGCCTTTAACAATGGTAAAACGCGTAAAATAAGGGCTGTTAATGCGGCCAAAGGTATTAATGTCGGCGTTTTACACTATTTAATTGAATGAAATAGTTAGGTCCCCCAAAACCTTTAAATACTTATCGCTCTTGAGTAACTTAATCGATAGGCTCCTTAAAAACCTTTCTCATTTAGGTTTGCCTATATACGAAAGCCTACCATAGGCATTTACCTCTCGAGTTAGGCGACTAACAATTACCATTAATACTGTATCTCGAAAGCTTTAAGGTTTAAACTGCAAGAAAACATTAATTAAAACTAGAATAACTATTACAACCTGTCACCAAAACCTGTTTAGATGGTTAACATTAATTATAAGCTCTTTACGAACTTCGCCAAGATTTGAAACGACGTAGAAAAGTATAACGGAAAGCCTTACAACCTCTTCGACACTAAAATAATACCATTTCTAAACATTTTCAAGTAAATAAAGGTTTCCCCTTCAAGATTTTACTTATTATTCCCCAGAATCCTTATAAATCATGCCAGGGATTATTATCTAACTTTCTTTTCCCGAACTACTATGTTTTGCAAGATTTATAACAGTATAAAGGGACACTTCAAATACAACATCCACTTTATATAATATTATATAAATTGGGCTACTATAAAGTAGACAACTATATTGAACAAATGAAAAGAGGAGGAAATACCGATAGATATACTTAACTAGATAATCGATAAGTTAATATTATTCTCAAAAGTAATAGGGAAAATTTACGTTAGCGAATCCATACTTTTTGAACAGAAAGGTTATATATTATATCCAATTCCCTTCTTCTTTCAATAGGACTACTTGGATTAAATTGCAGACTTCGAGGGCGACGAGCCAATCAACGGTTGTAATGGCCTAAAGTAAATTAAGTGATATGAAAATAATATTCCTGGCGCGGCTTAATAACTAATCAACTACGTCTTTCTATATCATTTAGGTAGTAAAAACCTTTACCTTTACCCTAACCAATCCTCTAAGCCCTTATATACCTTAAACCTTTGCAATTATTATGTGGACCACGCATTTTAGGGTATTATACCAAATACAGAGGCAATAAAGTACTTAACAGGAGGCTATTCGCAGTATGTGATACTACGGAAGGAAAGCAGTATAGCCAATAAGATTAATCGTTATAATTTTAGCAAAGCCAAAGTTAGCTTTAGACTAGATGGACAATTATTGGTATCAGATATAACTGTAATTCAAATTGTTATAAGAGCAATTACGTTTTACATCCTTAAGTCTCTTATTCCTTGTATTTTTTGTTTAGAGTATATAAAGAATCTCGACGTTAACGTTAACGTAAAATAATTGATTAAAAACGGCTAAAGGTTTTCCCTCGCCTTTAAGTAGGGGTACTTATAGTTTTATCTTCAAGGTCTGTAAATAGTAGTGTTAAACCTGACGAAGCCGAATATAGGTTAATTATACCGACGCTTTAATTACTCAACCATTAACAGGCTGTATAAGTTCCTAAAGTCCCTAAGGTATAAAGAAATGAAATTTTTTACTTTGAAATCTATTGAAAGACTTTATTACTACTGCCAAATGTATGCATAATTCCCGTGGAGATTAAAGTTTATATTAAAAGACGATAAAACTTAAATTACAAAATTTTCGTCGATATATTTTACTTAGATAACAAACTTATCCTTTACGTCGTTCATTCCGCAACCTCCTTTTATAGGGTAATGTTTTTAAAATCTCTTTTAACAAAGGATACATAGAAAACACTAAGGATATTATGGATTAACACATACTTAGGTTCACTTAACGTCGTTATCTATGATACCGGTACCAATTTTACGGCGATAGAGTTTTTAAAAGATTTTAAAATAATAAGTATTTAGTGTAAATAAATACTTGTAAAAGCCTAGTAAAGTATTAGGAATGTTAAAATGGTTTACGCCCTACTTCGCCGAGAATATAATATTTTTACATTAGAAATTAAAAGCTTTACTGATCTAGAGTCATGTTTATAAATGGTGGTAAAAAGTCTAAACGATATTGTGGGCCTTAACGGCTTAATGCCAACGTTACTAGTTTTTAGAGCGTATTTTCGTCCGAAAAGTAAATCTCCGCCCTTAATAATTACTTAGAAATGTGCTACGGCCTGCAGAAACGCCCTAAGGGAACTGCAAAAAGAATTAGCACGCTACCAAGTCAATAATACTTTTAATACAAGGAACAACCCCTTAACAATGAACGTCCTTATATTTACGTTATAAAGTAAAGTTCTCGTATAGCGAAAGTTAGGTAAATAAAAAGGCTCGTATAAGATATTAAGTATCGCGAATTCCGAAATAGTCGTTAAAACTATTAACGGTCCTATGTTTTTTTCAAATAACTTGAATCAAGCCTTATATTAAGGCTATTAACAATGAAAAACCTTCAGTAAAACGAACGAGCCAATACAAAACTCCTTTACTCGTTATCGAAAAGCCGATAAAACGCCGCCGGTGTAGACGACCTCCGAAAAATAAGAACGTTAAAAAGAAGGAATATATACTGGGCCGTATTGATAATACTATTTAGGTAAGTAAAAAAGAAAAGGATAACGAAGATTTAGCACTAAAGTTCCGAGCGTGAGGGATTATCAAAACCTTCGATAAACCTTTCGAGGAAAGTAACAAGGTCGAAATTAACGGCTTACTAACTAGAAAAATTATACAATTCTTTCTGAAAACTAATTTCAACCTCTAAAACCTAAATATTACGATTTTTTAGTCGAGGATTATTTACGAGATTAAAGGTAAGACCACGGGGTAGCTGTACGAAAAGTCACGCCTAATTGCTGAAAGATATAGTAATAAAGGTAAGAACTAATTTTTTACGTAATCGCTAACGATTTAAAAAAAGTAGTTAACGTTTAATGGTTAATTTGGCAATAAGTTTATTAACTAAAACTAAAGGCAAATTTACGCTCAAAAGCTATAATATAACGCAAGCCTATACTTAATTGGAAAAAGATCGTATTAATAAAATTGTCACGAGAATTAAGTACCATTTACCCTTTAATGACGGTAATACGATATATTAAGCTATTATACGGATTGTCTAAAGTAGGTTTTTATTAATTCCTAACCTATCAGTTGTACTTTAAATTACGGCTGGTAACAAAGTCTCGAACATACGACCCCTATTTGTTGGTAACATAGAAGAGGGACTTCATCATGGTAGGTATATAAATTAACGATACCCTTTTTGTTGAAACGACTGGCTTTATGGTATTGAAGTAGTATGCGATTAAGAATTTCAAATTTTAAAATTATAAGCTGTTAACGACGTTAACAAAGGGCAGCTAACTTAACTTTAATAGATCGTTAATCCATATATTTAATATTGATTCCAGCTTTAGCTTTCGTCAAAGGGGTTAGGGTATTATTTTCGCTATAATTAACAAGATTGATACGGCTAAAGCCTAACGGTACTTCGAATAATGTGCCCGTAGTAGCTATATTGTTACCCTATACTAACTGGAGGTATTATACGACCTATTTATCGTGGTATAAGTATAAAAGCCAACGGATAAGGATATTAACCAGCTAAATAAAATGCTTTAATAGAAAATACGAAACCTGGAAAACGGGGTTAATATAGTTTTAATTAACTTATTGAAAACCAAGTTAATAATCTTTACGAACGGGTCTTTACAAATAATACCGATTTGTTTTTACAAATCGGTTTTTTAATAACCTTCTTCAACGAAGATAAACGAGACGACCAGCTTAATATCATCGGCAGCCTAATTTACTAAACTTCCGTTAAGTGTAAAAGGATTATACAAAGAGTATTGGTTTTTGAGGTCTACGGTATAATAGAGGGTTTTAACATAGATATAATACTATAGGAGACCTTTAATATTATCACTAGGCAGCTAAAGATTCCTTCTATTCCGGTAGTAATTTATACCGACTCTAACAGCCTTTTCAAATACCTTTTAAGGCTTGGAACCACTAACAAAAAACGTCTAATAATCGACGTAATAGTACTTTGTAAAGCCTACTAAGAGAGGGTGATTAAGTAATTTCGATGGATTTACGGCAAAAATAATTTCGCAAATACTATAACGAAGGTAATACTAAATGAAGCCTTGAAAAGGTTTGTAAATAGTAATAGATTGAACATACGTATCGAGGGCTACGTTAATAGGCTGTTTGGAAAACCTAATTTACATGCCAGCGACTAGGATTGTGCTGGCAAACTAAAAGATTACCAGGGAATTAACGATGCGGACTTATTTAATTGGTACGGATAAATTGGAAGTCTATAAAGGCCTGTAGCGAGTTTTTTTTTGTGGGAGTTAATAAACTCGTACCTCGGAGAAGCGTAGTAATTAAGGTTAAATGGAGTTAATTTGCATGCAATTGAGTGTAATTCAGTATAAAAGTCAAATGAAATTGACAGGGGGTTGGTAAATTGACAAGGCCGCTGTTTAGCGCCAACTGGAAAAGATTGGTTAACTATACTAACATACACGTACAAATTAAAAAGCCGCCAGTATTGAAATAGTATTACATGAAGTACAGTAGGTCAACTTTACTTACAGTAAAGTTGACTATACTAAACTGTAAGTTGAGTGTATTGCTTTGTATAGACTTACTGCATTGGGTGTAAGTCGAGTACAGAACGCTGCACTTTACTCTAGGGCACAGGCTAAGCAATTGGCCATACAAATTACAGTACAAACCGGCTAGCGATCTGCTAAACCTAGAAGAATACATCCACCACTTGATAAATGCAATACTACTGTTACTTCGACCACTATTCGAATCGAAAACGTTGCAACGATCGAAAGCTCTACCAATACCAACCTTAGTTTACGCTTTGTCCTTTTCGTTATATATTCTAACTCATTTTATTTTTATAAATATTTTGTTAAACTTGGTATTACGAACGAAAAACGTTTTATAATCGATATTGTAATTTTCAGCGAGTAATATAAGCGTCGAGAAATCGGAAAAAGAGGTAAATCGATAGGAAATCTAACCTAGCAGACGTAATAACTGAAAATACCGTAAAATAAGTATTAAAAACGTTTATATCGACAATTATACTATTTATTAAAGTTATTAAAAAGGTTTTACGACCCTATTAAGCTATTATAACACTTTTACAAACTTAAAGTGGTTCCAAAACCATTATTTACACCGCTCCCCAAATTATATTACGGTCCGTAACTTATACCTACGCCGCTCTTACGAATTCACCTCTGTTTAAATTTATCATTTCGTGCCGCTTTTAATATACTGTTACTCTTCATTTTACATATCTCGGACCTACTAGGTATTTTTTTTATTTAGGTTTCTATATTTCAATTTACCATTTTACGCTGCTTCTAATATACTATTATTCTTTGTTTTATACAATTTGGCTCTACTTGGTATTTCACTATTTTCTCTTCTCTACTTCAATCTACGATTTCGCGTCTCATTTAATATACTATCACTTTTTATTTCACGTACTTTGGCCTTATTCGGTATTTTACTATTTACCTTTCTCTGTTCAAATCTAAGATTTCGTATCGCTTCTGACATATTTTCACTTTTTTATTTATACACTTTAAACCTTTTAATTATTTTCTTTATAACTTATATTACCGTTTCTTTTGTAAATATATATATATATATATATATATTTCTATGAAACATAGTCTATTATGGATGGACACACTGTCCCGACCATAAAAGGTAGCTATTTACCATTAGAAAAAGAGGGAAAAGTCAACACCTTTACGTCCCTACCATCCTCCCCATTACCCTTCCCCTTTATGTTGGCGCTACCGTTATTATCGCTATCGATGCCGCTATCGGTGTTAGCAAAAAAATGGCCCCGCATCTTAGGCTACATGCCTTTAGGCAAAGGCGCGGGTTTTTTTTTACCCTCCTTACGGCGATGCGAGATATTATCGTCGAACTCGCCTACGTAATATATACGTAAGCCTCACTTTTAAGCGGTAATAATAGTTACCAACTTTTTAATCCACCAGTTAACATTTACTTTTAATTAGTATCGGTCAATTTTGGTTATAAAAAAGCATTGCTATTTTTAGGAGCGTTTGAGATATGACTTTTTTGAAACTGTGATTTTTAACAATTAGTTAAAACTTATTATAAAGCCGGCAGACGCGTAATACGGCTTTAGCTTACGGCCCTAAAAGTAATAAAACGAAGGTATATTCTTTATTAATTCGCTTATAATTGTAGTAATGTGCCGAACAACCCCCGTTTTTATAATAATCGTTAATAAATTTACCCACGACTGTAAACGCAATATATGATACTTAAAGCGTATTTATTAGCGGTTTAGGACTATAGACTCAAGTACGTTACTTTAACGTTTTACGCGTTAAAAAAAACCTCGTAACGTACCTTAATGATACGTAACTCTAGGTAACGAAGAAGATCCGCCTCGACCTCCTTTTTTACAAGAAATATTAAAGGTAAATAAAAAGGAAGATTTAATAAATACGAACCGCGACATAGCTTCGCCAAATTACGCTTACGGCGCTAAAGGTTCCCCACAAGCAAGAGGTTTTTTACCCACAGGGAAAGGGTGAGGTTTATAACCTTAGGAGCTTTCTGTTACCCCCTTTGGAAGTTAAGGGGGGAGGGGGAGGGAAAGGGAAGAGAAAAGGGGGTAGTAACGTAGGCTGCGGCGGCAGTGGGAGACGGTAGAGCTGAGGGTGAGGCGGCGGGCGGCGAGGCCGGGGGCGAGGCGGTTATGGAGGAGATGGTACCCGAGAAGGGCAAGCTATTAGTGGTGGTGGTGGTGGTAGTGGTAGCGGCGATAGCGGCAGCAGCGGCAGCAGCGCGGTATTATTCCCGCGCTAAACGGCGCCAAACGATCCTATTTTTACGCGGTATTTATTCAAAAAACAAGGTTAGTATATAGTTAATAATTAAGTAACCTATTTATTGTAACAGTTTGAATTGATTAATTAAAACAAAGGATAAATTTCATTAAAATTAGGGACTTATATTAGCTCTAGATACGCGTCTTTAAAAGTAAAAGAAAATAGATTTTGTCTGAACCGATAGCGATATTTTTTATATCAACCTAAAACACGTAACCGCGAATTATCCTTACGCAACCACCCTTATAACACTTACGAATTTATATACCTATCGGAAACAATAAAAGAAGTCATTATTGACCATAGTGCTACCGATTAATTATACTAATTAGGCTTTAATTATAATTACTACCACGTTAAGAAATTACTAATTTAAATCTTTACAATTGGTATATTGATTTTATCATTATTATAAGATTACGTATACAGACTTATTATAACTATACTATTGATACTAGGCTATAGGTACGGAATACATAAAGAAAAAAAGATTACTTGTATGTATATTACTATATACCCCTACAAATAGTATATATAAGCCAAGTAATAGTACAATATATTACAAGGTACACTTCTACAGAGTGCACGATAACGTGTTACTCTACCGGCTACACTCTTACAAGGTGTAAAGTGCATTATGCGTGGCGAGGTCTAGAAAGGGTATTCTAAAGTGTATAGCAAAAGGGCCACTACCTGGATAAGAGGTTTATAACCTCCAATCTATGGCATGCACTCTCTGAAATATTTCTTACTAATCCATCATCTATATTTACTACAATACTAATCTTACGATTATTCTTCATTTATATTTACGTAAATAGAGACCTTAACGACAAGTAATAAATTAACTATTTTCTAAATATATGGGTTTTGATAACTTGATCATCGCTTTTTAGTAATTTAAGACTTGGAATTGTCAATTTCGACGTTTTCTTTTAAAAAAATTCAATAAATATTTCGTAGTGTTTTCGATAACCATACTATCGCGACCTTTGAATTTCCGTTGAAACCGCCATATTATATAAAGAGTTTTTGCAAAAGTCTTCCTTTTACTTTTCCTGCACAAAGTGCTATAAGATATTACTTTTTATTATATCTAGATTATTTATACTTAATCCAATAAACACTAATCAGTGTTAATAGGCCTTTATATATTTTAATGTTGTCGATTCGATATGTAGTCAAAATAACAGTAGTATTGCAATGGTTTGGTAGTAGATCGTTTTTCTTTTAAGCTTAGTAGACTGCTATCCAGTATGCATACTAATTTGTACGGCTAATTGCTTAGCCTATACCTCACATTGAATTGGGCACTTTACTGCAATTGACTTATACTTAGTATAATTAACATTTACTTCACTACACTTACACATCATTCCTACATTACCTGATATTTGTAACGTTTATTAATGGAGTAGCGAGTTAACCAGCAACTGGATTGACTATAAACCAAACACTTTTCATCATTATCATAACAATAATACTGACAATTAACACATCCACTTAAGTTTTAGCCAAATAACTCTCGTCTATATGGTTTCTAATTAAATAACTTTGAACCAGATTCTAAGTGCATAAACCTACTATACTTACGTTCGATTTAATACGTATTTAAAAATATTTATCATCCTAGCCACGAATTCTTTTAAATTAAGGAAATATACCCATGAAATTTTTCGTATAATTTATCACAAAGGCAAACAAAAACCGTATCTGGCTAAAAAAACGTTTATAAGTATTATTTAAACGTTATAAGGTAAATTTAAACTCGCTAATGCTAATTATAGTTACTTGAACCTACACTTAAACTGTAGCTTTTCTAACTTATACTTTCGCCATTGATTGTTAACATAACATTAATAAATTAAACATGTAATCAAGAATATTAGTCGTTTTCCCACTTATTTTTCTTTCTATCTATATCATCTAATGTATCATAACCTAATATATATGGTATTATGTAAATTAAATGTTGTACTCGAAATAACTCTTCACTTCGTTATGAATTTCACGGAAAATACATACCTTAATCAGATAAATCAGGTAATAATACTTGGCGTAACCCGTGATGATTTCTGAAAACAGTAAATGAAAACTTAAAGGTCAAAACTTCAATTACTTGCAAATATTAACAATGTTATCATCTTCATTTCAAACAGATTATATTATTTCCTTTTGAATTTCATTATACTATTTCAAATATTGGTGAAATCTATAAAAGTTTATAATTAATATTAACTATTTAACCCAACCTAAAATAAGTTACAATAATCATCACAACCGTAGTTAATATTTTTTACAGTCAATATAAGTCCTGCAGTTTCTGAACCTCGACAATAAAAGTAGTTGCTAATCGCTTGGTTTAAAAAGTAAAATCCTATGGTAGGACTTGTAATAAACTCGCGTGCGTAAATGTACCTTCTTGAGTTTTATAGAGTTACGCTACACGAATCTTCACTTTAAAGATAACCTTAACAATATTTGGCAATATTTTTCAATTAAAAGTTAGAAAACACCGACGTCAATTCCTTATACTACGTTAGCAATCGCTACTTTATGTACTCTCTTTTCACCGAACGCGTATTCCACGCTACTATAGATAGAAGTTCGAGTACTTAACAAATCAATAGGTTCTTAAAACTGTAAAATAAGGTTAACAGCTTGATGTATTCAGTGATTGAAGACTGATTCCCTAAACCGTATATAGTAATCATTATAAACCGTATTTTTTTCTATCCCTTTAAAGTTTGAAGCTTAAGGGTCTTTAAGTCATTCATTTATCTAGGCTAAGTAGAAAAAAGTATTTAATAGGTTCGCTTTCCTATCCGAGATAAAAATTGCACGGATACGAAAATTTATTCTTAGCTTAAACTTAACTATTGTTAGTATTTTATGTTGTATTTAAATAATCTAGTTATTAAAGTCATCACAAAACTTTTAAACAACCCACATATTTCGATTAATATTTTTGGGATTTAAGTTAATAATAAATTCGCCAACAAAGTTGATTAAGTATTCTTTTATTGAATTGGTATTGAAATCTTTGAACTCAAGTTCTTTATTGTAGTATTTTGTGGAAATAAATCCAAGTTCCTTGATAATCTTCATTCTTGGGTTTTCTAATACCATTCTGATGTTTTAATAGGGGGGAAACTGGGTAATTTGGGTGTAAAATTATGTAATGTAGCTGATTGTTGCAACTTTAGGATCTTAGTGTTTTTGTTTGGTATAATGATTATAAGATATAGAGAAAGAGATTAGTATAAAAAGTAAGGTTTAAGTTTATGAGTTGTTTATTACTAGAGTTATCATTTAGTATAAAGATCTTAAACTTAACGATTTGCAATTACGATTGAAGGCAATAGTAGTAACGACTTAGTGTTTGCCAACTATAAGAGTCTTAATAACATAGTAATTACTTAATGATTTAGGACTTATAATAGTTAACCTTAATACTTTTCAAACCCTATTTAATAAAGACTACTTGATCTTTTCAATAATAATACCATCGCCACCTCCAAATTGCCGTAAAAACGCCGCAATCTCAAAATCTTCCATACTTACTACCGTAAAAACTGCCGCAGTTTGTAAAGGCCTTTCACAAAAATCTTTCTTTTACCTTATAATACAATACAAAACGTATCCGAAAAGTAGCTCCTTCTTCTACCTACCTCATTAGTGCTTAACCTAATAAGCACTGATCAGTGTTGATAAGCCTTTAAACGTTGCAACGTTATCGATTCGAAATGTGATCGAAGTAATAGTAGTATTGCAATAGTTAGGTGATCGATTTGTTGTTACTTCTACGTTTGGCAGACCGCTAGTCGGTCTGCACACTACTTCATATGGGCAATTCTTTGGCCCGTGCCCCACATTGAGTTGGGCACTCTACTGCAATTGGCTTGCAGCAGTGCAGTCAACAGTCAACTTTGACTGCACTGCACTTGGACACTATTCCAACTAGGAGTGTATTTTGGCTCCCGGTCCAGTCTTTGTGGCCTGTGGCAAGCGCACCAGAGAAACCAGGTCTGACGCATGAGATAAGATACCCTTGTATTGAATCTTGGAAGCTTAATTTTTGGAACAAATCTCCCCCACCATAGCCCACAACGGCACTTATCAACATCTCCATTTTGTCTAGCGAATTTACGGTCATTATATCCCCCATCATGTTCCCAGTCAAAGGTTGGTCTGTGCATGCAGATAAACTCCAAACCGAGAGGCCCGAGAACAAATCAGCGGTGGCAAGGGCAGCAGCTGCTGCTGCAGACGGCGAGCCCGTCATCAAGTCAAAGAAGAGGAAGAGGAAACCGCCGACTGTCGACAACTCCAATGTGGCCGACCTTTGGGAGTCGGTGATTGACGGGAAGATGGATGCGACTGAGGGTGCCAAAGCAAAGGGCCAGCCAAAGGAGAAGAAGTCGAATAAGGACAAGAAGCGCCTGGCGAAGATGAGCGAGGATCAGGATCAGGCGGAGGAGGGGTCTGAACCCAGGGAGAAGAAGAAGACTAGCCATGGCGCCAATCCGTCGAAAACAGAGGGCAAAGTCTCATCGAAAGACAAGAACAAGGCCAAAAAGGCCAAAAAGGCCAAAGCCGCACGGGAACTCCAAGATGGAAACGACGACGATCCTCCTCCGGCCAAAGACACTCCCACCAAGGCACACAAACCTTCCTCCTCCTCCCAGGCCCTCGCCCCCTCCACCGCCGCCCCAGCCCAGCCAAAACTCACGCCCCTCCAATCCGCGATGCGCGACAAGCTCATCTCGGCGCGCTTCCGCCACCTCAACGAGACACTCTACACGCGGCCATCGGCCGACGCGCTGGCGCTCTTCAACGACGCGCCCGAGATGTTCGCCGACTACCACGAGGGCTTCCGCCGCCAGGTCGAGGTGTGGCCCGAGAACCCCGTCGCGGGCTACATCGCCGACATCCGCGCGCGCGCGCGCGCGCGCCACCCGTCCAAGCACCACCCGCGCGGCCACGCGGCCGCGGCCGCGGCCGCGCAGTCTCAGCAGCAGCAGCAGCAGCAGCAGCCGCCGCCGCCGCCCGAGCCCCTCCCGCGCAGCCGCGACACGCACATCTGCACCATCGCGGACCTGGGCTGCGGCGACGCGCGCCTCGCGGCGGCGCTGGGCCCGGACGCGGCGGCGCTCGGGCTCGCGCTGCTGTCGTTCGACCTGGTGGCGCCGCACCCGCGCGTCACCAAGGCCGACATGGCCGACCTGCCGCTCGCGAGCGGCAGCGTCGACGTCGCGGTGCTGTGCCTGGCGCTCATGGGCACGAACTGGGTCGCCTTCGTCGAGGAGGCGTACCGCGTGCTGCGGTGGAAGGGCGAGCTGTGGGTCGCCGAGACCAGGAGCCGCTTCGGCGCGCCCGCCGGCGGCGGCGGCGGCGGCGGCGGCGGCAGGGTGGTCGCGCATAGCGTGGGCCGCCGCCGCACCGGGACCGCCGCGGGGCCCGCGGGGCCGCGGGCCGGCGGCGCGCGGGGCGCGGGCGTGGGCGCGGGGGACGAGACGCAGTTGCTGGTCGAGGTGGATGGGGTGGACGACATGCGGCAGCAGACGGATGTGTCGGCGTTTGTGGGCGTCTTGAATAAGCGCGGCTTCATGCTGGCGGGACAGGACCAGGGCAGGGGCGAGGAGGCGGTGGATCTGAGCAACCGCATGTTTGTCAAGATGCGGTTCATCAAGTGCGCGCCGGCTACCAAGGGGAAGAACGTTCGCGAGGAGAAGGAGGTGAAGAGCAGGCTCGGCGGCAAGTTGCAGACGATGCCCAAGAGATCCAAGTTCATTGATCACGAGGTGGAGGTGGACGAGGCTGCTGTGCTGAAGCCTTGTGTGTATAAGCTTCGCTAGAAGACACCGTGACGGGGTATGATGCAGTCTTTTGGTCTGTATTGTTAGGCTAAAATACTTGACGCTGGGTGACGGCAGCCATGAGCGAGCATATATCTGCTTCTATGGGAAGAAAGTGGGACAATGGCAGTCCCGACGTCGAATGTCCGTACTGGCTTGCCTCTTTGCAAGCTTCCAACGGTGGCATGGTCTGTCTCCATGCAACTGGATATTGCCCAGGCTCCATGACCAAAAGTTCCTCTGCGATGCACATTGCCTTTCACCCGTGTGTTCCCGAGAAAAGAAATCAATACCTCCGTCCAGTTCGCCGCCCATGCTTATGATCTTGTCTCGGTGAAAGCCGTGCCGACATGTGATCGGCTCACTCGTGCAGCAGGAGACCGGCTGCGTACTCGACGTTTCCGCCGGTAGCTTCGAGTGCAATGATGGCTTGTTGTCTCGTGGCGCCCAATTGCACCAGGGTGTTGATGGCCTCCTCGGGGAGGGTAGCCTGCGCTGCTGCAGCTGGCTGAGCTGGGATAGGTGCAGCCGCAGGCGGTGGTGCTGACGATGGACCAGGAGCTCCAGGAGGGGGATCAATAGACCCCGTCCGTCCACCGATGGTCGTACCGCCGGGTCCCGGGACCTTGGGCTCCTCCACAAGCGCCTCCTGCACATCCTGGGGAATGTCGGCCTCGCCAAGGAACGGCACATCGCAGCCCTGGATTACGAGCTTGTCCCTGGTAAGATCGATGGACGCCAGGTGGCGCTTGAGCATGTCTAGCCCCAACAGCAGATCGACGCTCTTGCCCTCCATGACGGTGAAGCTGCAGGGCAGGAAGATGGTGCCGATCTTGATTTGGGCCGAGTGCACGCGGCCGATGATCTGCGCGGTGCCTACACCCTTTGCGATGCCGGCGAAGCGTTTGTCGACCAGGCGCATGATGCCGCAGGCTTCTGCGGTCGAGGGCGACATGATGGTTGCCTGGGCGCCCGAGTCGACGAGGGCCTTGATCTTGTGTCCGTTGACTTCGACATCGATATAGAGCATGTGAACGCGTCCGAAGACGACTGTGCGCTTTTAGCATTGGTAGCCTGTCACGGTCAAGGCCAAGCATGGCTGCCTACCTTCGGGGTTGTGCTCCACCGCATTCTGGAGGTTCTCCATGACCCTCTCCTGCCGAATAATCTCCTCGATCTTCGCTTGGGCCTCGATATCGAACGGATCCGCATTGAGGGCCCGGATCTGTCGCTGCCGCTCGGCCCTCTCTCTGTGCTCGCGGTCAGTAGCTTCGCGGAATGCGGCAGCGAAGCGCTGAGCGTCGTCGACGGCGTCCGCAAGCTTTGGTTGTGTCCTCTGCACCTGGGCCCTGTATTCTGGGTTGCCGAGGATCTGCAGGCGGAGCAGCTCGGGGTCGGGCTCGTGGGCGGCGCGGCTGGCAGCTGACAGCTGGTCCTGTTGCTGTTGTGCGGCTTGACGATTGCTGCCAGGAATGCCGGTGCTGCCGACCATGTCCCGGACGTGGAGGGCAAGCATCTCGCCGTCGCCTATGGAGAGCTGTTCCATGGTCTTGTTGTTGTCTATGATGAGGGCGCCGTTGTGGTAGAGGTGCTGGGCTGTGGGCTCGATGTGGGTCTCGGCATGGATGGAGCTGCGGAGGGCCTCCAGAGTCATCTCTGGGAAGACATCAAGGGACAGGAGGTCCGACTCCTCCGTATCGGGTCGCTGGATGTTGAGTGTGATACGCATCTTGGCCGGCTGTGGTGGTGGATGGCTTTGACCGAGTGGGCGGTAACTGGGGATGGACCTTGTAAGTACGAGCGGCGACCACGAGGCTGAGCTTGAAGTCGGTGGAGGGCGGAAGTACACCCACAGCGTTTTGGAGATGGCAGTTGCAATGCAGCCGCTGGTATTCCGTTCCAAGGCAGCCAGTCAGTCTCGAGTAAATGGGGGTTGTTTGCAAGGTTTGCTTTGAGTCGTTGGCGTACAAAAGGTTGGGCAAGTAACAAAGAGGGGCAGCTGACCACATGCACGCTGGATTTACATAGTAGTCCGAGCGACACTACTCAGCAGAACGCTGGACAAGCGTGGATGGATGACAGCCTTGCCATGGAAGGTTGCGGAACATCAGTTTCTTGTCTACGGACAGAGCAAATCATGTGGGCCTGGCGAGCTTTATATAGCCCCCGACCGGTTTAGCCTTGGTGAGGGTGTACTGCGTATAACTTTGGACCGACTGTCGCTTGCTCAAAGCATACCACTAGCATTTAATCTAAACTTGTAGCACTGTACACTCGAGCAGATGAAGTTGAACTCACAAGTCAGCTGTAGATTCTTCCCGGTTGGTGTCACGAGCCTTGTACCGCATTTACCCGACGTGTACGAGTCCCACCTATGCCGGTACCTACTCCATAGCACAGTCAGTCCTTCAAGAGAGTAGTTTCCGGTTGGTCATCGCCTGCACGAGGCTCAAAGAGGTACTTGCAGATGGTGCCCTACCGGCATGTGTGAAGGCATGGCCAAAACATGCAGAAGGCCGTTGAAGATGATTCAGCCGAGAATACCTAGCATGGAGGTCTTCGGTGTCGCACCGGGCGCGGAAGCTCCCAAGAATTCGGTCAAGGCCCTCCAAGCAATCCAACGACATCTGGCAATGCTCGGTGGTCACATCATCATCATCATCCCGTACCGAACTTGTCATCGTGCAGGGCGAGTTCTCCAGCGGTTGCAGCCCGCCGGCCCGTCCACTTCCGTGGCACGCCGTTGACAGTCAAGGACTTGCAGGCAATACACACACCAACATCCATACTATAAAAAAGCCACAGAATCCACCTTCACCGGCCTTGACCCTGCATGCCAAGCGCAGCAGTTGGGCCACATGGACAGTCGTTGAGACATAGCATGCATGGCGTGCCCGCCCCGCGCGTGATCAGTCAAATGGCGTAAAAGGCGGCCGCAGGCTGGCGGCATGCAAGGCCAATACCACTGTAAAACCACTGCTGCATACCTAGAGCCACTGTACCATAGTACAAAGAGTAGCAGTGCATACCAGTATGCAGGGTACGCAGGGTATGCAGGGTATGCAGGAAAGCTGCTGACTGCTCAGGTGTCCAGGGACACAGGGATATGCATGCACGGTCTGCACGCCCGTAGGTAAGGATGCTGGTCCGAGACTAGGTTCTATGTCATAAACAAGATCTGGATTTTGACCTGGCCTCCAAACAGGAAAGAGGCATCGCACGATCATGAAATAGCAGTCATTCCTCCGAGGTGCAGTATGTGCTGGATAGATGCGATGTGCCAGTTTGCGCATCAACCCAAAAGCTGCAGGCCCTGGGCCAACCCTTGACTCCACAAAGACTGTTTGGTGGGTGCTTCGGGAGCTACCTTTGCAGATCATCGCTCTCCCGGTGGGGCAGCTTCCCTCTTAGGGGAAGACGGTTGGCGATCTTGTAGAAGTTGTCAACATGTTCGCACATTGTTTCTAATGAGGACCTCCAGCCTCCTCTAGATTCTTCTTTTCTTGGTGAAATTTGGAGCCAGTTGTCATGTCCCATCCGACAGCACTGTGAGGAGGACCCGTTGGTCGCACAACGGAGCAGTTGTCCAGAAGTTTCCAGTCGCTTGCAGTCTGCCAACGGCCGGGCCGGGACGACATCATTCTTATTGCTGGGCTGAGATTCGAATGGAAGGTCCAGCCTCCGGTATCCACAAGCTGGCATCACTCTCGCGAACCACCTGGGCATCGGCATCCCATCACTCGACGGCCCCTTCCTTCCCCACCACAACCCGCTGTGACGTTTCACACGACGCGCCTCGAAAGAACAAACCTGTCCCGCGCACGCGCACGGCAACATCAACAGCAACGTCAACGCCAGCGCCAGCGCCAGCGCCGGACGACGGTCCTCCACTTTCGGAAGCCAACAATCTCGGTGTCTCGGCTGGAAACGACTCGGCGACTGTCGCGTCAATCCGCGGATCCAGGCTCACAAGCTGCCGTCTTCTGTTCCACGACCTTTCCTACTGCCCCCAACTGTCTCACCCCATCATCCACAGAAACGATTCATCCGAACACTTCCACGCGCCTGTTGTGTCGCATGCCGCAGAGCTAAGCACGCACGCCATGGCTTCCAACACCAACAACAAGCGCGATCCACCGGACCTGTCGGTCTGCGAGCAGAACGAGCAGGTCATCGACGACGAGGCCAGCGATATCGACGAGGACTTCGCCGAGCTGCAGCGCATCATGAGCGCTAGGCGCAGGGACAAGAGACTCAACAAGACTCGCATCTCCGAGATCCTCGAGCCGTTCCAGTTTAACCCTCTCGTTCGCCCCTTGGGCATCTCTGATGTCGCCTCGGCCGTCGCTGTGGAGAACGCCGCGTTCGGCGACCCTGAGCACCGCGCCTCGCCCGACAAGGTCAGTCAGTCAGAATCACGGACGCGCGCGAGCCTGGTGCTGGTCTTGTTTCGGGCTCATATGGTATCTGACATGTCACATAGATCGCATACCGACTAGCCACCTGCCCCGAGCTGAGCATTGGAATCTTCCAGACCATCATACCCGACCAGGTTAAGGACCTCGGCATGTTCCCAGCCCTCGAGGTCTCGAGCCTGGTCGACAGCAACCGCATTAACAATGCGAAGCATGTCCTCCTCGCTCACATCATCGCCACGGCCTCGGACTCCGAGGTCGTCACCGACAAGGAGATGGGCGTGCCAGTCAGCTGGAAGGGCACCAACGGCAAGGACGAGGTGGGGCATGTCGAGGGCGGCAAGACGGTCTGCATGCACTCCCTGGCCGTCTCCCCCAAGCTTCAGGGCTGCGGCCTTGGCAAGCTCGCCGTCAAGTGCTTCCTTCAGCATATGCGTGAGCTGGGCTGCGAGCGTGTCGCGCTGCTCTGCCAAAACGTACGTGTGTCCCACCTGAAGATGACCTTGCGCTTGTTTGTGCATAAAGGCAACTACTGACCGTGCAAAGCAGTATCTCGTCACCTACTATGAGCGGTTCGGATTCAAGCACGCGGGCCCGAGCGACGCCAAGTTCGGCGGCGGTGGATGGCACAATATGGTGTATGATTTCGGAGCCAGCTCTCGTCCCGCCACTGCTTCTTCAGCTGCTTCTTGAATGCATTTGCCCTGAAGGCCTTCTCGAAGGCAATTCTGATTGTGTAGGTACCAACGAAACCTGTCTCGCAGTTTAATCGGCCTGCTAACAACTCTTGTTCAGGTTCTTCTGGAGTTCAGGCTCTCACTACCAGTAGCAATCTGCAGGCGAGGCGTTAAGGACGTTGGGTCTCCATGAGAATTTGACTTTTCCGGTTCAGGGATAGACAGGCATTGGGGATTAGAGGGCATACACACCTAGCAAGGCGCACGCTAGTCTTTCGACAGAATCTAGCAATTGGCGCGGTCTCAGTCACTGGCCTTGTACTTAGTCCGGTACTCTTCTATGCTCTTAGTGACCTCTGATGACACCAAGTTCTTGTTCTTGACCCCCTCGACGATATCGTCCAGCGTCAGGATCGCGAAGACAGGCACGCCGAGCTCCTTGCGCAGCTCCCCCATGGCGCTGGGCATTGGCTTGCTGTCGTCGCCATCGGGAGACGTGAGCTTCTCCATGCGGTCGAGGGCGACCACAATCCCGGCGACACTGCCCCCCTCCTTGCGGATCTTGGCGATGGCCTCCCGCTTGGCGGTGCCCGCAGTGATCACATCATCCACAATCAGCACCCGCTTTCCCTGGAGCGGCGCACCCACAATGCTGCCGCCCTCGCCGTGATCCTTGGCCTCCTTGCGGTCGAACGAGCACAGCGTGTGCGCGTGCGCCACCGGGGCGAGCTCGCCCAGCTTCAGGCTGGTCAGCGTGGCGAGCGGGATGCCCTTGTAGGCCGGGCCGAAGACGACGTCGAACTCGAAGCCGGCGACCTGCTCGCGCGCCTCGAGGACGCTCTCGGCAAAGGCGGTGCCGATGGCGCGCTGCAGCGCGGCGGTGTAGAACGCGCCCGCGTTGAAGAAGTAGGGCGAGATGCGCTTGGACTTGAGCTCGAAGCGGCCGAACGTGAGCACGCCGCCGTCCAGGGCGGCTTGGAGGAATGCGGCCTTGTAGGGAGCGAGTGGGCTGGCCATGTCTGTATGTCGTGATGGCTTCAAGGAGGAGCGTTGGCGGAATTGTGGACAGGCGGTGTTTGGTGAGTGGATCGACACCAAAACCTTGGGGTAAGTAAACATGGATTTTTTATTTTATTTTTAGAGTGGAGCTCGTGCTTATTGGCTGCAGTGAGGTCGGAACTGGTACATTTGGTCTGGCTACGGATCGGGTACCACCACATTCACTACACAACGGCACACGGAAGTAGACCTTAGCTGCCACCGAAATAGTAGTCCGTTATTCACAATATATTGATTTGGAAGGCCCTGCGGGCGTAAATAGAAAACCTGTTGGGCTCTGACTGACGAGCCCGACTTTCCTGATACCTATAAAAAGACATCATCATCCGCACAGTGCCTATTCAGTGACATCGTGTACATACTATGGTTCTTATATAACCAAAAGCAAATCCTTGTGTAAGGGGCATGCTGACGTAATCAGTCAACTTTATCACTATTTCGCAAATCACAAGTTTTATCGCTACTCTTATAGTATTTAACTATATACTACTGTATTTTCTGAAATAAAACATAAATAAAAGTGATGAGAATAAAATTATAAAATGGGAATAAGATAATTAGTTAAATAGAATTGTATCAAAAAGATTTAGCATTACTGTGCTGTGTGTACATACGAACGTATGGTGGTATTCCAGTTTGTATTTGAAGATAAAGACTAAGGTAGGAATCTACCAGAGCATAACAATAAGTATCATGTACTCATGAGAAAAATGACTTATGAGAAGAAAAGGCGCACTCATAAGTAGGCAGTCTCATGAGAAGGCACGAAACAGCCTAAAGTCAACCTGTAAAGTTATAAGTAAGCTGAAAATACCCCCTCTGTAATACAATAAATGCCGGGGGCAAAAAAGATAAAAAAATATCTTTGTCATTTATCCAGTAATATTCCCATTGTTCCTTTTGAAAGTTTTAATTAATTCCGGTTTCTACTCGTCGTCACCAACCGTAAACCCTTTTTATTTAAAAAGATATTGTATTTGATCTCCTTTATGGTAACGTCGATCCATTCGTTTAGCTAATATACGTTTAACTTTCTAATTTTTAATATTTAATCCGTCGTTCTTATATTTAACTAGCTTAGGTAATAACGTAATTGTTAGTAGGCCTTAAACGTTGCAACGTTGTCGATTCAATTGGTCGAAGTAACAGTAGTATTGCGTGGTCAGATGGTAGATGTATTATTTTAGGTTTAGCAGACCGCTAGCCGGTCTGCACTGTAATTTGTATGGCTAATTGCTTGGCCCGTGCCCTAAAGTAAAGTGTAGTGTACTGCACTCGACTTACATCTAATGCGGTAAGTCCGCATAAAGCAATATACTTGTAATACGGTCAGCTTTACTGTAAATGAAGCTGACTTACTGTATTGCATGTAATACTATTCCAACACTAGCGGCTTTTTAGTTTGTACACGCACGCCAGTATAGCTAACTAATCTTTTCCGGTTAGCGTTAAATAGCGGCCTCGTACCCCCTGTTAATTCCATTTGACTTTCATACTATATTACACCTTATTACATGCAAATTAACCCTATTTAACCTCAATTACTCTGTTGCTCCGAGATCCGAGTTTATTAACTCCTACAAAGAGTTCTTTCGCTATAAACCTTTCGTGACTTTAACTATACCACTTAAACAAATTACTATTATCAATCCTCTGGTAGTCTTCTAATTTACTAACACATTCTTATCCACCGTTACGTGGTTTTCCCAGTGGCCTATCTATGTAGCTCTCGATACGTATAATTAGCCTATTACTATCTATAAACATTTTAGGGCTTTGTTTGGCGATGCTTTTGTCATAGTATTAGTAGGGTTGTCTTTACCATTGATTCATCAGAACTCTTCGATTTTCCTCCTTCTGTAGACTTTGCAGAGTACCATTACGTCGATTATTAGACGTTTTTTACTAGTAGTTTCGAGCTTTGAAAGACATTCGAAAAGGCTTTTTAAGTTGTTACAAATCACTACCAGAATAGAGGATATTTATAGTTGCCTAGTAATGGAATTAAAGGTCTCACATAATATTATACCTATATTAAAGCTGGTAATTATACCGTAGACTTCCGATACCAATACGTTTCATATAATTCTTTTACATTTAACGAAGGTTTAATAAATTAAATTACCGATAATACTAAACTAATCTTCCTGCTTATCTTCGTTAAGAAGGGTTATGAAAAAGCCGATTAAGAAAAATAAGTCGGTGTTATTTATAAAAGACCTGTTCGTGAAAATTATTAGCTTAGCCTTTAAAAGGTCTATTGGTATTATGTTAATTCCGCGGTTTAGGTTCCGTATCTATTACTCCAACTTTTCATTTAGTCGAATAAAATTTTTATCCGTTGGTATTTGTACTTATACCGTAATAAATAAATCTTATAAGGTTTCTAGTTAGTATAAAGTGGTAATATAACTACCCCGTATACGTTATTCCAAGTACCGTTGAGTCCTAGCCTTATTCATCTTATCGATTATAATAAAAACAGCGCCCTAACCCTTTTAGCGAAAACTTAGGCTGGTATGAATACCGAGTATACGAATTAACGATTTATTAAAGTTAAATTGGTTATTTTCCGTTAATGTCGTTACTAGCTTGTAATTTTAAAACTTAAAGTCCTCGATCGCCTGCTATTTTAACACTATAAAGCTAGCCGTTCCAACGAAAAGAGTATCGTTAGTTCATATACCTATTATACCGAAGTCATTTTCTTATATTATTACTAAATACGGATCGTACGTTAAAAACTTTATCATTAACCAGGACTTAAAGTACAACTAATAAGTTAGAAACCAATAAACGCCGAATTTAGCTAATCTATACAGTAATTTAATATACCGTATTACCGTTCCTAATAGGTAAATAGTACGTAGCTCCTATGGTAATTTTAGTAATATAATCTTTTACAGGTCCGTTACTAATTATATATAGTCCCATGTAATATTATAGTTATTAAATGTATTTTACCTTTAAATCTAGCTAATAAACTTATTACTAAAGTAACCACTAAACGTTAACTAATTTTTTAAATCGTTAACGATTATGTAAGGATTTAATCCTTACTTTTATCACTATATTTTTAAGCTATAATTCGTAATTTTTCGTACGGCCGCCCCATAGTTTTACCTTTTATTTCGTAAATAATCCTCGACTTAAAGATCGTAATATTCGGGTCTTAAAGGTTAAAATCGGTCTTTAACACAAATTATAAAACTTTTCGAGTTAGCAAATAGTCGATCTCAACCTTGTCGCTTTCTTTAAAAGGTCTGCTGAAAGTCTTAATAATCCTTTATACCTTAAACTTTATTACCAAGTTTTTGTTATCCTTCTCTTTCCTATTTACTTAAGTAATATTATAAATACGATCCAGTATATATTTCTTCCTTTTAACTTTATTTTTTTTCTTCAGGGGTCGCTCGCGCTAGCGACGTTTTATCTGCTTATTAATACTAGGTAGTAAATATTCGTATTAGCTTCGTTGCTTTACTTAAAAGACTTAAAGGTTTTTATCTTTAGTTCTTTGAAAATAGGGCTTAACCTAGGTAATTTAAAAGGATATAAAGTCGTTAGTAGTTTTAATAACTACTTTAAAATGTATAATACTTAATATCTTATATAGCTCTTCCCATTTACCTGGCTTTCATCATACGAAAACTTTACTATATAACGGTAAAGCAAGCACATTGATTTTCAAGGGACCGTTTTTAGTATTAAGGGTATTATTTATTTAGCTGCGTGTTGATTCTATTTGAAGTTTCCTTAAAACTTTATTATATACTGTAACACGTTTTTAAGTAATTGCCGAAAGGAGAGATTCACTCGTTAGGCGTAAGTATATTTTGAAAACTAGGAGCATTAGAACTAAGCCATTAAGGTCTACGATGTTATTAATACCTTTTATTACCATTTATAAACGTACCTAAGGATCGATAAAGTTTCCAATCTCTAACGTAGGGATACTATACGTTCGGAAAAGTAAGTAGTATGCCCTCCTAACCTTTCTAATACTCTAATAGGCTTCCATAGATACATATTTACACTAAATAACTATTATTTTAGTATTTTTTTAGAATCTTACCGTCGTAAAGTTGGTACTAATATTGTAAACGACGACGTTAGGTAGACTTAGGTATGTGTTAATTTACAATATCTTTAATGTTTCCCACGTATCTTTTACCCAAAGAGACTTTAAGAACTTAATTTCGTAAAAAAAGGTTACAGATTTTACGACGTGAAAAACAGGCTGATTATTAAAGTAAAACATATTAATAAAGATTTTATAGTTAAAGTCATTATCGTTTTTTAATATAAATATAATTTCTAGGGGGCTTAGGAATACGTTTAACAGTGGTAACAAAGCCTTTTAATTGCTTTTAGGGAAACGTATTCCACATCGTTATACTATTTAAAATTTAGGACTTTATATAATTAATTAATAGCTACTTAATTGAAACGCCAGTATAGTTAATATAACTCCGGCTTCGTTAGGTTTAATACCACTACTTCCTGACCTTAAAGATAAAACTAGAAGTGCCATTATTTAAAGGCGAGTAAAAACCTTTAGTCGTTTTTAACCAATTCGTTTACGTTAACGTCCACATTAACACCGAGGGTCTTTATATCCTTTAAGTAAAGTATAAAAGAGGTAAGGGACTTGAAAGATATAAAACGTAATTACTCCTACAATAGTTTAAATTAAAATTATCCCTAGTAACTAAAGTTATTCCCTTAGGCTAAAGCTAACTTGAACTTTGCCCGTATCGTAATAATTAATCTTACTAATTATAAGACTTTCCCTCCGTAGTGCTACGTACTACGAATAACCTTCTGTTAAGTATCTTATTGCTCCTGTATTTGGTATAATACCCTAAAACGTGTAATCCGCGTAACTATTACGGGAGTTAAAGATATATAAGGGATTAGAGATATGGTAAGGGTAAAGGTAAGGATCTCTACCACTTAAACGGTATAAAAAGGTATAGTCGGCTATTTATTAGGCTACTGTATTAGGAGTAATGTTTTCGTACTACTTAATATACTTAAAGATATTACCATTAATAGGTTTTTCCCATTTGAAGTTTATAACTTGGTTTAAGTATTCCTATTTAAAAATAGCAGGGTATTAAATATAATATATTACCTTATTATTGTTTCACTCGACAAAGGGGTACCGAGTTAACTAGCAACTAGTTTTACTATAAATCCAATATCTTTTACCATTATTACAATGATAGTACTAACAGTTAACAGGTCCGCCTATATCTTATTAACGTTAACGTAGGTGTTACCTTTAATTTGAGGCCGAAATTGATAGGCTAAACTTTAGGCGTTATAGGCGTCTATACTTACAGTTAACTTAATTAACTACCGTAAGGTTTTCTTTATGTATGTTAAGGAAATTGCCAGCTTAGGGGTATATGCCAAGCGAGTTTGGTATACGTATTATTACTATAGTAAACAAGGAATGTAACTGGCTAAAAAAGCCTTCGTAAGTGGTATCTAGGTTTTATAGGGCGTATTCGAACTTACTAACACCCGTAATTGATATTCTTACCTATTCGCTAAGTATATGTTCGCTAATGTAGGCCTTCTCCATTGCTTTCTAACATAGCATCAACTTATTAAACATTTAGTCAAAGACGTCTATTAGTAATTCCTCTTCTTTTTTCTTTACTATTATTATAGTCTACCGCGTAGTAGCCTAGTTTGTATAGTATTACGCGAGGTGAACGTCGTGATCAAAGTAGCTCTTTATACCATCGTAGATTTTGCGGAATATAGTAGCACTAGTCAGAAATATCAGTGTTATAACCCAAGAACATCGGAGGGTCAGAAAACAGGCCAGTATGGGGCTAAGCCACTAAGAACCTAATGTCTAACAAATTAGGTGGGGATATATCTTATGTCAGCAACCTTAGGGTTAGGGTTACGCACTAAGGATCATTTAGATCATGTTTCGATCCAACATTATCCAGCACTGAAGGCGTATGAAGGATTAAGGATATAAAGACACAGTCAGCACCACATAGATAGTATTTCCTTCATAGCTCTTCAGTTGTCAATCTAAATATTCAGTCTCAGTATATTCTGAATAGCCTCACGGCTTTTAATCATTACTTGCACGGTTGCGATATTATTCACTCAGCACCTCTACTACCTTCTTGATAACATAAACCCTCTGACACCTTCTATAAACTCACGGGTATTTAGTGTGATCATTACAATCAAGTAGTAGTCCTTAGCGTACCTTATAAGGATTTTAGGAAATAGTCAGTAAAAATCAGAAAGAGATACCTCTATCCATTTAAAAATATTTAGAAAAGACATTATCTTGGTATTAAAGAGGTTATAAGGCTTTTTGTTATACTTATTTATATTATTCTAGATCTTGGCAATGTCCGTTTTAGCTTATAACTAATATTAACTATCCTAATAGGTTTTGGAGAAAGTTCGCAATAGTTATTTTAAACCTAAGTGGTATTTCCTAGCGGTTTAATACTTAAAGGCTCTAAGGTATAGTACTAGGGGTAATTACTAAACGCTTGGCTCAAGGGGTAAAATCCTATAGTAGGACTTGTGATTAGCTTTCGTACGTAGGTAAACAGGAATAGAGAGGATTCTTAAGTTATTTGGTGATTATATTAAAGGCCGATAGGTATTTGAAGGTTTTGGGAAACCTAACAATCTTATTTAATTAACTGGTATAAAGCGCCAACGTCAATACCTCTAGCCGCATAAGCGGCCGTTACTTCATGTGCTCTACTACCGCTAAAAGCGTATTCCACGCTATTACGTGATAGTATTAAACTGCAAAGCAGGTTAATAGGTTCCTTATCACTAACGCGTAAAAAGGCTCAACTTAGCTAAAGGTAAGTTAAAGGTCTTTTAGATCGTATATAAGGGCGTTAAAGTGCTTTAATACCTTTCCCTTTCCCTTAAAGTTTTAAGGATTAGGATTCTATGTGCAGTCCTCCTATTAATTTGATTTAAAGAAAGTTTTTACTAGTTCCACTAGTATTTTTTTATAAATATAAATAATACAACGTGTAACCTTTTTTTTTTCAACTTGGTTTTAACCATACGTTAGATTATCTTCCATATGTTAAGGGTCTAATGGCTAACGCATTCACGAAAGTCTTAAAAAGCGCGGGCACCGCGACTGTATTCATCACAAAAGTCCGCGTCAATAATATACTAGCCAATGTAGTTAGTCAGGTAGGCTTCAATTAAGGTCTTATTAACGTCCGTGATACAGAGTTACTAGTCGTAATGGTTGAGGAAAACTGATCAGAAGGTTTTAACTTTCCTTATATATTTCTAACTTAGGGCTATCTTAACGGTTCGGCCTATGGAGGGCTTAGTGGTGGGCTTGGTAATCCGAGGCGTAGGAAACTTGGTGTTTTTGGCGTAGGGTTGCGTGAGAACTTAGTAACTTGGTGATTTGGCGAAATATTTCGTAACGTGGCTTTCTTGGCGCAATTTGGTATTTTCTTTTTGGGTAGCGAACTTGAAAATCGAGGTAAATAGGCAAAGGTTTGGTATAAAGGGTAAGGTCGAAAGTTATTAGTGGTGGTAAAGGTTGAAGGTTATTTGTTGTGTTTATTTGGCGTAGAGACTTAGTCGTTTTTGAAGTAGTAGTACCTGCAGTAGTACTGACTTAGCCGTTTTCCAACTTGCCGTACTTTAAGACTTCTAACAGTTAACCTCAACGTTTTTCTTCAAAAACTATTAATAAAAATTTCTTGGTATTTTCGATAACGATACTATCGCTACCTCTAAGCTACCGTAAAAAACTGATGTAGCCTAAAAGTCTTTTCTACTTGCTGCCGTAAAAAACGACATAATAGTAAAGGCCCTTCGTAAGAATCTTTCCTTTACTACAGCGGTCGTTTAACTTAAAGCGTAACCGAAAAGTATATTTTTCTTTGACTTAGTTTATCTATGCTTAACCTAATAAGCAGGAAAGCACTAATCAGTATTGGTAAGCCTTAAACATTACAACTTTGTAGATTCGATTAGTCTAAGTAACAGTAGTATTACGTGATTAGATAGTAAATGTATTGTTTTAGGTTTGGCAGACCGCTAGCTAGTTTGTACTGTAATTTGTATGGCCAATTTCTGAGCCCTTGCTCTAGAATAAAGTATAGCGTACTGCACTCGACTCACAATCAATGTGGTAAGTCCGCACAAAGCATTATACTTGCAGTATAGTCAGCTTTACTGTAAATAAAGCTAACCTACTATACTGCATGTAATACTATTCCAATAGTAATTCTGTTAAATAGGTTATTTACCAAATCCTAATAGGGTAATGAATAAGTAATGTTAAAAGTTAGATAATTTATAAATTTAATAAGAAATTCAAAATAAAAACCAAATTATTAACTTTTTTTATAATCGTATATAACTCTATACGCAGTGGTAACAATTTTCCCTTTTTATAGAATAATTTAAAGGCTTTTCTTAGCTTTAATTATACTTTATTACTTATGGAAAATTAATACCAATGATAGTTTTAGTCGTATCGTTTTTTACCTTAAAATTAATAATATCCATTATTCATTATACATCTCGTTACAAGTGTTTCCGTATAAAACAAATTTTTATTTATCGACAAGGTAAAATTATTATACAAATATTTACTAATACGGTAAGTTTAAATTCGAATAAATATTCATAAGGACTAACCTTTAAGGTACGTCAATAAATATTATTAATTTTTTGTTATAAGGTCGGTATAATATTAATTTAATATTATTTAGGATATTGAATGATAAAATAACGTAAAATTAACTTGATTAATCATTTTTTTGTTCTTATTCACGTATTTGTTGATGAATAATAAGTTATTATCATTATTAAACGTATTCTAAATCATTTTTACAAAGCTTACTAAAAGGATAACATAAACTTAATATCTTTATTTGAAATAATTTATTGTGGATAAGGCCAGTCGTGTAATAGGAATTATCAAATTAAAATAACTACCTATTTTTTCGTTATATACGTCGTATGGCCGGGAATTAGGAGTATTCGCTTAGAAGTTCTACATATAATCGGTATTAAAACATCAAAAAATTCCTTGTTAGATAACATGCAAAATATATATTTAAAATCATTATTGATAATACGACCATAAAGTTGATGTAAATTACATATATTGGTTCCTTAGGTATTTAAATAGATTTAAGGTAATTTAATGGATTTTAATTGTCGTTACGTAGCTTTTCGTAATATATGTAATTTTTAATTTATGCTTTTATCATCTTAAGTTTCCAATGAAAATTTACTCTATTTAGGGTAACTATTATTTTTTTAGGTCCGAAATATTATTTTTTATCGTATATATCGGCGAAAAGTTCCTCTACAAATATTATAGAAATTATAAGTTTTTTATAACTATTCGTATTACGATTATATAATAAGCTATTAACTAATCGATATTAATATCCTAACTTAAAGGTATTAAAAGGCATATCCTTATTGTTTTTAGTATTTGTGAAATCTTACAGGATTTCACGTTATACGGTATCCTTATAATAATCGTTTTAAAAAAGAAGTCGTATATCGTCGGGTATTTACGCTTTAACAAAGTATATTAACTAATTCACCATCAGTAACTCATTGAAAATTTAATCCAATACCAGTGTACAATTTTTATAAAGTTGTCGGTTTTCGTTAAAAGGTAAATAATTAAAGGTATTTAGTATCAAATTAAAGCGTCACAATAAATAAATTATATTTAAAAAGTATAAATTAATGTATACTAATACGTTGACCAATTATTAATTCAACTTATTTATAATTATCGTATTTAACGAAGTTTGGTTTTTAATACTTCGAGTAACTTTATAATCAGTAAAAATAATAATTGTGTTGTAATAATATTATATGCAGTACAGTAGATCAACTTTACTTACAGTAAAGTTGACTGTACTGCAAGTGTATTGCTTTGTGAAGACTTACCGCATTGAGCGTAAGTCGAGTGCAGTATGCTGCACTTCACTCTGGAGCACGAGCTAAGCAATTGGCCATAAAAATTACAGTGCAAACCGGCTAGCGGTCTGCCAAACCAGGAACAATGCATCCATTATCTGACCACGAAATACTACTGTTACTTCGACCAATAGAATCGATAATGTTGCAACTTCTAAGGCCTACTAACACTAATTAGTGCTTGCTTGACTATAGGTTAAGCACAAATAAGCTAAGTAGAAGAAGAATTTACTTTCTGGTTACGCTCTATGTTAAGAAAAGCGGCTAGGATAGAGGAAAGATTCTTTCGAAGGGCCTCTAATGCTGCGTCAGTTTTCAAAGCAGTAAGTAGAGAAAATTTCTAGGCTACACCGGTTTTCACGGAAACTTAGAGGTAGCGACGGTATCGCTATCGAAAACACCAAGAAATCTTCATTGATCTTTCTTGAAGACGTTGAGATTGACTGTCAGAAGTCTCAAAGTTCGGCAAGTTGGCAAACGGCTAAGTCAGTACTACTTCGAGTGCTACTACTACAAAAACAACTAAGTCCCTACGCTAAACAACCACAACAAACAACCCTTGACCTCTACCACTACCAACAAAAACCTCCGACCTTACTCTCTATACCAAACCTTTGCCTTAATTCACTCTTTTTCACTCCCCACGCCACGCCGATTGTCAAGTTCGCTGCTCCAAGCGAAAACATCAAACCGCGCTAAGAAAATCATGTTGTGCGACCTCTTGCTAAGTCGCCAAGTTCCCACACGACTTCACGCCAAAACACCAAGGTTCTTACGCTTGAAGATCACCAAGTCACTCGTTTCACACGCTCTATATATCCCCCACAAGTCAGAACGCAAAGATGTCCACTGTAAATACTCATTTTCAGGCTATTACCAACCCCTTCTGGAAAGAAGCAGTCAAAAACCTCGGATCAGTTTTCATCAAGTACTACAACTACGATCTTTGGGAACACGACGTCGATGAGGAATTAACCGAAAAACACTTAACTAACTTCGTCGGCTGTTTTATCTTGGAACATAACGGCAGTAAAGACCCTAAACGCGCTTTCCGTAAGTTTCGCAAATTTTTCGACGATTGGATTATTGACATGTAGAAAGCAGTCTAAAAGACCATTAAGTACAAGCTAAAAGCCGAGCTTAAACGCTAAGGTATCTACGTATTAAAAGTAAGCTCTACTAAACTGGCAAAAACCCTTTTCGAGTTGGTTTAACTGAAATAATATCTTTATGGCCCTGAATATTAAGACCTTAGAGGAAAAGGGAAAGGTGTTAAGGAACCTTACCGCCTTTACATGCGATCTAGGAGACCTCCTCTTTACTCTTAACCAATCTAGGCTTTTTTATACGTGAACGAAGAGCCCGTTAATCTGTTCGGCATACCAAAACCTCCACGTAATAACGCGGAGTACGCCTTTAACAGCAGAAGAGCACGCGAAACGAGGACTGCTAACGCGGCCAGAAGTATTGACGTCGGCGCTTTACACTAGTCAATTAATCAAAATCGTTAGGTATTTCAAAACCTACAAAACTCTATTGACTCTTAATACTACAATTGTCAAATACCTTAAAACCCCTTTCCTTTCGTACCTTACGTACGTAAACCAACTATAGGCCCTATCACAGGACTTTACCTGTCGGGTTAGGCAACTAGAAATTACCTTTAACACCGTGTTTCGAAAATTTTGAAACTTAAGCCGCTAAAAAAACACCAACAAAGCCTAGGATAATTATTGCGACCTACCTCCAAAACCTATTAGAATAGTTAAAATTAATTATAAGCTAATAACAGACTTCTTTAAAGTTTGGAATAATATAAAAAAGTATAACAAAAAGCCTTATAATCTTTTCGACACTAAAATAATATCTTTCCTAAATATTTACAAGTAGACAAAAGTACCTCTTTCTGGTTTTTATTTACTATTTCCTAAAATCTTTACAAGGCACGCTAGGGAATATTACCTAACCTTCCTAATAAACGATACTAGGTTCCGTAAAATTTACAATAATATAAAAGACCACTTCGAACACGACATCGACCTCGCATAATATTATATAAATTAGGCTATACGTGATAGACTATAATGATGTTAAAAAGAAAGAGGAGCAATTACCAATGTATATTTTTAATTAAATGCTCAATAATCTAGTAATATGCTAGAAAATAATAAGGAAGGCCTATATTGGCGAAACTATACTTTGCGAACAGGAATAGGTAACTATTACAAGCGTTAGTAAATTTGAATACGTCTTATAACACACAAATTCCATCTATAAAGGTTTTTTGAGCTAGTTACGTTCCTCGCTTACCACTGTAATGGCATGTATACTAAACTCGCTCGATATATATACCCAAGCCGGCAACTTCCTTAACATAAATAGGGAAGACCTTACGGTGGTTAACTATGTTAACCGTAAGCATTTACGCCTATAACGCCTACAATTAAACCTATTAACCTCGGTCCTAAATTAAAGGTAAAACCCACGTTAACGTTATTAAAATTTAGGCAAAATTATTAACCGTAAATACTATCGTCGTAATAGTAGTAAAAGATATTAAATCTATGGTAAAGCCGGTTATTAATTAACTCATAACCCTCTTGCCGAACAGAATAATAGGAAAATAATATACCACTTCCAATACATTATTACTTCAGAATAAGATTATTTAAATCAGGTTATAAATACTGAAGACAATAAGTTAATTAACGTTGCTAACGCTCCTAAATGAATAAAGTGACACGAAGATATTGCTTTCGGTATGGTAACCTAGTAAATAGCCGATTATGTCTTTTTATACTATTTAAGTGGTAAAAACCCTTACCTTTACCCTAATTATACCTTTAACCCTTTACATACCTTTAAACTTCGCGATAGTTATACGGACCATACGTTTTAAGGTATTATATTAAACACTAAGGCAATAAGGTACTTAATAGGAAGCTCTTCATAGTATATAACATTATAAAGAGAAAGAATTACAACTACTAAAATCGATCGTTACGATACTAGTAAAGCCAAAATTAGCTTTGGCTCAGGAAAACAATTATCTTTATTAGGGCTAATGGTAATTTAAACTATTATAAAAGTAATTACGTTTTATATCCTTAAGTTTCCTACCTACTTTTTACTTTACTTAAAACATATAAAGACTCTTTGCGTTAACGTGGGTATTAACGTAGACGAGCTGGTTAAAAACGGTTAAAAGTTTTCACTCGCCTTTAAATAAAGTTATTTATGGTTTTATTTCTAAGTTCCGGAAGTAGTGGTATTAAATCTAACGGAACCGGAAATACGCTAACTATACCGGTGTTTTAACCACCTAGTTATTAATAAGCTATATAAATTCCCAAAGTCTATAAGGTATAATAATGTGAAATACTTTGCCTTAAAAGTTATTGAAAGGCTTTGCCACTACTGCCCAACATATACCTAAGTTTCCCAAAGATTTAAGTTTATATTAAAAGACGATAAGGACTTTAATTGTAAGATTTTTATTAATATGGTTTACCTAGATAATAAGCCTGTTTTTTTACGTAGTTAACTTTGTAACTTTTTTTTATAAAACTAAGTTTTTAAAGTCCCTTTCGGTAAAGGATACGTAGGAAACGCCAAGGATATTATGAATTAATAAGTACCTAGGTTTACCTAACGTCTTCGTTTACGATACGGGTACCAACTTTGTGGCGACGAAATTCTACGAAAATGCTAAGATAATAGGTATTTAATATAAACAGATACTTGTAAAAACCTACTAAAGCATTAAAAAGATTAAAAGGGCATACGCCCTACTTTTCCGAGCGTATAATATCCTTACGTTGGAAATTGGAAGTTTTACGAATCCGGAGGCACGCTTATATATAGTAGTAAAAGACTTGAACGACATTGTGAGCCTTAACTACCTAGTGCTAACGCTACTAGTTTTTAAAGAGTACCCACGCCTAACGAATAAATCTCCGTCCTCAATAAGTACTTAAAAATGTACTGCAGTTTATAGCAAAGCTTCAAAGGAATTACGAAGAGAATTGATACGCTGCCAAGTTAATAATGCCCTTGACACCAAAAAGAAGCCTATAATAATCGACGTATTTAATTTACTACTATAAAGTGAAGTCCTCGTGTGGTAGGAGCAGGGCAAATGGAAAAGGCCATATAAGATATTAAATATTGCATACTCTAAAATAATTGTTAAAATTCCTAACGGTCCTATATTTTTCCGGATTATTTGGATTAAACCTTATATTATAATTACTAACGATAAAGACCCTTAAGTTAAACGATTGAGTTAACATAAATCTCCCCTACCAGTTATCGACAAGCCAATAAAACACTGCTGGCGTAAACGACCTCCGAAGAAAAGGAATGTTAAAAAAGAGAAATACATACCAGGTTGTATTTAAAACACTATTTAGGTAGATAGGAAAAGAAAGAATAATAAAGACTTGGTAATAAAACTTAGGATATAAAAAATCATGAAAATTTCCGGCAAACCTTTTGAGGAAAGCAATACAGTCGAAATCGACGGCCTATTAACCCAAAGCATAGTACAATTTATAATGAAGGCTAATTTAAACCTTTAAGACCCAAACATCATGATCTTCAAGTAGAAAATTATTCACGAAGTTAAAGGCAATATTGCAGGGTGACTTATAAAAAGTTACGGCTAATCGTTTAAAGATACAGCGATAAAGGCAAGGATTGGATCTTTACGTATTCGTGAACGATCCAAAATATCAGCTAACGCTTGATAGTCACTTTAATAATGGATTTGCTAACTAGAACTAATAACAAATTTATACTTAATAGCTGTAATATTACATAATCCTATATAAAGTTAAACGGATTTATAACGGATTATACTATTGGAACTATTATAGGAAATCTGTACCGTTTACCCACTAGGAATGGTAATGCAGTATTAAACCATTATATAAATTTGTTAAAGCGGCCGTCTACTAATTCCTAACCTACTAGTCGCACTTTAAGTTCCGGCTGGCGATAAAGTCTTTAATATACGATCCGTGTTCATTATTAACGTAAAAAAGAGACTTCGGCATAATAGGAATATAAACTAACGATACCTTTTTTGTCAGAACGGCTGGCTTTCTAATATAGAAATAATAAATAATCGAGGACTTCAAGTTTTGAAATTATAAACCGGTAATGACGTTTATAGAAAACAACCAACTTAACTTTAATAGATAGTCAATCCGCATACTTATTATTAATACCGGTTTAAGTTTCCGCTAAAAGAGCTAAGGCGTTATTTTTATTATAATCGACAAGACTAATAAGACTAGAGCTTAACGGTACTTAAAAAAACGTGTACGGGATAGTTATATTGCCACCCTATGCCAACCTAAAGCTTTATAGGACCTATTCATTACGGCACAAGTACAAATACGAATAGACAAAGACTTTAATCGACTAAACAAAAGGCTAGAGTAATAAATGCGAAACTTAGACCATGGGATTAACATGGTGTTAATCGACCTTTTAAAGGCTAATTTAATAATCTTTACAGACGAGTCCTTTACAAATAACACCGAATTATTTTTACAAATCGGTTTTCTGATAACCCTTATCAACGAAGATAGGCTAGAATATTAGTTTAACATTACCAGTAACCTGATTTACAAAACCTCCATTAAGTATAAAAGGATTATACAAAACGTGCTGGCTTTAGAGGTTTACGGTACAATAACGGGCTTTAACATAGGTATAACATTATGAGAAACCCTTAACTTTATTACTAGGCAGTTAAAGATTCCCTTTATTCCGGTGGTAATTTGTACTAATTTAGGGAGTCTCTTCGAGTGCCTATTAAAGCTCGAAGCTATTAGCGAAAAACTCCTGATAATCGACGTAATGGCACTTCACGAAACCTACGAAGGGAGAGAGATTAAAGGGTTCCGATAAATCGATGGCAAAGATAATCCTACAAATGCCATAATAAAGGCCACGCCAAACAAAACACTAAAAAGGTTTATGGATGACAACAGACTGACTATACCTATTGAGGAATACATGAATATACCGCCTGGAAAGCCCAGATCACGTAACGGTAAACAAGGATGTGCTGGCAGACTGGAAAACTGCTAGGGGATTGGGATTAATGATAGCAATCTATTTTAATGGTATAGTTGAAGTTGCGAAAGGCTATAGCGAAAGAATTTTTTATGGGAGTTAATAAACTAGGACCTTGGAGTAATGGAGCAATTGAGTTTAAATGGGATTAATTTGCGTGTAATGGAGTGTAATTTAGTATGAGAATCAACTGAAATTGATAGGGGTCTGGCTAGTTGACGAGAAGGTAATTCAATGGCGACCGGAAAAAATTGGTTAGCTATACTGGCGTGCGCGCACAAACTAAAAAGCCGCCAGGGTTAGAATAATATTACGTGTAATACAATAGATTAACTTTACTTATACTAAAGTTGACTATACTGCAAGTTTATTGCTTTGTAGAGACTTACCGTATTGAGTGTAAGTTGAGTATAGTACGCTGTACTTTACTTTAGGGTACAAGCTAAGCAATGGACTATACAAATTACAGTGCAGACCGGCTAGCGGTCTGTCAAACCTAGAACAATACATCTATCATCTGATTACTATAATATTACTATTACTTTGACTAATCGAATCGACAATATTGTAACGTCTAAGACCTACTAATACTGATTAGTGATTTCCTACTAGTTTAAGCACAGAAAAGCTAAGTAAAATAAAAAGCTACTTTCCGAATACGCTCTAAGTTAAATTACAGTTGGGGTAGAGGAAAGATTCCTGCCCAGGGCCTCTATTGCTGCGTTAGTTTTTACGGCAGTTTAGAAGTAAAGATGGTATCATTATCGAAAACACTAAGAAATCTTTATTAATCCTTTTTGAAGACGTTAAGATTGACTATCCGAAGTCGCAAAGTTTGGCAAGTTAGCAAACGGCTAAGTCAGTACTACTGCGGATACTACTACTGCAGAAAAACGACTAAGTCCCTACGCCAAACAACTATAATAAACAAATTTCACCCTTCACCTATATCCTCTACTAACAACGATCTCTGACCTTATCTTTTACATCAAACCTTTGCCCTACTTTAATTTTTTTACTCCCTCAATTATTTTGATCCTTAAGTTTTCTACCCTAAGCGGAAACGCTAAGTTGCGCTGAGAAAGCCATATCGCGCGACCTCACGCCAAGTCGCCAAGTCGCTAAGTTCCTACAAGACTCTATGTCAAAAAAACAAGTCCCTATGCCCAAGATCACAAAGTCCCTCGCCATATATATCCTCTACAAGTTAAACTACCAAGATGGCTTCAAATCAGGAATATATAAAGAAAGTTAAAAACCTTAGATTAGTTTTCTTCAAGTTTTACGATAAACAACTCTGGATAACGAACGTTGACCAAACCTCTGATAAAGCTTATTTGACTAACTATGTCGGCCAGTACATCCTTAAAACAGATTTCAGCGAAAATTGCAGCCGCGATGCTCGCGCTTTTCAAGACTTTCGCGAGTTTTTTAGCCACTGGACTCCTGATATATGGAAGATAATCCAATACTCGGTTAAGATCAAGCTAAAGAAAAAGGTTACACGTTGTGGTATCTATATTTCTGATCAGACACAAGTGGGACTAACAAAAACCTTTGTTAAAATGACCCAATATGAAGATTACCCCTAAGACCCTAATTAACAAGACCTTTAAAATGAGGGAAAAGACGTTAAAGAATCCCAATACCTATACATACGTTTTGAAAGACCACTAACCTATCTTCAGCTAAATTAAGCCTTTTTACGCGCTGGCAATAAGGAACCTGTTTAACTGATAGGCAATTTAATACCTTTACGTAATAGCGCGAAGTACGTTTTTAGTGGCGGCAGAACACAAGAAGCAGCGGCTATCAACGCGGCCAGAGGTATTGACGTTGGCGCTTTATACTAGTTAATTAAGTAAGATGGTCAATCCTCCCAAAACCTCTAATTACACATCGTCCCTTAGCAATTTAATCGCCAAAACCCTTAAAAACCTTTTCCTTTTAGATTCTCTTACGTACGTGAACCTACTACCAGTCTTATCATAAAACTTTATCCTTTGGTCTAAGCGACTGGCAATTACCTTTAACACCGTGTTTTGGAAGCCCTAAAAATTAAACCACTAGGAAATATCATTTAAGGCTAGGATGATTATCGCGACCTTTTACTAAGACCTATTAAAATGGTTAATATTAATTACAAACTTATAACGGACTTCGTTGAGATCTAAAACTATATAAAAAAGTATAACGAAAAGCCCAGTAACCTTTTCGATATCAAGATAATATCTTTCCTAAATATTTGTAAGTGGATAAAGGTCTTACCTCTTGGTTTTCATTTAGTATTTTCCGAAATATTTACAGGTTACGTTAAAAACTATTACTTAACCATTTTAATAAGCGTTACCACGTTTCGTGATATTTACGATGGTATAAAAGGCTACTTCGAGAACGACGTCCACCTCGCATAATACCATACAAACTGGGCTGCTATAAGGTAGACTATAATAATGGCAAAGAAAAAAGACGAGGAATTACCAATGGATATTTTAATTCAATGTTCAATAAGTTGATAATGTATTAAAAAGCATTTGCGAGCAGGTACAGATAACAGTTAGGGGTATTAACGAGTTAAAATACGTCTTATAACGCCCAGATACCATCTGTTAAGACTTCTTTAGTTAGTTACGTTCCTTGTTTGCCATAGTAATAATACGTATACCAAACTCGCTTGGTATATAACCCTAAGCCCGCAACTTCTTTAACGTGGATAAAGAAGACTTTGCGGTAGTTAATTACATTAACCGTAAATACGGATGACCTTAACGCCTAAGGTTAGGCTTATCGACCTCGGTCCTGAATTATGAGTAGCGCCCACATTGGCGTTAATAAGATACAGGTGGACCTGTTAACCGCCAGTACTATCGTTATAATAGTAGTAAAAAAGTCGGATTTGTGGCAAAACTAGTTATTAGTTAATTGGGTACAACCCTACCGAGCGAAACAATAGAAAAGTAATATATTACCTCTAGTATCCTACTCCTTTCAAATAAAAATACCTAAATTACGTCATAAAATTTGAGGGGGATAAGCCTATTAATGATAATGCCCCTAAGCAGATTAAGTGGTACAAAGATATTACTTTTGGTAAGATAGCCCAGTAATTAGCAGATTATGCTTTTTTGTACCATTTGGGTAGTAAAAATCTACCTGTTCCCTAACTATGCCCCTAATTCCTTATATACTTTTAACCTCAACAATTGTTACGCGGATTATACGTTTCAGGGTATTATACAAAACACAAGAACAATAAGGTATTTAATAGGAGGTTATTTGCAGTACGTGATATTACGGAGGAAAAGTACTACAGCCACTAAAATCAATTGTTACGATACGGATAAAGCCAAAGTTGGCTTTATCCTAGGCGAATAACTATCGTTACTAGGGATAGCGGTAGTTTCAATTATTATAGAAGCAATTAAGTTTTACATACTTAAGTTTTTTACCTCTTTTCTACTTTGTTTAAAGGATATAAAGACTTTGAGCGTTAACATGACTGTTAACATAAACGAATTGATGAAAAACAACTAAAGTTTTTTACTCGCCTTTAAGTGAGGGTACTTATAGTTTTATTTTTAAGGTCCATAAGCAGTACTGTTAAATCTGAAAAAGCCGGAGATACGTTCATTATAACGGTGTTTTAATTACCCAACTGTTAATAGACTATATAATTTTTTTAAGTCCGTAAGGCATAATAATATGGAATACTTTACCTTCAAAGCTATTAAAAGGTTTTATTATTATTACTAAATGTATAGCTAAGCCCTCCGGAAATTTAAATTTATATTGAAAAAATTAAGGACTTTAAGTACGAAATCTTCATTAATGTATTTTACTTAGATATCAAACCTATTTTTTATGTCGTTAACTCCATAACATTTTTTTACGAAGCCAAATTTCTAAAAAAAAAAGAATTGTCAAAGTATACGTGGGAAACTTTAAGGATGTTATAAATTAACACGTAATTGGGTTTACCTAACGTCATTGTTCGTGATATAGGTACCAACTTTACGGCGGCGGAATTCTAAAAAGATACTAAGATAATAGATATTTAGTATAAACAGGTACTTATAAAATTCTATTAATGCATTGGGAAAGTTAAAAGGGTATACGACCTAATCTTCCGAGCATATAATATCCTTACGTTAGAGATTGGAATCTTTACAAATCCGAAGGCACGTTTACAAATGGTAGTTAAAGGCCTTAATAACACCGTGGACCCTAATGACTTAATGCCAACGCTTCTAGTTTTTAAGACGTACCCACACCTGCCGAGTAAATCTCCGCCTTCGGCAAGTACTTAAAAACGTGTTACGGCCAATAGCAAAACTTTAAAGGAACTACAAAGGGAATCGGCAGGCCGCCAAATTAATAACGCTCTTAACACTAAAAACGGTACCTTAACGATCGACGTATTTACTTTACCATTATAAATTGAAGTCCTCGTATAGTGAGAGTCAGGTAAATGGGAAGGCTTATATAAGATATTAAGTATTATAAAATTTAAAATAGTTATTAAAAGTGTTAACGGCTTTATATCTTTCTCAATTACTCATATTAAGCTTTAAATTAGGGGTACTAAAGATAAGGACCCTTTAACCTCCTAAATAAAACGACCAAGCTAATATAAACCTTCTTTACCCATTATTAATAAGCTGATAAAACTCTGTCAGCATGGACGACCCCTGAAAATGAAAAAGGGAAACATTAAAGGAGAAATATATATCGGGCCATATTTACAATACTGTTTAGGTAAATAGGAAAAAAAAAGGATAATGAAAACTTACTAGTGAAATTTAGGGTATAAAATTTATTAATATTTTTGGCAACCCTTTTAAGGAAAACGATAAGGTTGAAATCAACGTCTTATTAATTTGAGGTATTATACAATTTATACCGAAAACCGACTTTAATCTAAAACTTACACATTACGATCTTTAGGTCGAAAATCATCTACGATGTTAAAGGTAAAACTACGGGGTGGTCTTACGAAAAGTCACGACTAATCGTTTAAGGATACGACGATAAAGATAAAGATTGGATCTTTACGCAATCGCCAACTATTTAAAAAATTAGCTAATGTTTAGTAGTTACTTTGGTACTAGATCTAAAGGGAATTTTACACTTAATAGTCGTAACATTATATAAGCATATACATAGTTAGAAATAGATTTACAAAGGATTGTATCATTGGAACTACCGTAGGAACTACGTGTCGTCTACCTTCTAAAAAAGGTAATACGGTATATAAAACCACTATATGGACTAGCTGAATTAGGTGCTTACTGGTTACCCACCTATTAATTGAACTTTAAATTCTATTTGGCGATAAAGTCTTTAATATACAATCCGTACTTATTAGTAATATAAAAAAAAGACTTCAGCATAGTAGGTATATAAATTAATGATACCCTTTTCGTCAGAATAGCTGGCTTTATAGCACTAAAACAGTAAGCGATCAAAAACTACAAATTCTAGAATTACAATCCGGTACAACGCTAATGGAAAACAATTAACTTGAATTTAATAAATCGTTAATCCGTATACAAAGTATTAATACCAGCCCAAACTTTCGCTAAAAAGATCCTGAAGTTATTTTTACCACAATTAATAAGATTAATAAGGCTAGGGCTTAACGTTATTTGGAATATCGTATACGGAGTAATTATATTTCCACCCTATGTTAACCAGAAGCCTTATACTATTTATCTTTTATAATATCAATATAAACACTAACGTATAAAGATTTTAATAGATTAAATAAGAGGTTGTAGTGGCAGATGCGAAATATAAACCGCGAAATTAATATAATGCTAATCGACCTTTTAAAAACCAAGCTGATACTCTTTACAGACGGGTATTTTACAAATAACACCGATTTATCTTTATAAATCAGCTAATTAATAACCCTTCTTAACAAAGATAGGTAACAAGATCAATTCAATATCATCAGTAATCTAATTTACTGGTCTTTCGTCAAGTATAAAAGGATTACACGAAGCGTACTGGTATCGGAAGTTTATAATATGATGACGGGATTTAATATAGGTATAGTACTGTGGAAGACCCTTAACCATATTACCAGGCAGCTACGAATTCCTCCTGTCCCAGTCGTAATTTGTAACGACTTAAAAAGCCTTTTCGAATGCATTTCAAAACTCGAAACTACCAGTAAAAAGCACCTGATAATCGACGTAATAATACTCCGCGAAGCCTACGAGGAGAGGGAGAATGAGGAGTTCCGATAAATCGATAACAAAGATAATTCTGTTAATACCATAAGGAAAACATCGTTAAAAAAAACCCTAAAAAGGTTTATAGATAGTAATAAACTGATTGTACGAATCGAGGGCTACGTGGATAAGCCACCCAGAAAGTCCAAGTTATGTAACGACGGACATGGATATGTTGGAAAACTAAAAGATTGCCTGGGGATCAATAATGGTGATCTATTTAAGTAATATAGTTAAAGTAAAGGCTTACGAAAATTTGTGGCGGAAGAACTTTTTGTTAAAGGCGATAAACGTGGACCTTAGGGGCAACGGCATAATTGAGGCCAAATGAGGTCAAATTGCATGCAATCGGGTGCAATTTAGTATGGGATTCAACTGAAATTAACAGGGGTCTAACCAGTTGACGGGGAGGCAATTCAGTGGCAACCGGAAAAGATTGGTCTGTCATACTAGCGTACGCGTACAAACTAAAAAGCCACCAGTGTTGGAAAAGTATTATATATAGTACAATAGGTCAAATTTACTTACAAGTAAAGTTAACTGTACTGCAAGTTGACTGACTGTATTGCTTTGTGCGAACTTGCCGCATTGGGTGTAAGTCGAGTGTAGTACGCTGTACTTTAATTGAGGGCACGAGCTAAGCAATTGTCTATATAAATTACAGTGCAGACCGGCTGGCGGTCTGCCAAACCTAGAATAATACATCTACCATCTGACTACTGCAATACTACTGATACTTCGGCTAATCGAATCGACAAAGTTGCGACGTATAAGGCCTACCAACATCAACGATAGTTTTCATCGTATCGTTTTTTTACCTTAACATTAATAATATTCATTATTAATTATACATTTCGTCGCAAGTGTTTCCGTATAAAACGAATTTCTATACATTAACGAGGTAAAATTATTATAAAAACATTTACTAGTACCGTAAACTTAAATTTGAATAAATATTCTTAAGGAATAACCTTTCATTCACGTAAGTAAATATTTTAAAGGTTTTATTATAAGGCCAGTATAATATTATTTTGATATTATTTAGAATATTCGACGACAAAATAACGTAAAATTAAATTAATTTCATTTTATTTACCTATTTCTTTATAGATACTAAGTTGTTATTATTATTAAACATATTTTAAATTCTTTTCACAAACCTTATTAAAAGGCTAACATAAATTTTATTTCGTTTTTTAAAATAATTCGTTATAAATAAGGCTATTCGTATAATAGAAATTGTTACATTAAATCAACTACTTAATTTTTTACTATATACGTTGTATAGCTAGGAATTAGGAGTATTCGTTTTGAATTTTTACATATAATAGGTATTGTAATATCGAAAGATTACTTATTAAGTAGTATCTAAAGCATATCATTAAAAGGTACTATTAATAATACGACTATAAAGTTTATGTAAATTATATATATTGATTCCTTGGGTATTTAAATATGGTTCAAGTAATTGAATGGATTTTTGTCATCGTTATGTAGCTTTTTATAATATTTTTAATTTCTAATGTATACTTTTATAAGTTTACGTTTGTAAAAAAAATACTTCATTTAAGGTAATTATCATTTTTAAGTTGGAAATAGTATTTTTTATCATATAACTTAGCGAAAAATTCTTATACGAGTATTATAGGACTGACGAGTTTTTTAGAACTATTTGTGTCGCGATTATATAATAAACGATTAACTAATCGAAAGAAATATTGAAACTTAAAAGTATTAAAAGGTATTGTTGGTAGGCCTTAAACATTACAATGTTGTCGATTCGATTGGTTCAAGTAATAGTAGTATTACGTGGTCAGATGGTAGATGTATTGTTTTAGGTTTGGCAGACCGCTAGTCAGTCTGCACTGTGATTTGTATGGCCAATTTCTTGGCCCGTACCCTAGAGTAAAGTATAGCGTACTACACTCAACTTACACCCAATGCTGTAAGTCTTCACAAATCAATACACTTGTAGTACAGTCAACTTTACTGTAAGTAACGTTGACCTATTATACTACATGTAATATTATTCTAACACTGGCGGCTTTTTAGTTTGTGCGCGCATGCCAGTGTGGTTAACCAATCTTTTCCGTTTACCACAGAATTGCCTCCTCATTAACTGATCAGACTCCTATCAATTCCAGTTTACTTCCATACTGAATTATACCCAATTAAATGCAAATTGACTCCATTTGACCTTAATTGCTCCGTTGCTCCAAGGTCTAAGTTTATTAACTCACAAAAAGTTCTTTCGTCACAGCCTTTCGTAACTTTAACTATGCCACTTAAACAAGTCGTTATTATCAATCCCTTAATAGTTTTACAGTCTGCTATCATATTCTTATTCGCCTTCACATTATCTGGGATTTCCGGGTGGTCTATTCATGTAGCCTTTAATATGTATAGTCAGCTTATTGCTATTTATAAACCTTTCCAGGGCTTTGTTTGATATGGCCTTCGTTATAGCATCTGTAGAATTATCTTTGCCATCGATCTATCGAAATTTCTTAATCTCCCTTCCTTCGTAGGCTTTGCAGAATGCTATTACATTGATTATTAGACGCTTTTTACCAATGGTTCCGAGCTTTAATAAGTATTCTAAAAGACTCCTTAAGTTGGTATAGATTACCACCAGGATAAGAGGAATCTGTAGTTGCCTGTTAATGTGGTTAAGGGTCTCCTAAAGTGTTATTCCCACGTTAAAGTCCTCTATTATACCATAAACCTATAAAGTCAACACGTTTCTTATAATCCTTTTATATTTAACGGAGGTCCAGTAAATCAGATTACTGGTAATACTAAACTTGTTTTCCTGCCAATTTTTATTAATGAATATTATGAGAAATCTGATTTGTAAAGACAAGTTGGTATTATTTGTAAATCACCCGTCCGTAAAAACCATTAGCTAAACCTTTTAAAGGTAGATTAACACTATATTAATACCGTGGTTTAGGTTTCGAATATATTATTTTTATCTTTCATTCAATCGATTAAAATCTTTATCCGTTGGTATTTGTACTTATACCGTAATGGATAAATCGTAAAAGGTTTTCGGTTAACATAAGGTGGTAATATAAATACCCTGTACACGTTATTTTAAGTAATGTTAAACCCTAGATTTATCAATCTTATCGATTGTAATAAAGATAGCGCCCTAGCCTTTTTAACACAGGCTTTAGTCGGTATTAACACCAAGTATACGAATTAACGATTTATTAAAGTCGAATTGGTTATTTTCTATCAACATCGTTATCGGCTAATAATTTAAAAATTCAAAGTCTTTAATTGCTTGTTATTTCAATACTATAAAGCTAGCCGTTTCAAAGAAAAAGGTATCCTTAATTTACATACCCATTTTACCGAAGTCGTTTTCTTACGTTACGAATAAATACGAATCGTATATCAAGAACTTAATCGTTAAACAGGATTTAAAGTGCGACTAGTAAATTAAAAACCAGTAAATACTTACTTTAACTAATTTAGATAGTGGTTTAACATATTGTATTACCGTTTATAAAGGGTAGATAACACGTAGCTCCTATAATAATTTTAGTAATATAATTCTTTACAGATTCATTACTCATTATATATATGTTCACGAAATATTACGGTTATTAAGTGTAAAGTTGCCTTTAAATTTGGCTAATAAGCTTATTACCAAGACAATTACCAAACGTTAACTGATTTTTTGAATCGTTAGAGACCATGTAAAAATCTAATTTTTACCTTCATTATCATATCCTCATGCGATTAGTCATAACTTTTCGTACGGCCATCCCGTAATCTTACTCTTAATATTATAAATGATCCTCGACCTGAAAATCGAGATATTCGGGTTTAAAATGATAAAGTTAACCTTTAGCATAAATTATACTATATTTCGAGTCAATAAACCGTCGATTTCGACCTTGTTACTTTCATCAAATGGTTTACCGATAGGTTTAATAATCTCTTATACCCTGGGTTTTATTATTAAGTTTTTGTTATCCTTTTCTTTTTTACTTACCTAAGTAGTATTGTAAATACGATCCGATGTATATTCCTTTTCTTTTACGTTTTCCTTTTTATTCAAAGGTTATCCGTGCTGACGTCTCTTTATAGGCTTATTAATAACAAGTAAAGGATGGTTGTATTAACTCGATCGTTTTATTTATAGGGTTTAAAGGTATTTATCTTTAGTATCCCTAATATAAGGCTCAACCTTGGTAATTCGAAAAGATATAAAAGCGTTAGTATTTTAAATAACCTCTTTAAAGTTTACGATACTTAATATTTTATACGGCCCCTCCTATTTACCTGGCTCTCGCTATACGAGGACTTTACTTAGTAATAGCAAACCAAGAACGTCGATTATTATAAGCCCGTTTCTGGTGTTAAAAGCGTTATTAACTTGACGGCGTACCGATTTTCTTCGTAGTTTCCTTAACGCTTTTCTATAAGCCGTAACATGTTTTTAAGTACTTACCGAAGGCGGAGATTCACTCGTTAAACGTAGGTATACTCTAAAGTCCAATAGTGTTGATACTAGGCCGTTAAGACCCACGGTATCATTTAATCCCTTAACTAATATTTTTAAAAGTACCTCCGGATCCCTAAAACTTTTAATCTCCAACGTAAAAATACTATACCTTCGGAGAAATAAAGCGTATACCCTTTTAATCTTCCCAATACTTTAGTAAGCTTTTATAAGTAACTATTTGAACTAAATACCTATTATTTTAGATTTTTTTTGAAAATTTCCCGCCGTAAAGTTGGTACTAATATTGTAGACGACGACGTTAGGTAGACCCAGGTACGTGTTAATTTATAGTATTCTTTATATTTTCCACGTATCCTTTGCCGAATGGGACTTTACAAACCTAGTTATGTCAAAAAAAGTTATGGAGTTAATACGTAAAAAACAGGCTTGCTATTCAAGTAAAACACATTAATAAAGATCCTATAATTCAATTTCTTATCGTCTTTTAGTGTAAACTTGAATTTCTGGGGGGCTTGAGTATATGTTTAGTAGTAGTAGCAAAGCTTTTGAACAACTTTTAGGGCAAAGTATTCTATATCGTTACATCTTACGGACTTTAAGACCTTATATAGCCTGTTAACAGCTAGGTGATTAAAGCGCCGATATAATTAACGTATCTCCAGCTCCTTCAGGTTTAACATTATTACTTCCGGGCCTTAAAAATAAAATCATAAATACCCATATTTCAAGGCGAATAAAAACCTTTAGCTGTTTTTGACCAATTCGTTTACGTTAACATCCACATTAATGCTACGGGTTTTTATATCCTTTAAGCAAAGTATGAAAAGGGTAGGAGACTTAAGGATATGAAACGTAATTACTCCTATAATAGTTTAAATTACTGTTGTTTCTAGTAACGATAGTTATTCGCCTAGGCAAAAGTCCACTTTAGCTTTGCCAATATCGTAACAATGAATCTTAATAGTTATAATATTTTCCCTTCGCAATTCCATATATTGCGAATAGCCCCCTATTTAATACCTTACCATCCTAGTGTCTCGCATAATACCTTAAAAAAGTATCCGCGTAACAATTGTAAAGGTTAAAGTATATAAAGGGTTAAGGGTATAGTTAAGGCAAATTTAAGGGTTTTTACCACCTAAACGGTATAAAAAGATATAGTCGGCTAATTACTAGGCTACCGTGGTAAAAGCAGTATTTTCGTGTCATTTAATCTATTTAAGAGCGTCAACGACATCAGTTAGCTTATTGCCTTTAGTATTTATAACCCAGTCCAAATAATTTCATTCTGAAGCAGTAGAGTATTGGATGTAATACGCTGCTTTTCTGTTGTTTCGTTCGGCAGCGAAAGTAGCGAGTTAATTAATAACCGGAATTACTATATATTCAATATCTATTACCATTGTTACGATGATAGTGCTTGCGGTTAATAGGTCTGTTAAAATCTTATTAGCGTTAACGTGGGTATTACTTCCAGTTTAGGTTAGGAGTAAATAAACCTAACTCTAAACGTTGTGAGCACCCGTACTTACAGTTAACTTAATTAACTACTGTAAGGTCTTCCTTATCTACGTTAGGGAAATTGCCGGCTTCGAAATATATACCGAACGAGTTTGGTATACGTTCCATTATGGTGGTAAACGAGGAACTTAACTAGCTAAAAAAGTCTTTACAAGTGGCATCTGGGCGTTATAAAACATATTCGAATTTACTAACGCCCGTAATAGCTACCCGTACCTATTCGCAAAGTGTGGTTTTACCAGCGTATGCCTTTCCTATTACCTTTTAATATATTATCAGCTTATTAAGCATTGAATTAAAAACATTTATTAGTAATTTTTCTTTTTTCTTCTTTGTTATTATTATAGTCCACCGCGTGGTGGCCCAATCTTTATAATATTGCGTAAGGTGAAAGTTGTACTTAAAGTAGCCCATTATACCATCTTAAATCTCGCGGAATATAGTAGCGTTCGTCAAGAAGATTAAGTAATAGTTTTTAACGTAACTGATAAGGATTTTGGGAAATAGTAAGTAAAAACCAGAAGGTAGGACCTTTATCTACTTATAAATATTTAGAAAAGACATCATCTTGATGTCGAAAAAGTTGTAAGGTTTTCCGTCATACTTTTCTATATTATTACAAATCATGGCGAAGTCCGTTATCAGCTTATAATTAATATTAACCATTTTAACATTTTTTAAAAGAAAATCTCGATAATTATCCTAAACTTGGTTGGTATTTCCTGGAAGTTTAAATTTTAAAGGTTTCAAGTCCTGGTATTAAGGGTAATTGCCAGTCGCTTGGCCCAAGGGATAAAATCCTGTGGTAGGACCTATGGTCGGCTCTCGTACGTAGGAAAGTTTAAAGGGAAAGTATTCTTAAGGTGTTTAGCAATTGTATTGCTAAGGATCGATGAGACCTTATAGGTTTTAAAAGACCTGACGATTTTTCTGAATTAACTAATATAAAGCGCAGACATCAATACCTTTAGCCGTATTGGCAGCCCTCGCTTCGCTTACTCTTCCGCCGCTAAGGGCGTACTCCGCGCTATTATGTAGGGGTACTAAACCTCTGAACAAGTTAACAGGTTCCTTATCGTTAGTATATGAAAAGGCTTAACTTAGCTAAGATTAAAGGGAAGGTCCTTTAAATCGCGTGTAGGGGTGGTAAGATTTTTTTAACACTCTTTCCTTTAGGTCGTGGGTTTTAAGCGCATTCTCTTAATTGGGCTAAGTTTAACAAACTTGCTTCCAGCCTTGTAAAGCTCTTTTCAAACACGTAAATCCCACGAAGTTCAAGTTATTCCTTTAATTTAAACTGAACGGTCTTCTAAACTCTCTTCTACATGTCCATAATCCAATCTTCGAAAAACTTACGGTATTTGCGAAAGGCACGTTTACCGCGGTCAAATTCTTTGCCGCCGTTTTATTTAATATTATAGCAGCCGACGAAGTTAGTGAGGCATTTCTCTATTAATTATTCATTAATATTCATTCTCCATAAGTTATCGTTGTAAAACTTGATAAAAATAGATCCTAATGCATCAATTTTGTCTATAAATACCTAACTTAAAGCTATTTTAACGTTTTTGTCGGTAGGGGATATGGTGGAGCGTATAAGGTTTAACTTGGTGATCTTGGGCGTAGAGTTTTGGTGTTTAGACGTGAAGTCGGGTAGGAATTTGGCGATTCGGTGTAGAGTCATATGATGTAGCTTTCTTGACGTGACTTGATGTTTTCGCTAAAAGCAGCAAACTTGACGATTAAAGTAACGTGGGGAGTAAAGAAAATTAATTAAGGCAAAGGTTTAATGCAAAAAATAAAGTTGGAGGTCGTTGTTAGTATAGGTTAAAGGCGAAGGGTAGTGGTAAAGGGCGAAGGTTATTTGTTGTAAGCTGTGGGACTTAGTTGTTTTTCTGCAGTAATAGTACTCGTAGCAATACTGACTTAGCCGTTTGCCAACTTGTCGTTTAAGACTTTTAGTGGTCAATCATAACGCTCTTCAAGAAGGATTAATAAAAATTTCTTAGTGTTTACGATAACGATACCGTCGCTACCTCTATTCTTCTATAAAAACTGCCTCAGGCTAGAAGTCTTTTCTACTCACTACCGTAAAAATCAACGAAGCAGTAAAGGCCCTTTATAAGAATCTTTCCTCTACCCTAGACGCCATTGTTTGACGTAAAGCGTAACCGGAAAGTAGCTTTTTCATCTACTTAGCTTATCTGTACTTAACCTAATATGCAGGCAAACAATGATCAGTATTGGTAGGCCTTAGACGTTGCAACGTTGTCGATTCTATTAGTCGAAGTAACAGTAGTATTGTGTGGTCCTATGGTGAATGTATTGTTCTAGGTTTGGCAGACTGCTAGCCGGTTTTCACTGTAATTTGTATGGACAATTGCATGGCCCGTGCCCTAGAGTGATGTTCAGCATACTGCACTCAACTTACACCCAATGCTGTAAGTCTCCACAAAGCAATACACTTGCAGTATAGTCAACTTTACTATAGGTAAAATTAACCTACTGTACTAAATTTAATATTATTATAACAGGTATATCCTTATCATTTTTATTAGTTTCTAAATCTTACAGGATTCCACGTTATACAGCATCCTTATACTAACCGGTTTTAAAAACAAAGTCTTATATAGTCAGATATTTACACTTTACTAAGGTATATGATTTAATTTACTATCGGTAATTTATTAAATATTTTATCCAATACCGGTATATCATTCTAATAAAGGTATCGGTTTTAGTTAAAAGGTAAATAACTAAAGATATTTGATATTAAATTTAAACGTCGTGATAAATAAACTATATTGAAAAAGTATAAATTAAGGTAAATTAGTACGTTAACTAGTCTTTAATTTACCTTAATTATAATTATCGAATTTAACGTTAATTTATAATACTCCGAGTAACTTTATGATCAGTAAAACATAATAATTAGTGAAAGGTTGTTAACTAAAGTTATACGTAGGAGTTCATATACTTTTATAAAATACGTAACATCATATTTTCAAAACCTAAAATTAAATTTTACTAGAGTTAGGCGGCGAATGAAAAACATTATTGATTTGATAACAATCACTAAAATAGGTTATCCCCATTACTAAAGATAGCTCTTTTAAAAGTAAATATCAAATTCTCGTTTAAAACTTTCGTAAATTTAAAAAAATAATTATCGTATTAAATTTGAGTAATATAATTTAAGTTATCTATATTAATAATTTAATGTAATCTTTAATAATTACTATTATTTAGATGTTCGGTAAATAAGTATAAATTACACACGTAAAAAGATAATTGGCGTATTAAATCTGGGTATTATAATTTAAGTTATCTATATAAATAAGTTAATGTAATTTTTAAATATTACTATTATTTAGACGTTGGATAAGTAAGTGTAAATTAAGTTTGATTTAGTTCTTATTTTCGATTGCCGACTTTAAATTATCTTTATATTTTCCCTTTTATTAATAAATCATTTTTATATTTTTCAAGTAAATCTAATTATTAGGGGTAATATAGTATTATTAGGGGTAATATAGTATTATTAGGGGTAATATAGTATTATTAGGGGTAATATAGTATTATTAGGGGTAATATAGTATTATTAGGGGTAATATAGTATTATTCGATTTAAAGCCCCTATTACCATAAAGTATATTTCTAAGGCTTTTATATTACGATGAAAGAAACGATTTTGAAAACCGTAAAGTCTTTTTAATAGTTAAAAATACGAAAATGTTTACGTAAAATCCCAAAGTATTTACTAATTAAAAGTTAACATAAGATTTATCTGTCGATAAAGCGACGCCTTCATTAGTTGAAAACTTCAATATCACCTCAAAATAAGTAAGTTATTTTTCAAACGTATTGAAAATAATAATATAGTTGATAAAAGTACGATAAAAATGCTGAAATTCCTTTAATATTCGATTCATAAAACGTTAGGCGTAAAATAAAGAATTACAAAAACCTATAAAATAAAATTCATTTCGTTCGAATGCGCGGTAACTAACGAAAGTAAATAGGTTACAAAAATCTAAATATAATGAAAGTAAAAAGAAAAAAGTAAAAACTTTTATAATAGTAATCCATTTTTTTCCGCGATTCAATTCAATAATATATTTTTATAAAGGTAATAAACCAAAGTATAAAAGCGTGTATTTATTGGGTTATCGTAAATTTACTATTCATTAGCCTTTATTTACTTTTGATATAGTTTTCCGTATTACCAATATCGGTAATATAAATTGCGAAAAATCGTGAAAGAATTTCATACGTTATTATTCGTAACAAGTATCGAATTGTTGATCAAAAAGTTTTCTATTTCGCTTAAATATAAGATAGGTATAATGGTTAGGTTTATTATATTACCAACCGTTAATCAATAAAACCTTTATTATTTAGTTGATAAAAATTTTAATTAAATTAATATCTTTTTGAACGGTTTAATATCTTTTGTAAATTTGATATAATTAAATCAATACTTGTGGTTCGTGGCGTTAATATAAATACCGTATATGGTTTTCACTATAGGCATATTTTGAAGTATTTTTATACTTAATAAAACATTTCGGTAACGTAACTTATCGCGAAGTTTAACGAAACCCGCTTTTTTATTAACGAGGTTTACCACCTTAACAATCCATGATTTTTGAATTAAATACGTTATTATGTTTAGAAAAGTAGTGGTTAAGTAAAGCTTTATAAAAGCTGCAGTAAAAAAGGCGTATTCGTTAACGTAACAATAATACGAAAAGTGAAAAAATACAATTTAAATTCGTTATCAATTACCGAAATAGGGATAATATATTTAAAACACAAATAAAAATAAAAACAACTTAATAACTACTACTAACTATTTTAATAGGTTATATTATTATGAATAATATAGTATTAACGTTCATAACCTATGTAAAAACTCGTATAGCTTTCGTTTTATCCGTTTAAAAGTAAATATGATTTTTATATTTTGTAATAGTTTCTGGGCGCGTATATTTAATAAAGCGTATTACTTCGGCGGTAAGATTATCAAGTTGTATTATATTAAGAGTCTGAACGTTGATTAAACTATTAAGAATATATGGATATTAGGCTGTAAATATAATGGATTTTCCTTTCAAAATAATTGTATATTTAACCACGACGTATATCTTTCATCTAAATTAAATGACAAATTAAAGTTTAAAAATAACTTTATAAACGACGGGTTACTTAAATACTTTATATGTTTAAAAAATGTATTTCAAAATATTTATTTTCAAAATAAATTATATTCCTCGATATTAATATATTAATAATATAAGGCTTTACTTAGAAGTTACTCAATAAAGCGTTAGTATTTAAGCGATCAATAATCCAAACTTCAATTATTCTTTACAATGAAGTGGGAATATCGTAAGATTCACATTTAAAAATATAAAAGATTTAACGCATTTTAGGGGTAGGGCTAATAAAGGAACCTATTATTTTATTAATTGCGTTACGTTTGTTTATGAATGAATTTATAGTAATATAATTAAAGAAATATATTTAATTGAAATTTAGATACTGCGGATATTATTATATATCTTCATAGATAGTATATTTAGGTGGTAGTACATTACGCTGTAAAGTATACTCCTGAAGCATAACACGATCACGTGTCATGCTACATGCTGTACTCTTGCAGATTATATGATAACGTGACACGCTGCAGATTATACTCTCATGCATGGAGCGATCTAGAAGCAGGTATTCCAGAGTGGTACGCTCTGAGCGAGGGCTTATAAGCCCTCACCTGTAAAGTACACCTCTGGATGCTTTTTCTACACACATCTTAACTTACTTTACTACAATACCAATCATCTTTTGATTACTCTTCTACTTGACTTGTTTCACGTGAACGAGTACTTAGATCTTACAAATAGATACGAAGTTTTTATTAATACCCATATCGAGATAAAGTATATAATTTTTATTTATAAGGTTTATTCATACGCAAATTCATGAATAACAATAACTATTTATAATGAATACCACCTCCTTATTAATAAGATTAATTATAATAATATTAAGATTTTCCGTATTATTTACGATATTATTTAAATCGGTAATAGCTATGGATTATGTACGGTTTACTTATCGTATACGTTTTTTCATATCGTTAAAAACCCTATTTTTTTGGGTAAAGGCTTTGATATACATAAATAAAACGTTACGCGAATTATAATTCTCGTTATAATATACGAAAATATATCAACTAAAAATCGTATAGGTAAGTTGTATTATATAATTTACTTTACTTTTAGAATATTACGAAATCATTTTCTAAGAGCGCTGGTAAGTAATTAAAATAATTTCAATTCAAATAATTAGTATCGTTTACCTTAGATTATATATCATTAACATTATACTTACGATCGTAATCGTGATTACGGTCGCGATCATTACGAGAATGGGTTCCGTAACGTTTTCGTTTATTAAAATCACGTTTTCGCTTATCCCAACTACGGTTTCAGTCAGTATACTTATGAAAGAAATAGTTATATCGTTTACGATTACATTTTTACGAAGGGCGTTTTTCGTATTTATTAGTATTATTTTTAGGTTTACGAAATTGGTATTTTTCTTTACGTGGTTAGTATTCATTTTTACGAGAATACCACAAATTGTACCTTTCGAGTGTATTTTTGAAAGGAGGTTAATAATTGGAATATCATAGAATTACTATTACTAATAATATAATTTACATACGATATAAATATACTAGGTATTATTCAATACCTAAATTCAATATGGATCAGATATTGATTATAATGTTATATTAATCATTATTATAACGATTTACTATACTTTAGCATTTACGTATCATATCTTTATTTCAATATATTTACGTAACCTATATTGATTTTTAAATAAATCGGGTAACGAAAACTTAGATTTTTTAAACTTTAAGATAATTCGTTCAGAGTTTATAGTAAAGCGGTTGACGAAAATATCTATAATATACACGAAGCTATAACGAAACATTTTATAACGTTTATAAAAAGTAACCTAGATATTTGATTGCTAAATAATTCATCACTATAATAAAGTAAAAAAACATTTTTACGATTAAACTTTTTAATATTAAAAAGGTATTGATGAAGTTATTTAAACGTTGCTAAAAGTTTTACACATAAGTAAAAACTATATTTTTACCTATTATAATAATACTTATATTTTAAAAATCAAAATATTAGGGGTTCAATACTCTAATATCTTTACGTTTCAGGCGATGAATGTTGCTAGCTGGGTATTAGTTAGCTATTATATTTGGAGTTCGAAAAGGATCACGACGATGTTGAAAAGGCTTGCGATAACGAAAAAATTCGCGACGGTCGCGAAAAGGCTTGCGACGGCAATGAGAAAAAGGCTTGCGGCGATGGAGAAAGAAAGGCTCGCGATGGCGTTGAAGGGAATTCCGTTTTTTTCTTTTGTAACGAAAACAATGGAGGCTATCCTTAAAAGTATTCGAAGAGGTTATAGAAATAAGCGAAGTTTGGTAATAATAACGACAAAAAAAGGGTTTAAGATTACAAAAATATCAGCTTTTAACCATTAAGCTATCGAAGCACCTTATAACAACATTATACTCCGTACGTTTCATAATATTGCGTTCCTTAAATTCGCGACGCCAGTTTACTACGAATTCTATAACCTTAGCATTACTAGCAGCGGGATCCATTACCAAGGATACTTTTCCTAATTTCATAGTAAGGAAAAAAATCGGTGTAATTAAAAAGTAGGCTAAATGAATATACCAACGTAAGTTCGTAGGCGAAGATATTTTATGTGAAGGTAAAGGTATACTTATGGGCGAAAGTAGGGTTATCGTTAATAAAAGTAAATTGAAAGTAACAGTCAACTTTGGCGTGACAGGTGTAGGTTTTTTTTAAAGCTCCTATATACGAGTTTGCTAACGCATACGGTAAGGGGTTTAGGGCTTATTTAATATTATAATGCCCAGCGCTTATAGCTTTCACTAGTTCATAAATCGAGATTAAAGATTCGTATATAAAGCTTAACAAAGTAAGGAAAAATTAGAAGAAAAGGGAGATAAGAAAGGTTAAGGTTAGTATTTTAAGTGGCTAAGCTACATAGCTACAAGTCCGCGCTAATGACTTTTTAATTGATTTACAGCAATCAATTAGTTTGGTGCCAAGCAAAATTTTAGCTTACAACTACTATTTGTTGTGCTGTATATATATACGAACGTACAATGGTATTCTGGTTTGTATTTGAAGGTAAAGTCTAAGGTAGGAATCTACCAAAGCATAACAACAACAAGTATCATATACTCATAAGAAAAATGACTTATAAGAAGAGAAGGCGCACTCATGAGTAGGTGCAGTCTCGTGAGAAGGCACGAGATAGCCTGAAGTCAGTCTATGAAGTTACAATTAAACTGAAAGTACCCCCTCTGCAATACAACAAGCATGCCTCCTTTTAAGTTGACTAAATTTAACACATATTTAAATACTGTTGGAATAACAGTTAATTGTAGTAAGGTCAAGTCAACTATAATTATGGTTAGTTGATTGTACTAACTATAAATTGACTATAGTTTATGGGATTAACTGTAAATCTAGTGCAGTAGGTGCCCACTTTAATTTGGGTCATGGGCTAAAGAAGTTAGGCATACAAATTAGTGTGCAGTGTTATAGGCCAGTGCCTAAGCTAGTGGTTACTAGAGATCTAAATCTAGTGGTTGCTATGCTCCTATAATGTTCTCAAGTTAATTAGCAGCATGCCTTTACACTTGTGATATAACCCATTTTTTACAAAGGACATATTTATCGCATCGCTCCTCTTTGGGAACCGCATCGACTTATCTAACGATAATAACAACGCGGCCTCCTTTTTTGATGACAAAATCAATAATTTATCCGATAATGTTAAACGTTAACGAATGAAACATAAAACCTGCAACTAACTGGTTGAATTTTCCTACATTAAATTATAATGTTTTATATAACAAACTACGATATTGTATAAATTATGTGAAACCCGAATATGTTTTAATATATGAGAGAATTAATGTTGTATTACTTTTCAGTAATTAGAGGGCTTTGCGAAAACTGGTATAAAAAGTCATTACATTTACGGTAGCGACAGCAGTAATAATAACCCTAATGCCTTTGAAACAATTCTTCAGACGCATTATTACAATATAAAAGCGATGAAAATAACTATCGCTTGGTTTATAGACTTGAAATAAGGGTCTTATAAATAGTTTTACGTTTTTAAACGTTTGAAAACCCATATTTACAAAGGTTGGCAGTAAAACTTAGGAATACGTTACTAAAATTACTATTTTAAGGGGGTTAATTAACAACATGCTAATTAACACGTTAATTCCCCTCAAAATATTTGCGGGTTATAATAAATACGTCGCCCTTTGTTAATTTATCGATAAACGACTTTATAACCAGTGGATACAGTATGATAACATTGGTTATATTAATACTGTTAGTATCAGCGGTGTTATTTATAACAAGACTATCAATGGCGATATGTCCTTTTACAATAACTAAAAAGATATTATTATAACCTGTGTAACCGTTTTACAAAACGATATTAAACAGCACGTTATCTACGTTAACTACTTAAAACAATTCCGTCGTAAAAACTTGAATTTATACCTATGATATGGCGCGGATAGTAATCGTATTCGTACCTGTTTATTGGATCCCGCATAAATCCTCAGTAACTTTGGGGGAAAATCTAATATAAACATTTACTTGACCTTAACCGATGATTTTATCAACCTTTAAAATAGAAAAACTTAACTTTTATATATAATCGAATATAGGAGTTAAAAGGATTTTAATTCGACCAGTGTTGGAATAATAGTATTTTCAATGCATTAAGTCAACTTTACTCATGGTAAAGTTGACTATATTGACTGCAAGTTGAGTATATTGTTTTGTGTAGCCCTACTGTATTTGACTGTAGGTTAAATGCAGTATGGTCCCACTTTATACTAGGGCACAAGCCAAGCATTTGGCTATACAAATTACTGTACAGACCGGCTAGCAGTCTACCAAACCTAGAACAATACATCCGCTATCTGACTCTTGCAATACTACTGTTACTTCGACTAATCGAATCGATAACGTTGTAATGTCTAAAGCCCTACCAATACTAATCAGTGTTTATTAGGTTAATCATGGATATACTAAGTAAAAGAAGAAGCTACTTTCTTGTTACGCTTTAAGTTAAACGACGGCTAGAGTAGAGGAAAGATTTTTACAAAATGTTTTTACTAACTGCGCCGGTTTTCATTGTAGTAAGTAAAGAAGAATTTTAAGTTGAACCGGTTTTTGCGGAAGTTTGGAGATAGCGATGGTATCGCTATCGAAAATACCAAAGAATCTTTATTGAAGGTATTTTTTGAAAAGCGTTGATATTGACAACTAAAATTTCTTAATCGGCAACTTGTTAAACGGCTGAGTTAGTACTATTGCGGGTGTTACCGTTGAAAAAACGACCAAATCCTACAGCTAAAATAACAAATAACCTTCAACCTTTACCAACAATAATAAAAAGACCTTTGATCTTGCCTTTTACACCAAATCGTTACCCCTATTCCACTTTTTCTATCTTCTCCTACGCTAATTTAATCGTTAAGATTTCTTCTTTGAGCGAAAATATCAAGAATTACCAAATCGTATCAAGAAAGCTACATAGCGTGATCTAACGCCAAATTACCAAGTTTTCACGCAACTTCACGCCAAAACACTAAGTCCCTACGACCTCGATTATTAAGTACCTTATCTTATATACCTTATACGTATTATATAAACCAGAATACTAAGATGACTACCATAAATGTTTACTTTCAGGTTCTTACTGATCTAGCCTAGAAAAAAGTAATTAAGAGCCTTAGCATAGTTTTCGTTAATTACTACAACAAATAGCTTTGTATTACGGATATTAATAAGAATTTAACTAAAGTTTATCTTATAAATTACGTTAGATAGTATATACTCGACGTAGAACTTAGTAAAGACTACGGTTGGAGCGTCTGCACCTTTCAAGACTTTTGTAAGTATTTTAACTATTAGACTTCTGACATGTAAAAGATAATCTAGTGTATAGTTAAAATCAAGTTAAAAAAGGTGTTTATTCGCTGTATCATTTATATTCCTAAAAATATCCCAGTAGTATTGGCTTAAATCTTTTATAAATTGACTTAATGGAAAGACTCCCTTTAAAATCCTATTCCTTAAGACTCTTAAGGGAGAGGTAAGGGCGTTAAAGATTTTCAATGACTTTACATGCGATTGATAAGACCACTCATTTATCTTTAGCTAAGTTGGGACTTTTTATGTGCTGACAATGAGAAACTCGTTGACCTGTTTGAAAGTTTAATATATCCACATGATAGCGTGGAGTACACCTTTAGCAGCAATAAGGCACGTAAAGCAGCGGCTATTAACGCCGACAGAGGAATTAACGTTAACGTTTTATATCAATTAGTTAAGTAAATTGTCAAATCCCTCGGAATCTTCAAGCTTCCATTCCCTCCCAACCTTTTAATCGTTAAGTTCCCCAACAGCCTTTCTATAGCAGATTTACCTACACGTGAAAGCCCATTAAAGGTATTACCACAGGACTTTACTCCTTGAGCTAAGCGATTTTCAATTTCCTTTAACACCGTAACTAGGAGGCTTTAAGATTTAAACTGCCAGAGAGTACTAATAAAGTCTGGAAAAACTATTATGACCTGTCCCCAAAACCTGTCACAATGGTTAAAATCAAGGATAATTTTTTACGGACTTCGCCAAGATCTAGAATAACCTAAAGAAGTTTGACGGGAAGCTTTATAACCTCTTCAATACGAAGATGATACCCTTTTGGAATATTGTAAGTGGAAAAAGATTCCTAATTTCGGTTTTTACTTTTTGTTCTTTAAAATCTTTATAAGTCACATTAGGGACTACTATCTAAACTTCTTGACCTGAAAAATCACCTTTAACGAAGTTTATAATGATATAAATAGCTACTTCGAATACGACGCTTACCTTACTTCATACTATATAAACTAGGTTAATATATGGTAGAATATAATAATAAAGAAGAAGAAAAAGTAGAAAATACTAATGGATGTATTTAGTAAGTTTTTTGGTAAATTAATGTTGTGTTAACAAGTAATATGGAAAGCTTATGCTGGCGAAGCCACACTTTGCGATCAGGTACGTGTAGTAATTACGGGTGTTAGTGAGTTCGAACACGCCTTATAACACCTAGATGCTATTTTCAAAGGTTTTTTTAGCTAGTTGTGTTTTTCTCTTGTAACTATAATGACGCGTATACCAAATTCGCTTAGTATATATTTTTAAGCCGGTAACTTCTTTAACACAAATGAAGAAGAAATTACGTTGGTTAATCACCTCGCCTGTAAATATGGTTGCGGGTGGCTTTAACGCTTAAGGTTTAGTTTATCAATTATAGAATAGAAGAAGTAACTACATTAGCGCTAATAGAGCTAAGATTTAAGCGAAGCTATTGACCCTGAGTATTATCGTCATAATAGTGGTTAGAAATGTTGAATTTGGAGTAAATTTAGCTATTGGTTTACTCGTTACTCCTTAGCCTAGCAAAAAAATGGAATAGTAATATATTTTATTTAGTACGTTATTCGTTTTACGTAGAATTACTCAAATTAAATCGTAAAATTTGAGTGCGACAAGCTTATTGAAGGCGATAATTCAACTAAGTATATCAAGTGATATAAAGATATTGTCTCCGGTACACCCTAATTACTGGCCGATTATACCCTTTTATACTGTTTGGGTAGTAAAAACCTTTATCCTTACCTTAATTAAGCCTTTAACCCCTTATACAAATTTGATTTTTGCAATCATTACACGGATCATACGTTTTAAGGTATTATGCTATATATAAAGGCAATGAAGTCCTTAATAGGAGGCTATTAATAGGATTTTGTACTGCGAGGGAAAACCATTATAGCTACTGAAATTAATCGTTATAATGTTGGTAAATCCAAGGTTGGCTTTGGATTAGGCGAATAATTATTGTTATTGGGAATAACAGTAGTTTAAACTATTATTAGGTCGATTAAATTTTGTATCTTTAAGTCATTTAGACTTTTTCTTCTTTGTTTGGAGGACATGAAGACCTTGGTCGTTAACGTTGACATTAACTTTGAAGAACTGGTTAAGAATAGCTAGAGGTTTCTCCTTGCCTTTAAGTGGAGGTACTTATGGTTTTATTTTTAAGGCCTTGAAATAGTGGTGCTAAACCAAATGAAATCTTAGATACGTTGATTACGTTAGCAATTTAATTACCTAACTATTATGAGGTTATATAAAGTCCTAAAGTTTGTAGGGCATAAAAATATGGAATATTTTGTCTTCAAAATTATCGAAAAGTGGTTTTATTATTATTAAACTTATATTTAAACCCCCCAGAGATTTGAGTTTACGTTTAATGATAATTAAAACTTTTATTGCGAGGTCTTGGTTGATATGTTTTACTTAGATAACAAATCTGGTGTCTATATTATTAACTTCGAAACCTCTTTTTACGAAGCCAAGTTTTTGAAATATTTTTCGGTAAAGCATACGTAGAAAACGTTAAAGATATTGTGGATTGACAAATACTTGGGCCGACCTAACGTCTTCATTTACGAAATTGACATTAAATTTACGGCGGCGGAGTTATACAAATATATTAAGATAATGAATATTAAGTATAAACATATTTTTTGAAAGGTTCATTAGAGTATTAGAAAGGTCGAAAGAGTATACGCCCTACTTCGACGACTGTAAAATAACCTTATACTTGAAATTGAAAGCTTTACGGATCTGGAGGCACGTTTTTAGATGGCGGTAAAGGGCTTGAATGATATTGTGGGCCTTAACAGCTTAGTATTAATACTATTTGTTTTTGGAGCATACCCACGTTTAACGAGTGAATTTTCACCATTAATAAATACTTGAAAGCGAGTTACGGTCAATGGCAAAACTTTAAAGGAATTACGGGAGGAATTAGTACACTTTTAGTTCAACGACGTCTTTAATACTAGGAACAGACCTATAATAATCGATGTAACCATTTTGTCGTTGTAAAGTGAAGTTTTCATGTGGCAAGCCAGGTTGATGGGAGGGCTTAGACAAAACCTTACGTATCGCCAACTTAAAAGTAGTTATTGAAACTATTAACGGTCCTATATCTTTTCGTATTAACCCGGTTAAACCTTATATTGGGTCTACTGACGATCAAAATCTTTAAGTTGAACGACCGAGTTAATACGAACCTTTTTTACCCATTATCGATAAACTGATAAAACCTCGTCGGCGTAGACGACCCCCGGAAAAAAAATATCAAAGAGAAGGAATATACACTGGGTTTTATTTATAATACTGCTTAGGTGAGCAGGAAAAAGAAAGATAACGAAGGTTTGATATTAAAGTTTCGAGTGTAAAGTATTTTTAAGACTTTCGGCAGATCTTTCAAGAAAAGCGATATGATTGAAATCAATAGTCTATTAATTCGAAGAGTTATATAATTTGCATCGAAGTTCGATTTTAATTTTTATGACCTAAACGTTACGATTTTTTAGTCGAGAATTATTTACGAGGTTAAGGGTAAGACTATGGGGCGGCCGTACGAAAAGTTACGCCTAATTTCTTAATGATACAGCGATAAAATCAAAGATTAGATTTTTATGTAGTTATCAACGATTTCAAAAATTGGTTAACGTTTAGTATTCGCTTTAGTACTAAGTTTATTAGTTAAGATACAAGGTGAATATACATTCAATGGCTGAAATATAACATAAGTTTATATATAATTAATAATCGACTAATAGTGGATCGTTTTACTGGAATTTGCATTGTAATTACGGTTTATCTACCTTTTGGATATGATAATGCGATGTATTAAGCTATTATACGGATAATTTAAAGCCGGTGTTCATTAATTTTAAATATATTAGTCGCATTTCAAATTACGGTTAGGTATAAAACCTTTATTATACGACCCGTATTTATTGGTAGCGGAAGAAAGTAACTTTATACTAATAGTTATATTAATTAACGGTACTCTTTTCATTGAAACGGCTGGTTCTATAATATCAGAATATTAGGCGATGAAGGACTTCGAGTTTTGGAATTATAAATTGGTAACGATGTTGACGAAGGGTAATTAACTTGATTTTAACGAATTATTAATTTATATACTTGATGTTAATACCATCCTTGTCTTTCATTACAAGGGTTAAGGTACTAATTTTTCTATAATCGATAAGATTCATGTAGTTAGGGTCTAACAGTATTTGAAATAGCGTGCTTATAGTAGTTATATTATTAGTTTGTATTAATCGGAGGCTTTTTACAACCTTTTAATCATAGCATAAGTATAGAAACTCACAGATAAAGATTTCGACCGGTTGAATAAACGGATTAAGTGGTAGATATAAAATCTAAACCAAAGAATTAATATGGTTTTAATAGACATATCGAAAGTTAAGCGGATAACTTTTACGGATGGTTTTTTTGTAAATAATAACAACTTGTTTTGATTAATCGGCTGCCTAATAACCCATGTTAATAAAAATAGGTGGGAAAACCAGGTTAGTATTATTGATAGCCTAATTTACTAGACCTTTGTTTAAGGTAAAAGAATTATACGAAACATATTAACTTTAAACGTTTACGGTATAATAGCAGGCTTCAATATAGGTGTAGTATTATAGGAAACCTTTAACGTTATTACTAAGAAGCTTAAGTTTTTTTTTCAAATTTAGGTAGTAATTTGTATTTACTCAAGGGGCTTATTCAAATACCTTTCTAAACTTGGAACTATTAGTCAAAAACGCCTGATAATCGACTTAATATCATTTCATAAAGCCTACGAAGGGATGGAGATTAAGTAGTCTTGATAGATTCACGGTAAAAACAATCCTATTAATGTTATAATGAAAGTGTCATCGAATAAGACCTTTGAGAATTTTTTTAGACAATAATAGGCTGATTATACGTATCGAAGGCTACATTAATAGGCTGCCCAATAAGTTTAGATTATGTGACAGCGGTTGAGGATGTGTTGGTCAACTGAAAGACTGCTAGGGGATTGAAGATGCGGGTTTGTTTGATTGGTACGGCTATTGTAGAGGATTATATGGTTTTGTGGCGGAAAAACTTTTTATAAAAGTTAATAAAGTCGGATATTGGAGCTGTGGGCCAATTGAAGGCAATTGTAGTTAATTTGTATATAAATGTATGCATTTTGATATAGAATTTAATCTATTAGTCGTACTTTAAATCATAGCTAACGATAGAGTTTTTAACGTACGACCCGTATTTACCTATAACGTAGAAGAGGGGATTCGGTATAACAGGTATGTAAATTAACAATATCCTGTTCGTCGAAATAGTTTACTTTATAATATTGGAATAGCAGGCGATTAAGGGCTTTAAATTTTAAAATTATAAATTGATAATAACGTTCACTATGAATATTTAACTAAACTTTAGTAAATATTCAATCCGTATACTTGGTATTAATACCGTTTTGATTTTTATTAAGAGGGCTTAGGCACCATTTTGGCTATAATCAATAAGACTAATAGGTTGAAGGCTTAACGGTACTTAAAACAGCTTGTTAAGGGCAGCTATATTGTTACCTTATATTAACCTAAAGCCTTTTACGACCATTCCATCGCGGTACAAATACAAAACCCAGTAAATAAAGACTTTAACCGGTTAAAAAAAAAGGTTCGAATAGTAGATACGAAATTTAAACCGAGGGATTAATATAGTGCTAGTCAACTTGTCGAAAGCTAAGTTAATAATCTTTATGAATAAGTCTTTTATAATTAACACCGACTTATTTTTACAAATCGGCTTTTTAATAACCCTTGTTAATAAAAACAAATTGGAAGACCAATTGAATATGATCCGTAGCCTAATTAATTAGACCTTCGTTACATACAAAAAAATATCTGAAGTATATTAACTTCGAAGGTTTACAGTATAATAGTGGGTTTTAACGTAGGTATGGCATTATAAGAGACCCTTAACCTTATTAAAAAATAGCTAAAAATTCCTTCTATCCTAATGATAATTTGTAGCGACTCGAAATGCCTTTTCGAATACCTTTTGAAACTCGGAACTACTGGTGAAAAACGCGTAATAATCGACGTAATAACACTTCATAAAACCTATCAAGGGAGGGAAATTAAGGAATTGAAATGGATTAACGGCAAAGACAATCCTGTAAATTCCATAATAAAGGAAGCGCTAAATAAGGCCTTAGAAAGGTTAATAGATAGTAACAGGCTAACTATACACATCGATAGCTACGTTGATAAGCCTCCCAGAAAGCCTAGATTATGTGAAGGTAATTAGGGATATAATGGAAAACCAAAAAACTATTAGTGAATTAATTATACGGATCTATTTAATTGGTATGGTTAAAGTAGAGGCCTATAAAGGCTTGTGGCAAAAGAACTTTTTTTAGGAGTTAATGAACTCGAACCTCGAAGCGATGGAGCAATTAAGGTCAAATGGGGTTAATTTGCATATAATTAGGTTAAATTCAGTATGGAAGTCAACTGAAAGTAACAGGGATCTGGTCAATTAACGAGGACGAAATTTAGTGGTAATCGGAAAAGATTGGTTAGCCATACTGGCGTACGCGTACAAACTAAAAAGCCACCACTATTGAAATAGTATTATATATAGTGCAGTAAATCAACTTTACTTACAGTAAAGTTGACTATACTAAATTGCAAGTTGAGTGTATTTCTTTGTGTAAACTTACCGCATTGGGTGTAAGTTGAGTGCAGTACGTTGCACTTCACTCTAGGGTATGGGCCAAGAAATTGACCATACAAATTACAGTGCAGACTAGCTAGCAGTCTGCCAAACCTAAAACAATACATCCATCACTTGACTAATATAATACTACTATTACTTCGAGCAATCGAATCGACAACATTGCAATGATCAAAAGAACTACCAATAATTTCGTATATTGTAAAATTTACTTTTATTTGTTTTTTCAGTTGATAATTTGTTTAAAATTGTCGTTGAATCCAAATTTTATCGTATATTAGGTAGTTAGTAAACTTATGGCTCAGTTTACCGTATATAATATTGTTATGGACTCAGGCTATTAGTCATTGAGCCTATAGGTTACGTGACTATGCACGTAACGGGATAGGTAGTACCCGGCTTAGGCTTGGCCGGGGTGCAAACTAGGTACGGTCTGGGTACAGGCTGGATACGATCCGTACACGGTACGTATACAAGCACGTAACGGGCTGTGTACTAGTTTTGTTTAAAGATCCTATACGTTAGGCTACTGTATCCTTTTTTAGTTTTCCTTCGTACCTTAATTGTAAATACCATTTGGTATTTATTTGGCTTACTATCGTAGGTCGGATTATAATATACTATTGAGGTTTTTTTAAATTTTTTCGAAAAAGTATTACTTATAATCAACGAATCAATGATAAATGTTCATAATTTAGTGTTACAATTCAGCGTTATCAGGGAGGATAGGCCGTTGGCAACTCCCTAGTCTCTTACCTTTATAAATATACCTCCTGCCCTTTTAAGGCTAACTTAAACCGATATTTTTTATTTATAAGATATTGTGGATTATATCGCGTCAGCTATAAAATAATTATAACAATCGGGCTAATCGACTTTAACTATTAACATTACTTTCGACTTCGCTTGGGTCGTCGCGAAGGTTTAATAACTCGAAGTCGAATTAGCTAGGACTCGCGTTAAATTTTTACCGGTTTAGGGCGGCCGAAAACGTGATAACTAACTGAAATTCTACGGATTTTCTTTTACGTAGGCGGAAACACGTGAAACGATTAAACTTATATTAAGAACGGATAAAATATAAATTAAAAAAGATTGGTATACATTCTTTTACATATAGAGATATTATACGGTGGTGGTAAAGTAAGCGGTTACGGCGTATTTCGAAGTCGGAGGATACGAAAGTATATATAATATAGAGAAGTTTTTCGACTATATTGAAGCGGCTTTTAATAATCTTTACTGAGTGGATAAGGCATTAATCGAATTTAAAGGTTTGGTTATAAATAATAAAAACTTATTAATACTATTCGCTATTAGATTTGAGATACCTTTGGCTTAAGTGGGCGGCTTAAATTAGCTTTCAGCCGTAAAGGACAACTACTTACGCTTTCACGTATCGTTACGTATCCACGACGAATTCATTTCAATAGGTGTTATCTGGGTGGAATAAATCATAGCCTTGAAAAAGTACCGCGAATTCGCCGACTAGTTAAAATTCTTGGATTTAAAACAGCGTTTTGGTCGTTAATTAGTAAAACCCGTCCAAGTTTAACGGCCGGATGGTAATACGGTAATAATAGGAGTTTACGCCTTTTAAATACTTTCGTTAAAGGGCCATAGTATTTACTCCATACAATTAACAGATATAAAATGTAATGATACCATTTACGATAAAAAGCTTTTCGCAGTAGTATCTTATTTAAAGTTATGTTTTTTCGAATTACATAGTATTCGTATACCGCTTACGATTTTCATGAATTATAAAGGATTGGAATATATTTTTTACTACGTTTAATTTCGGAACGCCGAGTTTAATGGGCTGAAATCCTTTTATTTTTTTAATATTACTTACGGTATAGGCCCGTAACTTAAGACGCCCGTCCGAATACGTTAACCCGTAGATCATGAAATGAACCCGAGGTTAAAAAACTCTACAAGTGAGTTTGAAACCTATTTCTATTACTATGTTAAACGTAGTATTAATGAATTTATATATCAATGGAATACAGGTTACGGCGGGTTATATAAATTAATTTGGCGAAACAGAGGTTTAGTTGTTAGATTATGACGAAATACATTTTAAGGGTAGGCCGAGGATTTTTGAAAGGCCGTCGAAGGCGATACTTCTACAGGCCCAGCTCGCGCTCAGGTCGTTATCGGGGATAACGTTGAAGGATTTTAATACGATGGTATTGGTAATACCGCCGCGGGCCTGATCCGCGTTAAACCCGCTGGTATCGTTAATGTTGAATAATTACCTTATTTTCGACCCAGGTACGTTGACGGAATTATAAAACTAAAGAATAGCGAACGAACTATTATATAAATTTCGCTTTTTAATGGTTTTCAAAACCGTTTGGCGTTTTTTACTTAAAGCAAGATAGTTAATATGAATCACGGATTATAGGATTAACTCGCAGGGTATATTACGTTACCGTGGTCATTTATAACCATATAATTAAAACTTATTAACGACGAGCATCTTATAATAAATTTATGAATCGCTTTGTATAGGTCATTCGGGTAGAGATATTTCATTTCGCGTTTTTAACGAGATTATTGTTATGAGGGGATAGTCGTAAATATTCAACCTTTATATCGAATATACACGTAATATAACGGGACGAAACCTCTTTGTACCTTATGGTAAAACCTCCTTTAATCTTTTTTTTATTTTCGACCGGTATTAAACGTATACTTCAATCGACTTCATAATTAATTTATTAATCATAAATAGTAACCTCTAATATTTGTTCATTATTACGGAACTCCTTCTCAATTTTATTTCACTAAAAGTTATATAATTAATAAATATTGATACGTATATGAAATCCTTTCGAAATATGTAGTGGAGATTTTATAAATTTTTAATTTCTATTGTTAATAACCGTGGTTAGAATTGGGTAAACGTATTTTTAACGAATTTGTATTTTCTAATAAAAGTCGAATAACTTTTATTTATGACATACCAATTATAAATTAATAACGATACTAAACGAATAAATTAAAAGGTTTAAAAGTATTTACATGTCATAATCGACTTTTCGTAATATAATTAAGTTTTATATTTACCCGTTTATTAGTTTACGTTAAATATCCTGAAATCGACGGTTACTGGGTTTAACACGAATCTTTTAGTAAATTAATACGAAATATTACGTATTTAAAAAGTAAACGGGTATATAAAGTCGTTGAACAATTTAACTGGGTAAATTGTTACGTTTTTAGCTTATTTATACGAAGGGGTGAAGTTAGTTGAATCGGTGATAATTTATACTTAAACGGCGGCGAAACGTAGGCAACGTATAACGAAGCTATTTTAGGTAAAGTGGTGGGTTTAACTAAGCTTTCGTAATATTAAAATTAACTATCCGAGTAAACAGCTTAATTAACTTTATAATTAATACTAGGTAATCGATATTCGAACTCGTTTAATATCGTATTAAATATCCTTAATAAATGCCTTGTATTTTATATAAATTTAATTCAACAAGCGATTTCAAACCCCTTTCCTTTTTAGGTTTTATCCGATATTCTCTCGGGACTAATATTAATAATTAACGATATAAGGAAAAATGAATACAATGAATTGAAAGTATAAAAAATCCTCGCGGTGACAACGAGGAAGACCGGAGTTTGTTATATATTAATTAAGTAAAAGGGTTATAATAAATTGAAAAATAAATCACTTCAAAATTATTGATATATTATAACCCTAAATAAATGTAGTGCGAAATAAGGAAATATTCAGGTTTACAATAATCTGGTATTTTAACGTCTGTATTAAACTTATACCAAATAAAAACCGTGGGACGAGCCACTTATACCTTGGAAAGAACACTTTATATATAAATAAAAAGGATAATGTATTGTTAAACGAAGTTATAATCTAATAAGAAAGGCCGGGTAAATATTACCCGACTTTTTGGATATATATCTAACTATAAAGCGATTTTTACCACAACTTAATGAAGATTTACCTACTTATTATTACTGTCCCTCTTAGGGTTTAGTAAATAACAGCGTTATTAATGTTAAGGGCCTTATTATAATTGGTTTCGGATATTAAGTAACGCTGGGGGAGGGGGATGATAAAAAAAGTGACAAGAATTGGTAGGTGCCGAAGAGGGGGGTTAGTAAAAAGCGGAACGAATACGAGGTGACTCCAAGAATAGCGGATAACGCTAGAAAGGGTGAGCGTTTGGAGAGGCCGATAGCGAATAATACGAAAAAAGACGGACGTTAAGGGAGGTCGACGATAAAGAATAACGTTAAAAAAGACGGGCGTAAAAGGAAACCAACGATAACAGTTAACAAGGAATAAGGCAGGGGAAGGGGTGGGGGAAACAATCTTTTAAATAGTTTACCAAAGATTATAACACATTCATTTAAGGCCTAGTAATGCGATCGGCTTGGTTATGATTTTGCGCCCGCGCGCGGTCGGCCCGATTAACTTACTCCTATTCAAAATCAATAAATAAGATACGGGTAAAATCGGGGATCGTATAATTAAGCTTTAGACATCGTTCGCTATATTTTGAAAGTCATAACCTATATTAACTATAAAAGATATGGCTTAAGTAATTATATTATTTTATCCTTTTAGGTTAAAATCACGAAAAGGTATACGACGGTAATTAAAAAAGGCTGGGTCAAAAACGTTACTCGTTAAAGTCCGGTCGGCCGAAGGTATCTTGTTTTTATAAATAGGCGATATAATAAAAGGTAACGGAGAAATTCAGGATAAAGACGGATCCGGAAAAAAAGGGCGATGTAAAAGTATGATTAAAATGGTAATGGTAAAAAGGAAGTTTTAAAAATTATAAGGAACGTTTGTATGAATCAGGATTAGTGAACGGAATTCGGTAAGGGTTACGTACTATATGGGGTATGTTATACAGTATTAAAAATAAAAACGCGATTTTATACGACGTGGTATACGATATCGACGGCAAAATATATATATTATACGGAATGTTAATAAATATATTTCACGACGCCGACGGTAAAAAGGATATATTATACGGCTCGTTAACGGATACCTTATACGATGTAATATAAAAAAAACATATTATATATTTAGTTTACGGGCGTATTGTAAGGTACCGGCTATAAAGTTAAAGAGAGTATTATATGGCATCGAAGGCCTGGGGTAAAACCAGTCGAAACGTTATACGATATATTAAACGTAGTATTACCGGCTTATGTACGACCCACGTATTTAACGGGTACGTCCCGTATTCGGTATTTATCCAACGGAAAGCTATAGCTCTTGTAATATTCGGGGAAAAAGGAGTCATATTATACACTTAGGCTATTAGCTATTGAGCCTATAGGTTACTTAACTATACACGTAACGGGATGAGTAATACTCGACTTAGTCCCGGCCGAGGTATGGACCGGGTATAGGCCGGGTATAGGCCGGGTACGGTCCGTACACGGTACGTGTATGAATACGTAACGGGTTGGGCACTGATACTACCCAAAGATCCTGCACGTTAGGCCATGGTAGCCTCTTCTAGTCTTCCTCCGTACCTCAATAGTAAATCCCATTTGGCACCTACTTGGATTACTATTGTAGGTCGGACTATAACGACTATAGCGTTTTCAAAAGCCTGTAAAGTTCCGTATAATTTTTCGTAGCTATTTTTATAGGTGTAGTGAGTTTTGTCTTTAGTTTAAGGTTCGCTTTCAGTAATAGTTGTTTTATCTTTAGTTTCCGGAGCTTTCTCCCTAATTTTTTCCTTTTCGGTATTTGTATATCAGCTACTTATTTTACCTTAGGTATACTTTAAATTTTCGCTTTAAAAGGTGATAAATAATTTTAACGAGGTTTATTTTAGTAATTTAGCTTTTGCTTTTTGTTTCATTGGTTACTAATACTAATTAGAAGCTCGCTGAACAACGTATAAAGATCTTGTATGATATTTTAAAACTCGTATGAATAGTGGTTAAGTTTTTTTTCGGGTTGAAATAATATGAGGTTCAATTTTGGGTTCCCTCAATATACTTTTATCATTATCTAGATAAATAGTTTATACTCTTTATATTCCGGTCCAAAGGCCAATTGATACTTTCGTAATTTCATTAATGGGGTAGTAAACACTTTTTACATGTTTTCATGAACGGTTTTACGTTAATTCCTTACAGATTTCCAACTAATTTTAATTTAGTCCTTATCATAAAACTCGTGGTTAATTTTTGTATCGATGTTTAATTTCAGGTGGTTATAATATTTCGCAAATGTATTTACCTATATAAAGTAGTACATATACCACTTTTTAACTTACCTATTGGAATAAAATTGACTGCTATTTTTAGCAGGTTAATTGCAGTACAGTTAGTCAACTTTACTTACAGTAAAGTTGACTGTATTGACTGCAAGTCTGTTGATTGTGGAGTGCCTGATTCAGACTAGGGCACGGGCCAAGCAATTGTCCCTACAAATTACTGTGCAGACCGGTTAGTGGTCTGTCAAACCTAGAACAATACATCCACCACTTTCAATGCAGCACCAGTTACTTCGTCCACAGAGATTCGAATCAACTACGACGCAAAGATAAAGATGCCTACCAACATTACCCTAAAAATATATCAGGTAAAACAACTTAATATTATAACGGTTCAATATTTATTTTTCTACATATATTTAATATTACACGTATTCTGACATTCAATTCGTCGTATAGTTTACTATTAAAATTTTCGTCTTTTTCCTGTAATTCAAAGAGTTTGGTAAGATTTATCCAATTGTTTCCATTAATTAAGAAGCGATGTAATAAAAGGTTATAATAAAGAACGTAATTAGCGGATATTAATTTGTAAGATATATATCGGCGCTTTGCGCCGTTTATATTATTTTCTTGCGGGTTTTTTCTTTATTCGGACTGCTTTTATTATAGTCGTGCTAGTTATTAACGATGTCGAGAACGTAATTTTGTCTTTGTCTCTATTTCAAACTACGTTTTGAAGCAAGTTCATATTTAACCCGTATTATATATGATCTTTATGATAATTCCTTTTTTTCTCGTTAATTCCTCTAACTTTGTTTCTACTTCACTACATGTATTTAGCCTTATTAAACGCCTCGCTTTTTATATTTACGAATTTCCTTCCATTCCCTGATTGTTATTTGAAAAAGGTAATCCTAATACCTTTTTTAGCTAATATTTCTTTACCAATTTCACTTTCATTACTTTATCGTCGGTTTACCTCAACATTTAGGTAGACCGGGCCGTTATTAATAGAATCTTTTGGAATAGCAGTCAAGTTCAGTGCAGCCAAGTCAACTTTATTGCAAGTAAAGTTGATTATACGTACTGCAAATTGAGTATAGTTTGTAGAACTGCACTGCAAGTGTAGTGCAGTAAGTGCCCACTTCAAAGTGAGGCATAGACCAAAGCGTTTGGCCATACAAATTAGTGTGCAGACCGGATAGAAGTCTGCCAAACTTAGAACTTACACACCTCAATTCAACAATATCAACGCAACACCAGTTACTTCGACCACAGTGACTCGAATCGATTACGTTACAACGATAAAGGCTTACTAACACTGATCAGTGGTTAATAGGTTAAGCACAGATTGACTAAGTAGAAGAAGTGGCTATTTTCCGATTACGCTTTACGCCATCAACGGCGGCTAGGATAGAAGAAAAATTCTTGCGAAGGGATTTTACTGTTGTGTCGGTTTTTATAGAAGTATGTAGGGAAGACTTTTAGGCTACGTCGACTTTTACAGCAACTTAGAGATAAAAATGGTATCGTTACTAAAAACATTAAGAAATCTTTATTAATTCTTTTGAATGACGTTGATATTGGCTGTTGGAAGTTTTAAAGTTTGGAAAATTGGTAAACGGCTAAGTTAGTACTATTGCGGGTGCTAATACTATATAAAACCGACTAACTCCTTACGCCAAATAACTACAACAAATAACCTTTACCCTTTACCATTAACAACAACCTTCGACATCACCCTCTATATTAAGCTCTTAACCTGATTCTACTCTTTTCATTTTTCCCATGCCAATTTAATTGTTAAGTTCGCTGCTCTAAGCAAAAATATCAAGTTACGCCAAAAAATCTACGTTGCGTAACCTAACGTCAAGTTGTTGAGTTCCCACACGATTTCACGTCAAAAACACTAAGTCCCTACACCCAATATCATCAAGTCCTTTATCCTACACATTCTATACGTACCCCAATAGCCAAACCACTAAAATAGCTTTAAGTTAAGTGTTTATAGAGAAAGTCAAAGCCTTTGGATTAGTTTTCACTAAGATTTACGACAACAACTTATAGGCACTGGATGTTAATAAAGACTTAATATAAAAACACCTTATTAATTTCGTTGGCTGCTATATCATAAAGTAAAATGGTGGCAAAAAAAACTTGATTGCGGTAACCGTATTTTCCGCAAATACCGTGAGTTTTTTGATGACTGGATTATTAATATAAAAAAGGAGATTTGGAATTAAAGGGAAAACTTGAACGAGGAGGAATTTACGTACCATAAAAGAGTTTTACACAATTGGTAAAAACTCTTTCTAACTTGGCTTAACTTAAAAAATACTCTTAAGACTCACGAACTAAAGGAAAGGGCGTAAAGGAATCCTACTGCTCCCTCACAAGATTTAAAAGACCCTATTTTTATTTTTAGCTAAGTCAAGCCTTTTTACACGCTAAAGATAAGAAATACGTTAACTTATTCGACATTCCAGCACCTCTACGTGACAAAATGGAGTATGCCCTTAGCGGTGGCTGAACGCGTAAAGCAAGGGCTGCCAACGCGGTAAAAGGTATTGATGTTGGCGCTTTACATCAATCAATTGAACAGGAACCTCAACTAACCCCTTAATACTAAGAGGATTATCGCCAAGTCCCTAGTGACGGAAACCCACAAGCTTATTTCCCCTAAGCCCCTTAGAATATCTAGTTTTAACAGCCAAATTAAAGAAGAACCGGCTTTGTGCGCGAGTCTATTATAGGTACGACTACTGGCTTTTTCCCTTAAAATTCAGCTAAAAGTATCTATCCTACCCACTTACACTAAAAATAAATTTTGTCATTTCCCTAGTTAAAAGATATAAAAGATCTCTACGACCATTATATTACCCTTTCCCCTCGACGCGTTCTTATAAAAGATACGGATTATACAGCAATTATCACATTCGTCAAGATTTGGAAGGAAAAGGAAAAGTATAACGGTAATCTATACAAACTTCTCAACGTCAAGTTACGCCTATTCTTTAATATCTGCCGTCAGATAAGGGTTAAATTGTTAGGTTTTCATTCGCTGTTTCATAGTATATTTATCTACTTAGCTAGAGATTACTACCTAGGGTACCTAACGACTTACTCCTCTCTCCGCGAAATTTACGATATTGTTGGTAAGCGTTAAAAGTTGCAACGTTATCGATTCAATTGATCGAAGTAACAGTAGTATTGCGTGGTTAGATGGTGGATATATTGTTCTAGGTTTGGCAGACTGCTAGCTGGTCTGCACTGTAATTTGTATAGCCAAGTGCTTAGCCCATACCCTAAAGTAAAGTACAGCGTACTACAATCAACTTAAACTCAATACGGTAAGTCCGTACAAAGCAATACACTTGTAGTACGGTTAACTTTACTATAAGTAAAGTTGACCTACTATACTGTATGTAATACTATTTTAACATTGGCGGCTTTTTAGTTTGTGCGCGCACGTTAGTGTAGTTAATGAATCTTTTCCGGTTACCACTAAATTGCCTTCTCGTCAACTGGTCAGACCCCTGTCAATTCCAGTTAACTTCCAAAATGAAATTCACTCAATTACATGTAACTGAACCCCATTTAGCCTTAATTTATCTGCCGCTCCGAGGTCTAAGTTTACCAACTCCCATAAAAAGTTCTTCCACTACAGCTTTTCGTAACTTCAACTGTGTTACTTAAATAGATAACCATCATTAATCCTTTAGCAGTCTTCCGATATGACATCACATCCTTATCCACTATCACGTGGTTTTCTGGGCGGCCTATTTACGTATTCCTCGATGCGTGAAGTCAGCCTGTTACTATTCACAAATCTTTCCAAGGCTTTGTTTGGTGATGTTTTCGTTATATCATTAGCAGGGTTGTTTTTACTATCGATCCATCGGAACTTCTCGATTTCCCTCCCCTCGTAGGCTTCGCAGAGTGCTATTACGTCAATCATTAGACGCTTTTCACTAGTGGTTTCGAGCTTTAAAAGGCATTCGAAAAGGCTTTTTAAGTTGGTGTAAATCATTACCGGGATAGGGTGAATCTGTAGCTGCCTGGTAATATGGTTGAGGGTTTTCCACAGTGCCATATCTAAATCAAAGCCCACCATTATACCATAGACTTTTAAAGCTAATACGTTTCATATAATCCTCTTATACCTAACAAAGGTCTAGTAAATTAAATTACAGATAATTCTTAACTGAGGTTTCCGCTTATATTCTTTAATGAAGGTTATTAGGAAGTCGATCTATAAAGATAAGTCGGTATTATTTGTGAAAGATCTGTTGGTAAATATTATTAGCTTAGCTTTTACAAAGTCGATTGGTACCATAGTAATTCCATAGTCTAGGTTTCGCATTTTCCATTTCATCTTTTTGTTTAATCGATTAAAATCTTTATCTTTTGATATTTATACTTATATCGTTATAGATAAATCGTATGAAGTTTCTGGTTGGTATAAAGTAGTAATATAGCTACCCAATATAAGCTTTTCCAAGTACCGTTAAGCCTTAGCCTTATTAGTCTTATCGATTATAGTAAAACCAACGTCCTAGCCCTTTTAGCAAAAGTTTAGGCTAGCATTAACACCAAGTATATAGATTAACAATCTATTAAAGTCGAGTTAAATGTTTTCCGTCAACGTCGTTACCTGCTTATAATTCCAAAACTTCAAATCTTTAATCGCCTGTTATTCTAATACTACAAAGTCAATAGTTTTAACGAAAAAAGTATCGTTAATTTACATAACTACTACGCTAGAGTCCTTTTTTCATATTAATAGTAAGTACGGGTTGTATATTGAATACTTCATCGCTAACCGTGATTTAAAATATAATTAGTATGTAAGAAATTCATTAACACTTGTTTTAGTTCATCCATATAATGGTTTAATATAACGCATTACCCTACCTAAAGGGTATATAACACGGAGTTCCTATAATAGTTTTAATTATACAATCCGCTATAAATCCGTTATTTACTATATATAAGCTTATGTAATATTACGGCCATTAAGTGTAAACCTACCTTTAGTCCTAGATAGTAAATTTGTTACTAGGGCAATTATTAAACGCTAACTAATCTTTTAAATCGTTGGAGACTATATAAGTATCTAGTCCTTAACTTTATAGCTGTATCCTTAAGCAATCAGTCGTGATTTTTTATAAGGCCGCCCCATAGTTTTGCCCTTAACCTCGTAAATAATCCTCGACTTAAAGATCGTAACATTCAGGTTTTAAAGGTTAAAGTTGATTTTCGGTATACATTATACCATAACTCGAATTAATAATCCGTTGATTTCGACTTCATCGCTTTTTTAAAGGGTTTACCAGAATTTTTAATAATCCCTTATTCCCTAAGTTTTACTACCAAGTCTTCGTTATCTTTCTCTTTCCTGCTTACCCAAGCAGGATTATAAATCCGACTCTATATGTATTCCTCCTTTTAACCGTTTTTCTTTTTCTTTTTCTGAGGTCGCCCGCGTCGGCGGCGTTTCATTGGCTTATTAACAATGGATGGAGGAGGGTCGTATTGACTCGGTCGTTTTACTTAGGAGGCTTAAAGGTTTTTATCTTTGGTACCCCTAATATAAGGCTTAACCTATATGTTTCGAAATGATATAAGGCCGTTAGCAATTTTAATAATTACTTTAAAGTTTATAATACTTAATATCTTATATAACCCTTCCCATTTGCTTTGCTCCCATTACATAAGGACTTCACTTTACAACGGCAAAGCAAGGACATCGATCGTTAAGGGATCGTTTCTAGTGTTAAGGGCGCCATTAATCTGACGGCATGCCGATTCCCTTCGAAATTCCCTTAAAGCTTTTTTATTAGCCGTAACACGTTTCTAAGTATTTACTAAGGGGAGAGATTTACTCATCAGGCGTAGGTACGCTCTAAAAACTAGAAACGTTAGCACTAAGTCGTCAGGGCCCACGGTATCATTAAGGCCTTTCACTACCATCTGTAAACGTGCCTCCGGATTCGTAAAGCTTCTGATCTCTAACGTAAGGATATTATACACTCGGCTAAGTAGGGTGTATACTATTTTAACCTTCCTAATACTCTAGTAAACTTTTACAGGTACCTATTTACACTAAATACCCATTATCTTAGTATTCTTTTGTTATTCTGCCGCCATAGTATTAGTATTAGTATCGTAGCCAACGACGTCAGGTAAACCCAGATACGTATCAATCTACAATATCCTTAATGTTTTCCACGTATCTTTTTCTGAAAGGGACTATAGGAATTTAGCTTTGTAAAAAGAGGATACAGAGTTAACGACGTAAAAAAAAGGCTTATTATTTAAGTAAAACACATTGATAAAGATCTTATAGTTAAAGTTTTTATCATCTCTTAGTATAAAATTTAATTTCCAGGGGACTTGGAGATATATTAAATAGTAGTGGCAAAGCCTTTCAATAGCTTTCAAAGCAAAGTATTTCTTATTGTTATGTCTTACGTGCTTTAGGACTTTATACAGTCAGTTAATAGCTGGGTAGTTAAAACGCCAATGTAATCAACGTATGTCTGGCTCCATCAAGTTTAATAATATTGCTTTCAGACCTTAAAAATAAAAGTATAAGTACCCCCACTTAAAAGCGAGTGAAAACTTTTAGTTATTCTTAACTAGCTCGTTTACGTTAACGTCTAAGTTAACACCAAGGGTCTTTATATCCTTCAAACAAAGTAAAAAAGAGGTAGGGGATTTAAGTATATAAAACGTAATTACTCTTACAACAGTTTAAATTAAAATAATCCCTAGTAACGATAGTTATTCGCCTAGGCTAAAGCTAACTTTAACTTTACCTGTATCGTAACAATTAATCTCAGTATTTATAGTACTTTCCTTCCGCAGTTCCATATGCTACGAATAGCCTTTTATTAAGTACCTTGTTACCCCTATATTTGGTATAATACTCTAAAACGTATAATCCACGTAACAGTTACGGATGTTTAAGATTTGTAAGGGATTAGAGGTATGATTAGGGTAAAGGTAAAGATTTTTACTAAATAAACGGTTTAAAAAGATATGGTTGGCCAATTACTAGGCTACCGTATTAAAAGCAATGTATTCGTACCACTGAATTTGCTTAGGAGTATTGTTATTAATAGGCTCATTTCCCTCGAAGTTTATAACCTGGTTTAGGTATTTCGATTCAAACGTGACAGGGTATTAAATTTAATATATTACCTTTTTGTTATTTCGCTTGGAAAGAAGGTGCCGAGTCAACTAACAACCAGTTCTACTATAAATCTAACATTTTTTACTAATATTACAACGATAATACTGGCGGTCGACAGATCCACCTGTATCTTGTTAGCGCTATCGTGGGTGCTACCTTTAATCCGGATCTAAGGTTAATAAGCCAAACCTTAGGCGTTATAAGCTTCCATATTTACGGTCGACGTAATTAACTACCGTAAGGTCTTTTTTTATCTAAGTTAAGGAAGTCACTGGATTAGGGGTACATACTAAGCTAGTTTGGTATACGTGCTATTACTGAGGTAAACGAGGAACGTAACTAGCTTAAAAGGCCTTTGTTGGTGGCATTTGTGCGTTATGAAACGTATTCAAACTCGCTAATACCCGTAACTACTACCCGTACCTGTTCGCGAAATATGGCTTCGTTAATGTAGGCCTTCCCTATTACCTTTTAATATATTATCAGTTTATTCAACATTTAATTCAAAATATCCATTAGTAATTCCTCTTTTTTCTTCTTTACTATTATTGTAGTTTTTCGCGTGGTAGCTTAATTCGTATAATATTACGTGAAGTGGAAGTTTTATTCCAAATAGCCCTTTATATTATCGCAAATTTTGCGAAACGTAATAACACTTGTTAAAAAGATTAAATAGTAATTTTAATATAACTTGTAAGGACTTTAGAAAACAGTAAGTAAAAACCAGAAGGTGGGATCTTTATCTACTTCAACATATTTAGGAAATGTATTATTTTAATGTTAAAAAGGTTGTAAGGTTTCCTGACATACTTCTTTATATTATCCCAAATTTTGGCGAAGTTCGTTATTAACTTATAATTAATATTAACAATGAAAGGTCTTAAAAGAAAGTCGCGATAATTATCCCAAGATTAGTTGGTGTTTTCTAGCAGTTTAAACCTTAAAGATTCCGAGGCATAATACTAGGAGAAATTGACAGTCGCCTATCCCAAAGGATACAATCCTATAGTAAGACCTATGGTCGGCTTTCGTACGTAGGCAGGCTAAAAGGGAAAAGGTATTTAAGGTGTTTAGCGATTTTAATGTTTAAGGTCGATGGGGTTTTATAGGTTTTTGGAGGTCTGACAATCTACTCAATTAACTAGTATAAAGCGTTAACGTCAATACCTCTGGCCGCGTTAGCAACCCTTGCTTCGCATGCTTTGCCACCGCTAAGGTTGTACTTCACGCTATCACGTGGAGGTGCTAGGCTGCCGAACACATCAATAGGTTCCTTATCACTAGCGCATAAAGAGGCTTAACTTAGCTGTAAAGAGTAAAGCGAAGGTCTCCTAAATTTTATATAAGGGCAGTAAGGTTTTTTAACGTCTTTCTCTCATCTTTAAGGGTTTTAAGGGCGTTCCTGAAATTAAGCTAGGTCGACAAGTTCTTATGCCAACTTCGTAGTACCCTTTAATAGTATATAGACTTCTTACTGTTTAAGCTCAACCTTAATCATTAACTTAACACCTTTTTAAATTAAAGTCTACATATTAACAATATAGTCGCCAAAAATGTTACGAAATTTGCTAAAAGCGTGGTTAGGATCCTTAATATTATTATATTCGACGATATAGTAACCGATAAAGTTGATAAGAGGTTTTTCTGTTGATTTTTCGTCAATATCTAGTATCAAAAGTTTTTCGTCGTAGAATTTGGTAAAGACAGTTATAAGGGCGTTAATTCCCTTCTAAATCTTTAGATTAGGTGCCATCTTAAGGTTCAAGGCTATATGGGACTTGTTGAGGCGTGTATAGTGAGGAACTTGGTGATTTTAGGTGTAAGGACTTGGTGATTTGGCGTGAAGTCGCCTGAGAGCTTGGCGACTTGGAGAGAGGTCGCACAACGTGAATTTTGTGGAACGGCTTGGTTTTTTGCTTAGCGTAGCGAACTTAACGATTGAAGTTGCGTAGGTAGTAAAAAGAGTAAAGTAAAGGCAAAGGTTTGGTGTGGAGGGTAAGGTTGAAGGTCGTTTATTATTGATGGAGAGCGGAGGTTGTAAGTTGATTGTCGTAGTGATTTAGTTGTTTTTCTTGCAGTAGTAGCACCCACAGTAGTACTGACTTAACCGTTTGCCAACTTGCCATACTTTGAGACTTCTGACAGTCAATCTCAACGTTTTTCTTCAAGAAGGATCAATGAAGATTTCTTGTTTTTTTTTATAGCGATACTGTCGCTAACTTTTAGATTGCCATTGTAAGACTAATACAACCCAAAAGTCTTCTCTATTCTCCTGCCGTTATGAGATTAACAAAGTACTAATCGAGGCCTTTCGCAAAAATCTTTCTTCTACCCTAGCCACCATAGCTGTAGAGCGTAACTGGAAAGTAGCCTTTTCTTCTACTTAGCTTATCTATGTTTAACCTAGCAGGCAAGCACTAATCAGTGTTGGTAGACCTTAGACGTTGCAACGTTTTCGATTCGATTGGTCGAAGTAACAGTAGTATTGTGTGGTCAGATGGTGGATATATTGTTCTAGGTTTGGTAGACCGCTAGCTGGTCTGCACTGTAATTTGTATGGCCAATTGATTGGCCCATTCCCTAGAGTGAAGTGCAGCGTACTGCACTCGACTTACACCTAATGTGGTAAGTTCGCACAAAGCAATACATTTGCAGTACGGTCAACTTTACTGTAAGTAAAGTTGACCTACTTCACTTTATGTAATACTATTCCAACAGATATTATAAAATGTCAATTCGAGCACGATATCAATTTCGTTCAATATTATACCTACTGGAACATTATTAAGTGGTCCTACATATTAGATTACAAAAAAGAGTTGGAAAGTAAAATAGATTTTCTTAATTCGATACTTAACAGGCTAATGTTTTGCCAACAAGCAATGGGGAACGTAGGAGCTGGCAAAATCACCCTATGCCAACAGGTCCGGCAAGCAATTACGGGCTACAAAGAGTTTGAACACGCCTTACAATGCTTTAATGCCACCTGTAAAGGGTTTTTTAGCCAATTAAGTTCCTCGCTAACGACCGTAACTTCTCGAATTTCCGGCTCGACTGATATATATCCTTAAGCTCAGGATTGCAGTAACGAAGGAAAATACTCTTCTTATTCGTACTGTATTAATCGAAGGTACAGAAGGCCTGACTAGTACAGTTAACGGAAGGTCCGGACCTCTACCTACAAAGGAGGATACTCTTCATCCTTAAGGTTTTCAAGCCGGCCAAGAAAGTTAACCTTAACCACCAAGAAATATTAGATTTACGGTAAACAGGGCTGCTAGTTAACACGTTCTATTGTCACGAAGCATAAAGAAAAGCAGTTTATATATTACACAAAATTATTCTTTACCTCTGAATGAGACTATATTAAGCGGGTTATATAGTTTAATGGAAATAAAAACAAAGAGAAGGAAAACAAGCTAAAATCTATCGGCTGATATGAAGATGCCGGCACTGATATTAGCCTAGAGACAACGTAAAACTAACCGACCACACCTTTTTGTAACGCCTTACAGGTAAAAACCTCTATCATCAACATAAGGATAAAGACTCTAGCTCTATATACCTCTTTATTATTTAAGATTATTACGCAGAGCAAGTCTTTCAAAGTATTATGCCGGATATGGGGGCAACACTGTACTTAACAAAAGGCGATTCATAATACATCGCGTTGCAAAGAGATAATAATACTGTTACGGAACTTGAGTATACAGATGCTGGCAAGGCTAAGGTTAGCTTTAGCCCTAGAAAAAAACTATTTTTACTGGGATTAACGACGGTAAAGACTGTTATTAGCCCTATTATTTTCTTTATTTTGAAACACCCTACCACTTTTCTTCTTTGCCTAACAGACATGAAAAATCTTTGCGTTAACATTAAGGTTTAAAATAACGAATTAATATAAGTTAAGGCCAGTAAAAGTTTTTTACTTCAATTTAAGTAAAAACATCTCTGGTTTCATCGTTAAAGGCCAAAAGCAGTGGTATTAAACCTACTCAAAATGAAACTTCGTCAATTATACTGTCGGTTTGATTACCCAGTAACTAATAGACTTTATAAGGTTTTAAAGATAACTAGCTACAAAGATGTGGATTAACTAATACTAAAGGAAGTTAAACACCATTACCACTATTGTTTCATACACTTCCAAGCCCCTTTAAAGTTTAAATTTACATTGAAAAAAGACCAAAAGTTTAACTCAAAAGTTTTTGTAGACATATTTTTCCTAAATAGCAAGCTAGTATTACATGCTATGAACTCTGTCACGGTTTTTTACAGTGTTATGTTCCTTAAAACTATTACGATAAACGAAACATGGGAGGTATTACATACTTTGTGGATTAATACGTACTTTGGCCTACCAAACGTATTAGTTTACAATATTGACACCAACTTTACTACGATGAAGTTTTAAGCTAATAAAAAGTTAATAGGGATTTAGTCTAAATAGGTTTTCATTAAAGTTTACTAAGGTATTAATAAAATCGAAAAGATATATGCCCTATAACGAAAGACCTACGATATCCTTATATTAGAAATAGAAAGCTTTACAAACTAAGAAATACAGCTTTAAATAATGGTAAAAAGTCTTGATAATACTATTAGTTTCAACGGACTTATACCAACTTTACTGGTATTCAAAGCTTATCCACGTATAATAACTAAGTATTTATCTTTATTAAGTATCCAAAAATATTTTATGGTATACAATAAGGCCTTAAAGGAGCTGAGAAAGAATTCGGTATGACGCTAGGTTAACGATGCCCTTAAAATCAAAAACGGACTTCTAATAACAAACGTACTTTTACTTCCCTTTTAAAGTGAAGTTCTTACGTGGCGCAAGCCAGGAAAATGAGATAGGCCGTATAAGATCATAAGAATTACTAACTTAAACGTGGTGATTGAAACTGTTAATGGCCTTATGACTTTCCAAGCCATAAAAGTTAAGCCGTACCAAAGACACCTCGGTCCCTTTAAGTATAATGAAAATCTTAATGTAGATAACCTCCGAGCCGAACAAATCAGTTAATATAATCCTTCGGAGCCGATTGTCGATAAGCTAATAGAATGTCAGCAATGTGGACAACCGCCTAAGAGGAGGATATACACTAAAAAAGAGGATAACGATGGAGATTACAGGCCTGATAGGGTATTCATAATAGCTTAAATATCATCAAAGGAGAAGTTTGACAGAAAACTTGTCATTAAGCTGCATACCGAAGTTATTATCAATATATTTGGAAAGTTCCTTAAGGAAAGTAACCAAACGGAAATGAACGTCCTCCTGTTAAAGGGAGTTGTATAATTTATGTTATTACCGTAATTTAAAGGCTATAACATTACTATTTTTAAGTCAAAGATAGTTTAAGAGACTAAAGGTCAGACTACAGACCGGCCGTGCGAAAAGATACGGCTAATCGCTTAAGGATACAGTAATAAAGGTAAGGACTTTTATTTTTACTTAATCGCCTATGATCCAAAAAATTAGCTAACTTTTAATCGTCTTTATTATTACTAGTTTAACAATTAGTATAAAAGGTTAGTTTATAATAAATATACTAGATATTAAGTAAGCGTATACGTAGTTTGCCATTAATTTGCAACGGATTATATTATTAAAGTTATTAAAAAAAGTCAGGGATAAAATTCCGGCCGATACGGTAATTCGTTATATTAGGTCTTTATACGGACTGGCCGAGGTAGGCATCCATTAGTTCCTAATGTACTATGCGTATTTCAAAAACAAACTTGATATAATAACTTTAACATTTAACCTATGCCTGTTAATCACAAAAGGCAAAGACTTTGCCATTGTAGGTATATAAATTAACGATACCCTTTTCTTCGGTGATATTAAGTTTGTGGTAGTGGAATAGCGTGTTATCGAAAAGTTAGACCTTTAAAAGTGTAAGCCAATTAAAACGTTAGCTCAAGGTATATAACTTAACTTTAATAAAGCCTTAATATATATCCTTAGTGTTAAAATAAAAAAAACGACATTTATGTTAGCTTACGCTAAAAAAAGTTAGTTATAAGCCTGACGAGTATCGATAAGAACGACGAGGCAAAATTACAAAGATATTAGAATCAAAAGGCCTATACGGTGTATATCGCCACGTTATATTAACCGGAATCATTGTACAACCTTTTTTTTATAACATAGGTATAAAACCTATAAAACGAAAATATTAATAAGTTAAATAAGCGTATTTAATGAAAAATAAACTATGTAAAAAGAGAGATTAATATGGTGTTTGTAAACTTGACGAAAACAAAGTGAATGATTTTTACGGACGGGTTATTTATTAATAATACTAACCTTATATCGTAAATCAGCTTTCTAATAATATTCGTTAATAAAGATAAATATAAAAGTCAATTTACAATTACCGAAAAACTTATATGTTAGATATTTATTAAGTGTCAACGCGTAACCCAAAATGTATTAACTTCGAAAGTTTACATTATATTAATAGGCTTTAACATCAGTATGGTAATTAATGACATATTAAGAATTATTACCAAACAATTAGGATTGCCACTGATACCTATGGTAATGTATACCTACTCTTAGAACCTTTATGAATTCCTATTGAAATTAGGCAGGACCAATGAAGAACGTTTAATAATCAACTTAATAGCGTTTAGGGAGGCATACGAAGCCCAGGAAATCGATAAGTTCTGGTAGATTAACGGCAAAAATAATCCTGTTAATTTCATAACCAAAGTTATCCCTAACGGAGTTTTGGAAAGGTTTGTGGATATCAATACACTGACTATACGAATTTAGGGATACATGGACCGTCTAGCACGTGATGTAAAGGAACAAAGTTGCCCTGGCAAACTAGAAGACCGCTAGGGCAATGGTGGCGATGTTGGCAATAGGAGTAGTTTGAACTACTGGTAAAAGGTACTTAGGTAATAGCGTATCTGATTGGTATAAGTCTCTGGCGAAATATCTGTGCACAGGAATTAAGGAACGAAGGTCTTGGAAGGATAGAGTAAAAGGGCCATAAGGGGCCGTAATTGGAGTCGATTTCAGTATAGATTAATCGGAATTGACAGGCATCTAGCTTACGGATTAAGGAGGGATTTCAGAGGTTGCCACCAATTAATAGCAAGCCACGCTAGCGTACAGGCATAAGACAAAAATCCGCCAGTATTGAAATAGCAGTTAAGTACAGTACAGTCAAGTTAACTTTATTGCAAGTAAAGTTGATTGTACGTACTTCGAATTGACTGTAATTTGTGAGACTGCACTACAAGTATAGTGTAGTAGATACCCACTTCAAAATAGGGTACAGGCCAAAGCGTTTGGCCATACAAATTAGTATGCAGACCGGCTAGCGGTCTGCTAAACTTAGAACTTACACACCTCAATTCAATAATATCAATGCAACACAGGTTACTTCAACCACAGTGATTCGAATCGACTACGTTATAACGATAAATGCCTACCAACAGAATATTTGTAATACGATTATTGTTATTAACGGTTGTATTAATACTTCTACTTTGTATTTATTTTCGTAATATTCTAAAAACTATACTATTGACTACACGTTATATATTTAGCGCCCAATTTGTAAAATCCTTCCCAAAATTGTTGAATGAGTCGCACCTTTTAATATCGCCGTTATAGTAGTGAAAAATCATATTAATAACGTATTTCTTTACCGTAAAAGGGTTTGAATTTTCCATTGATACCTCAATTTTATTATCTTATAGGTAAAAATTCAAATACCTTACAATATTTTTTCGAAAAAATGTATTTATATATAGATGATTTATATGATCGTTAATTTTTATTACATTTATTATTAATAAAGCTACAATTGTAAAAGTATAATATATATAAAAGGTGTTAGAAAGGCGGTTAGTACGTATATCTGAAATACTAAAGCTGTTAGAATAGTATTAAATGCAGTGCAGTAGGCCAACTTTACATACAGTAAAGTTGACTATACTGAACTGCAAGTAGAGTTTATTGCTTTATGAAGACTTACCGCATTGGGTGTAAGTTAAGTGCAGTATACTGCACTTGAATTTAGGATATGGGCCAAGCAATTGGTCATACAAATTACAGTGTAAACCGGCTAGCGGTCTGCCAAACCTAGAACAATACATCCACAACTTGACCAATGTAATACTACTATTACTTCGAAGATCAATTGAATCGACAACGTTGCAACATCTAAAGCCTACCAACAAAAGCGGTATAAACGTTAGTTTTACCCAGGAAATATAATTCATATACGTTTGAAATGAATATGGTTAAGTCTGTTCGGTTTAAATAACGAATATTAAAAAGCGTATAAATACGTGAATATAAAGTAAATAAAGTATAATGAAACAGCAAATTAAAGTTTTAAATATCAGTTAATATATATTAAATTTAAATAAAACGTAAATTAGGCCTAAATACAAGCTATTTTACCATCTTAAATTGTTTTTAACAATTTTTAAACGTTATATTAACTGAGCAGTCAATCAACATAAACGTTATAAATAATAATTTCAAAAATAAGCGGTATAACACGAATACGAGGAGGCGAACGAGGTAGTGGAAAAAGGGAAGTAAAAAAAGATATAGGGAGGTGTATATATGTAATCAGGTGTATAAGGCTCGGTTTTTATCTGGTAAACGGTTCGGATATCATATTGTAATCGTTTTTATTATTTGTAAATAGCTTAAGTGTTGTATTTTCACCGCTTTTAGGTTTCGCAAATGGTATAGATGTTGCGTTTTAACCGCTTTTAGATTTCGTAAACTTTTTGAATACCGTATTTAAATTGGTCGAGTCTATTAGTAGGACTTGCCTATTAATAGACCTTTAGATGTTGCAACATTGTCAATTCGAATCGTGGTCGAAGTAACAGTAGTATTGCATTCGTCAAGTAGTGGATGTATTGTTTTAGGTTTGACAGACCGCTAGCCAGTGTGTAGTGTAATTTGTATAGCGAATTGCTTGGCTCGTGCCCTAGAGTGAAGTGTAGCATACTGCACTTGATTTATACCCAATGCAGTAAGTCCATAAACAATACACTTAACTTGCAGTACAGTCAACTTTACTTACAATAAAGTTTACCTACTACATTGCATATAGTACTATTCTAATACTAGCGGCTTTTTAGTTTATACGTATTCGCCAGTATAGTTAACTAATCTCTTCCAGTTAGCGTTAAATAGCGACCTTGTTAACTTACTAACCCCCTATCAATTCCAATTGATCTCCATACTAAATTGCACCCAAATACGTGTAAATTGACCATATTTGAACTTAACTAATCCATTGCTTCGAGTTCTGAGTTTACCAACTCCAACAAAAGGTTTTTTTTGCTATAGCCTTTTTTAGGCCTCCACTTTAGCCGTGCTAATCAAACAAATCACTGTTATCAATTCCTCTACTTCCTTAATAGTTTTTCAGTTTACCAGCACATCTATGAGCGCCGTTACTTGATTTAGGCATTCCGAAAAGCTTATTAACGTAGCCTTCAATACGTATGATTAGCCTATTTCTGTCCACAAACCTTTCCAGGGCTTTATTTAGAGATACCTTTGTCATAGCATTATCGGGATTATCTTTACCGTCAATCCATCAGCATTTTTTAATCTTCCTCATTTCTTGAGTTTTACGGAGTGCCATTACGTCGATTATCAGGCGTTTTTCTCTAGTGGTTCCGAGCTTTAAAAGGTATTTAAACAGACTTTTCGTATCGGTACAAATTACCACCAAAATAGGTGGAATTTTCAGCTGCCTAATAATAAGGTTAATGGTTTTTTTTACAATGCCATACTTTAGTTAAAACTTACTATTATGGGGTAAACCTCTAAAGCCAATACGTTTCGTACAATCCTTTTACACTTAATAGAGGTTTAGTAAATTGGGCTACCGATAATATTCAACTGGAGTTTCCGCTTGTCTTCGTTAACGAAGGTTATTAAAAAGCCGATTTATATAGATTAACAGGTGTTATTTGTAAAAGATCCGTCCGTAAAAATTATTAACTTAACCTTCGATAAGTTGATGAGGATTATATTAATTCCTTGGTCCAGGCTTCGAATTTACCATTAGAGATTTTTATTTAGCTGGTTAAAATCCTTATCCGTTGCTTTTTATACTTATGCGATGATAAATAGGTCTTTTAATACGTTCGGTTAAAATAAGATAACAATATAACTATTATAGACTCATTATTTAAGGTATCGTTAGGCTTTAGTCGTATTGGTCTTCTTAATTATATGTAAAATAGTGCACTAACCTGTTTAGAGAAAACTAAGGCCGGTAATAATACCAAGTATACAGATTAATAATCCGTTAAAGTTAACTTAAGTACCCTTCGTTAACGTAGTTACTGGTTTATAATTCAAAACTTCAAATTTTGAATAGTTTATCATTTTAATATTATCGAATTCATCGTTCCGACAAATAAAGTATCGTTAATTTATATAACTATTATATCGAAGTCTCGGTTTTTACGTTGCCAATAAATACGGGTCATATTTTAAAGACTTTATTGTTGACTGGAATTTAAAATGCGATTGGTAGATCAAAAAGTAATAAACGTTTATTTTAATTAGTTTGTCTAATGGTTTAATACACCGTATTACCGTCCCTAAAGAGTAAATGACATGTAGTTTTTTTTAGTAATTTTAGTAATACGATCCGTTGTAAATTCAGTTCTAATTTCATATAGGTCTACGTGATATTACGGCTATAAATCATAAACTAAGCTTTGATTTTTACTAGTTAACTTATTATTAGGGCAACCATCAAGCATTAATTCATCTTTCAAACTATTAACGATTATATAAGGATCTAGCTTTGCTTTTATCGTCGTATCCTTAAGCGATTAGATGTGACTTTTTGTACAATCACCCGGTAATTTTACCTTTAACATTTTAAATGATCTTGAAATTAAAAATCGTAAAGTTTGGGTTTTAAAGGTTAAAATCGGTTTTTAGTACAAATTATATTACCCCTTAAGTCAATAGGCCATTAATTTTGATTTTATCGCTTTCTTTAAAAGGTTTACCAAAGGTTTGAATAATCCCTTACATTAGAAGCCTTAGTATTAAATTTTTGTCATCCTTTTTTTCCCTGTTTACCTAAGTAACATTGTAAATACGGCCTGGTATATATTTCTTTTCTTTAAAATTCCTCTTTTTCAGTAGTTGTTTGCGCCTGCAGCGTTTTATTGGCTTATCGGTAACAGTTAAAGGGGGTTTGTATTAGATTGGTCGTTTAACTTAAGGATCTTTATGGTTAATAGCTCTAATATAAAGCTTCTCATAAATTATTCGACAAAAATATAAGACTTTTAGCAATTTTAATAACTATTTTGGAGTTCGCATTACTTAATATCTTATATAGATCTTCTCATTTATTAGACTTCTGCCACATGTGGACTTTACTTTATAACGGCAAAGAAAATACGTCGATTATTATAAGGCCGTTTTTGTTGGTAAGCCTTAGACGTTGCAACGTTGTCGATTCAATTGGTCGAAGTAATAGTATTATTGCAGTAGTCAGATAGTGAATGTCTTGTTCTAGATTTGGCAAACCGCTAGCCGGTTTGCACTGTAATTTGTATGGCCAATTGCCAGTAAGTCTCCATAAAGCAAGACACTCAACTTGCAGTACAGTTAACTTTCCTATAAGTAAAGTTGACCTACTGTACTGCATATAGTACTATTCCAACACTGGCGGCTTTTTAGTTTGTACGCAGACACTAGTATGGCTAACTAATCTTTTCCAGTTACCACTGAATTGCCTCCTCGTTAACTAACCAGACCCCTATTAATTCCAGTTGACTTCCATACTGAATTACACCCAATTGAATGCAAATTAACCCCATTTAATATTAATAACTCTGTTGTCATGAGGTTCCTAGTTTATTAACTTCTACAAAAAATTGGTCCACCCCAGCCCTGCGAAAACCTCCACTTCAACTATATTATTCAAACAGATCATCATTATTAATCCCCTGGAAGTCTTCTAGTCTGCTAATGCATCCTTGTCTACCATCATGTAATTTGGGCTTTCCGGGTTGTCTGTTAATGTAGCCCTCGATATGTATAGTTAGCCTATTGCTGTCCATAAACCTTTTTAAGGCATTATTTAGCGTTGCCTTCGTTATAGAATCTGCGGGGTTATCTTGGCTATTGATTCATCGGAATTCCTTAATCTACCTTCATTTGTAGGCTTTACGGAATGCTATTACTTCGATTGTTAAGCGTTTTTCACTAGTGGTTCCGAGGTTTAAAAGGTATTCGAAAAGGTTCCTTAAGTCGGTATAAATTATTACCGGGATAAGAGAAATCTTAAGTTGCTTAGTGATAAGGTTAAGAGTCTCCTATAATGACATGCTTATATCAAAGCTCAATATTATGCCGTAAACCTTTAAAACTAATACGTTTCGTGTAATCATCTTACACTTAACTAAAATATAATAAATGAAGTTGCTGATAACACTAAATTAGTCTTTTTGCTTGTCTTTATTAACGAAGGTTATTAGGAAGCCGATTTGTAAAGATAGGTCTGTGTTATTTGTAAAAGACTCTTCTGAAGAGATTATTAGTTTGGCCTTGAAAAATCGATCAAAAATATATTAATCCCGCGGTCCAAGTTTTGCATTTACCACTTAAGCCTCTTATTTAATCGGTCAAAGTCCTTATCCATTAGTATTTGTATTTACGTCGTAATAAATAAATCGTAAAAGGCTTTTAATTTGCATAAGGTAGCAATATAGCAATCTTGAATACGCTATTTCAGGTACCGTTAAACCTTAACTTCGTTAATTTTGTTAATCATAGCCAAAAAAACGCCTTAACTCTTTTAACGAAAGCTAAAGTCAGTATTAATACTTAGTATACGGATTAATAATCCATTAAAGTCTAATTAAGTTTTCTCTATCAATATCATTACCGGCTTATAATTTCAAAACTTAAAATCCGTAATCGCTTGTTATTTAAATACTACAAAACTAGCCGCGCCGATGAAAAGGGTATCGTTAATTTATATACCTACTACGTCGAAGTCCTTCTTTCAAGTTACTAATAAATACGGATCGTAGGTTAAAAACTTTATCGTCATCTGTAATTTAAAATAGGACTAATAAGTCAGGATCTCATAAACGCCTGCTTTAGCCAATCCGTATAATGGATTAATATAACGTTTTACCGTGTCTAAAAGGTATATAATACGGAGTTCCTATAGATATTTTGATATTACGATCCGTTTCAAATCCGTTACTAATTACGTATAAGCTTATGTTATATTATGGCTATTAAACGTAAATTTACCTTTAATTTTAACCAATAAACCTTTTACTAAAGCGACTTTTCAATATTAGCTATTTTTTAAATAGTTAAAGATTATGTAAGGATTCAGTTTTTACCTTTATTACCCTATCCTTAAGCAATTAAATGTAATTTTTGGTAAGGCCGCTCCGTAAACCTACCTTTAACTTCATAAATAATATTCGACTTAAATATCGTAACATTTAGGTTTTAAAGGTTAAAATCGGTCTTTTATACGAATTATATAACTCTTCGAGTCAATAAGCCGTTAATCTCGACCTTGTCTCTTTTTTCAAAAGGTCTACAGGAGATTTTAATAATTCCATATACTCGGAACTTTAATATCAAGTTTTCGTTATCCTTTTCTTTCCTATTTACCCATGTAATATTGTATATGAGGCCTGGTATATATTCCTTTTCTTTAACGTTCCTTTCTTTCGGAAGTCTTCCTCTTCGGCGGCGTTTCATCAGCTTATTAATAATGAGTAAAGGAGGCTTGAATTAGCTCAGTCGCATTACTTAAAGGGCTTAAGGATTTTCATCTTTAATAACCTTAATGTAAAGCTTAACCTAAGTAATTCTAAAAGGTATAGGACCGTTAGCAGTTTTAATAACTTTTTTAAAGTATACGATACTTAATATCTTGTATAAGCCCTTCCATTCATCTGGCTTTCGTCATACGAGAACTTTACTTTTCAACGGTGAAGCAAACACATCGATTGTTAAAGGGCCGTTTTTAGTGTTAAGAGCGTTATTGATTTGAATACCTGCCGGTTTTTTTTACTATTTCCTCCAAACTTTGCTGTAAACCGTAATACGTTTTTAAGTACTTACCGAGGGCGAAAATTCACTCGTTAGGCGTGGGTATGTTTAAAAGATTAGGAAAGTTAATACTAAGCTGTTAATGCCTAAAATATTGTTTAACCCCTTTACTATTATCTGTAAGCGTACCTCTGGATCCGTAAAGCTTTTAATCTCTAATGTAAGGATATTATACGCTCGGCGAAATAGAGCGTATGCCCATTTAACATTTTTAATACTTTAGTAGGCTTTTATAAGTACCTGTTTATATTAAATACTGTTGGAATAGTATTACATGCAGTGCAGTAGGTCAACTTTACTTTACAGTAAAGTTGACTATACTGAGCTGCAAGTTGAGTGTATTGCTTCATACGAACTTACCACATTAGGTATAAGTCGAGTGCAGTACGCTGCACTTCACTATAGGGCACGGTCCAAGCAATTGGCTATACAAATTACAGTGTAGACCGGCTAGCATTTTAACAAACCTAGAACAATACATCCACTATTTGACCACGCAATACTACTGTTACTTCGACCAATCGAATCGATAACATTGCAACGTCTAAGGCCTACCAACAATGATCAGTGCTTGCCTGTTAGGTTAAGCACAGATAAGCTAAGTAGAATAAGAAGCTACTTTCTAGTTACGATTTACGTTAATAACTACCACTGGAGTAGAGGAAAGATTCTTTTAAAAGGCCTTTACTGTTGCGTCGGTTTTCACGGCAGTAAGTAGAAAAGACTTCTAGACTACGTCGGTTTTTCACGGCAGCTTGGAGGTAACGACGGTATCGCTATTGAAAACACCAATAAATCTTTACAAATCTTTCTTAAAGACGCTGATATTGACTGTCAGAAGTCTTAAAGTTCGGCAAGTTGGCAAACGGCTAAGTCGGTGCTACTACGGGTGCTACTACTGTAAGAAAAACGACTAAGTCCCACGGTTTATAACAAACAACCTTCGATTTTTACCACCATCAACGATCTTCGACCTTATCTTTTACACCAAACTTTTGCCTATACTTTACTCTTTTTTACTCCCCACTACACTCCAATCGTCAAGTTCGCTATTTTGAGCGAAAAAACTAAGTCACGCCAAGAAAGTCATGTTACGCGACCTTACGCCCAATTACCAAGTTTATACGCAATTTCACGCCAAAACACCAAGTTTCCTACGTCTAAGATCACTAATTCCCTCGCCCTACACGCTCTCTACAAGTCAAACCACCAAAATGGCTCCAAGTTAGGAACATATAAAGAAAGTTAAAGCCTTCAGAATAATCTTTGTGAACTACTACGAACAATAACTTTGGATTACAGATGTTAACAAAACCTCAACTAAAACCTATTTAACTAAATACGTCGGCCAGTATATCATCAAGACGGATTTTGGCGACGACTACAGCTGTGGCGCCCGAGCTTTTTAAGACTTTCGCGAGTTTTCAATCACTAAATTTTCGATATGTGGAAGATAATCCAACATTCAATTAAAGCCAGGTTAAAAAAGGAGGTTATATGCTGTAGCATTTATATTTCTGATAAAACACTAATAGGATTGATAAAAACCTTCCTGAAACTGGCCTAATAGGAAGACTACCCTAAAATTACTGATTCTTAAGACCTTTGAAGAAAAGGTAAAAGAGTTAAGGGATATTAACGCCTACACATGCGATCCAGAAGACCTCTTCTCCGCCCTTAGCCAAGCCAAACCTTTTTACGTACTGGCGATAAGGAAGTTATTAACCTGCTCAGCAATTTAACTCCTTTACATAACAACGCGGAGTACGCCCTTAGCGGCGGTAAAGAACGAAAAGAAACAGCCGCCAACGCGGCTAAAGGTATTAATATCGACGTTTTACAACAATTAATTAAACAAGATCGTTAGACCTTCCAAAACCCTTTAGTACCCATCGACTTTTAGTACTATAATCGCCAAACACCTTAAAAACCCTCTTCTTTCAGATTTGCCTACGCGCGAAAGCAGACCACAATTCCTATAATAGGACTTTACCCTTTAGGCTAGACGACCGGTAACTATCGTTAATACCATGCCTTAAAGCCTCTAAAGCTAAAACTGCTAGAAAACACTATATACGGCTGGGGAAATTATTGAGACCTTCTCTTGAAACCTATAAGGATAATCAATATTAATTATAAATTAATAACATACTTCGCCAAAATCTGAGATAACAAAAAAAAGTATAACGGAAAGCCTTACAATCTTTTTAACATTAAAATAATCCATTTTTTCAACATTTACAAGTGGATAAAGGTCTTTCTCTCTAGTTTCCACTTATTGTTTCCTGGAATCCTTACAAGGCACGCTAATGACTACTATCTAATCTTTCTAACTAACGTCACTACGTTTCGTAAGATATACGACGGCATAAAGGGATACTTCGAATACGACGTCTATCTTGCGTAATATTATACAAACTAGGCTACTATGTGATAAACTACAATAATTGCAAAGAAAAAAAAAGGAGGAATTACCAATAAACGTCTTTAATTAAATTCTTAATAACTTGATATTGTATTAAAAATTAATAGGAAAGGCTCACGTTATCGAAGCTACATTTCTCGAATAGATACGGTTAACGGTTACGGGCGTTAACGAATTCAAATACGCTTTATAACGCTCGAATACCACCTATAAAGGATTCTTTAACCAGTTACACTTTTCGCTTGCTACTGTAATAACACATATACCAAATTTACTTAATATGTACTCCTAAACTAACAACTTTCTTAATATGAATAAAGAAAACCTTACGGTAGTTAACTACATTAATCGTAAATATGGGTGTCTATAACGCTTAAAGTCTAGCTTAACAACCTCAGCCCTAAACTGAAAATAATACCTACATTGGTACTAATAAGATTTAGGCGTACATGTTAACCATAAACACTATCGTTATAATAGTAGTAAAAGATATTGGATCTGTAGCAAGTTTGGCTGTTAGTTAACTTAACACCCCCCTACCGAGCGTAATAATAGGAAAATAACATATTACGTCTAATACCCTATTACTTCAGGATAAAATTACTTGAATTAGGTCGTAAACATTAAAGAACATAAGCTAACTAACGTCGTTAACGTTTTAAAGTAGATTAAATGATACAAAAACACTTCTTTTGATACGGTAGCCTAATAGTTAGCCAACTACGCTTTTTTATACCGTTTAGGTAATAAAAAACCTTACCTTCACCCTAACCAAGCCCCTAATCCCTTATATACTTTTAACCTTTACGATCGTTACGCGGACTACATGTTTCAGGGTATTATACCAAACATGAAGGCAATAAGATATTTAACAGGAGGCTATTCGCAGTATATAGTATTACTAGGGGAAAACACCATAGTCATTTAGATTAATTGTTTCGATACGAGCAAGGCCAAAGTTAACTTTAGCCTAGGCGAATAACTATAGTTATTATAGATAACGATAACTTGAATTATTATAAAAGAAATTACGTTTTATATCCTTAAGTTTCTTACCCCTTTCTTATTTTACTTAAATAATATAAAGACCCTCAGCATCAACGTTAATGTTAACGTAAACGAACTGGTTAAAAAAGGCCGAAGGTTTTAATTTACCCTTAAATAAGGGTATTTATGGTTTTATTTTTAAAGCTTGGGGGCGGTATTATTAAATCTGATGGAAAAGGAAATGATTTAACTATACTGGCGTTTTAACTAACCGGTAATTTAATAATCTATATAAAGTCCTGAAATCTGTAGCGTATAATGATATGGATTATTTTACACTAGAAGCTATTAAAAGGTTATATTACCACTATTAAACATATACACAAGCGTTTCGAAAATTTAAATATACATAAAAAAAAATGATTCTAATTGCGAAATATTTATTAATATAATCTAATTTAATAACAAGCCTATTTTTTACGTCATTAACTCTGTAACCTTCCTCTACGAAACTAAGTCTTTAAAACCCCTTTCGGAAAAGGATACGTGGGAAACGTTAAAAATTCAATAGATTAACACGTACTTGAATCTATCTGACGTTGTTATCCACGATACTAATACTAATTTTACGGCGGAAAATTTTCAAAAGTATACCAAAATAATGGGTATTAAGTAGAAACAGGTACCTATAAAAACCCACTGGAATATTAAAAAGGTTAAAATGGTAAACACACTACTTAGAAGAACGTATAATATCCTTACGTTAAAAATTGAAAGCTTTACGGATTCAGAGACACGCCTATAAATGAAAGTAAAAAGCCTTAATAACACCGTAAGCCCTGCCAGCTTAATGCTAACACTCCTAGTCTTTAGAGTGTACCCACGCCTGACGATTAAATCTCCGCCCTCAGAAAGTACTTAAAAACGTATTACGGCCTATAGTAAAGCTTTAAGGGAACTGCGAGGAAAAATCGGTACGCCGCTAAATTAATAACGTTTTCAATACTAAGAACAGTCCTTTAAAGATTGTCGTACTTAATTTGCTATTACAAAGTAAAGTTTTCGTATAAATAAATCCGGGTAAATGGGAAGATCTATACAAGATATTAAGTACCACGAACTTAAAGTAGTTATCAAAATTACTAACAGTTTTATATATTTCCTAACCACACAGGTTCAGCCATACATTAAGTTCGTTAACGATGAAAAACCTTTAGTTAAACGAATAAACTAATATAAGCCTCCCCCACTTGTTATCGATAAGCCAATAAGATGCCGCTAGCGCAAACTACACCCGAAAAAAAAAGCGTTAAAAAAGAGGAATACATACCGAGTCGTATTTAAAATACTATTTAGGTAAGTAGAAAAAAAAAGATAACAAAAACTTGGTAATGAAACTTGGGATATAAAGGATTATTAAGAATTTTGGCAAACCTTTTAAGAAGAACAATAAGGTTGAAATCGAAGGCCTATTAACTCGAGGAGTTGTATAATTTATACCGAAAACTGACTTTAACCTTTAAGACCCAAACGTTAAGATCTTTAAGTCAAAGATTATTCACGAGGTTAAGAGCAAAACCATAGGGCGGCCGTACGAAAAATCACGACGGGTTATTTAAGTATATGGCAATAAAAGCAAATATTAGATTTTTATATAATCGCTAACGATTCAAAATATTAGCTAATGCTTGGTAATTACTTTAACAATAAGTTTGTTATTTAGGATCAAAGGCAATTTTACACTTAATAACCTTAACATTACGTAAGCCTATATATAGTAAATAAAGGATTTGTAAAATGTTATATTATTAAAGCTACTATGAAACTTACATACTATCTACCCTTTAGAAATGGTAATACGGTGTGTTAAATTACTATATAAACTAGATAAAGCAAGTGTCTACTAGTTCCTAACCTACTAATCGTACTTTTAATCCCTGCTAACAATAAAGTTTTTAACATACAATTCGTTATTATTGATAACGTAAAAAAAGGATTTCGGCATAGTAAGTATGTAAATTAACAATACTCTTTTCTTCGTAATAGCTGGCTTTATAGTGTTAAAACAAAAAGCGATTAAAGACTCTAAGTTTTAAAATTACAAGCCGGTAACGATACTAACGAAAAAGAATCAACTTGAATTTGATAGAATGTCAATTCGCATACTTAGTGTTAATACCGGCCTTAATTTTCGCCAGAAAAGTTGAAAAGCTGTTTTAGATACAATTGACAATACTAATAAGGCCAGGGCTTAAAGGTACTTGGAACAACGTGCCTAGGGTAGATATATTGCTACCCTATACCCAACTAAAGCCTCATTCAACCTTTCCATCGCTGTATAAATACAGTAATTAATAGATAAAAACTTTTACCAGCTAAATAAAAGGATCGAGTGGCATATATGAAATATAGACCACGGAATCAATATAATCCCAATAGACCTGTCGAGGGCAAAGTTAATAGTTTTTACGAATAGATTTTTTACAAATAACACTGCCCTGTCTTTACAAATCGGCTTTTTAATAACCCTTGTTAAAGAATAGAAGTAGAAATATCAGTTTATTATTACCGGTAGCTTAATTTACTATTCCTCTGTTAAATATAACATGATAATACGGATCGTACTCATATTAAAGGTCTAAGGCATAAATGACGGACTTTAACGTAAGTATAGCACTATGGGAGACCTTAAAATTATTACCAGGAAACTGGAGATTCCTCCTATCATGGTAGTAATTTGTATCGACTTAAAAAGCCTCTTCGAATACCTTTTAAAACTCGTAACCATTAGTGAAAAGCGCCTGATAATTGACGTAATGATACTACGTAAAGCCTACGAAGGGAAGAAGATCGAAGAGTTCCAATAAATTAATGGTAAAGACAATCCCGTAGATGCCAAAACAAAGGCGATGCCAAATAAAGCCTTAGAAAGGTTTGTAAACAGCAATAAGCTAAATATACGTATCGAGAGCTACGTGAATAAGTCGCCCGAAAAGCTCAAGTTACGTAACAACGAACAGAGATATAATAGCAGACTAGAAAACTGCCAGGGTATTAATGATGGTAATCTGTTTAAATGGCATAGTTGAAATGAAGGCATACAAAGAGCTATAGAGGAAGAACTTTTTGTAGGAGTTGATAAACTCGGACCTCGAAACGGCGGAGCAATTAAGGCCAAATAGGGTTAATTTTCATGCAATTAGGTATAACTTAATATAAAAGTCAACTGGAATTGATAGGGGTCTGGCCAGGGAATGAGGAGGAAATTTAGTGGTAAACGGAAAAAATTGGTCAGCCACACTAGTGTACGCGCATAAATTAAAAAGCCGCCAGTATTGGAATAGTATTACATTCAGTGCAGTAAGTCAAATTTAATTTGCAGTAAAGTTAACTATACTGACATGTAAGTTGAGTGTATTGCTTTGTGCGGACTTACCATATTGAGTGTAAGTCGAGTGCAATACGCTGCACTTCACTCTAGGGCACGGTTCAAGCAATTGGCTATACAAATTACAGTGTAGACCGGCTAGCATTTTAACAAACCTAGAACAATACATCCACTATCTGACCACGCAATACTACTGTTACTTTGACTAATCGAATCGACAACCTTGCAACGTCCAAAGCCTACCAACAAATACCTATTATTTTGACATCTTCCTGAAACTCCGCCGTTATAAAGTTTGTATTAATATTGTGGACGACGACGTTGGATATGCCTAAGTACGTATTAATTTACAGCATCCTTAACGTTTCCAACGTATCCTTTGCCAAAAAGAACTTTAGGGACTTAGCTCCGTAAAAAAAGGTCGCAGAGTTAACAACGTAAAAAACAGGCTTATTATCCAAGTAAAACATATTAACAAAGACTTTGTAATAAAAGTTCTTATCGTCTTTTGATATAAATTTAAATTTCCGGGCGGCTTAGCTATACGTTTGGTAGTGGTAGTGAAGTCTTTTAAGAAATTTTGGGTCAAAATATTTCAAATTTTCATTCCCTACAGACTTCAAGACTTTATATAACCTGTTAACGGCTAAGTAGTTAAAACGCCGGTATAATCAACGTATTTCCGGCTCCGTCAAATTTAATACCATTACTTTCGAACCTTAAAGTTAAAACTATAAATACCCTTACTTAAAGGCGAGTAAAAATCTTTAGTCGTTTTTAACCAATTCGTTTACGTTAACGTTGACGTTAACGTCGAGGGTCTTTATATCCTTTAAGTAAAAAAGAAAAGAAGTAGGAGACTTAAGAATGTGGAATATAATTACTTTCAAAATAGTTTTAATTACTGTTATCCTTAATAACGATAGTTGTTCACCTGGGCTAGAGCTAATTTTGGCTTTTCTCGTATCGTAACGATCAATTTAAGTGGTTGTAATGCTTTCCCTCCATAACTCTATATACTGCGAATAGCCTCCTGTCGAGTACCTTACTACCCCTATATCTAGCATAATACACTGGAACGTGTGGTTCGCGTAACTATCACGAAGGTTAAAAGTGTATAAGGAGTTAATAGCTTGATTAGGGTAAAGGTAAAGGTCTTTACCACTTAAATAGTATAAAAAGGCGTAGTCGGCTAGTTATTAAGCCGTATTAGAAGTAGTATCTTTGTACTACTTAATCTGCTTAGGAGCGTTAGCGACATTAAATATTTTATCGCCTTTAAAGTCTACGATTTCATCCAAATAATCCTATTTGAAAGTAGCAAGATATTAGGCGTAGTATACTAATTTCCTATTATTATTATCGACGAAGGGGGTGCCGAGTTAACTAATAGCTAAACTTACCATAAATCCAATATTTTTTATCATTATTATAACGGTAATACTTACGGTTCATAGGTTCGTCTGACTCTTGTTGGTGCCAACGTAGCTTCTGCCTCAAATTTAAGGCTAATAGGTCAGACCTTAGGCGTTATAGGCGCCCGTATTTACGGTCGACGTAATTAACCACCGTAAGGTCATTTTTATCCACGTTAAGGAAGTTTCCGGCTTAGAAGTACATACCAAGCGAGTTTAGTATACGTATTATTACGGTGGTAAGTAAGAATAGCAACTGGTTAAAGAAGCTTCATAGGTGGTATCTGGACGTTACAAGGTGTATTAGAACTCGCTAACGCCCGTGACTATTACCCGTATATACTCGCGAAGTGTGGCTTCGCTAACGTAGGCTTTACTCATTACTTTCCGGTATGGTATTAACTTGTTAATTATCTAATTAAACACATCTATTAGTGTTTCCTCCTCTTTTTTCTTAGATATTATCATTACCCACTTTATAGTAGCCCAATTTATATGGTATTACGTAAGGTGGACGTCATATTCGAAGTAGCTCTTTATATTATCGTAGACTTCGCGAAACGTAGTTATTTAATTTAGAAAGGTTAGGTAATAGTTCTTGGTATAACTTGTAAGGATTCTGGAAAATAGAAAGTAAAAATCAAAAGGTAAAACCTCTATCCATTTGCAAATATTTTAAAAAGACATCATTTTAGTATTGAAGAGGTTGTAAGGCTTTCCGTTATACTTTTTTGTATTTTCCCAGATCTTGGAAAAGTTCGTAAAGAATTTATAATTAATATTAACTATCTAAACAGGTCTTGAAGAAAGGTTGCGATAATTGTCCTAACTATAAATGGTATTTCCTTAAGATTTAAGCCTTAAGGCCTTTAAGGCAAAGTGTTAAGGGTAATTACCAATCGCTTGACTCAAGGGTTAAAGTCCTACGATAAGACCTATGGTAAGCTTCCGTGCGTAGATGAATGTAAATAGAAAAAGGTTTTAAAGGGCTTAACAACTAAATTACTAACGGGCGATAGGTAGTTAAAGGTTTTAGGAGGTCTGACGATCTTGTTTAATTAAATGGTATAGGGCGCCAACATTAATTCCTCTAACCGCGTTGGCGACCCTTGCTTCACATACTCTGCCACCATTAAAGGCGTACTTAGCGCTATTATATAGTAGTAATAGGCTACCGAATAAGTTAATATACTTATCGCCTACGCTTAAAGAGTTATAACTTAGCTAAGGGTGGAGGGAAAGTTCTCTAAATCGCGTATAAAAGTGTTAAGGTTCCTTAATGCCCTTTCCTTTAGGCTGTAAGTTTTAAGAGCATTCTTCAAATTAAGCTATGTTAAATGGAGTTTTTACTAGCTTAGTAAAACTTTTTTCTAATGCATAAATCCCTAGACGTTTAAGCTTTCCCTTTAACTTAAATTTAGTAGCTTTCTAAATCTTTTTCCATATATTAATAATCCAGTCGTTAAAGAACTTACGATATTTACAAAAAGTACGGTTACCGTAGTCACATTCTTCACTACCGCTTTACCCGATGATATAATAGCTGACGAAGTTGGTGAGGTGTTTTTACGTTAAGTCTTTATCAATATCCAACGACTAAAGGTCGTCGTCATTAAACTTAGTAAAAGCACTTCCGAGGGTTTTAATTATTTTTTTCCTCTTAGGATCAGTGATAGCTTCAAAGTAAGCGTTATGATGGACATTTTAACGTTTTAGCGTGTGTAGAATTTATAGGGCGTATAAGGCAAGGGACTTGGTAATCTTTAGCATAGGAACTTGATGTTTTTAACATAAAGTCATGTGAGAACTTGGTGACTTGGCGTAAGGTCGCTCGATGTGGTTTTCTTGGCGCGACTTGGCGATTTCGCTTAAGGTAGCGAACTTAACGATTAAAACAGCGTAAGGAGTAAAAAAAGTAAAGTAAGGTAAAGGTTTGATGTAGGAATAAGATTGAAGTTTTTTATTAGTGAAGGGTAAAGTTTATTTATTATAGTTATTTGGTGTAGGGACTTCGTCGTTTTTCTGTAATAATAGCATCCGTAGTAGTACTAACTTAACCGTTTTCCAACTTACCGAACTTTGAAACTTCTGACAGTTAATCTCAGCGTCTTTAAGAAAGATTAATAAAAATTTCTTAGTGTTTTTCAATAGAGATACCATCACCTACTTCTAGATTGCTGTTGGGGACTGACGTAAATCAACAGTTTTCTCTATTTTCCTGCCATTAGGGACTAGCGTAGTACTAATAGAGGCCTTTCGCAAAAATCTTTCCTCTATCTTAACGGCTGTTTGACTTAGAGCGTAACCAGAAAGTAGCCTTTTTTTTACTTGGCTAATTTGTGCTTAACCTAATAAATACTGATTAGTATTGGTAGGCCTTAGACGTTGCAATGTTGTCGATTCGATTGGTTGAAGTAACAGTAGTATTGCTTGGTCAGATGGTGGATATATTGTTCTAGGTATAGTAGACCGTTAGCTGGTCTGCACTGTAATTTGTATGGACAATTGTTTGGCCTATACCCTAGAGTAATGTGCAGTGTACTGTACTCGACTTACACTTAATGCGGCAAGTTTCCATAAAGCAATACAATCAACTTGCAGTACAGTCAACTTTACTGTAAGTAAAGTTGACCTAATGCACTTCATGTAGTACTATTTTAACAGTTTTCAATATTAAGGGTATTATTAACTTAATGGTGTGCCGATTTCTTTCGTAATTCCCTTAAAGTCTTTTTGTAAACCGTAGCACGCTTTTAAGTACTTGTTGAAGGTGGAGATTTACTAGTTATGTATGAGTATACTCCAAAGACTAACAAAGTTAGTATTAAACTATTAGGGCCAATAATATTGTTAAGGCCTTTTACTGCCATTTATAGATGTACCTTCGAATCCATAAAGTTTTTAATTTATAGCGTAGAAATATTATACGTTTATTGAAGTAATGTATATACCTTTTTAACTTTTCCAATACTATAATAGGCTTATATAGGTTCATATTTACACTAAATACCTATTATTTCAACATTTTCCTGAAATTCCGTTATCATAAAGTTGGTATCAGTATCGTAAATAACGACGTTAGGTAGGCCTAGGTACGAATTAATCCACAGTATCTTTAACGTTTTACACGTATTCTTTGCCCAAAGGAACTTTAAAAACTCAGTCTTATAAAACAAACTTGCGAAATTGACGACATAAAGGACAAGTTTATTATTTGAATAAAATATATTAACGAAGATCTCGTAATCAAAGTCTTTGTCATCCTTTAGTATAAATTTTAATTTCCGGGTTTTTTGGGCATATATTTGGTAATAATAATTGTGTATATTGCTATATACCACCACAGATAGTATATATAGGCCAAAGGGCAATGCACTGTATTGCTGGGCACACTCCTGCAGGCTGAACTCTTGCAAGACGTTAAGTGCATTATGTATAGATCGGTCTGAAATGATATTCTAGGCCGACGGCAATGGGTGGAGTGGTATAGAAGAAGTATTTCAAAGTAATACGCTCTGGGTAGGAGTTTATAAGTTCTTACCTATAACGTATACCTCTGGATGTTTCTTCTTAACTATATCTTAACTTACTTTACTATAATACGAATTATCTTTGGATTACTATTTTATTTGTTTCATTTTATGTAAATAAGTATTAAAACCTCATCGACACTAATTAGTAGTCAACTCGATCGACTATAAATAGCCTAGGAAAAAAAGACAAATATACCTTAAATACCTATAGCAGGATATTATAACGATACTAATTGCTTATATTTTAATATTACATCTTATAAGAACTATACGGGAGTGTAAAATTACGTGGGAACACTGAGAAACCCGAGACGTTACAAAATTATAAGATCCAGAGTAACTTTAAAAAGATTAGCTCCGTTCCATTAACCGCTAACTTGTATTAGCGCTTTGAATAATTAACTTAAGTCCTTTTTAAAGGGCGTCCTATCACGTATTAGATTACGTAATCCAAAACATTAAGATTTGGAACCCTTTACTATGACTTACTGGATACTAGGCCTCGTAAGTCAAAAACACCAAGTTTCGAAACCCTTCGCTAGAACCCACTCGATTTTCAGCAAAATTAATATCAGTTATACAAACAAACAACCCGATCGCCTCAGCAATATCGGTTACGCACTAAACAAGCGACCGATCCCTCCACCAATTTTTGCTACGGAACGTTAATACAAACCAACTACCAAATACCAGATTACATAACTAAATTCCTTTTGCCTTACTCATTTTCCTATATTCGCCCTGTATATTTTAAGTTCAGTACCTATAACATTTGAAGTTTTCCTAAATATTGAGCTAGTATAGCATTATTAACGCTAATAGAATTAATTTAAAACGTTTAACTAGTTTGTGGTTACGCTTTACTTACGTATCGTTTAAAATTCATTTACGTTAATAAACGGTAGTAAACTTTATTCCAACCGCTTTAATTACCTTATTTTATTTGTATTTACCATGTTAACCCGAACTTTAAATCACCCTAAACTATATACGAACTGCCCTTTACATACATATAATAAGCCTACTAGTAATAAATCTAGCAAAGGCCAACGACTATATGAATTACCTCTTTACATATACGTCGTTTCGAAGCACTATCCTTAAACATTTGAACCTTAACCTTTAGGAAAATGAAATAGAAGCTTTAGTAAAAGATTTCAATCCTTATACGGAAAATATATATATTACTAATATGATTTTTAACTATTGTAATGACGATATTAAAGGACGCGAATTATTTTAAAATTTTACAGAATATTGGCTAAAACGATTGTAAGAATACTACGGAAACAATTACAAACAGAAGTATTAATACACGCGGTTAAAGTAATAACCGTATCGTAAAAGCTGTGTTTATAACGGCCTAGCTTATATATATTCCGAAATGGACGGACGAAGAAATTATAAAAGGAGAATTTGTAAAATGATACTACCTGTAAAAGCGTAAGGAACACCTGATTAAGGTTATAAACCGAATCTATCAAAAACCATTACAAATTGGGATACGGCGTTCGTTTAAATTAAAAGTCCAACGAAAAACAAAACCAGAAAAATCAATAAAAGAGTAAAAGATACCGTAACAATTATTTACAACGAGAGTCGAATACGAAGACTTTCTAAAACGTAACTTTAAACCGATGGAAAGATAAGAATATACCTCGAACGCTAAAAATAACCTGTTCGGAAATAACAAAATCGGCTAAAACGTAAATAACAACCCGTCTTAAAAACAATAATCGGCCGGAATACGGAAAACACCTCAATTTAGGAGGTAATAAGCGACGTAAAACGCCAATACGTACCGTACAAACCAATGCCCTTTAACCACGACCCCTATCGCGACCTCCCACTATATCGCTTTCCTATAAATAAAAGCGACCCTATAAAGTTAACTAACTTTACCAAGTTATAGGATATGGATAATAATTATAACGGCGAGCCGTACGATGTACTAGATAATAGGATACGTGTTATACTTAATATATACATAGACTATATATTAAATTATTATAATTTTACGTTATCTTACCCGATATACTTTACGTATAATCTAAAAAGTAGTATATATACTACTTTATATAAGTGGATATATTCGACGAGTACTATAACCGTTTTAAATTCCATTGTAATACGGAAATTAACTACGAATTATACGATAAAAACTGGATTAGTATGATATGGGAATGTATGAAAAACCAGGAGGAGAATACCTTTTAAACCCCCTAAGAAATCTTTACTGTTTCATTAGATAAGTTTCGAAAGTTCTAAACAGCTTTAAAACTTGAATACAAAGTCGTTAAACTATTGATTTAAGTGATCATAAAATCCTGCCATGGAAATTTAGATTTCGACTTTACACTTTTTAAACCAGAAAAGGACTTAAAGGCCTTTTATATAAGCTTTAAAATTGTTCGAAACCTTTATACGACGATAAATAAGCCTCGGATTAATATTAGTAACTGATAAAACCAAAAGCGAAGCCTAAATTATTAAAAAGAAACTTGCCGAGACAATTTACTATGTTTTGGCCCGGAGATTTGAGGTTTACACAAGATAAAACAAGGGCTTAAAGTATAGGTACTAAGGGGGAAGCCCTGGAAGTAAGAGATAGGAACGATCGTACGAAAATAAAAGAAACGTAACGAAACTATAGTAATACTTGCGGAAAAATATACGGCGCCTTATAGGTTTATAAAAGCGGTATATCATATACGGTAAAATCGACTGCTAATTTACAAACCACCCCGCCCATATACAGATTCGGATCAAACGACAATTTCAAGCCGATTACGTATTCGAGGATCGAATAAAGGCTAATTTTGTAATATACGTAACCGAATACGAAAGTAAAGATAACGGAATTAATATCTACCCTTATGATAACATATCCGGAAAAGACAACCTCGAGGGTGAGAATACCTATTTATTAGCCTAAAACGACGAAAACGCCTTCCGTATCTTTACCGAATTGTAGGACGTCTCTTTTAGGTATATTACCGGATTTGATTACTCAAATAAAGTGTTCGACGCCTATATAACGTTAAAATTTACGCTATTTCACAGGTACGGGAATAGTTTTTAAGTTATTATACCTGATACTAAAGTTGTAGAAATTTTAACGGCCGGTAATCGTTAGTTCGACGCGCTTATAGCGAAGTTTCCGAAGTTTTAGCCAAACCAAATATAAAAATACAGAAAAGTTTCATTTAATAAAGGCAAGGCGTTTTCGTTCGGAGTAATCGTTATAAATATACGTTTCGGATCGGTTAAGTTTTACGTAATGAATTTTAAAATAACATTTTTACTTTTACTAGTTAATATAAATAAGTTCGGAATCGAAGTCCGGAATATAACCAACTAAATCATCCGCGCCTTAAATGGCGTATCTGTATCGCTCCGTCTTAAGTTCGACTACTTATAATAGTTTTTAAAGATACGTACAATTGAGTCTGTTTACTTAATACAACTGAAATTACGGGTATTACACCGACGATTCGGATACCCGGCTACAAAACGCCTTTTAAACCTACTTTATATCATAAACTATACAGATATAGGAAAAAGCGCACTTAAAGCTATCGAAAAGTTTTTCCATAAATGCTAATTATACTTATAGGTATTATGAAGATTTAAGTTCCGCCTTTAAATTGATATAAACTTTAATTACGAAGTAATTATTAATATTATATATCTAAATAGCTAACCCGTCCTTTACGCCGTCGACGTAATAAAATCATTTTAAACCGCTAAGTTTACACGAAACGCCTTCGTTACAAACTATTAAAACGCTTTAATTAAATATTAATTTAACATTTACCTTGGGCCTTTAAATTGGATTATATACGACGCTAATACAGCCTTCGACTTTACCGAATAACGTACCAAGGCCCGAATAGCTTGCAGAAAGTTTAAGAAAATCCTAGTTAAAGACTCATAGTATTGGAAAATGCGAACGGTATCACGGCCCGTTAAAAAACGTATATAATATTGTCGAAAAATCCAAAAGATACTAATTTTAAAAAATCTATCCTTTAAATAACAATTATCGCCATTAACAACACTTTAAGCCCAAATAAGCTTATTCTTAAGCTTTTTGTTTTCGATACTTACTCAAGAATCCATATAGAATTTACACAATTACTATGTATAATATGAAGTGCTAATTCTGTAGCAAAAACTATAGTAACTTTACGACTTTTCCAAGTTAAAAACGACGTTTTTAGAGCGTTTACTATAAGGAATAGCCTACGTAACGCTGGAGTTTTGGATTTACTATTATAATTTAAAGTTCTGGGTTTAAGAACGAAGAATATATAAACCAAACCTTAAAATATTCATTGGTTTAAGGGTTATAATATGTTAATTAATCTGCCGAACGGTATAAGTTCGTTTCAATAGATAATAGTATGTAAATATAGTAAAAAGGTAAAAGAAATTGTCCTGGATCCTTAAGACGAACAAAACGGCCTATACGTTAACCCCTAAAACAACGGAAACAGCTAGAATCACCTATACATTATCTCCCGGAAAGACGAATTCAAACCAACTTCGAATCCAATTTCGCTTTCGAAATACGATTTTAACCTGACTACACCAGATAAAAACGGTACATTTACGCCTACCTCACTAGAACCTCGCTACTAAAGGCAACACTTCGACTCGAAAACGAAAAAAACGCCTTAAAAACTTTACCACAGACTCCTTTATTACGTAAAAGGAATTGATAAACCGCGAATTTAACTTAAAACTTTGTTACGAGGGCATTATCACCACTCCAAGTACCCTATTCGAATAATCCACCTAAAAAGAAATTTCAAATTTAATCGACCAAGGCGTTTTTTGCTTTAAATAATTCGACTCTACTATCCACAGTACCTATAGGATTTTTTAACCCGCCTCGTCTATAAAGTAAAAGATAAGATTAGAAAGTTTTACGAAAAAAAATCGTCGAAATGTTAAAGGTTATAACGATGAAGGTAAAAAGGATATTATAACCTAATTACCTACCACCTAATTTTTATACTTATAACTTCCCTCAGCGAATCATATAACCTATATATCTAACTCCAAAATATAAAGTAAGCCTATATATAATTTAAGGAACGATTAAAATGGCGAATTTACGTAAATATGTCAAAAGACCTTAAGTAAAATTACTTGCCTAAAGTAATTCTACGTATTTCAAAACCGTTTGACGGCTTAGCTAAAGCCGGTATATACTAATTTAACATTTATTAAAAGCACTATAAAAAACCTCTTGAGATAAATAACTTTACCTTTAATCCGTGATTATTAATATAAACTACCCGCTCGAAGGGCTTTAAACTTACAAAAATACAAATAAACGATATTTTACCCTTATATAACGCCTTATTCTCCGCGTTTAAGGAAAAGAAACTTTTGGAAACCGGTTGAAAAGCGAAACCTAAAGCCTACTTGTTAAAGGATAATATAATCGATTTTAATAGTGCTATAATTATACTCCGAAACAGTATTTTAGAACTTACATAAAAAGGATATCTAGATAAAGTAGCTTTTGTCGTCCTAAATAACGTAAAACGGGCCGACGAATATAGATGCTAACGCGTATGCGGAGCTTAGGTTGCGTTTGTAGCACAACTAAAGGCGGTATTTAACATTTCGGCCGCCGCATAATACTAAACCGACCCAACGGATGATATGTATAAAGTGCTTGATAAAACGTCTTTTATAGCAAATACATAATCCGAAACAAGGGTTGCAATTTGCACCGCTAAATATACGTATTATAAAGCTGTTTGCTTTTACTAACGTCTCTTTTGCTAATAACAACGACTATAGCTTACAAATCGACTTCTTTTTAGTCATCGGCAACGAATTCCCAGCCCGAAACGGCTTTACGTTTCATAAAAACATTATCTATTAAAGCTTTACTAAGTGTAAAAAAGTTACGAAAAACGTCCTCGTTTTCGAAATATATAACATGATTAAAGGTTTCGATTTAGGTATTATTCCAGTGATAACAGTCTGGGTAATTATTTCTAACTTTGGTTTATGCCTTATTCCTCTAATTATTTATACTATTTTTCTTTACTTTATAAATACCTAGTTAAATTAGGTATTATGAACGTAAAACGGCTAATAATTGATATCATGGATTTACGTAAGTAATATGAACGCCGAAAAATTGAAGAAATTAGATAAATTAATAATAGGTTAAACTTCACAAACGTAATAACTAAAGTAATACCGAACGACGTCTTGGAAATATTTATACCGATAAGTACGTTATTTATTAAAGTTATTAAAAAAATCTTACGACCATAATAAGCCGTTATATCGATTTTCGATAAATTAAATCGGCATATCGATATTATTCGTGCCGATTTACATTTTACCTTTGCTTAGCACGATTATTCGCACCGATTTTAACATATTACCTCTTTTTTTTTACATTACATACACCGATTTCGGCACATAACCTCCTTTGTTTTACATCTTTATCAATCTCACCGATTCTAACACATTACGTTTTTTATTTTACATTTTATATTACTCGTACCGATTTTAGAATATTATCTCTTTTTATCTTATATTTAATATTACGTTTATCACTTTGAATATTCAATTTATAAAAAGGTATAAAATTACTATATAATGTATCATATTATGGCCGGGCGCATCGGCTCGGCCAAAGGGGTTTCTATCTATTATTAGAGGGAAAGAGCGACGCTGTTACGTTCTTACCATCCTCCTCATCGCTTTTCCCCTTTATATTAACGCTACCACTATTACCATTAACGAAATTATTAACGTTAGCGAATATATAGCCTTACATCTTATTGGTTATACCTTTAATTAAAGGTAAAAGGGAGGGATTACCCTTTTCGCAACGACATGTAATAATGTTATTAAATTAGCCTACGTAGTATATACGTAAACCCCGTTTTCAGGCGACGACGGCGGTTACCGTTTCTCTAATCCGCCGTTTAACGTCTACTACTAATTAGTATCGGCTTGTTTTAGTTACCTACGGCGATTTGTTTTACGGATCGCCCCAAACGGAGTGTTTTAAACAAAGGATATTTTTGAAATTCGGTTAAAACTTACTAAAAAAACGGCGGACGTGTAATACGGCTTCGACCTACGGCCCTAGAACTATCGAAACGGGGGCGTACGAACTATTAGTTCGCTTATAACGGTAGTAACACGCCGAGCAACCCCCGCTTTCGTAATAATCGCCAATAAACTTACCCGCGGCTGCAGATGCAATACACGATACGTAAGGCGTATTTATTAGAGGCTTAAGGCTACGGACTCAGATACGCCACTTTAATGCTTAACGTGTTAAAAAGGCTTTATGGCGTACCCTAACGATATGAAGCTCGAAGCGGCGAAAAAGGTTCGCTTCGTACTTCTTATTTATAGAGGGAAAGATTAAAGGCTTATAAAAAAGGGGATTAGGATATATATACCCTAACGTAATTGTGTCAGGTTACGATTATAGCGTAAAAATGTCTTTACAGGTAATAGAGTTTTTACCTGTGGGGAAAGGGTAAGGTTTATAACCTTAAGGACCCCTTATTCCTCCCTTTAAAAGCTAGGGAAAGGGAAAGAGAAAGGGGAGGAAGGGGGCATAACGGCGGCGGAAGAGGCGGTGGCGGCCGCGGGGCTTAGCGACGTAGCAGCAAATGGGGTAGCAGGGGCTTTCGACGTGGCGGCGATAAAAGAAATTTCGCCCGACGAGGGTGGATTGTTACTATTGGTAGTAGTGTTAGTAAAGGAAATAGCAACTATAACGAAGATAGCGGCGACGGCGGCAGCGCGCTGCCGCTTATACGCCAGATGACACTTTATAATCCAGTTATTACGCGGCATCTATTCGGGAAATAGGTTAATATATATATAGGCCAAATGATCTACATATCAAAACAGCCTGGTTTAATTAAATGGACTAAAAATTGGATTAAAATAGGGACTTATATTAGTTGGGACAACACGCTTTTGGAAAAAAAAAAAAAAAGGAAGTTTTATTTAAAACGATAGCGATATATCTTTTTATACTAACCTACCACTTAATTACGTAATCACTTTTATGCAGCTACCTCTGTTAAAAACAATAAAAGCCGCCATTAATAACTATATCGCCTCCATTTAGGTATACTAACCAGGGCCGACTTACAATCACTATTATGGCTAGACTTTGCTAATCCCAGCCGAACTTGTTAATTTGGACCTTTTACGATTGATACAATAAGAACATTATTACTACTACTAATTCAGATCTTTTACGATTAATACAACAATAATATTATTATTACTACTAATTTGGATCTTTTGCAATTAATACTATAATAATACTATCACTATTAGGTTATGGGCATAGAGTATATAAGGAAGAAAGAAAAGATTACCTGTGTGAATATTACTATATACCCTTACAGATAGTATATATAGGCCAAAGGGCAGTGAACTATATTGCAAGTTGCACTCCTGCAGGGTATACGATAACATGTTACGTTACAGGTTACACTCTTACAAGACGCAAAGTACACTATATATAAATCGGTCTGGAAGGTTATTCCAGGCCGACAGCAATGCGTGAAGCGGTCTAGAAGAAGTATTCCAGAGTAATACACTCTGTGTGGAGGCTTATAAGTCCTCACCTGTGGTGTGCACCTCTGGATGCTTCTTCTTGAGCACATCTTGACTTACTTTACTACAATACAAATCATCTTTTGATTACTCTTCTACTTGCTTTCTTTCACGTGAACAAGTACTTAGACCCTACCGACAATAATAAAGTTTTTTTTAATAACTTTTGGGGTAAAGTACTTTATATCTTTATACTATATAAACTTTAAGACTTCATATGACCTATTAACGGCTAGGAAATTAAAACTCCAGTGTAGTTAACGTGTTTCCGGCTTCTTTAGGGTGAACATTACTATTTTCGGGCCTTAAAAATAAAATTACAAGTGCTCCCACTTAAAGACAAGGGGAAATATTTGGCCGTTTTTAACGAATTCGTTTAAGTTAATATCGACGTTAATGCCGAGAGCTTTCATATCCTTTAAGTAAAAAGAAAAGGAATGAAAAGTTTAAAAATATGGAATGTAATTACTTTTATAACAGTTTAAATTACCGTTATCCCCAAAAACGATAGTTATTCGCCTAATTTCAACTTAACTTTGGTCTTATTAGTATTGTAACCATTTAATTTTAGTAGATATAATACTTTCCCTTCGTAATACTACATACTGAGAGTGTCCTTTTATTGAATACCTTGTTATTCTTATATTTAACATAATACCTTAAAACATGTGGTTTACGTAACGGTCGTAAAGGTTACAGGTATATAAAAGGTTAGGAGCTCAATTAGGGTAAAGGTAAGGATTTTTACCACCTAAACGATATAAAAAGGCGTAGTCGACTAGTTATTAAGCTGTATTAAAAGTAATATCTTTATACTACTTAATTTGTTTAAAGCTATTATCGTTATCGATCGGCTCATCACCCTTGAAGTTTGCGATTGAATCCAAATAATCCTGTTTAAAAGTGGTAAAGTACTAAATGTAATACATGACCTTTTGATTATTTCTCTCTATGGGGGGTACCAAGTTAATTAAGCATCAAATTTTCCACAAATTTAAGATCTTTTATTACTATTACGACGATAATACCTACGGTTAACAGCTCCGCTTAAATTTTTACCTCATTAATATTAACGTAATTATCATCTTTAATTTGTAACCAGTAGGCTAAACTTTAAATGTTATAGGTGTCCGTAACCGTATTTATGGTCGACGTAATTAACCACTATAAAGTATTTTTTATTTACGTTAAGAAAGTTGCCAGCTTAGGGGTATATTCTAATCGAATTTGGTATACGCGGTATTATAATAACGAGCGAAAAACGTAACTAGTTCAAAAAGCTTTCGTAAATGACATTCAGACGTTATAAGGCGTATTCGAACTCGTTAACGCTTATAACTGCTACCTATACTTATTCGCGAAGTATAACTTCGCCAGCATACGCTTTCTCCATTGCTTTCTGGCATAATATCAACTTGTCGATCATCTAATTAAACATATCTATCGGTATTTCCTTTTTTTCTTAGCTATTATCGTTATTTACCTCGTGATAGCTAAATCTGTATAATATTACGTAAAGTGGATGTCGTACTTCAAGTAACATTTTATGCCGTTGTAAATTTCGCGAAACGTGGTAGTTCGAGTAAGGAAGGTCAGGTAATAATCTCTGATGTGCCCTTTGAAGATTCCGGGGAACAGTAAGTAAAAACCTAAAGATGGAACCTCTATCCATTTGTAAATGTTTAAGAAGGGCATTATTTTAGTGTTAAGGAGGTTATAGGGCTTCCCGTCATACTTCTTTGCGTCGTTCTAAATCTTGGCGAAATCCGTAAGAACTTTGTAGTTGATATTGACTATCTTGACAGGTTTTGGGAACAGGTTGCGATAGTTATCCCAGTTTTGATTGGTGTTTCTTGGCAGTTCAAGCCTTGGAGCTTTCGAGGCATGGTATTAAGGGTAATTATCAGTCGCTTGGCTCAAGGCCTAGAGTGAAGTGCAGCGTACTGCACTCGACTTACACCCAATGCGATAAGTCCACAAAAAATACACTCAAGTTGTAGTACAGTCAACTTTACTTACAGTAAAGTTGACCTACTGCACTGCATGTAGTACTATTCCAATAGGGTCCTCATAAAGGGTTTCGAAGCTTATTAGTTTTAGCTTATGTAACCTACTACGTAATAGGATGCTTTCTAAAAAGTATTCAAGTATATTTAAAGCGTTAAAGCGAATGAACGGATAATGTTACAGGGCTTTTTAGTAAATATAACATCAATTAGTTAATTATATCGTATGAAAATTATTTTTTAAATTTCCTTTAGTTTTTACAATTTTGCTACGTTTTGAGTTTTAAAAGCGCATCTGTATAATTTCACATTCCCGTATAATTTTTATACGTCGTAGTGTTTAAGCATAAATAATTAGGACCGTTATAGTATCCAGTTTTAGGTATTTAATTTCGGTTTATCCATCTTTTCCTAAGTTATTTGTAGCTGATCTAATCGGTAATTAATGAGTATTAGTAAGGCCTTCATTACGTTAACGTAGTAAAAGAGAAATTATAATGATTGGTATATATTAAAGTAGTAGAAAAGATGTTAAAGCAAAAAGAGGTATTTGGAAAGTATACACTATGAAAAAGAGGTTATAAACCTCTCACCTAAGCAGTAGCACTCTACCCATCACTCTGTTAATCTCTTTTTTGAGCAGTGACACTCTATCGTACACTTTGCAAATACCAGCAGTAATATGCTATTATGTACTCTATAGGAATGTAGCTTGCAGAGTGCTACGTTACCGGGTACTCTGTAAATGTGTATTACGTAGTGTAGCTACCCACAAACTATAAGAATATATAATAATATCTACAAACGTAATACTTTGGAGTTAATTGAATAAACATATTTTTTTCGTATGATTTCTCTATTATACTAATTGCAAATTCGCTGTATTATTTACGGGATTAATTATATTAACTACAAATTAAGTATAGTAAGTACTTAATTAAGACCAGAGTATATGCTAAGCAATTAGCCATATAAACTAGTGTGTAAACCAGTTAATGGTTTGTCAAACTTAGAAGTAATATATTACTACTTTCAATTTATACTAGTTACTTTAACTAGAGATTCGAATCAACTACATTGTAACAATAAAGACCTACTAATAATAATACTGTTACTTTGATCCACAATTTGAATCAATAACATAGTTACAAAAACCTTTTTGATATTTAACTTTATAAGTTGCCCGCTAACCTTATTACCCTATAAAAACATGCTTTATCAAAGGCTTTACTTGTGGTAAAAGCCATTTTTACCTGTGAGGATAGCCATTCTTATTATTAAAAGCTGGTTTTGGGCTGATCCTGAATTTGAAAAATCCAACCAACTTTCCATTTCCGTCATCAATCTATGTAGGCTATTCTTTCCAGTCCCTTCTGGTATCTGCCATTTAGGCAATGACAGTGCGGAAAGCTACACTCCTATTGTGTACTTACTAGCAACCCCGTATCAACACACCCCTGCAACTTTAGTGCCCTGGTCCAGAAAAAAAAAGACAGTACTCCAGGTTTTCTGGGCGTCAACTATGAAATCCTCAACACCACGGTAACAACAGACACAAACCGTCACCACAGATCCAATCGCTTGGGTCATCATCTCATCACGCCATGCCGCCTACCAAGACACAGACACAATGGAAAGACATTCCTCCCGTGCCTTCCAGCCAGGAGTTTCTCGACATCGGTGAGTTCCACTTCCTCGTCACGATCCTGCCCTCCGGCTGCTAACAGACGAGCGAAGTGCTGTCGAGGACGCAGAGGAGGCTCCCGACACAGATTCGAGCAGGGTTTAAGATATCTAGGATCAGAAGTTTTTACACCCGGAAGGTCAAGTTCACGCAGGAAACATGTACGTCGGCGCCCGAAACACCTGCTGTCGAAATCTGCTTACACTGTGTAGTCTCCGAGAAGTTCAACTCCATCCTCGAGACCTTCCCTCGTATCAACGAAATCCACCCCTTCCACAAGGACCTGCTCCACACCCTCTACGACTCCGACCATTTCCGAATCGCGCTTGGCCAGCTGTCCACTGCAAAGCACCTCATGGAAACCATCAGCCGCGACTACGTACGCCTCATCAAGTATGCGCAGTCGCTCTTCCAGTGCAAGCAGCTCAAGAGGGCCGCCCTCGGCCGCATGGCCACCATCCTGAAGCGCCTCAACAACCCTTTGAAGTACCTTGACGAGGTCCGCCAGCACTTGGGCCGTCTGCCCTCCATCGACCCGAACACCCGTACTCTCGTCATCTGTGGCTACCCCAACGTTGGCAAGTCGAGCTTCCTCAAGTCCATCTCGCGCGCCGACGTCGACGTCCAGCCTTACGCCTTCACAACCAAGTCGCTGTTCGCCGGCCACTTCGACTACAAGTACCTGCGCTTCCAGGCTGTCGACACTCCTGGAATCCTGGACCATCCCCTGGAGGAGATGACAACCATTGAGATGCAGTCCATCACTGCCATTGCACATCTGCGTGCCGCAATTCTGTATTTCATGGATCTGTCCGAGCAATGTGGCTACTCCGTCAAGGCGCAATGCGCCCTCTTCAAGAGCATCAAGCCCCTGTTCGCCAACAAGATCTGCTTCATTGTCATCAACAAGATCGACGTCATGCGCCCCGAGGAGCTTGACGCCGAATCACAGGAGGAGCTGACAGCGTTGCTCAAGTCTGGGGAAGTGGAGCTGCTCCAAGCGAGTTGCAACACACAGGAGGGTGTTCAGGCCGTGAAGAACGCTGCATGCGAGAAGCTGATCGCAGAGCGTGTGGCATCAAAGCTCAAGGCTGGTCAGTCAAGTAGTGGTGCTGTCGGCAGCAGGTTGCAGGAGGTCATGACCAGAATCCACGTGGCTCGGCCTATGGAGGGCTCAACGCCACTGGATACCTTTATCCCCGAGGGTATCAAGAACATGAAGAAATTCGACAAGAACGACCCTAAGAGGCGGAAGCTTGCACGAGACCTCGAGGAGGAGAACGGCGGTGCTGGTGTCTTCAATGTGGATCTCCGTGCAGACTGGGACCTCGCAAACCCGGAGTGGAAGTACGACAAGATTCCCGAGGTGGTCAACGGCAAGAACGTCTTCGACTTCATCGACCCTGAAATTGACGCCAAAATGGCAGCCCTTGAAGAGGAAGAGGCGCGCCTGGCCGCGGAGGGCTACTACGAGTCAGAAGAGGACATGGACGATGACGAAGAGGAGGAGCTGTTGCTGAAGGCCAAGCTTATCCGCGAAAAGCAGGCCCTGATCCGCAACGAGGCCAGGATGAGGAAGTCCCTCAAGAACCGCGCCATAATTCCCAGACCCAAGGTCAGGAAGCCTCTGTCACAGCTGGCGGACCACCTCGACCAGCTGGGGATCGACGCGACGGAGATCGAAGCCCGAGGCAGGGCCGCACCAAGCTCGCGTGGCCGGTCCGTTGGCCGGGCCGCTACCGAGCACGCAGATGCCATGGACGTTGACCCAACACCTCGTGAGCGCCTGAGGGCCAAGAGCCGAGCTCGCAGCCAAGCACCCGCCACGGATCGCAGGACGGATGGTGTCACGGACGAGGCGGCACGTACAAAGACCGAGAGAGCTGCGAAACTGGCGCAGAGAAAGATGAACAGGCTGGCAAAGGCCGGAGAGTCCGACCGGAAGATCATGACTGCCATGCCGAAGCACTTGGTTCGTTGTCCCCACCGCAGTCGTTTGGCCACCAGAGCCTTTATGCTGACCTCTCGAACAGTTCGCTGGAAAGCGTGGCATGGGCAAGACTTCTCGTCGTTGAAGATGCGGACACTGTGGTTTCTTTCGAGGTATGGCGTTGGGAAGGGGTACACCCAAAACTGGGTAGAAGGGCGTTCGTTGCTCCTGCTCGACTTCCACAACACATGGTTGATTGCACACCTCTTGACGAGCCCGACGTGTTTGATGCATGGGCGCCATGCTCACGTCTAGATACTCTGCCAATGCCATGCTAGTTTCTGTCCAGGAGCTGGCTCCCACAAGTGCCAGACAGCCTCACGACCGTGACAACATTGTGCCTGGCCTCTGACGACTCCTCCGGCCTCCTCGCACCAATCTCATCGTCCACAGTGATGACTACAGCCCAGCACACGGGCAGTACGCCAAATGCCGCCAACCCTTCGTCGTGAATGGCACGCGCGCAAGCTGCCACAAGCTGCGCACCGGTGGCGAGGCTGCAGCTTCTGGTCAGCCGGGGCCCGGTGCGGCGCCGCACACCGTCTTCGTCACAGCCGGCCTGCGGTTCGCGAGGAGAACGGGAGGTGTCGCATGGGGGATCACAATCGCCTTTGGGATGACTGCCCATGGGATGAATCATGTGATAGTCGCCTGGGACCTACCTCATGGTCAGGCAGGCAGTGAAGTACGAGTGGCCTACGCATGTGTTGTCTTGGTTCCGGTAGCTGGACGGGCTACCTTGTGGACCCCAGACAGTGGACACGGTGTTTCAGGCGTCATAGTACCAGCCAGCAGTCAGGCAGAAAACTCGTCACACTGAGCACAGCGTACTCGCATCGAGGTTCGCCCCCAGAATCTGATGTCAACAACTCTTTGAATGCTTAATGCCACTGATCGAAAACTGCTCAGGTCCGGGTTCTGTGTACACCCTAGTGCTCCAAAGAATCACGCTGCACCTAGAAACCGAGTCTCTGCCAAACTTTCACGTCCTGCCCCCTCGCCTACTCTTCGCCTACTCCTCCGCAACCTGGATGCCCTCCCTGAGACCCTCGACCTTGAGCTCCTCGCCCGTGCACCGGCGGTAGATGTCCTTGACGTCGTCGGTCGTGGTCTCAAAGTGGCTGGTGGCGTCGTAGCTCCTGGACACAAAGATCTTGTCCTTGCATCCGTCATCCGCAGGCTCGTACAGGGGAATAGGAGAACCCAAGAACTGCTCCTCGATCTGGCCAAGGCGCTCCAGGCCAGGCTGCAACTCGAGGTGGTGGTTGGCAGTGGTCTCGGCTATCGTAGAGACGATGGCAATCCAGTATCCCTTGGGGCAGACGTTGTGTGCGGAAGAAACGCAGGCGATGTAGATGTCTGATTTACTCGTTAACAATGCAGCCCACAAAGCCCACACACTAACAAGGGCGGATGACGACATACCGTTTTTGCGACCAACCTGCGATTGGGGGATGATGAGTTGGGCAGAGTCGGCGTCTTGGGTCCCGGCCAGAGGGTGCTTGAGAACGCAGATAGCGCGCAGCACGTGGCCAGTGGGCTTGACCTTGCTGTTGAAATAAGATGGGTCACCAAGGATCATCTTGGCCTTGGTTTCGAACTTCATCTCGGGCTCGATGCCGCTCATGGTGGCCTTGATACCAGTCGCCACGCCGTCCTCGTAGAGAACCTCGTCAATCTTGGTGTTCAACATGTAGGTGCCTCCATAGATGGCGGACAGACGCGCAAAGCCCTGGGGGAGCTCGCCGAGGCCGTAGAGCGGGTAGATGTACGGGGACTTTCCGTAGCGGGCAACCGAGTTTCCGTACAGACGGATACGCTCGATAGCCTCGGGAGCGCCGCCCTTGGTGGTGATGTAGTTGTCGTCGAGGTACAGGGCCATGGCGTGGCCAATGAAATCCTTGGTGCCATCCTCCAGGCCGAATTTGTCGTAAACGTCCTTCATGGTGGTGTTGTGAATGTCAAGACCTAGACGGCGTTAGCTTGCCCGGTCATAGATGCTTGTCCTGGACTGACCCTTGTGCGTCGCCGTGTCCTTGGGGTCGAAAGCTCCAACCCACTCAATGAAGCTCTTCATGCGGCGCTTCTCGAAGAGGCCCATCAAGGGCGACTTCAAAGCCTCGGCGGCGTCAGAGGGGACCTTGGCGACCGTAGCCTTGGATCCGGAGCCCTGCTGCACGTAGCTCCCTGCGACCTGCTTGAACTCGAGGTATCTGGTAACGTCGGTGGAAACGAGGATGTTGGTCAACTCGCCGGAGGACATGAGGAACTTGGGGATCAGGTCGATGTTCCAGTCGTTGGGGCGGCCATATTTCTTCCATGGCTCCTCGCCTGCGGTGTAGTTGCCATACTTCTTGAAGAGGGTTTCGAGGTTAACGCTTGCCGCATCTCTTGAAAGGTGGCCGGTTAGCTTTAGCTTCAGGGGTCTCAGGAGTTGAGGGGAGGTAGAAGATGTTGGCTCACCCGCCGTAGTGGTCGTTGCGGTCGATGTGCAGCACCTTCTTGCCCTTCACACTGCGTTGGGGGTTAGCGACTTCCAGGCATGGGAAGGGAAATAGGTGCCGAGACATGTGCAAAGAGGACGCACCTGAGCACTCCGGAGAGAATGCACTCGGTGAGACCTGTGAAGTCGCCAGCGTTAGAACTGGTCCGCCAGCCATGTGACACCTTCGATGAGAGAGGCAAGTTACCTGTGCCCAGCACAATGACATCGTACTCGGGGCTAATCTCTTCAGCCATCACTGCGGTATTGGCTTCTGGTTGTTGACGTTGTGACTGGTGTGTCGTACTGAGGCAGCGTCCAGAGACAGCAGCGGAGGTGCGAGGATGTGTTGGAGGCAGCGAGTATGACAGGCAGTAATTAGTGACAACAAAGCTCTGGACCCGAAGAAAGTCGGTCAAGGATAAGTTTCCTCGTCTGTATTTTTTAGGAATGTCGTGGTCTGGGTAACTCAGGAGCTGCCCATGTCATTTTCAAAGCGCCCCCCGGCCTTTGCCCCGCTGCGTAGGGGCACATAGCGGCACGAGCGAATAGGCGGCCGCCCCTGTAGGACACTCTACTGTAGTACACCTGACCAACATGCCCCCGGCGCTTGAAGAGGGCCATAATTACAGTACCAGTAGGCGAAATACGCTTCGGTCTCACCGCCGTATTCATGAAATTGCCTGATTTTCTCCTCCACTGCTGACGGTCGACAAGTATGCAGCTCTTCATCATCTCGGTGCTGGCAGCTACTTGGTTCCCTTCTCCCCAAGTCGAATTGATTCACAGAACAGACCCGAAATGTAATATTTGCATGACCTGCATGACATGACTCCATCCAGCGCTTGGGCCGTCACCCATCAACGTCTCGTAATACTGTAGTATTGCCTCTTGTCTTTGATACACAGCTGGTAGATGCAGACTCGTTGTCACTGCTAGACCAGCCTCGTCCGGTGCTCTGCAGACGACTGCGCCCAACGGCACATAAATTCCTACCCATGCCATGAGCGTCTTTGCTGGTGAAGCCTTCAGACTGTGGTATTGATACCTTGTATCATCCGGATGGAACGGTTTCGTGGCCTCATCATGCCCGCGGTGCATCTTGTTGCTGTGTGTTAACAGCCTTGTTTGGGATCGAGGGATCAACTGCCTTGGCCTCGGCCTCATCTCCCCCCTCCTCAACCCATATCTTATCATGATCCTCCGGTTGATGTTGATCTTGAGCCTCCACAATCATTTTCTTGGGAACTTTGTACGTGACGCTGTGCTCCGTGAACGTAAAGGCAGGGTCCTTCTTGGCCAGCTCGACTGCGTCCTCCCATGCGTAGAATCGCTCCGTCAGGGCGTGCTTGATAGCGTTCTGTGTCTTGCGGACCTGTCAAGAAGAAAGATGTCAGCCACCACATCGTCATGTCAGGACCAGCAAAACGACAACCCCCGCTCCCCCTTCCATCCCCAAAAGGCGCCACCACACATACCTCCATCTCCCGACCCCGGCTCTCCACAGCGCCATACCCGTACCCGCCCTTCTTCCGCTCCGCGTTCCCCGTCGCAATGCGGTTGCGCTCCTTGACGCACACCCACCACAGCCGGTGCAGGTCGCCCCACCCCTTGCGCCGCAGCTCCTCGACCGTCCACGCGCGGCCGTGCGCGCGGTCCTCGCGCGGCGTGTTGAGCGGCCGCCGGTGGCTGTGGAAGAAGCCCCACAGCCCGTGCGCCGGGTCCGTCGGCACGGCCGGGAAGTCCGCCGCGGCGACGGGCCGCGGCAGCGGCAGGCCCGACACCGACAGGCGCTCGCGCGGGCCCGTCTGCCGCATCGCCGACAGCCCGCGCTGCCGGTTCTGGTCGCGGTTCGGGCGCGGCCGCGCCGCCGCCGGCCGCGCCCTGCTGGTGCGCGCGGCGGGGTCGAGCTGCCGCGCGAGCGCCTCGGCCTTGGCCTTGGCCTTGGCGATGGTTGCGCGTGTCGCGTGGCGCGCTTGCGTGTGGGGGAGGAGGCGGAGGGGGAGGAGGGAGGCCGGGCGGCTGCCGCTGAGGCTGCCGCTGCAGGTCTGCCGCAGCACGCGCTGCAGAGTGGGGCGGGCGGCTCCAGAGCTCGCCATGCTTGGCTTCTTGTATGGCGGCGACCGGTTTGTGGCGTGAGAGGGTGTGGACAGCGAGGGGGTGAAAAGAAATAGCTTGGACGAGTGTCAAGCTGATTGCAGTGCTGTATGTACCTGGACGGCAAGCTGGAAATTTTCGACATCGGTCCGCGGGAACTTGCTTGCAGGGGTCCACAACTGGTTGAGATTCACCAATTTTGACATCTCAGTTCTCAGAATCCACTACAGTTTTATCTTTTCAGAACGCTGAAGAGGTTCAAAGTCGCTCATTTTAGTAGTTAAGCTTGACTTACCAACCAGAGTACGTGCCAAAAAAAAAAAAAACCTCGTCCATTATTCTGCCAGCCTATGTCAAAAGCGGTTATGCAAGGCTGATCTGATCATGTTCACAAATTGACTAGGACGAGACTGGACAGTACCCAGCGAAGCATGTCGCTTATGCAGTTTGTGCCTTTCCCTCATAATTCACATGACCAAACAGAAAACTGAATGTCTACTCAGGGCGTACAAAGGCCTGTCGTCGAAGGCGAGGTGTGGCTTTGGCGTCGGCCTGCTCGTCTGGGGAGCGCTTGGCCTGTACATGTCCGACCGGGTCGAGGAGAAGTACGGCCTCACTCCGTCAGAAGAGGATAAGGCTGAACTGGACAAGATGAAGCCCACGATCCGGGTTGTAGATAGAGAGAAGCGGTCATGAGGCATGCGAGGCAATTGGAACGGTGAGGGCGTTGCATTGGTCTCGGATTCATCAGCGCCAAGATTCGACCAAACATCTCGGATTTGGAAGAATAGAAGACTTCATGTGGAGGACCTACCGTGACAGGCCCTGTTGAATCCGTATCTCGCGACGGGGTGGCATCATGGTGACTTTTTCTGCGGAGCTTGCAGGATGCCATGCTGGAGACGGCGCTTTGTGACGAAGAAACTTGGGAAGTGGATGACTGAGCCCTCCATCTCGTCATGAGCTGAACCAGAATGAGAGTTTACCTGCGGCTAGAATTGCTGGCGGTTGTGTGTGGGGAAGTACCGCAGTGCAACCGGTGCTTCTTGCGGTCTGGGGGATTACAGCTGGCACAGAATTGAATCTCCCAACAAACCGACGAAGAATCGAGGCAGAATGGCATAGTGGAAAGCGTGGGCTTGGGCTGTCACCTAGCCAGCTTCGAGTAGATGAGGTCCAATCCCCCATGGAACTGTGCTCAGATCGTCACTGGCCTAGTACTTCTTGCTTGTGTACTTTTTGCTTGTTCATCAATGCAATCTTTTTCGGCCAGGTTTGCAGCAATCTTTGGATGTGGTCTTACTCGTCAACAACTGGCGGACTGAATACGACCACCGATCACACACCGAGGTCATTCTGTCGACCCGCAAACGTCCATTGTGACCGGCCGGTCCCACGACAGCTTGCTGGACTTGGCCATAGTCCCTTTCGAATCGCATGCATCCTCATGGTGAGATCAGGTCTCTCCAATAAGTGTGCGAGTCAGAAAATTTGGAGTTGCAGGTCGCTTCTAGATCAAGCAGGTATACAGTACAGCCTGAAGTACAAGTCACATCCTTGGGGTATAAAGGTCTCATTCTCAGATCCACAAACCAAGTCAAACGCAGTGTAGCAATCTAAAACGTATCGTCCGAAATGTTGGTGTTCATCTTCACGATCGTCGGACTGTACTCCGACGACTCATCCGGTCCCATGCCAGCAGTCAGGAGAATGTCATCGACGATGCGCTTGCTCGCCTCTCGTGCTGGATAACAGTCAGCATCGCACAAGCTGGGCACATAGATGGCCATGACTTACCAGGAGTCTGCAACAGTTTCGAGGGCGGCAGCGCGAACTGGATGGTCTTGGGAGGACTCATGCCGCCGTACAGATCATCCTCGTCACTCTCCCACGAGACCTCCTCCCTCTGCCTGCCCCTGCTCTCCTCAGCATACACGTCCCGGGTCTTGTAAGCCGTGGCAGGCGTCTGCACGCTGACACCAGGCGTACGCGGAGCACCCGACACAAGCACAGGCCGCGGCCGGGCACCCGCCGGAAACTTCACGGGCGACAAGAACGCCGCGCTGCGGAGCGTCGGCTTGGCCATCTCGGGCGATGACTGCGGCGAGCCCTCCTCCTGCCAGGCCGGCAGCTTGCCCTTGTCCTGCTGCGCCGCCGCCTTCTCCGTGACCTTCCACTTGATAGGTGTAACACCGGTCGGCTTGAGCGGGGTCGCCTGGATGCGGTAGTTCTTGTCCAGCAGACGGTGGAGCAGCGGATCCTTGTTCTTGCTCGTCGTGGAGAAGATGTCGTCCTCCGCGAGGCCGTCGGCGCCCAGGGAGGACCGCGGCGTCATGGACATATCTGGGAGGCGGGTGGTGTGCTGGTGCGGGATGATCTCGGTGTCGGAGTCGTCGCCAGACTCCTGGTCATCTTCGCCCTGCATTTCCCGCCGCAGCTGCTCGTATGGCGAGTCGAGCTTTGCGATTTGCGGTCGTGCCTTCTTTGGTGCTGCCGCGCGAGGCGTGCTACCGGCGAGATCCCCGTCTCTGTCAGTCAGCAAAGACTCGTCCTGGTTGTTGTAAGGAGAGCTCTCGTCAACAGTAGACTGATCCTGTGCCTCGGATCGAGGCGCGAAGTCGACTGAAGTCTCGTCGTGTCGGGCCGTCTCTTCTTCGGTTACAGCGGTATCCTCTCCCTCAGCGGCTAGCTCCTCGTATCCTGACAAGGATACATTGGCAGAAGCCTCAAAGAATTGCTTCCAAAACTAGGACAGAGTCAGCACAGGACAGTTCTGCTTGTAACATGAAGCCATACCTTAGAAGCCTCCCAGACAGCTCTGGAATGATCGCCGTATTTCTCAACGAGCGGCAGTATGCCCGTAGTGACAATGCGATGTGCTCGGTTGAAATTAGAGTCGATCTCTGGGATATCATCAGCACATGTGAGGGGGTGTATGTTGATCTCCAACAGCCAAACCTTGTAGCGTGAGGGTGATTGACTGCTCGAGTCTCTCAAGCTCCTCCGTCAGGGTAAGTTGCCTTGACATTGAGGATCCTGGCCTCGACATGGTGTATGTATTTGCGTTGATGGCATGTGGAACTCTGATGATGTCAGGACTTAATCACAGTCACGTCTGAAGTTGAGACTTGAACGCGTTGTGGGGTTCTGCGGGGTCATCCCGGTCTGCAGTGTCACCCCTGCCAATAGATACTGTAAGTATTTACTACTGTATTACACATATGTCGGTGTGGAGTTCTGCGCGTGTCTCTTGGAACTCACCAAGACTAATCGCTACGAAAGCTTGTGTTCGCGAAGATGAGAAGTTGCTTTGATTCAGCTACGGATCCGAGAATGTGCCCTTTGGGGATAATGCTTGTAATGGTGTTCTGCTGCCTACAAGCATTTCAGCGCCGACGGTTCACGCCTCTGGCACGAGCTCTTCCTCTACGCCAGCCTCTACCAGGACCTTTGGCCTTGGCTGCAGGTGCCTCCTCCTCCTCCTCTTCTTCTTCCTCTTCGCTCTCTTGTTGCTCGTCGGATCCTTCCTCCTCGTCCTCCTCGTCCTCGTCCTCGTCCTCGTCCTCCTCCTCGTCCTCGTCCTCCTCTTCTTCCCCGTCATCCTCTGGTTCGGGGGAATCGACCTTGGACTTCTTCGAGGCCCCCCGTTTTGTGCTCCTTGTACCGCGCCTAGACTTGGGCGCCGGGCTCCGGTCCTCGTTCTCAGCCTCGGAGTCCTCGACTGTGCTAGATCGGATCTTGGCGTTGTGGGCACCGGCGGCCTCGCCGCCCCTTCTCTTCTTGCCCAGCGGGAGCTTGTGCAGCTCAGCTGGCGACGAAAGCGCATCGCCCTCGTCCGGATTGGCCTTGGCTCGCTCCATTATCAGATCGCTGAACTCATCCCAGGGTAGATCGAATGGCTTGAATGTGTCTTCGAAATTGGCATTATCAAGTGCGTCCATGTTGTTCTCGCGTTCATCGATGACGGGCATGTTGAAGAATTCGGATAGTTTTTCCCAGATGCCTGGAATGCGCAGATGGGTGTATCGATCCGGGTCGTAGCCCCAGGTCTTCAGGAAGTTGGCGATGGCCAGCATCCGGAAGTGTTTGTGCATTCCTAACAGATCCAAGGTCAAGGTCAGCAACGGCATGGACATGTCAGGGGCTGGCGCACCTGCTGGCTTCCACTGGATGACGGCCTTGAGTAACATAGACACTTGGTCATCGGTCCAAGGAGAAGTCATGTTAACAGAATTGGGTGGATATTCGACTGCAGGCGTAGGGGTGTTGGCGGCCTGAGGTGTGTCGACCTCCATAGGGTCGTCGTTGCTGGCCGGCGTGGCTGTGGTCGACGTGCGACCCTTCCTTTTCGGACCCATCACGCACGAGTAAGTTGTCTCAATGCCAATGGACATGCACTAGCAGCTAAGGCAAGGGCTGCTGTGATGAATGCCACTACCGGATGGATGTGTAGACATTGGTTTGGGTACTCGCAGCACTTGCAGGTCGAAGCTTTGCGATCTCATCGAAGCAGCTTCCGTTAATATCGGCGAAGTATGACGTAGCACGTGCCGTACCGTTGACATCATGCTTGTTCGCCGAAGTCGGCTCCGACCGTCGTCAGGGTCCAGGCTTTCCGCTTTTCGACGTACGTACCTACCTAATCGTGAACGTTGTGAACGACATGCTGCACTGTCCACAGCCCGATTCGGCCCAAAGCCGTTTCATTCTAATGAGGCTAGATTTCGATTTCTTTGCCTTCGAAAATGGCGTCGTTTGCAACGGACGGTGAGAGTGTTGCCGACCTCTTTCGCCGCCCAAATTTCTGGAGATCCTCCAAGTTGTCGGACACGCCAACGCCTCTCGCCAAAGACTTTTTCGATCTCATTGTGAAAGGTCAGTGTCCTCCGTCTATATATCTGGCCACACGCTGACGTGCCTTTAGATGAACGAATTGATGCCAGCTCACCAGCGGTCAGAGACCAAGGGCCTTTCAAACACCCGCCAGATCTGAAAGATGTTTTCCAGCTCCAGCAACCGTCAGTTGTATTGCCCTGCGAGCTCGACCATGTTCCGATGAGTGGCTTGGACCCTGAGGCCGACGATGACCCATGGTTATTATGCGATGTGGCTTCCGCCAGTCTTCCGGAGTTCAAAACCTGGGACGGCTTTGAACTTCCCGAGTCGAATGCAAAGCTGGCATCCTTCATCACTGAGGCTGGAGTGTCTGCATACGATGCCTTCTTGGCTTCGACAGCCAACCCATGTGCCGTCGGGTCCCATCACTCCTACAAAAATCTCGAAACCCGAGGGTACACTGCCTGTCTACTGGCACTATCTCTCGGTCGTGAATCCGTTCTGTTTTCCTGGAGTCCGGAGAAGCGGTCCTTTGTGTCAAACATGGAACTGACGAAAGCGCCTGGATATTCCGGTGACTCGTTGTTGGGAATTGTGCGTTTATGCTCTGCCTGCGGCGAGGCGTCCCGTCGTCTCCAGACGTTCGTTGAGACGACGTACTCAACCAACGCAACACCATGTCGGGTTGCGCTCGCAAACGCCCTCGACCGGCTGCTCCTCGTCGTCAAAGATGAGCTAGGAGTGCGAGGTTTGCGGACGAGGTCTCTCCTTCAGTTGCAATCGCTCGTTCGACCAGTGTTCTCTTTGTTGTCGTACTTCCAGAAACTCGTTACCAAGATCAAAAGGTCGACGAGTGACTCAACGTTGCTATCTCTCGTCTACACGGAGGCGCAATCCGCAGAGCTTGGCGAGCCCTTCCTAAGAGACACTATGGGTGAAATTCTGCGGATGGTCTCCAAGCCGTGGACCGAGTTCGTTGAAGAGTGGATTGGGCTGAAGAAAGAGGACGGGGTCCCGATAACGAAAGACGGCCCAGGCAAGGGCTTCGTGCGAGTGGACGATAGCATGTGGGTAGATGACCAGGGCTTCGACTTGACCGAGCCGGACTATTTCCTGGACATGGAAAACATGCCATCCTTCGTACCTGAGGAGCTGGCGCAGCCCATTTTCGAGACCGGTCGGAATCTCCGCTTCCTACAGTCATACCACCCCCAGCACCCACTTGCGTCCCATAGCGCCATTCTTGCTGCCAAAGCACCAAGCCTCGAGTGGCAATACGATTGGAAGTCTATCACAGAGGTTGAGAAAAAAGCACTTGCCTTTCACCATGCTGTCTCGGAGACTCTGTGGAGGAGCCGTGCTGTGGCCCATGGACCCGTCGCACAGGTGTCAGACGAGATCAAGATCACTCACGAAACCGAATCTGTTCTACAATTCTTTGGCAAGGACGAACTCAGTCTACAAGAGTCTGTTCTGGCTTCCATCGTACACCTGGATCATCATGCACCAAAGACTGAAACGTGGGACAAAATCTCCCAAATTTTGCGTGAACAGCTGTTCAAAGATCATGACACTGACAAGCTTGGCACTGAATTCAGTCCACACTGGTCGCTTCTAACACTGGTCTCCTTTGGCCCTCTCATCTATGCTCAGGCGCGTCTTGTGAATCGAGAGTGCCTTCGTTTGCTCTTTGCTGAACATGGCCTCCGCGAGCATCTTAGACTTCAGAGAGCGTTCCAGCTCCTTGGTAACGGCATGTTCTCAAGCCATCTCTCGAATGCATTGTTCAACCCCGACATGGACACCACGGAGAGGCAATCGGGAACCGGCAGGTTGGGTGGAAACATGGGGTTGCGTTTGGCCAGTCGAGACAACTGGCCGCCTGCGAGTTCTGAGCTGAGACTTGCCCTCATGAGTGTGCTGCAGGACTCGTATGTTACGGGGCGGAAGAAGACGACCTCGACGACGGAACCCTCGGACTTACCAGGAGATCTCAGCTTCGCGATCCGAGACTTGTGCCCCGAGGAAATGGAGGCTTGCATGGACCCAGACTCCCTTGAGGCCCTCGACTTCTTACGGATGTCCTACAAACCCCCGTCACCACTATTTCCCGTCATGACGCCCGCTGTATTGGTGAAATACGACAAGATCTTCAAGTTGTTGCTCCGCGTCCTGCGGATGCTCTTTGCCGTCGCCCAACTCTTCCGCGACACTTCAGCCGCATCCCACTGGGTCGAAGTCGATAAAACGACCCGGCGCTTCCGCATCGAGGCGCATCACTTCGTCTCCAACGTCGCCCGGTACTTCTTCGACACGGGCATCCAAAAGCCATGGCATGGCTTTGAGCTATGTCTCGACAAGATCGAGAGAGCTCTGGCAGGAAGAGACGACGCATCGGTCCACTCGGCGCTGGTCGGCCCGGACAGGCTCGGCGAACAACACGAGCGCATCCTTGACGAGATGATGACGGCGCTGCTCTTGAAGAAGTGGCAGCAGCCGGTGCTCAGACTCGTGGAGGGAATTTTCACGCTCATCTTGAGGTTCGCCAAGAAGGCCAGGCTACGTGCTGAGGGTTGCCAGAGGTCAGAAGAGGAGATGAAGGACTTGTACCGGGCCTTCCGGGAGAAGGCCGAGGTCCTCATCACCGTGTGCCGTGGCATGGCGGAGAAAACAGGGTATGGGCACAAGCGAGATGGGACTGGAAGCAAGGCAGAGGAAAACCCAATTGTGATGTTGCTGCTGATGCTGGACATGTCGAATTACTATGCGAAGCGCTAGTTGTCCACATGAAAAGATACGACTTGTTGCAACGTCTCCAAACTCTTGGCTGAGGTTTTCTTCAGCAGCTACTCCATTCCTAGCATCGCATCACTTGCTCGAAACTCGCTCGAGAAATGGGGGCCCTTCTCTGCTCTGCGCATGACCCACTTGGTGGCCTTCGTTCATGGACTAGTAGTCTGCGTTTCCGGGAGCAGAGTGCTCATGGCATGAGCGTCTTGGCTCACCCTATGCACGCCAACTCTATGCCAGGACTCGAGTACAAGGACTTTGGACCGTCTCTCCTGACTCTGAGCCTATGCCCTGAGTGATTTCTCACGGCACAATGGTCTCCCAGTGACTCTATATTGGTCGCTTGTTACTCATCCATAGTGGTCAAGTGATGCCCCAGCCCCGCTGTCTCCACAGTCTAGTACGATGGCAACACAACAGCGCGCTGTCATAATATCCCCGAATATAGAGAGGATTGCACACGGCGACGGTAACATACTATTTTTACATCGACATAGCCCTTTGCGTGTGTGTTTTGAGTTCACCACCAGAGAGGGATCGCACTCGGTAGCTTTGGAACCTTGGGGTCTCATAGGTTCCTGCGCTGTCACCATGTCTGGTCGGTCGGTCTGATGTGCCTCGTTACACGTCCCAGCCCATAGAAGGCATGAAATACCACACACACGCTTTTCTGGCTACACGGTTCTCGTCTGTTGCATCGATTCTCCAGCCTCGTCGATCATGACTTTGCAAGCCCAGGACGTGTCTCGATGTGACGCAGGGGGAGAAGGGGGGGGGGGGGGGGTCATGTCATGCCCAGTGGGCCTTACCAGCAACGTACAGTACCCCATTGGGCGCGTCTGCAAAGGTACCTCCATCCACAGAGTACCTGTACCGAGTAACGTCTACAGAGTAAAGTACCTACTACCTACCGTGCAACAGCAGCCCACAACCCCAGGCCCACATACAAAAAAAAAAAAAAAAAAAAAAAAAGAGGACAAAGTGCGCTGTCACCGAGACTCGCCAAAGCCAGGCCATGACCATGCATGCGGCGTCGTCCGATAACAGCCAGCCAGCCAGCCAGCCAGCCAGCAAGGCAACTGAACCTCCAAGACGCAAGCCGACTATCCGCGAAGGGGGCGGGGGGAGGGGGTCAAGCCGGCCCTGCCCGCGGTTGGGTGGATGTGTGGGTTGGCCTCGGCCACTATTCAGCAGGGAGGACAAATACATCGCAGCAGCAGCTTGACCTGCCTAGTCAGTTCCCTACATGCCTTGGCCCCAACATGACGCAGCCCACCCAGCTGCCAGCTGGGGGGGGTCCCTCCTCAGACGCACGAATGACTTTTTTTTGGCGCCGGTGTGTTACGTGTGCCATGGGCAGCCCGTTTTGGAGTGTTTCGTTGGAGCCCCAGGAGGCGAAGGGCAGGGGATGGGGAAAGAGGAAAATAGATCCAAGAACACATCAAGCAAGTACCGGTAGCAGTACCTGGCCTGGCTGCTGGAGCAAGTTGACCACCGGAACCGACAACCCACCAGACCCCCCCCCTTAGCCCCTGAGTCCCTCACCATCTTACGATGTAGTGACAATGATCGCCCTGAGTATGAATCGGATTGAATGATCGTCCACGAACAGCCAGCCTACCTGCCAGCCTGCCTGCCGGGCCAGCCAACTCCTCCTACACACGCAAGCCCTCACCGAGAACAACCAGTGAGTGAATGACCCAGCACACGAGGCTCGCAAAGATGGCCACCGCTTAGGGAGGTTGAGCTTCTTCCATGTCCTCCCCCTCATTGGCATTGGCAGGCACGCCACACCAGCATCCAAGCAGCAAAGGCCTGGCTGGGCACACGGAAGACGCGCCCCGGAAAAGCCGGGCACGCAGTCCCGTTTTGGAGGTGCCGGGGCACCAATGCAAGCAGGGCTTCCACCGGAGACGGGCCCCCGGTAGTCGCGTTTGCAGACCCCGAAAGGCGCGAGATGGCCAGTGATTCTGGAAAATGCAATGAAGGGGGAAGAGCAGCTGCAGAACGCGGCGCAACAAGCCCCATGGGCGCCTAGGCCGCGCCAGACGGCCTGCCCGAGCAGAGAGCTCCGTTTGGAAGATGGACCGGGCGGGCCGTGGCATCAACATCAACATCAACAGCAGCAACAACAACAGCAGCAGCAGCAGCAGCAGCCGCGGTGCGTGTCGTGTCTGTAGGTAACCTGTTGCCGCAGGTCCTGCTCCGTCGGCCTCGACCCCACAAAGCAAGCATGCTGTGACGGACGTTTCTTGCTCCCAGCGGGCTTTCTTGTTCGCTGCCCCGCCCCCCCCCCACTCCCCCCAGCAGCGCGGACACGGCGAAGCCCCCACCGTGCCGCCACGGTTGCCCTTCCGGCCGGCGTGTTCGAGAGCCGCACACAACAACAAAGCCCCTTTGTGCAGGAACAGGAACAGCGCGGTGCTGGACTTGCAGTAGCGAGAGCGATGTCTCGGTACCGTGGTGCCGAGTGCTTGCTGTACGCACTACTATGTACGTACGAGAGCTCCTCATCCACAAGTGGAGCTCGTCATGAGCACGGTACAGTATGTACGGCACTCACAGTACGTCCCACGGTGCGTGGTGGGGCCCGCCGGCCCCACAGAAAAGCCGAAGGGGTTTCTCGACAAACGGTGGGCCCTCACCGCCCGTGTTTGTGCGCCTCCCGGCCCCTCCTCCTCCTCCGTCACCCAACCCCCTCCACCCACCCTCTTCTTCCTCCCTCCCCCTCCCCGGCCGGCGCCAAGGCTGGCGAGGGAGTCCCGGGTCCTGCGCGAGCAGGCTCCCTTGTCATGATGCATGGTCGAGGGAGAGGGGAAGGGGGCCCAGAGATCCGCCCGCAACAGCGCCTTGGCGAGCGAGCCCTGGCCAGCCCTGGCGAGGTACCCGGGGCTCCTGTTCACCAACAAGATTCGCCCAGCACAGAGGTGGGTTCTGCGGCCCCTCCCAGAGAAGGGCACAGAAAGGATGGCACGTCACTTCCGCGAACTGGCTGGCCCACCAGACGAATTGCTTGTGCAAAGGTTAAAACATGGGGGAGAGAGAGAGTGTGTGTGTGCGCTCCAGGGACACGGCTGAAGCAGATTCCAGGGACCAAGTGATTTGGTGGGTGGTTTGCTGGGTCCCTCCTCCTGGCTCTGACCGACATGTCGACCGTGAACATTGCCCAGGCTCGAACCAGATGCAGACTGTTGGCTGGTGAGAGAATGGACAGGAGCTCACGTGTTTCCCGCAGGCGCGTTATCCGTTGCTTGATTTGTTGACTCGGCGCAACACTGTGCAGCTCGGACATATGCGCAGGAAGGGGGGGACGGGGGGGATATGGAGCATCATGGTGTGTTGATGGCATGTCCAGCATCGTGACGGGCTCCCCTCCGGGTCCGTTCCTACGGCCCACGGGTCTCCCTCCAGCACTGTACAGTATTCTGCACACAGTCAGTGACGTAAACGCACCAGGTTTGCTGTTCTATATTTGAAAACCGATTCACGGCATCAAGGCCTGAGTCCATCGCCTTCAGCGCGCGCGGGGATCGTCCGTCGGCTGGTCAGGCTTTGGCGATTCAAGTGCAAGTGCAGCCTGCCACGTCGGCACAAAACCAACAACAGAACACGCACTCTCGTGACATCGGCCGACTCCTGACAGCAGGACCCCTCTGACGGACTGCTTCTGGGCCGAGCAAGAACACGACGACGGCGACGGCGAATCTGCGTAGGGAGGCAGCCCCCGCACAGGCTGTGCCAAACACTCGCAGGCCGGCGCCTCGCGCAGGCGCAGGCGCGGGCGCAGGCGCAGGCGCGGGCGCAGGCGCAGGGCAGACTGGCAGCAGCAGGATCATGACTCGCGAGAAGCATGCCAGGCGGTTCCAACTTCCGACCCTGGCCCAGACACGCACGCCTCCGCGAGCTCCCTCCGTCGAGCTGCCCTTTCCAGCACTTGGCGCGCCTGGTAGCGCATGGCCCACCCTCGGCCCCTGATCCACACGCTCGCTCACGCTGATGGCAACGGTGCGATGATGCGGCCGTTGTACATCTGCTGCAAAGGACGACGAAGGCTGCATTGCATGGTACTGCTATGTGTATCCGTGACAAGTCTGGCGAATCTTCGGAGACTCACGAGAAGCGCCACCTCTTTGCAGTCTTTCCTCCGGCTCCGGATACTAAGCCTGTGTGTCTGCGTATGTGTGTGACTTTGTCACTTGTCATCCTTCTGCAGCTGACACCTGCTGTGACTCCATCTTTCCGCACGTGTTCACTTGCAGACATGGAGCCTCCTGCCAGCCAGAAAGAGGATATGCTGAGGTGGTCCGCTTCCCAAGCACAAGCCGAATCATACATACATTGTCACAGGGGCCCAAGGACGCAAGAGGCGCGGCTACTTCCCGGCGACTGTAAAGGCGGTCAGGTCAGCGGCAAAGCCGGATGATGCAAGAATGGTGCAGCGAAGTACTATACTATAGTACTCTCCTTCCATCGTGATCACAGCGAGTAGGGGCGAGACATCGGTACTTGACAGCGGGCGTTCCTGGGAGATCTGGGCACTCGCGATTCTCCAGATTCCTCCGACCTCGTGATCCATGGGCTATGTGGCAGCTGTTGCACGACAGTCTCCATCGTGCCCGCTGTTGCTTTCCAGCAAAGGGAAAGAGTCTGGTTCGAAACAAGAAATTAAGCTTGTGGGAGCTTCCGCCTGTTCGCTGTGCGACACGACGCCACGCGCACAAGGCTTGCAGGCGCCAGTCAGTAGAGCAGAGGTACCCATACTTGCCCGGCTCCACACGTCCGTGTCCGTACATACGATCGTAGTGCAGAATCCTCGGCTCGGACCATCCAAGTACAGACGTACAGAAGCTATGGAGCCTTCTCAGAAGGTTCTGCGATGCCGTCCGTGCTGGAAACTTCCCATGTACTCTTACAGTACTTGGGTAGCTTGTTCCATCCGCCAGAATGTTTCCGTGGACCCTTGGCCGCTGATGGAGTAAATTCTCCAAACTTTATCCAAGATTTGCAAGAGGAGTCGTCCGATTGCGGTGTCTCCATCTAATTAGATCGCGAGCCGTGCCGCTGTGGCCCCGTTCCGACAACGACCTATAAAAAGCCGTCCCCTCAGGCAAGCTCGCCGTCGGACGTGAGGTGCGACCAGCCGTGCGCCTTGCCATTGCCATTGCCCACCGGCACAGCAACAGTGAGGCCGCCCACGCGCCACCACGTTGGACGTTTCGACCTCGGCGGCCAGTCGGCGGCTCCAACCAGACTCCGCGGTCAGCCTGCTGGGTGGCAGCCATCATCCGTTCATGACATGGAGCCATGCGAGTCATGGTCTGACAGGCTCCGTCGCGCTCGGAAACAGATGTGTCACGCAAGCATGGACGGGACTCGCACGTGCAATTGCTACCGACAGCCGTTTGCTTTCCGGCACGGATCACGGCCCAGATCGCATCTGCCTCAGGTTTCTCCGCGAGGCTGCCAGGGCATCCATCCACCCATCACCCGCGCGGTCTCGAACCGGCCAGGTATCGGCGACCGCCGGATCGACGGCCGCATGCTACCACCACCAGCTCGTCGCTGTGTCGACGCTGTGTCGGTTGCATGCGAGGCGCATGTCAGTTGCCCTGCGCCTTGCGAAAGCCTTGTGACATCGACGCAGTCGCCAGAGGATGGGATCGTCGAGGGGCAGGTCGCGATACGAGCTCGAGCTGGAGCTGGAAGGGACCGTATCTGGACCGATTGGACTGCCTGCAACGGACCTTCCTCTCGTGGCACCAATGACAGGCAGACAAGCAGAGGAGACAAGGGCTTGAGTCATGTGGTGTCTGTATCTGACACTGCATTGAGGTTCCTTGATGCTGAGGGCGGTTGCCCCACGGGTACCTACTATGGTGGTATGGGTAAATAAACTCGTCCATGTCATGTGTACATGGTCCGTGCAGCCGCCTGAACAGGGATGCATTCCATCCCGGTCGGTACCTGACAGGGGACAGGGGGGCTTTTGTTTCAGTACCGTACCAAAGTAACGTCCTCCTCACTATCAGCCATGTATGTATTACGTACACGCGGAAATAATGCACATCACACCACAAACACCGAGCCGTATACACTTTATTTCCAAAGTTTACCACGTATATACAATTCGTGCACAATAAGTTTATGTTATCACTTCTACATTGCTTGTAGTACCGTATGTCACGCACCTTTGCCCGCACCTACATTTTCCCTCTTTTTACCATACAAATTGCCTACTTATTACAACTCTTGGCATAATTTAGCGGGAATAATATAACAACATTGAAATGATTTCATTCCTAAAATAGATGGTTTTCAATAATTGGTCCGGTTGAAATTCGCATTTATATTACTATAAATGTCAGAATTAATGCTATTTTAATATTGTATTTGAATATATTTTTTCTTATTTTTTACCAATCATTATTTCTATTCATTATAAAGTGAGTAATTGTACCGTCTCTTTAAAATACATTAAAGATTTAAATAGTTTGGATTCTATATAATCATATTGACAAAGAGATATAACTTATATAATTTTCAACTGCTTTGGAATGATTGAATGTTTTCACGGATATTATATACTGTTTTGTTTTTTAATAGTGTTTATTGTTTTGATGAACAACTGATAATACTTCCAAAAGAATATTTTTCAATTTGATACTGGTGTTATTATATACGAACAAGGTAGTATAAAGCGTTTATTTTGAAAAAATACCACTAAAATAGTTAAATTTATAGAAAACAATATTTCAAACTGCAAAACATATGCACCCTTATCCAAATAAATCGATTTTATGTGTGTGAATTGAACATTGCATGTAAAATAAAATATTAATATCATTCATTGATATATGTCTTCTTTATTAGTTGAATATATATAAGTAGAAACTACACAATTTCTATAACAAAAAGCAAGTAGAAGTAGTATATATAAAAGTGTATAACATACACTACTCTTCATTGTGGAAAAAACAAACATATAATTTTTCAAAATTCAAATAATGATAAATAAAAGATAGAGTAATATTTTAAATGATAAATCTATTCAATCTTCCATTATAATATACAAAAAGTATAATAATACTTTGTAAATAGTTTTGTGAGTAATACACTGATATTATTTCAATGGTATATTTCTATTGAGTGATTTAAGAATTGTTTGATGCGTTGAAAAAGTGATAACCTTTGAAATTAGCTTCAACAAAATTATCATATAAAATATGGTATGGAAATCATAATTTATTAAATTATATTTTATCCAAGTAGTCCTTCTTGTAAATAAATTCTCCACTTATTATCAAAACAGTTCTATAATATTCTGTTATTTGTAAATTCTATTAATGAATATTTTTCAATTTCACAAATTTCAAAACTAGTGTAACAAGTAAATTATCAATATCCATAGGTTATATTGTCTTTTTTCTCTATATATCTTTCTTGTACTACTAATATGACTTTCATTTGTTTACCAATACACTTACAAATTATATATACCTCAATTTTCAACATTTTATTTGTTTATGTATTATTGTTACTTTAAAACGAATACCGTAAAAATTACAATTTGAACGAATTGGACAACGTAAACTGAATAAAAATAAGAATTTTCAGTTACAATAATAGTATTCGTGGTTTCAATTTTTCAGTTTTTCAACTTTGAATCCTAAAATCTACGAAAAGAAATTTGTGTACATATAAATATTTGAATGTAACAAACAATTTAAGACGTGTTTTAATAGTACCATGATATATGTTTTTATGATATTATGTTGCTAATTTACTCCAGCACATAATATACAATAAATTCGTAAATTGACTTATAATTCTTATTGTTATTATTCAATGTTATAAATACTGGTTTATTATTTTTTGTGTATTATAATATTATTTAGTGCTTTTCACAGCATTAACAATTACCCGAACAAAAATTTCACTTTCACATTACATATGCAATTATAATATTAGTATTTTTTTTCCATGATTAATACAACTAAAATATGTATTGGTAGAGCCTTAGATCGTTGCAACGTTGTCGATTCGAATCATGGTCGAAGTAACAGTGGTATTGCGTGGTCAAGTGGTGGATGTATTGTTCTAGGTTTGCCAGACTGCTAGCCGGTCTGCATAGTAATTTGTATGGCCAATTGCTTGGCCCATACCCTAGTGTGAAGTGTGGAGTATTGTACTCAACTTATACCTAATACAGTAAGTCCCCACAAAACAATGCACTTAACTTGCAATTGAGTATAGTCAACTTTACTTATAGTAAAGTTGACCTACTGCACTGCATGTAGTATTATTCCAACACTGGCGGCTTTTTAGTTTGTGCATGTACGCTAGTGAGGTCGACCAATTTTTTCCGGTTGCCACTGAATTGCCTTTTCGTTAATTAACCAGACCCCTGTTAATTCCAGTTGACTTCTATATCAAATTGCACTTAATTGTATGCAAATTAAACCCGTTTGCCGTAATTTGCTCCATGGCTCCGAGTTCTGAGTTTATCAACTTTTATAAAAAGGCTTTTCGCCATAAGCCTTTACAAACCTCCACTTCAGCCGTACTAATCAAACAGGTTCACATCGTTAATTCCCTGGCAGTTTTTCAGTTTGCCAGCATATCACTGGTTGCCGGCACGTGACTTAGGCTTATCCAGAGGCTTATTAATGTAGCCCTCGATACGTATAGTTAGCCTGTTGTTGTTTATAAACATTTTTAGGTCCTTATTCGGCATTACTTTTGTTATAGCATTTGCAGGATTATGTTTGCCATTTATCTATCGGATCTCTTTAATCTTCATTTTTTTGTAGGCTTTACAGAGTACTATTACGTCGATTATTAAACTTTTTTACTGGTAGTTTCGAGTTTTGAAAGGTATTTGAAAAAGCTTTTTAATTCGATATAAATTATTATTGGAATAGAAGGAATTTTCAATTTCCTAGTAATAAGGTTAAAGGTTTCCTATAGTATAATATCTACGTCGAAGCCTATTATTATACTGTAGATCTCTGATACTAGTACGCTTTGTTTAATCTTTTTGCATTTGACAAAAGTTTGGTAAATTAGGTTATCAATAATATTAAATTGGTTTTCCCGCCTATTTTCGGTAACGAGGGTAATTAGAAAGCCGATTTATAAACACAGGTCGGTGTTATTTACAAAAGATACATTTGATTAACTTGGTATTCAACAAGTTGATTAGGACCATATTAATCTCTCGGTTTAGATTTCGTATTTACTATTCGAGCTTTTTATTTAACTAGTTAAAGTCTTTATTTGTTAGCTTTTGTACTTGTGTCGTAATAGATAGGTCGTACGATACCTTCAGTTAGTATAAGGTGGTAATGTAGTTGCCATGGATATATTACTTAAGGTACTGTAAGGCATTAGCTATATCATTTTTGTTAATCGTAGCTTTAATAGTACCCTAGCTCTTTTAACGAAAGCTGAGACTAGTATTAACATTAAATATACAGATTGACGATTTATGAAAGTTAATCTGACTACTTTTCGTTAACTTCATAACCGGTTTGTAATTTTGAAATTTAGAGTCTTTAATCGCTTATTATTTTAATACTATAAAGCTAGTCGTTTTAATGAAAAGGGTATTGTTAGTTTACATACCTATCAAGTTAAAATCCTTTTCCTACGTTATTAGCAAATATGGATCGTATGTTAAAGACTTTATAGTTAACTATGATTTGAAGTATAATAGATAGATTATAAATCAATAGACGCCTGCTTTAGCTAATACGTATAGTAGCTTAATATATAGTATTAGCATCCCTATAGGGTAAATAGTATATAGTTTTTGTAACAATATCAATAGTATAATCCGTTGAAGATCCATTGCTAATTATATATAGGCTTGTATTATATTACAGTTATTAAACGTAAATTTACTTTTAGTTTTAACTAGTAAACTTTATTACTAAAGAAATTATTAAGAATTGACTAATCTTTCAAATCGTTGGCGACTAAATAAGGATTTAATCTTTGTCTGTATCATCGTATCCTTAAACAATTAGACGTGACTTTTTGTACAGACGTCTCGTAATTTTGTTTTAAAATTCGTAAATAATCCTCGATTTGAAAATCGTGATATTTAGGTTTTGGAGGTTAATATCGGTTTTCGGTACGAATTGTGTAACTCCTTAGGTTAATAGGCTATTAATTTCGATTTTATCACTTGTTTTAAAAGGGTTTCCGAAGGTTTTGATAATGCCTTGTATTCAAAACTTTAGTGCCAAATTTTCGTTATCCTTTTCTTTTTTTACTTATCTAAGCAGCATTGTAAATGCGGCCCGGTGTGTATTCCTCTTTTTTAACACTTATTTTCTTTGGAAGCCATACATACTGGCGGTGTTCCGTCAGCTTATCGATAATGGGTGGGTGAGGTTCGTATTGGTTTTGTTGTTTGGCTTAAGGGTCTTTATCAATAGTAGCTCTGATATAGGGTTTAACCTAAGTTGTGCGGAATATTACAGGACTGTTAACAGTTTTAATAACTACTTTAAAGTTTGCGATACTTAAGATTTTATACGAGCCTTTTCATTTGCCTAGCTCTCGCTATATAAGGACTTTACTTTGCAATGGCAAAGTAAGTACGTCGAATTTTGTAATGCTGTTTCTAGTATTAAGGGTATTATTGACCTGACGGTGTACCATTTTTCTTCGTAGTTCTTTTAGAGTCTTACTGTAGGCCGTAGTACGCTTTTAGGTAGTTGTTGATAATAGAGATTTATTCGTTAGGTGTAGGTACGTTTTAAAGACCAATAGTGTTAATATTAGACCGTCAGAGCCTATAATATTGTTTAGACCCTTTATCGTTATCTGAAAGCGTGTTTCCGGATTTATAAAGCTTTAAATTTCTAGTATAAGGATGTTGTACGTTTGGAGAAGTAGAGCTTATACCCTTTTAACCTTTCTAATACCCTAATAAGTCTTTACAGCCACTTGTTTATATTAGATACCTATTATTTTAATATATTTCAAAAACTTCGCCGCCTTGAAGTTGGTTCCGGTATCGTGGACGACGATATTAAATGAGCCTAAGTACGTATCAATTTATAGTATCATTAGTGTTCCCCATATATCTTTTATTAAAAGTAACTTTAGGAACTTGATCTCGTAAAAGGTGTTGCAAAGTTAACGACGTAAAAAATAGGCTTGTTATTTAAGTAAAATGAATTAATAAAAACCTTGTAGTTAAAGTCTTTATCGTTTTTTAGTGTAAACTTAAATTTTCGGGAGGTTTAAGTATACGTTTGGCAGTAATGACAAAGCATTTTAATAGCTTCTAGTGCAAAGTATTCTATATTTTTATGCTCTACGGATTTTAGGACTTAATATAGCCTGTTAATGATTGGGTAGTTGAAAAGTTGATGCAATTTTCATTTCCAGATTTATTAGGTTTAACATTACTATTTTGAGGGTTGAAAAGTAAAATTATAAATGTATCTACTTAAAGCTAAGAGGAAACCTTTGGCCGTTTTTAACTAGTTTGTTTATGTTAACGTCGACATTAATGTTTAGAGATTTAATATCTTTTGAATAATGAAGAGAAAGGGTAGAGAACTTAAGGATGTAAAAAGTAATCGCTTTTATAATCGTTTAAACTACTGTTATCCTTATTAATGATAATTGCTTGTTTAGTTTAAAGTTAACTTTGACTTTGTTAACATTGTGACGATTAATTTTAGTTGTTGTAGTGATTTTCCTCCGTTATGCCACGTATTATGAATAGCCTTCTATTAAGTACCTTGTTACGCCTGTATTTTGCATAATACATTAAAACATGTGGTCCGCGTAATGATTACGAAGATTAAAGGTATGCAAGGGGTTAGAGGCTTACTTAGGGTAAAGGTACATGTTTTTATCATTGAAATGATATAGAAAGGTGTAGTCGGTTAGTTATTGGGCCGCTTTAGGAGCAATATCTTAAGGTATTTAATTTATTTAGGAGTATTAGCGCCGTTAATTGGTTTGTTGCCCTCGAAGTTTTCGATTTGATTTAAATAGTTCTGTTTGAAAGTGGTAGATTACTGGATGTAATACATTACCTTTTTGTTATTTTGCTCGATGAAGGGGTATTGAGTTGACTAATAGCCAGAATCATTTGAAATTTAATTTTTTTGCTATTATTACAACGATAGTTTTTACGGTTACCAGATGCGCCTGAATTTTGGCCGTATCGACGTTAACGTAAGTGTTGCCTTTAGTTTGTAGTCGATATGCTAGATTTTAGGCGTTGAGGATGTCTATACCTGTATTTGCGATCGACGTAATGAACTACTGTAAAATCTTCTTTATTTATATTATGGAAGTTACCGTATTAAGGGTAAATATTAAGCGAATTTGGTTTATGTACTATTAGAGTGGTAATAGAGGAACGCTACTGGTTGAAAAAAACCTTCGTATGTTGTATTTGAGCGTTGTAAAGCGTATTCGAACTCGTTAACACCCTTAATTATTACCCGTACCTACTTACAAAGTGTAGTTTCGCTAACGTGCGCTTTTTCCTTTTCTTTTTAGCATAATATAAACTTGTTAATTATCTAGTTAAATATATTTATCGGTATTTTCTCCTTTTTCTTTTTGAATATTATCGTTACTCACCTCGTATTAGCCTAATTTGTATAATATTGTGTAAGGTAGACGTCGTATTCGAAGTGGCCTTTTATACCGTTGTAGATCTTTCGAAACGTAATAGTTCGAGTTAGAAAGGTTAGGTAGTAGTTCTTAGCGTAACCTATAAGGATTTTAGGAAATAGTAAGTGAAAACTAGAAGGAGAAACCTCCATTTATTTGCAAATGTTTATAAAGGGTATTATTTTCGTGTCGAAGAGATTGTAAAGCTTTTCGTCATATTCATTTACGTCGTTTCAAATCTTAGCGAAGTTCGTAAGGAGCTTATAGTTAATATTAAATATTTTGATAGGTTTTAGGAGTAGGTTGCGGTAGTTATTCCAATCTTCCTTAATGTTTCCTGAAAGGTTAAGCCTTAGAGTTTTCGAGATACGGTATTAAGGGTAATTACTAATCGTCTAACTCGATTGGTAAAATCCTGTAGTATGACTTATAGTAGGCTTTTACGTATAGACAAACCTTTCGTAAAAAGGTTTTTAAGGGGCTTATCGATTGAAAGTAGTGGGAAGCAATAGGTATTTACAGGTTTCAGGGGACTTAATGATCTTGTTTAATTAACTAGTGGAGGATATCGATGTTAATACTTCTTGCTGCGTTGGCAGCTGCCGTTTCGCGCGCTTTGTCTCCCTTAAGGGTATACTTCGTATTGTCACGTAGGGGCACCGAGCTGTTGAATAAGTTAATAGGTTTCTTATCACTAACGCTTAAAGAAGCTTAACTTAGCTAAATATAAAAGAGAGGTCCTTTAAATCTCGTATAGGTGCGTTAAAGTTTTTTTAACCACTTTTCCTTTTTCTTGAAGATTCTGAGGATTAAGTTTTTAAGGGCGGTCTTGTTATTAAGCTATTTTAAAAAAGGGTTTAACTAATACTAACGAGTTTTTTAGGGATATAAATGTTACAGTGAATAGCCTATTTTTTTTAGCTTAGCCTTAATTATACATTAGGTCATTTTATATCTGTTAAAAGTTTAATGGTTAAAAAACTTACGAAAGTCTTAGAAAAAGCGAACGTTACGGCTGTAGTTATTACCAAGGTCCGCTTAGAATATATATTAGCTAACGTAATTTGATAGGTAATATTTAATCAAGGTTTTATCGATATTCGTAATTTAAAGCTATTCGTTGTAATAGTTAACGAAGATCGTTTTAAGAGCTTTAATCTTTTTTTATATATATTCCTAACTTGAAGCTTTTTTGACGGTTTGGCTTGTGTAAGATATATAAGGCGTGTAAAGTGAGATACTTGGTGATTTTTGAGCGTATAGACTTGATGTTTTAGCGAAAAGTCTCTTGGGAGCTTGTTGACTTGGCGTTGGGTCGCGCGACATAGCTTTTTTAACGCGACTTAACGGTTCTTAGTGTTTTCGCTTGAAGTAACAAACTTGACAATTAAGTTGGTGTAGGGGAAGTAAAAAAAAGTGAAGTAGGGGTAAAGGTTTGGTATAGAGAGTAATATCAAAAATCATTATTGGTGTAAAGATCGAAGGTTATTTATTATTTGGCCGTGGAACTTGGTCTTTTTTCTTGCAGTAGTAGTAACTCCCGTAGTAACATTAACTTAGCAGTTTGCCAACTTACCGAACTTTGAGACTTTTGATAGTCAATCTTAACGTCTTTAAGACAAATCTGGTGAATATTTCTTGGTGTTTTCGATAGCGATGCCGTTGCTACCTTTAAGCTGCCGTGAAAACCGACGCAGCCTAGAAGTCTTCTCTACTTACTGCCGTGAAAACCAATGTAGCAGTATAGGCTTTTCGTAAGAATCTTTCCTCTACCTTGGTCTTTTACAAAGCGCAACCAGAAAGTAGCTTCTTCTTTTACTAAGCCAATCTGTACTTAACCCAATAAGCACTAATTAGTATTGGTAAGGCCTTAGATCGTTGCAACTTTGTAGATTTGAATCGTGGTCGAAGTAATAGTAGTATTACGTGGTTAAGTGGTGAATGTATTGTTCTAAGTTTGGAAGATCACTAGCCATTCTACAAATTAATTTGTATGGCTAATCGCTTGGTCCTTACCCTAGTGTAAAGTGTGGAGTACTGTACTCGGCTTACACCCAATACAGTAAGTACACACAAAACAATACACTCAACTTGAAGTTTAGTATAGTCAACTTTACTTACAGTAAAGTTGACCTATTGCGAAACATGTAGTACTATTACAACAATATGATATTATAATTTCAATTCATTGGATAGTTCATTCATAAGGTTATTCTTTGCATTTATTATAAAACACAAGTATTAGTAGTTAATAATCAATTTGTTTTATATTCAAAGTTTAGGTAGAGAATTCGAAATCTTTGTTTATTAGGATTTATAAGCTTCAAAAACATATCACTTATGTAATATGAATGAAAAACATATTGATCACGTTTTAAGGATATGAACCTAATATCATTTACGAGTTTTCAAATAATAATAGTGTAAAGAAGTTATATTAAATGAATACATCTTGAAATTTCGAAACAAAATAGTGTTTATATTTGTTAGAACTGTAGTAATTTCAGTGAAGTCAGTCAACTATACTATTAAATAAATTTACTATACTGACTGCAAGTTAAGTGTATTACTTTGTGAGTTGACTGTATTAACTATAAAGGTAATTAGAGCATGTAACCAATTCAAAATAGGGCATGTGCCAAGTAATTAACCATATAAAATAGTGTATAGATCGGCTAACCGTCTACCAAACTTAAAATTATACATACACTACTTGACTACGCAATACTACTATTGCTTCGAACGATTCGAATCAACAACATTACAACATCTAAAGGCCTATCATTAATAAGGTCTATTAACACTGATTAGTACTTATTAAGTTAAGTAAAGATTGACTAGGTAAAAGAAAAGGCTACTTTCTGGTTACATTTGAGTAAAAACAAGGTAGAAGAAAAAATCTTGCAAAGGGCTTCTATGAACTGCGTTAATCTAAAACGGTAGTAAATAGAGAAGACTTTTGAATTGTAATAATTAAAAGTAGCAGTTTAAAAATAGCGATAGTATCGTTATCACTGAAAATACCAAGAAATCTTTATAGAATCATTTTAGAAGAGTTGAAATCGACCGCTTAAAAATCTCAAAGAAAAAATACGTTAAGATTGCTACTATAAGCGAAAACATTGAAAATTTCCAAATTTCTCTAAAAAAAAAGCTATTTTGTGCGACTACATACCAAATCGTAAAGTCACTACGCTCATAAATCATTAAATTAATTTACTTAAGCTACTAAGTTCCTTTAATACCGAAATTAATGTTAACTTATTAGCTAAAAACATAATATAACACTCGGTTAAAAATGAATCAAGGTAATTGAATTCTTTGGACCTATCTTCCCCAGTTACTATAACAAAGACCTTTGGTTTACAAATGCTAAAGAATCTCTAACTAAAAAACATCTAACTAATAACATTAGCTAGTACATACTCGACAAGAAGGTCGGCGAAGAATTTGGCCGCAATCACCATATTCTTAAAGACTTTTGTAAGTTTTTTTAGCCATCAAATTATTAACATATAGGAAATAATCCAAAGGACTGTTAAGATCAAATTAAAGGTCGAGGTCAATAGGTGTAGGATTTACATACCAGACAAAACTTCATAAAGGCTGGCAAAAAGCTTTTTTAAATGGCCCAACTTGTGGATTACTTTTAAAATCCTCAACTTCAAAACCTACAAGGAAAAGGGAAGGGCTTTAAAGATTATCAACGCCCTTATACACGTTTCAAGGGGCTATCACCTCATAATCCCCAATTAAATCATTTTTAAAACCCGTTAATACTAATTCTTTACATACCGATAATAAGGAACTTGTTAATCTGTTTAATAGTCCAGTTCCAACTCATAATAACGAAAATTACACGCTCAGAAGCGGTAGGGCACGTGAAACAACGGTTGTTAATGCAGTAAAAGGAATTGATGACGGTGTTATCTATCAGTTAATCAAACAAAATTATAAAATCCCTCATACCCTTCAAAATTTCCCTCAAAATAGTTAAAGTTTCCCCTTAAATAGTAAAATCCCTTGAAGTAAAACTTCCCATGGTAGGTACGTCTGTACGCACAAACCAACTATAGGTCTTACAATAAGACTTTACCTCTTGAGCTAGTCAATTAATAACTACCTCTATCATCGTGATTTTAAAGCTTCAAAACTATAATTAACGACAGGGAATATTATCGATGACTGTAAAGATTATCATAACCTTTACCCTAAACCTATTAAAATATTAAATATTAGCTACAAAATCTTCGGGGATTTGAGAAAAATTTGGAATAACGCAGAAAAGTATAATGGAAAGCAATACAACTTATTTAATACTAAAATAATATCTTTTTTTAATATCTATAAGTAAATGAAGGTTTCTTTTTCAGGTTTTTAGTTAATATTCCATGCAATCTTTACTAGTTACGCTAAAAACTATTAATTAACCTTTCAACAAAAAAAAAAAAGCCTTGCGTAGGATTTATGATAATATAAAAGACTATTTTGAACATAACGTTCATTTCATATGATATAATAAAAAATAAACCACAACGACGTAAACGATAATAATAACTAAAAAAAAAGAAAACACCAATCAATATCATTAACCAAATGCTTACCAAGTAAATGTTATACCAGTAAGTAATAGAAAAAGCACAAATTGGTGAAACCATACTCCGTAAACAGGTACACGAAGCTATTACAAAAATAAGAAAGTGTAAATACGCTTTATAACGCTTAAATATCATATGTAAAGATTTTTTTCAACTAGTTACGATCCTTGTTTACGACTGTAATCACCCGTACGATAAATTTAATCAATATGTATTCCAAAACCGACGACTTCTGCAACTAAAATGAGGAAAACCATGCAATAATATATTACCTTAATCGCAAATACGAAAAACCCCAACGCTCAAAATCTAATTCAAAGACTATGAACTGGAAACTATAGTTATACAAACGCCAAAGACGTGGGCAAAAGGTAAATGGACCTGTTAACCGCAAAATTTATCGTCGTAATAATGACAAAAGGTGTTAGATTTGTGGCAAATAAAATTGTTAATTAACTCGCCACCTTCTAACCAAGCGCAATAAACAATAGGTAACATATTACATTAAATACTCCATTGCTTTAGGATAAAACTAATAATATTAAATCGCAAATTACATAGGTAAAGATTCTATTAACAATAACTATACGCCAAAATAAGTTATGTGGCATAAAAATAGTGGTCTCGAGGCGGTCCAATAAATAACTAAACACGCCTTTTTATACCACTTAAATAGTTAAAACCCCTATGTTTACCATGAAAATCAAACACTTGACCCTTTATACACCTTCAACCTTCGTAATCGTTACGCAAACTAAACGTTTCAAGATATAATACCAGATACATATTTAGCAAAATACTCAAAAGGGGGTTATTTGCAATACTTAGTATTGCGACGGAAAAGCACTATTATTACAGAAATTAATCGTTCAAATGCTGGAAAAACTAAAGTTAGTTTCGGTCTAGGCGAATGACTATAGTTATTAAACTTGATAATTATACCAATAGTTATTGGGATGATTACGTTTTACATCTTCAAGTTCCCAACCTCATTCCTCTTTTATTCGGAAGATATAAAGATCGTCGGCGTCAATATCAACGTTAACACTAACTAACGAGTAAAAAACGGCCAAAGGTTTCCGCTCGCCTTTAAGTAAAAGAATCTTTGGTTCAATTTTCGAAGCTTAAAGGCAAAGGTATTAACTTTGACGAATTGAAAAATACGTTAATTATACCAGCGTTTTAATTATTCAGTTGTCAACTAATTAAAAAAAATACTTAAGTCTACAGGACATAAAATATGAAATACTTTGCTTTGAAAACTATGAAAAAGTTTTACCACTATTACCAAAGATATACTAAACCCCCCCCCTAAAAAAAATTCACATTAAGAAACAATAAACATTTCAATTACGAGATTTTCTTTAACGTATTTTACCTAAATAAAAAACCTGTTTTTTTGATTATAAACTCCACAACCTTTTTTTATGACATTATATTCCTTTCATCTATATCTGTAAATGATATATGGAAATTGTTAAGGATATTATAAATAAATACGTATCTGGTCCTTCCTAATATAATTGTTTATGATACCAATACCAACTTTACGAAAACGAAATTCCAAAAGTACATTAAAATAATAGGGATCTAATGTACATAAGTATCTATTGAGGCCTACTGTAATATTAGGAAAGTCGAAATCACACACGCATTATTTCGAAAAGCGTACAATATTCTTATATTAGAGATTGAAATATTTATAGATTGAGAGGTACGTTTTTAGATGGAGGTAAAAGACCTAAACGACACTTTAAGCCCCGAGAGCTTGGTATTAACATTAATTGTCTTTAAAGTATATACGTATTTGATAAATGAATTTTATTTATAATTAAGTACCTAAAAGAGGGTTATAATGTACGATGAGAACGAAAAGAAATTACAGAAGAAATTGGTACGACGTTAAGTCAACGACATTTTTAATACTAAAAACGACTTTATAATAATCAACGTACTATTTTTAATATTAAAGAGTAAAGTCCTCATATAACGAGAGTTAGAAAAATATGATAGCTCATTAAAAATCTTAAGTATTACCAATCTTAAAGTAGTTGTTAAAACTAACAACGGTTCTATAATGTTCTATATAACTCAATTTAAATCTTACATTAAAGCGACCAATAATGAAGATAACGATAAAAATCCTTAAGCCAAACGAATTAGCTAATACAATTCTACTTCTTATATAATCAAGAAGCCAATAAAACGTCGATAATGCGGCCAACTACCAAAGAGGAGAAACGTTAAGGATATGTAACACATACAAGGCTATATTTACAATAATAATTAGGTCGATAAGAAGAACGAGGTTAATGAAAACTTAGTTATCAAATACTACTTATAGGGAATTATTAAGATCACAAGCAGGATTTTTTTAAAAAAAGCGATAGGGTTGATATCAATGAACTTATCACTTCAAGAGTTGTACAATTTGTACTCAATCGCGAATTTAACCTTGAAAACCCAAATATTACGATTTTCAAGTTAAGGGTCATATAAAGGAATAAAGGAAAATATACGGTAAGGCCATATAATAGTTAAACATAATCTCTTAAATTTATAATGATAAAAGCAAAATAAGGATCCTTACATAATTTCTAACGATTGAGAAAATGAATTAAAATTCAATAATCGTATTGGTAATAAGTTTGTTCGATAAAACTAATGGAAAGTTCATCTTTAATAACTATGTTGTGACTTTAATTTATATGTAGTAAGCGATCGATTTATAAATGATCGTTTCATCATGATTACTACAAAAATCCGTAATAAGTTGTCTTTCGTAACGGTTATACAATACGTTAAACTATTATATAAACTGGCTATAGCAAACATCTACTAGTTTATAACGTATTAATCGTACTTTAAATCAATGTTAGATATGAAATTTTCAACCTACGATCCGTATTTTCTAATTATATGAAAAAAAGAAAAACGGCCCAGTTAGTAAATTAATTAATGATATCTTCTTCGTTGGAACTGTTAACTTTGTGGCATTGGAATAACAGACGATTAAGGACTTGAAATCCGGGAGGTATAACTCGATCACAACTTTGATAAAAGGCAATTATTTAGATTTCCACTAATCATTAATCGGTAAATAAGGTATTAAAGATGTTAATATTTACGTTAGCTTTCATAAAAAAGGTTAAGGCGCCGACTTAGCTATAATTGATAAGATTAATATAGCTAATTCTTTAATGTATTTGAAGAAACGAGTTTTTAGCAATGATACTGCGAATTTATACTTACCAAAGGCTTTCTACGATCTTTATATAGCAATATGAACTCAAAATCTAACGGACGAGGATTAAAATTGATAGAATAAAATGTTGGACTAGTAGATGAAAAACTTGGATCGGGGGATAAACATAGTCCCTATCGATTTGTTGATGGTTAGTTTAATGATTTTTACGAATGACTCCTTTTAAAACTACATCGATCCATCGTTACGGGTCGGATGTTTTATCAAATTATTAATAAAGAAATATTATACAAAACCAATTTGGAATTACTGGGATTCCAATTTATTTAATTTTTATTAAATGTAAAAGGATTATTCGAAATATACTGGCTTCGTAGATATATGGTATGATAACCAGATTAGATGTAGGTATAACGATGTGTGAAAAATTTAATATTGTTACCAGAAAATTAAAGATTTTTCCTTTCCCGATAGTAGTCTATACCGATCGTAAAAACCTATTTAAATATCTTTCGAAATTAGAAACGATTAGCGAAAAATGATTTATAATTGATATAATTATACTTCTCAAGACTTACAAAAGTAGGGAAATCGAAGAGCTTAGGTAAATTAACGGTAAAGATAATCTGGCTAATGCTATAATTCAATAAACATTGAATAAAGCCTTAAAAAGTGTATGGACAGCAATAAATTGACTATACTTATCAAAGGGTACGTTAAAAGGCTACCTGATAAAATTAAGTCACGTACCGATAAGCTGGAGAAAAACAGGGGTACTTTAGCAAACTAGAAGACTGATAGGAAGTTGGAAATAAAACCAGCGACTTAATTGAATGGCATGGTTAAGTTGGAGGTTTATATAAGTATGTAATGAAGGACTTGTACATGGGAGTTAATAAAGTCGGAAATCGGGATCGTAAACCGAAAGGAGGTAATCAGGTTTAGTTTAGGGACGGAATTAACAGGGGTTAAGCCAGTTGATGAAGATGTACTTCGGAGGTTACTAGAAAAAAATTGATTGATCACATTGGCGTGCGCGCATAAAACAAAAAGCCGCCAGTATTGAAATAGTAGTAATTTTTAGTATAATTAGTCAACTGTGCTGTCAAATAAGTTGACTATACTAACTACGAGTTAAGTGTATAATATTGTGAGTTAATTGTATTAATTTTAATGTTCAGTATAATATGAGCTCAATTTAGATTAAGGTACAAACTAAGTAATTTATCATATAAATTAGTGTATAAACTTGGTCTTGGTTTAAAAAACTCAGAACTATACATCTATCCCTTGAACATATAATACTACTATTACTTCGAACAATTAGAATCGATAACGTTGTAACGTCTAAAGGCCTATTATTAGCAAGATCCATCTTCAATGTTAACTAAAAGTGAATGATCAATATATTTTTAATTTTTTTCAGCTTTTCAATATTGTGGGTATATATAAGAGTATTGAATTTTTCTTCTTCAACATATAGGTGTTAATCACGGAATGGAATAAAAAACATGGGTTTCAACTGAAATTGTAATTGTGATGAAGGTTGAGAAAATAATAAAGTAAAAGGAATTTAATATGTATATTACAGGCTAATTACTGGGCTAGTAGTAACCAGGGATCTGACTCTAGTAGTTATATTCTTACGGAACTTCAGAACCACTCAAAAGCCATATAAAAACGTACCCTCACAAGTTACTTAACTAGGTCACCCCCTTTTTCTCTTTACAGCTCTATAACAGCTCTCTAATAAGGGGTTCTCCTTTCTTTTTTCATCGAGGTTTATAGACAGAATCCGACCATTTTAAGCGATAGCTTCGGCTTCAATCCCTTTATATATAAGCTTCGAGTCCTTTTCCCAACGGTATTTTAACTGATCATTAACGGGTATAACTTAGGGCTATATTTTTTCCCTTTGACTTTTCGAGTTTAGACCCTTAGCCTTGAAGCATTTCTTCTACATACGCGTTAAGAAGTAGCTTCAAACCGTTTTGACTACTGAATAGAAAGATTGAAAAATTAATATAAATAGTTTACCAACAATTTATATATAAGTCTCGTTAAACGGGACCTAGTTACTTAAAAATACGTTTTATACCGAAAATTATAGAATACCAACGTATTAAACGCGTTAACGAATATAATTCAGTAATTCGAAGTTACCGGTACACCTACAATTTCGAAACGAAACCTTCCTTCAAGGGTTTTCATTACATTAATTACAAATAAAGTAGTTATTATACCGTTCCTTACTAAAAACCGTATTAACTTTTTCGATGACGATGATTCGTATTTCTTCAATTTCGACTATAATATCGGCGCTGTATTTGACAGACGTTAATAACTTAAACATAAACCCGTTGACCAAACGGTTAAGTTTTTTGACGTTAAATTACGATTTTTGATATGAAAAGCTACGATATTACGTAAATTATATAAAAACTGGAAGTTTATTGTTATTACAAAAGATTGCTTTTACGTTATATTTCAATAATTCAACAGCTTTACAAAAACCTTTATAGAATGGTATTATGCCAATAGAGGCGATAGAGGTATTAATAACCCTCATTTTTTATGATTTTACTTCGCGTTTAATATTACAACCTTAACACAGTGAAAGCCGTTATTGTTTGGCTTACAAATATAAAACGAGGAGTACGGAAATGATTTTACGCGTTTTTTAATATTTGTTAGACTTTACTTATAGAGGTTGACGATATAGCCTGAAAATCTACTGTCAAACTCGTTATTTTTTTTAAAAAAGCTATTAATAGTACGCTAGCTCATACGTTGTTTTTCCTCGATATACCCGCGGATTATAACGAATGGGCTGCCCACATTCAATTCATTGATAGGCGACTTTATAACTTTCGTATTCGATATAATTATACCGGCTATATTAACGTTACTATTGGGAATACTTTACGTAGCAGTAATAGCAATGATAACATACTTACTAGTAATAGCTAAGAAGACGTTATAATAACTAGCGTTAGCGTTTTTCGAACCTCTTTTAAGAAATGCTATACCGGGTTGAACCACTTGGAACTCTTTTATCGTAAAGAGTTTAAGCTATACATATGATACGATGCGAATGGTTATTGTATTCATACCTGCCTGTTAGACTTAACATAACATCTGAGCGGCTTTAACGGCAAAGTTATCATATAAATTTACCTTATATTAGCCGAGGATTTTATCAATCTTTAAAAGGTAAAATCATAACTTTTAAATATATTTATGTACAGAAGTTGGAAAGACTGTAATTCGACCCGATGATTTCGTTTTTGCTTTTCAACAGTTCTCTGTTTATAATAAATTTACTCTACAATTTCATTTAATTCGTTTATACTCTTATCAATATATGTTATAAATATTTCAATATTATAAATAAATAATATATTAACCGCTTAAAGTTACCGCGTACCCTTATTATACCCCGATGATCCAGCGAAGTTAAGTATTACATACCCGGTTCCATTATATGGCTTGTGTTTTTTTTTTAAAAAAAAATTAAATATGTACATTAATTAATACCAACACTGGAGAAAAAATTACGTTATCCCCTACTTATAATACGACGTTGTTTTAGGTAAACTTTATATGAAATATTAGTAGGTAATTTAAGTCGTTTCGAAATAATAATTTTTTTTGAGGTCGAACAGGTAATTATTACATTTACAAACGAGGGTTCGCGTTGATAGAAAAGATACCTAAAGGGGTCGGCGTCGCTATATTTTACGATATTTTGTGAAAAGCTCGTAGAAATCGAGCTGTTTTTATACGACTCGTTAACGTTTTTTTTTTTTCGAAGATATTAATAAAGTATTTGCCACGAAACTATTCGTCTTCGTTAACGATGAACTTCCCGACGCCTTTAAGGAGTTTGCCTCTTTATTAGATAAAATCTTTAAAAATAAATTTCCATTTTACAATTTTGAAGCTGATTATGAAATAGTTCTTTCAAACGACAATTAAGGCCAGCTCTTAAAGGTTCCATGGGGTCCGTTATACGACATGTCGCGGAAAGAGTTCTTTATATTAAGGAAAACTTTAATTAAGTTACTATATTAGAGTTATATTCGAGTGAATAGCTTTTTAACGGATACTCCCGAGCTTTTCATTACAAAACTCGGGAGAAACTTACATTTTTATATCGATTGCCATCGATTTTTCGTTATTAGGAAAATAAATTATTACTCGTTTCTACTCATTGATGAAATGGTTATGAATATTTCCCAAACTAAGTAATTTACTAAGTTAAATATTGAAATCGCTTTTCATAAGTTTCGTATTTATAGGGGAAACGAATGGAAAACTGCGTTCTATATACATTATAGACTTTTGAAATAACCTGTTATCTGTTTAAGCTATTTGAATACATTAGCTACCTTTTAATAGTATATTAATAATTCTTTACACACCTGTTTTAATATCTTTTACTTTATTTACTCTGACGATGTTTGAATATATTGAAATAATACCTTAAACTATTATTATGTTCAAGTTCAACAGGTATTAGAAGCCTTAAACGACGCAGATATTAACCTTGACATTTCCAAATGTAAATTCGGTGTTTCAACGACTAAATACTTGGAATTAGTTATAAAAGTTAGCGTCAGCGTTCGTATTAATCCGGAGAAATTACGCATTGTTAGGAAATAGGCGGGTTTTACGTTTGTTTTAAAAGCAAGTGATTTTCTCCAATTCGTTAATTTTTATTGATATTTTATTTACGATAATTTCACGATTATCATGTCTTTATTTCGACTTATTCGAAAAGGTACCCTTTTTCTTTAAGGTCCTGAAAAGTAAGTCGCTTTCAAACAATTTAAACTTTTTTCTTCTTTAAGTTTATACTTAGTGGGATTCTAACCACGACACTTTTTCAAAAGCCGATTGATTTAGTTAGGACTTAGGTAACTTTCTACTTTAACGCGATAAATACGGTAACTACATCCGATAATATATCATTTTGTGTGTTTCTCATTTTCTGAGTATAATTACAAAATTTACAATAAGGAATTACTTGGAATTATAGGTTATTTCAAAGTATAAAACGCGAAGTTTCGAGGTCTTGCACGCCCGTTCATTATTTTTATGAACTATAACAACTTAAAATACTTTATGATTATACGATAACTTTTTAAATGACAAGTACATTAATCTAGAAACCAATTTTTAATATCGTTTCAAATCAATTAATGATAAGGGGGCGAATTATTTACGAACCAATACGTTATCCCAGAGAAATTAAGATTTTCTTTTTTTAAAAAAAAATCGACTTACGCTTTTTAGGCCGGAAACTCCAGTTTTTACGCCCCGAGTAGGCCGTTTTCGAATAGCTTCCGCATATATATATTTTCCAATAAACCGTCGTTAATAAATCCGTCCCAAAAGACTACGATTTTCTTTATTAATATCAACCTTGAAAGTAATTAAAACGCCATTATTACCTGTAACGTTACTTACCTTTGATTAATTCGTATAATATATATAAAAGACCGGGGTTTTCTTGTTAATACTCGTATTAATAACGATTGAACACTTAATTTTTTCCTTTTGTTATATTTAGTAAACCATAATAGTATTTTACGGTTTTGTAACCGTATTTGGGTACCTATTTACGAGTAGTTTATTAAAACGTCAATATAAACTATTTACGATTTACTCTTTATTAGTTACCAAGGTCGTGACTTTACAATCGCTATATTTTCCAGGATACACTTTTAACTTAACTTATACCGTGCGGTCTAACGCTTTTCCTGGAATGACGATATTTTCGGGTGCATAACTTATTAGAGATACCGATGAAAGGGGCTTTTTAAGATCCTTTCGGGTTTTAAACGGCTTTGAAACTATTTTTTTATCGATTTTATAATCGACTTACTTTAGAAACGTGGTAGAAATATACGTTATTTTATAATTATTATAAATCATTGAGTCAAAACCAATATTCTCGGGGTTAAAATTATTATAAACGCTAAAACTTATATGGAGCGGTTTTTAAAATGTTACTAGCGATTTGACTGGTTTCTCTGTACACTTATTAGGAACAAAGTGTCAAATTAAACCAATAGGTTTTAAAAACAATTTTACTACTTAATATGGGTAAAGTAACACTTAAATACCGTTTTTTACCCCGAAACTGAAGACGCGACTAAATACTTTAATTCAAAGGTTTAAGATACCTACGTTTTTTCGTTATTTATATTCAACTCGATCTAAACCGTTTATTGCCCGGTAATTAACTGGTATTAAATGATAAAGATACGACTATTATAAGTATTAACCCGTTTTTGTAACCTACAATTATTACGTCAATCTTTTATAACCCGTATAATATTTTTTTCGTCCTAGTTACAAAGTTGCACGTAAGGGCCAAAGATTTTGTTTAACGTATCCGCGATATTACGAAGTTTTCATAAACCGTAATAGCAATTACATAATACTGTGTAAAGAAAGCCACTAATATATAACGCTCTCTACCGGAAAATTTTCGAGTTGATAACGACATTTAAATTTTATTTAAAAACTATAAGCTGGATGATTTTTTAAAGAATTACAATTGGTTTTACGATTAATATCGTGTAATACGTATTGTTAATTTTCACGTCGTCGAATTTAACGTTCCAGGATAAAAAAACCCAAGGTTTTATATAGACTGACTTATCTAAGCCGTTTCGGGTCCGTTTCTGAACTAACAAGCCCACGACTTTTGCTTACAACTTGTCAATATTATAGGTAACGACAGCGAAACGAAATCGGAATATTACGTTAAAAAAATTACGAATTCGAAATAAACATTTAGTTGGCCGCCCCTGATGTAACGACCTACTAAAACGATAGGGTTTAATTAAATAGGTAGGTTATATACACTAAATTTAAAAGCCGCGTTTAAATTTTTCTAATACAGCAGCTATTGACGTTTTCTTACTAAGATATAGGTTAAATAAATATAACGATCGGTCTTTACGCATATCCTATAGAAGAATTTATAATTATTACCCTTTACGTTTCAAAGCGGCCTAAAAACTATTACTTTATAAGTACCAAGTACAAATGTAACGAAGCTTATATTAACAAAGAACCAAGTTACTTAAATATATATTTAAAATAATCGTCTTTATCTTTACCCAATATCTTTTTATCTATTTATATTAGCTTTCCGAAATCGACGTTAATACAACCTAGTTTAATATCGATACGTTCCAACACTTTGATAAATTACTCAATTCTCTTAAGCTACGCTCTTTACTCGTTTGTTAACTGATATAACTACGTTCTGTTTTCATGCACTAACTTACTTAGAACCACACTCTTAATTTAGGAGTTGTACGGCCTATAAACCGCCGAAAAGGATAGGGGTAGCGGGTTCAAAGCCAGTTCCGCTACCAATGTCAACCTTTGTCTATATAGTAGTCGAACTCTTACAGCCTTTTCCCCTATGACAAACTACGTCTACACGTTTTCTAACCGCTCGTTAACTCTTGAAAAACGGTTTAAAAATAACCAATTTACCTCGGTCCTAAATATCAAACGCCAAATAGGCTTTTAATAGCTTTTTGACAGCCCTATTTATATTAGTATTTAGGTTGAAAGGCGTGTCCATATAACTGGAACTACGAGTTATAACACTGATGAATCAAAGAATATGACGAATACTAATATTAAAACGTTTATTAACATGTTTTCAATAATTATATAAGTTGAATTTACCTTTGGTTTTGTAATAAAACTTTCGCGGATAATACGTTATACGGTAAATGTACTCGAAATACGTTTCCCCCCGTATTTCGTTAGAATAAATATCGATAACCGGTAAATCAGGAAACTACACGTTTGTTAACAGAGAATAAACATCTTATAAATAGTTATACTTACGTTTTTAGTAGGTTTATCTACCTTCGGGACAAATTAAGGACTTATCTTAGAAACTAAGTGGTAAATCAAACAACAAAAAAAGAAAAAAAGAGTTTACTTTGCTTATTTTGCCATTGATATATACATGATTGGCTACGTTGTATTACTTGGTAATTAATTGTAAAAGAGAAGTTTTGAATTTCGGGGAGGGGGCGGGGGGCTATGGTAATATCTATAGGGGGGAGGTGATGGCAGCAATTTCTATACCGTTTCAAATCGGTTAATAGTTTGAAACTTTTTACGAGATGTTACAACGTTTTAAGTCGTTCTGAAGAGGTTGTTTTGCACCTATTACGCCCCTTGATTCATCATCACCTTTCATGACCTTTTATACTATACTACGCTACGAAAAGAAGATAGAGGGGTGGGGGGGTGAGGGTATACCGAAAGGTAATGTTACAAGTTAATCCCTAAGCTAGTGGTTAACAAGAATCTAGCCCTAGTAGTTTTTATGTTTTTACGGCGTTATAAAACCGCTCGGAAACCGTACAAAAGCATACCTTCACACGTTACGTAACTAGGTCACACCTCTTTTCTCTCTACAGATCCGTAGTAGCTCCCTAACAAGAGGTTCTCCCCTCTTTTTTATCGAGGTTTATAGACAGAATCCGACCACCTTGAGTGATAGCTTTGGCCTCAGTCCTGTTACAATGTATTTATAACTTATACGTATAACGTTATAAAACAGTAACATCACTTGAACATTTTCACCATAAATTATTATATTTTCAGTTTTAAAAATTGTCATTGCATATAAAATCATTAAAATAGATCGTTTAAAATATTTAAACACTATGTGAAAAAAGTCTAGAAAACATTACAGTATTAATATAACATTGAAAACTTATTGTGAAATGAGTTAAGATAAAAATAACGTTAAAATAGATAGCTAATATGGAATAAAAGTATTATAAGATTAGTCAATGTTACATATTACAATACAAAATGATAAGATTACAAGTTGATTCATAAGGTTATTCAATTATAATATTTCAAAAACGTTTCATTTAGTCAATGAATAATAAATATTAATATTATATATTAGTCTAATGAACAATGATTCTTTGTCAATTCACTGGTTCAACGTTTTACTCATACCACGTTTTTTGTTTTTCCCCCAAAAAGTTCAAATCAATTACGATTATAAGAACTGGAATATATATTTGTACTAATTAATAATTATGTGAAGGAATTATATAATACGGTATATATTATGAAATAAATGGACTATGAAGTTTATGTGAAGAGTTCATTTCATACATAGAATGTAATTTGGGAGGATCAATACCATTTTTATGTAAGAAAATATAGAAAAATGACTATCTAGTTTGGTTGTTTTGAAATAAATAAACTTAAAACTATAATAAAAGTTACATTATAATATAAGCTGGTGAAATGACTTCCTATTTTACCACTAGTTATAACAAATTTTCAATTTTTATACCATTGTGCCATTTGTTAATTGATTCTAAAAATATTTTAGTGGGTAAAACAGTTAATCGCAAACTGATATCATTGTTTACCCTATTACCCCTAACGTTAAATATCAATTATTGGGTTTATTTTATGTAATATAATTTATGTAATAGCTTATTTATCACTATATTTCAAACGAATATCAAATCCATATATGAATTTGGTTTTACAAGGCCTTGATTGAATATATTTAAGGGATATGCTATTTACGTCGTATTTTCGAATATGTTTTAAAGTTTCAATGCTTGAGTGGAAATATATTATATAGATCAACGGTGAATTATTTTCCTTATGCAAGATTTTCCAACTGATTCCAAATATTGAGGCAACAGTTTAAATCTAGTGTAATTGAACTTATTGATTTTACTAAAAACCTTTTAATATTTTAATATATCATAAATCAGACAATATTGAAATATCTTTACAATTCTCACGTCACAATTACACATCCTCGATATTATAATATACTTAATGATAGGTTTATTATTATGGTTATTGGGATGATATTTTTTGTAGTGATTTATTTTACGATATATATAATATTTATTATGAGAGTCATGGCGAGGAACTTTTTCAAAGATGAAGAAATTGCTAATCAATGTATTTATAGGGTAACATTGTTTACACGCGATTGAAAAGCTAGTATGTTACAAACACGAGAATATGGAGTTTTAACATTTTGACATACGAACGAACGTTAACAAACAGCGTATGTGGTTGGTTTCATGTCACGGTTCAATAATTTTCTCACAATCGAGTTCAAGTCGTTTAAAATTTGTAAGTATTACGGTTACATCATAATTTTATCGATCAAAATGATGGTTTTTAGAATGAAAATATGATTGGAAATCGATGAATCGTTAAACTAACATAATTGATTCAAGCTTTCACCAGTCTTTTATGTTTTGGTTGATTTGTAAAATTGAGAGATAATGAATTTAATAAAGTTTATTCCAATGGAAAGGGAGATAAAATCATGTGCGTTACTTATATATAGAAAGAATATTTTCAAAAAATCACCGGAAAATATAATATACAATATAAATTTATCCTTATAAACTGAAATGATTGTCAAAATTTATTTTAACATTGATTTGAAAGATCTTAATATTTTTGCCACCGTTTAATATTTCAATATTTCAAGTATTTATCTCATTGAATATTGTGAAACAAATGTCGCAAATCAATACATACACTAATGCAAAAGCGAAATGAAATAATTCAGTAAAACATAAGTATATAAAGTGGATCGACATGATCAGGAGGATGAAATATGAATTTGATTTTTTTCGTTATACACAAAAAGTAACTTAATAGAATCAATACTGGCATTATATTTTATATACGGCTGAAGATAGTGGGGAATAAATATTTTGTATCTTGATCATTTCTATTCTATATAGGCTTCAGATAATAATTAAAGACACATTATAACATCGATTCATGACGATTTAAATTGGTAAAAAATAAAGACGGAGAAAGTTGGTACACTAGGCTTTTTATACTATATGTAGGCTTCAGAATATTTTCGAAACCAACTTTATAGCACAACCTGTAATATTATCCCTTGTTTTACCTCGTTCATCGTTTGTTTTTTACGTGAGTTTCTTTCCCCATCGATATACTTAACAGATTTTCCTTTTACTTAATGCTTTCAAAAAGAGTATAAGTAGTGTATTATGTGATGCGGCTACATTATACATGGTCCCCCCTTTTTCGCTTTCTTCCAATTCTAAACAGTACTTCTAGTTTTACCCATATAAAAATATTTTCATTTTATAATATCAAATTTCTCATCAATATATTTAAATATCATACCGCTAACTTATTTGTTTTGAATGGAATTTACAGCGCATTCGAAATGATAATTATTTCAGCTATAAAGTGAAAGATAAATATTTTCATACCGATTGAAATGACTTCCATCATTATTACATATAATATTGATACCTTTTCATTAATAGTATATATTAACCGTTATTATTTATTTTTACATAAATATTGCTCGTTCTTAATATTCTCCGATTTTACCCTTGTATGTTTTAATTTATTGGATATAGTCAAAGGTAAAAGTAGTAACGTATTGGGTATAGTAATTTACGCTTTTTTCACTGATTAACGAAATTTTAACCAATTAATCAGCAGCCGGAGTTACTATAAATCCAATAACCTTTTTTGCATTATAATAAGTTTACATACGTTATCCGATCACATAATGTACTCTGTTTACTTATGTTAACAATTTGACTTCTAATGAAAGGCTTTGTGCAATTATTCGATTATTTTACTTCGATATACATTGAACTAATGTATTAGGTATATAAGAACGTAAAATCATCTCATTGTTTGAAATTAAATCTAAAGGGAACTGAAAACCTGTTAACGCAAAGAAATATATCAATTCACCATAATGTAAATGTTATTGGTATTGTAAGTAAAGACCTTAAATAGCTAAAAAAAACTCTTTTAGGTTACATATAAGCATTATAAGATGTATTAAAACTTACTAAAACTCCCAAAAGTTATGCGTACCTACCAATACAATGCATCCCCCATAACGTAGAGTTTGTCTATCGCTTTTTAATAAAGTATCATTTTTTCAAGTATTTTATTAAAAAAAATATTAATGTTTATTCTTCTTCATCTTCAGTTATACTCGTTGTTTAGTATGCTAAAGACTAATTAGTATAATATTCGGCAAGTTAATCTATATATTCGAAATCACTTTTTATATCATTGTAAATTTGGCGAAAGGAATAAACTTTGATTGAAAAAGTTAAATAGTTGTTCGTAACTTGATTGATCATATATTTTGGAAAATATGAATGGAATAACAACAATTGAATCTCTACTGATTATCAATTTTTTAGAAACGATATCATTTTGGTTTATAGTACATTATCGAGTTTTATGTCTTTCGTTTCTTTCTTACCTCAGATGTTTTACAAAGTTTATGGAAATTTTATAATGTATGGTAATCATATCAATTGATTTTGGCCGTATGTTGCGATAGGTATTCCAAGAATCATTACTAGCTTCTGTTTCCTTTAAATTTCGATGTTGAAGGAATTTTCAGTGACCTTTTTAGTAGGTAAAGCCCTAAAATACATATAATGATATGATTACATACATAAACATATTCTTTTACGTATGCATAGTAATCACAATTCAACATTCTATAAGGATTGAGAGTAGTTGTATTATTAAATATCTATTTTATCTTTCTCTTGTTTTAATAACAAGTTTCTCATATTGAATTATGAATAAACATGTTATAAGATTTATTCTGGCTGGCGCTTTTACATTTGATTTCTTTTTAGACCTAAGATTCACTTAATTGTTTGTACTCCGAATCACTTCAACATTAAATTTGACAATTAAATTTACTTAACAATATTTATTTTCCCTTCTTCAGAAATTTTGAAAACTCATTCAAAAGAGTTATTCTCTTTATTAAAGCTTGCGTTTGCATTTAAACGTTCAAGGTTAGGCTTTGCGAATGTATATTGATTAATTAATTATTGGTAACCCTGTTTTCTTCGACTTTAGCCTGCTATAAGGCGAAAATTCAATATTTTATAGGCTAGTTAAAAGTTTTACTCGCGTTATGGGTGTCATAAAGTATATAGACAAATATCGAAGTGTTATTTAGAGAATGTATAATTTTTTATAGTTAAATTGACGTTTGTTTTCATATAATGAACTGGGCTTATATCTTTATGTATTGATAAAAAAAATCTTCAAAGTTTTCGCGACAGATAGTGTGTGGATTTTAATTATCGTCGGTGATGTTCATATCGAGTTTAAATTCTTCAAATAAAAACTTTACATTTATTTAATTCGATTCCCATAGGTCAAACTATTGTTTAATAGCTTAAGTCACAAGTCGTTTGTAATATTTCGATTTTTTTTTCCTAGTTTGGAAAACGAGTTTTTATCCGTTAATTTGACGTTATACTCGAAAGATATTTTTATGATGTTTTCAAGGACTTAAGGTACCAAGTAGTTTCAAGACTTCATTCATTATTTCATTGAATATAATATGCAATCAAAATTCATTTTTTTGTTCACAATGGTATTATTAACACCTTTTGGACATATTAAAAAAAGCGATTACAAAGCAACATCAACAATTCAAAGATGGAAGTTAGTGGAAACCTCTTTATATACTAAGCTCAAATTACTTAGAAAATCCGTATCCCCTTTTTTTCACCTTGCTTAGCTTCACTAAGTATAAGAATAGCTAACATTCATCAATGTTGGCAGGTCTTTAAATATCTACGGTTTTTTTTTTTCATTTTGATATTACCGACAGAGCCTTATATAGAGTTTAATACTTAATGAAATTGAGTAATCCTGTAAATAACAGCGGGAAAATTGTAACACAAGTCCTTATGAGTTTTTTATAGACTCCAAGACCCCGGATCCATCCTTTTAAGCAAGACCTAAGAGTGTTCCATTGTTCAGAGACCCGTAAGCGTATAAATTGTAGCTTTAATCAAGTTTAGAGACGCAGTCTAGTTATTCCTCGCTAGTCGTTTTCTTGTGTCAAGTATACGACTGTATAGTTCTTTTGAAAAGGGACTTTATCAAGTAAAAATATAAAGAAAAAGTTTGTCAACAGGGCGAAAGTGAAACGCGTTATAATAGAATATACCATTAACTCCCATAAACCGTTATTAAGGGACTCTTGTTCACTTCTTAACCTTTAGGTTGCATACTTGAAACAAAACAAAACAAAATAAAACAAAAAACGTCGCTAAAACAAAACTTTATTAATAACTTTACCTTATATACCGCGTTAAAGAATAATGATATAATAATGAACAACCCTTATATTTAATGATTTGGAGTTTGTAGGGTTTTTATACCGATAAAAATAATTGCGTTATTAAAAAGAAAAAACTTGTACATGGGTCACCGCTATACGTGCCGCGTGTTACTATTGTTACAAGTTAATAAAGAACCTATTAAAACCATTAAAGCTCAAATGTTCCCTTGGGTTTTCCTTAATTCACTTCGGTTCTTTTGTTTCCAGTTTACTGGCTCCTATCCTTAATCCCCTTAACCTTACCCCCGTTCCTATTAATCTTATTTCATCCTTTTAAGCCTGGATTTATGCGGGTTATATTCGATTTTCTTTATGGAATGAAATGATGGGATTTATGTGAGTAAAGAAGGACTATGCATAAAATGTACCTGTTACATTTGTAAGGGTTTTAACTGGTTTCGTATTGAGGAGCTTATAAATAATAAACGGTAACTACGAAATATAAAGGCGGGTGTATTCCCATCTTTTTCGTCTTTACCAATTCTTTGACTACCTATCGCATGGTCGTTGCCTTTAAAGCGTCGGCTAAACGCTTAACGTCTTTTTGGCAGCCTTTTTGCATCGCTGTTAAAGAGGTACTACTTTATTGAACTTTTAAATCTTCTCCGAATTCATAGCTTACCCCGTTTGACGTAGTTTAAAATACGTTTTGAAGTTATCATGAATATTTTAAATATAGATTAAGAATGTATTGAAAACTAAATATATATACTTAGCCTATATATTGATTGGTTTACACTTTAAAAGGTCCAAATCCTCGATAACACGTTATTCTACTACTACAAACCAAATAATATCCAAGAAAAACGCATCGTTAATCTATATACCAAAGATAAAGAGGTCTTTAACCAACGTAATTAAAAGTACAGGTCAAACAATAACGTTCTTATACCTAATTTATTCCTAAAATGTATTGATTACTTTCAAAACCAATAATTACCTATTTGAGCCAATCCTTAAAAGAGTTTGATACATCGCACCACCGTTTTAATAAACAACTCTACTATTAACTCTTTTTAACAGCTTCATTAATATAATTTGATAAGAGTTGATAACGGATTATATATGCGCTTGCGCAATGTTGCAAATATCAAGGGTGAACTTACAGCTTACACCAACAGTCAAATTGACATCAATTACAACTATCCAACACTAGCTGATCTTCTGTATAATATTCGATTGAGAAAAAATCTAGTTTTTACCTTTATTAACGTATCCTTAAACGATCAGCTTTGAATTTTCGTATGGAATGTCTGTGGTTTTACTTTTATACATATAGATCATTGTTCATTTGAATTTGTAACGTTTTTTCCTTCAAATTATACCATAATCGTAATTTAAATTATATTCTACGTAATAGATGTATTAATATCGATTATGTCCCTTATATTAAAAGAACTACCCAGCGTATTACCAACGCCTTTAAAACGAAGATGAAAGTTTAGTTCGTTATGAAACTTCTCTCCTTATGATGACTAAGCCATGATATACACTGTTCCAAATTTATAGTCTTTATCGATATGATTTTCTTCAATGTATATCCTACTCTTTGATGATATTTTACGCCGTCGTAATTTCATCGGTTTATTAACAATCAGCCTGAAAAGGAAATATTAGTTAATTCACTGGACTTAAAAATCTTTATAATACTTAAGGGGTTTTCTGTATAGTTCGACCTATGTAATGCGAAAGATTATGAGACTGTTATCGGTTTTAATCATTACGTTCAGTTTAATGATATTTAGAATTTAGTAAGGTATGTTATATTTTCCTAACTATTTTTAAAAAAGAATTTGACTTTCAAAAGTTAAAAATAATACGTTTTTTTGTCGACGGTCCGTTCCTAATACTAAGGGCATCATTAATATGAAGTCGTACGAATTTCTTTTTCTGTTTTTACACGGCTTTACTGTATTTTATAACTCTTCTATATTTATTTTAAGATGAATTCTATTCAGTCGTCATATATTAATACGTTCCAAATATCAGTGATGTTAGTATTGGACCATTGGAATCAATAGTATCGTTCGCTCGTTTCACTTCAATTGACATTCTTTCCACTGAGCTTGTAAAACTGCCAGTCTCTAATGTAAGGATATCATATACTTGACACAAAAAGTTGTATAACCTTTGAACCTTGCTGATACCCTAAGAGACTTTAATATGAACTTATTTACATTGAATTCCAGTTGACTTGAAGTCAACTTAGAATTCCATCGTAATGAACGTGGTATTAACATCGTAAACCAACACGTTTGTAAATCATAGCTACATGTTAAGTTATAATTTATATAACATCTCTCATATTTCCTTCGCCGCAATAGTCTCATGAACTTGGTACTGTAAAACGTTGTTACAGAGTCAATGACTAAAAGTTGACGCTTACCGTTCATATAAAATACGTTTGCAAAAACTTCAAAAACAAAGTTAGAATAATTTTTAATGTTAATTGAAATATTAAGGAGGTTTAGAAGTGTATTTGACAAAGGTAACGAATCCTCCCAATCCCTTCTAATTTGAACAAATACATATGTTTATGATCGACTACTACAAGAACTTTGTACAATATATTAGTTACGGATTAATTAAATTTTCAGTATAAGTAACGAAGTTTTGACTCTGTGAAATTTAGTACGGTTACCTCTGGTCTTTGAAAATAACATTATTAGTAGTCTCATTTCAAACTAAAGAAAAACTCTAACCTTTCCCTTTAACAAATTCATCAGTTTAAACATCGATGTTAACGCTGATGTTTTTTTATAGTTTTCAGACAAATGAAGGGATGAAAGAATTACAAGATATAATAAACGACAAATCTAACGACTGTAATGAAAGTTGTTGATTTAAATAGGAAGAATTCTTTTTAAAAGCTAGATCTAACTTCAACCCTATGTGACCGTATATTCAAGTTATACAACGATATTAATATGCTTTCATAATATAATGTATTACAAATTGATTCGTATTAAGTATGGCGCTACTCTAGTATCTTGCATAACACCTTAAAAAAACTGTTTCGAGTAACGATCACGACTAGTAAACAGGTAAGTAGGTCCGAAATCGTTATGGTTATAATGATAGTAAAGTTTTTCACTTGTTAGGCGATACAAAAAGGTATGATCGACCAGTTATTCCGTCGCTTTAAGACCAAGGCTAGAGTTTTCATAATAGTTCATTACCTTAAGCGTTTTTTCCTTATCTTTTGCCTTTATACCTATAAAATTCACAACATCGTTAAATATATTCCCAGTGATTAGCATAAGGATATTGAGTGTGATATATAACCTATTTCCATGGGTCTTGGATAACATTGTAACTTCTTTACTAAAAGCCTCATTTAATACGAATCAAATATCTTTTAATTATATTTTGATGAAAATTATAGGAATTAATTTAGTTTATACCCGAGTACTATTTTTCATATATACGTTTCTATTCACGCTTTCAGTTCATGGTTTTTTTGTTAGCCGAATTACCTAGACATACCGTATTTACAGTCGATGTAGTGGATATTTATGGGGGTTTCATTGTCATTGTTGAATTTGTAAACATCAGTATATATAATAATTAAGTGTGACACCTATACTATTGAAGTCAAAAAAGAGGAACGTAAAAAGCCACAAAAAAACCTTATAGGTATTATCAACGAATTGTAAGGCTTATTTAAACTTCTTCCAGTCCATAATAATCTAGTTTACTCGTTAGCATAGCATGTTCTTTATAGAATCTACATTCCCTGTTGCTTAAAAGGAAAGCATTAGCTAATCAAATATCTAATTATAGAGGTCTATCTTGGTTTTCAACTCTTTCTTATATTTCAACATGTGAAACTATTTCATAATATTTGAATTTGTATAGTATTAGGAGAGTTGAATTTGCATTCAATATGAATTTTAAAACCATTATAAATCTCTCGAAACGATTAGAAATTTAACAAGTATAAAAGTAAATAATCCAGTTGAACCAGTAAAAATACTCGGAAATAGCGAGTGAAAACTTGAGAATTTAATCTTTATTTAACAGTTAATGTTGAAAAATGTTAATAACGTGATATCCATAGAGTTTTACAGCTTATAATTAAACAACTTATTACTACTATCAATATTTACGAATATTGTGATGGTTGCGTAATCCGGATTTACCATAGCAATGATTCGAGGTGTAAAAGTGTTATACTAGTCGGATGATCCTTTTGGATCTCTTAATTAGAGGTGCTAGTATTGGTGAGAAATATAATCACCTTGAGTAAATTTTGGATAGAAAGACCCAGTGGTAATACCTGCTATATTCTCTCTCGTAAAGATGATAGTTCTATATAGTAATATATAATGTAATAAAAAATTCATTTAAACTAAATTTATTAGGGAAAGAATTGTAGAACGTGTTGAAGATTACCATGAACTTAGTGATAGTCTTGGTAGTGTTCAAGGGCTTTTAATAGAGATTCTACTTAATCAACTGGTGTATCCAAGGGTTAGCCACGTTGAGATTATCTGAGTTTTCATCGTTTACATCAGTTTTAATGCGATAGGGTGTTTGAGGACGTAGGTTCAAAAAACTTACTTGGGTTTGATTCTCAATAACACTTTTTGACAGAATTCGTAAATATTAAGGGATATTATTGCTAGCGATATCTTTACCCTTATATTTATGTATTGATTGATGATCATTATTCGTGGTATATCTTGAAAGTATCTTTATCATTCAAATTTTACTTTTCCCCCAGTTTTATTAGAAATAAAATCCCTCATTTATATGGTTCGACCTTTAGTTTCACTTCAACCGATTTCTCAGTCTTTTTCGACATGATAAGGGTCAAATAATTTAAAATAATAGCCAAATTATAGAGGGTTTTGATGTCAAAGTTACTGATGTCATAGTTTATATCAAAGATAAAGTGGACGATGTAGTTTGTGAGGTACTCCGTGATGAGGGAATCCTTAACTTTTGTAAATCATGAATTGTTATCTAAGTGTTTGGCGAATGTGGTTTCGAGGGTTTTGAACGCTTTTTCCCTAGAGGGGTTGGTAACGTTGTCTATATTGGAGTTTTTGATGGTTTCTTTATTGGTATTCTTTTTTCGTTTGAAGATTTTGTTGTAAAAGCAATAATTAATGTAAGAGGGTAGGTTTTAGGTTCTTTTCCGTCAAAGTTAGTGTTTATTATTAAAGAGATTATGAGATTTAGCGGTTTACTATTTGTGATTTGAAATATTCGTAGTTATAGCGACTTGGTGAGTTTCCAATTTTGTAATCGATTTTTGACCTAAAGACTTGACGATTGAAAATTGTTGAAGAATTCGATACTTTTTAACGGTAAATCCCCACGCATGTTTTTGAAGATGAATTTTATCAAGATATATTAATGATTTAATGATACCGTCATTGATTTTAATTACCTCCTAATAGCGAAAAAATTTAAAGTTTGATCTTTTACTTCTTGTAAAAAGCAATATAATAACTGGAGCACTTCGAAAGAGTCTTTTTTCTACCTTACGCAATTGCAAAGCGTAACCGGAAAGTTGTTTCTTCTTTTATCTGACTTACCTGTACTCAACTTAATAAATACTAATTAGTGTTGGTAGGCTTTCAAGATTGTAACCTAATCGATTCGAATTTTTTATCCAAGTAACGTGAATATTGTATTGAAAGTGGTAATGTGGTTTCTTTCAAGTTTGGCAAGCCGCTCACCGGTTTACTCACTAATTTTTATGTGCTACTCCTTAACCCATGTCACTCACTAAATTAGGCTCTTCATAGAAGTTAATTTTGTAGTCAATACAGTCAACTTACAGTTATTACAGTCAACTTGAAGTTATTACAGTTGACTTAATTAAAATTCAATAGACTGCTATTCCAATAATTTCGGTTATAAATTTTAACGAACCAATCACTGTATAAAGAAGAGCACCGACCTTTATAAATGGAAGCTAAATATTTTGTTAATAGGATGATTACGAGCAAAATCATATATTGAAATCATTTGATAAATTCTTCACTAAATATATCAATACTCTGAATATTTGAAATCAAAGAATAATAACATATTAATGAAAGTTAGAATAACATCGTATTTGAAGTGAATAGAGAAATATAAGGATCGTGTCAAGTTCAAAAAAAATTAATGTCGGTATTTTCATTCGTGAATAAAATCAATAAACGTATATATAAGCCTCGATATTTGATATAAACTTGAATTATCAATAGTTATTTAGAATGATGTTGATCGGTTGAAACACAACTTGAATAAATACTTAAATTATTATGATACATTTAATATAGAATTTAAATACTTAATTAGTTATTTTATGGTAAACAAATTACTAAATTAACAAATGTATTCGTAAACGAATGTAAATTTTTCCTTTACAGTGTTAATCTTTTTCTTAAATAGTTAGAGATTTTTTGAGGATACCTTTTAAACGATTATTATTGAACAGGTTAGGTTGTTATACGGTAAATGAAGTTAATTGATTTGTGAATGAATTAGTATCTATCAAATAGAACTATATTTTTAGGGGTAGGTAGAAGTTATTCATGACATTATTGTTTCGAACTTTACGAGGGAATATAAAACTTAGTCAAAATATAAATATATTATCATCAAAGTCTGTTTTTACCAGCCAGCTATCGGATTCTCGATTCAAAGTATCCGATCGAATGATTATTTCACCGGATGAGTAAAAGATTCGAAAGTTAAAGTGAGTTGAGATTTTGGATTATTGGATTCGTCGTTAATTAAGTTATTAAGATATCATAAAATTCTATTACTTATATCACTATTATTTGAAGCACTTAATGATAATTTGAAATTTCCCATCGTGTAGTAAATGATTCAATGTTTTAGTGAAGTATTTTTTGGTGAAATATATAATACGTTGTAAGGCGTTATTCGTTCCATATGTAGGAGAATATTATTGATTACCTAGTTTTAAAAGGTTGCTTCAAGAACAGTATTCTGGTTATATTTTAACGTCATCTGAACGGACTGGATAAAAAAGATAGTTTTTCGATTGGCAAAGACAGGAAGGTGTCTTTTAATCCAGTAGTTTTGACCGCCGCGTTTGAAAGGATTATATGCAAGAATGTAAATCTCAAAGTAGATTTTTATATAGCGTCCGAAAGATTCAGTCAAATGTACATATTTTAATAAATTATTCAAGCCACGTAGTGCTTTTAAATCCGTAATACTGTTAACCTTGTTTCAATTCATTTTTCTTCTATGAACTATAACAATCAAGTTGAAGTGATTAGTGTAACTTTAAATTCTTATTTGCAGATATTGATTTGAAAGCTAGTATTACACACGCGTTAAAATACGAAAATGTCGTATTTTTCGTATTTTGTAACGAATAAAAAATGAATCAATACATGGTTCAGGTATATCGTATAAGTAATAATTGACAAATCGCTTCAATTGTTAAATAAAATATAGTTATTGAGTAAAAGCATTATATAAGTTGAAAAACACTTTTATTAACTGGAACAAAACATGTTGTATAATAACTTTTATTTTAAATTTATTTCTTTGGAGATGATATGGTGGTTAAATATATAGATAGTATCAAATTAGATATTCATTATGACTTTGAAGTGTTTTTGTAACTTTTTAAAAATGAGTGGAATATTATATCTGGATTTCATTTTTGTTCTATTTAAATTTCAATATTTTTAACAAATATGAATTTTTCCGTTATATTTAAATACTATTGATAACGATAAAGTTGTTATAGATCGGACTAGCACTGAAACTACACAAGCCAACCCTAACCATGATGAACAATCCTAACTCCGATGCACTGACATACTAGTAAAGACCTTAACTGGTAGCATATGTAGACCTTTTTTGTTCCTTATATATAAAAAATACACGTACATCAACCATATTTCTCTAACCTATAATATTAGCGTAACGTAAACTTGACTTCTTAATTTTGTTTTGAGTGATGTAATCATTGATTTATTTTAGTATTATTATTAGGTTCATGGCATGTTGAGGGTGATTTTTAAATTAGTACGAGTTATAACCGGTCATTTGGTTTAGTTTAAAATTCAAAATCAATCCAATAGTAAGTCTTTAGTTAATTTATGTAAAAAAAGTTATGGTTTAGTATTATAATCATTTTGTTATACTTTATTACGTATTATTTTCCAATTTTGTTAACGAAACCTGTTGGTAGGCCTTTATCGTTGCAACGTAGTCCATTCGAATCACTGTGGTTGAAGTAACTGGTGCTGCGTTGATATTGTTCATTGGTTGGTGGGTTCTAAGTTTGGCAGATCGCTAGCTGGTGTGTACACTAATTTGTATGGCCAAACGCTTTGGCCTGTGCCCCACTTTGAAGTGGGCACCTACTGCACTGCACTTGCAGTGCAATCCCACAAACTGAAGTTAATTTGCAGTACGTAAAATCAACCTCACTGCAAGTAAAGTCAACTTGACTGTACTGCACTTGACTGCTATTCCAACAAAACCATTATTAATTTGACAGTCTGAATTATCATAATTCAATCAAGGTATAAGGGTTAGTTGTTTCAAAACGCAAATTACAGTTCATTGATGCTAAAAGTAGGTTCAGTGTGAAATTAGACAAAAATTTTAGTAAGATTATTGAAAGGTAAAGCGGGTTGAGTAATAGGTTAGATAGATAATTGAGGAGAAGATAAGGTTTCGGTAAGTAGTTGCTTTATCTAGTAGTTTATTTTGAATGAATGGTGAATAGTATGTAAGTGTACTTGGATAAAAAACTAAAATTAAGTTGAGTGTACTACATGATGTCTTTTTAACGTATTTTATAACCTTTTTCGATTTTTTAAACCAATACTTTTCACCAAGGATACGGTTTATGGTGGGTAATTGATATAGTAACATTGAGAGTTCAATTTGAGATTGATAATAGATTAGTTGATGAGGGGATTGTAATATTGAAGTAATGATCAGCTGAGATTTGGAGAGTAATTCTAAGTTAACATTATAAGCTCAAACTTACTCTTGTACATCATTACTTATATATACTCAGAAGAATAACGAATTTGGTAATAGTATTGGTAACTTGATAATCAACCATATATAGAAAGCATAATTGAAATAAAACCCGAATAGTAATTTCAAAGTAAAAAAAATAAAGATCGATTGGTAAATTCGTGTATTACATAAACGAAATTGAATTCAATAAAATTGGGTATGTAACATGGTATAAAACAAATAGTCAAAGTAATAATGGGCGATATATTTTTCACAGTGTGTAAGCGCCATGATTATTTTATACAACTAGAGATTGAATGAGATTCGTGTTATATATGAGGTTTTCAGTAACCATTAAATATAAACTTATTGAAAATTGATTTTTTTACCTATGAAACAGGGTTCCAAACGTTGGTAACGGTGTTAACGTTGGCGTCGTTGTTATTTTAATTCATGTGTTAAGTGAAATCTATGGTTATAACGACGAATTTTAGTTAAAATAGGTAGTTTTTTTATGGAGTACCAGTATTTAATTAGTTTTTTAATAGTTAATAAGGTTGCGTTATATTTTAGGTTAGGTAAAGTTATTCAATACTAGATCCTTGGTATGTGTGGTTATTCTTACGGTTTTTAGTAATACCGCTACCGTCGTACAAATAGCGAATTTGGTACGTTGAGATATAGTAAAGCGAAGATTCTAATTGAAATTATCCTTTGGCTGTTTATAAAAGATTTTTCTCCTTACACCACCCGCTTAATGGTATATCCCCTTTTACTTTTTTACACTTCTAGAGTTTACATCTCTTGGTAAAAAGGTGGCTAGTCGAATGAATGGTAAAGTATACATTTCATAATGCTTTGGGTCTTTAACAAAAGTAGATGCATTTTAAAGATCTTTTTATATTTGAGAAACGTTGTTGAATTTTCGATGTAAATAAGCTTTTAACAGGAATTTTTACGGCCGAATTTCACGACCCGGTTAAAGTTATATCTCTCATGTTAGTATAATATTACAGGTCCTTAAACGTTAGGATACCGTCAGATTTTGTTTGGAAGGTTAACTTGAGGTCCGAACTTTCATCAAAGATCTTTACCTAGTAACGTATTTTATGGGCAAATGCTATAGTATTTTGTTATATTACAAGTATAATATGTTGGAAACCTATTTTTAATTCATAGGGGTGCATTATCTCCTTTACGTGGCATATGAATCAAGTCCTACAAATGAGATACATATTTTTTGAACGTTCAGGTTTATGGCATGAGGTAAGGGCCTATATTATTGATATAATGCCCATATCGGTATGTAACAACTACGTTTAGTACATGACTTGGAAATTTGCTGCACGAGTGGATAATATATTTCCATTTTATATATCCGTATATGAAAAATACCGGGTGGTTTGTTTAACGGGTTTAAGGGTATAACTTATAAGCGGAGATTTTTTAATGGTGTAATAGATGGTATAAGGTAAGGACACTAATGTTGCGAGCCTTCCCGCCGGAGTTTGCGCTTAGTTAATAACAATAAGATTCATACTGCACTAGCTATATAATGTATACTTCCCAGTGATAGTAAATAAAAAAAAACTTTGCTAGAAAAAAAGCAATTAAAACTCGGATAGATATTTTTCAAGTACTATAAGAACGATTTAGAACATAGTAAAGTTGATGAAACCTTTGAAATTGTGCACCTTATTAACTATATTGGTTATTTTATCATAAATATATACTATAATGGTCAAGATTACAGTAGAGGTTTTTTACGATTTTGTTAACATTATCTAAGATTAGGCATAAAAAAATGTAAAAAAAGATATTGAAATAGGTGAAAGTAAAAAGTAAAACTCGATCTACGTAAACAAAGGATTGATTACTAGAAAAACGAAGGAAGAAAGACAACCTAGAAAATTTTATAAGTACGCCGCGGATGAACATCCTTAATAGATACGTAAAATATAAAAATGAAAGTATTATGTGAGAAAAAAAATCCTTAACGCCTTTATATACTTTTTCAAGGGCCTACTTAAACCTAGATCGTTTTTTGAAATCCCTGTCCTTCAATACTGTTACACGTTATTATTTTTCACAACAAGTAAAACTTGACTAATGTTAATGTGATAAACCTCTAAGGTAACAGTCGATAAAGCGGAAACGCTATTAAAAAGCCCTTGAATACAAACATAACATTAATTAAGTTCATGGAGATTCTTAATATATCCCCTCATAATTTCATTAACCTATTAAGTTACAACATTTTCGCCAGCAATCTCATATTAAACAATAATTAACGGGTGGTTTTACGCAAGAACCCAATATTGGTATGAGTACTGGATTTTTCCCGTCAAATTTTCCAAAGAAAATTACCCTACCTATTAACACCAGTACTAATATGAATACCATTGGTCAAAATATTGAAAGGGAAGTATAATTGGCATCATAATTGTTCCCATAGAAATGTTGCTATAGTAAATACAGATAACATGACGATAATAATTTTCTTGAATATTTGGAGTAGTGAAAAAAAGTATATCAGAATGCAATATAACTTCCTAGATATTAAGTTGCGACCAGTTTTTTGTTCATATAAGAATTAAGTTAGCATGCTTTTATTCATCGTTTCCTAGTATTTTCACCGGTTAAGTTGTTAATCATTATCTTTGTTACTTAAGGAATTTCTTGTAGATATGTGAGATTCACAATAATTTTAAAGATAACTTTGATCCCGATATCAACCCTGCTTTTAATTGTATGAATTAGAATATTATCAAGTATTTGCATGTATTGAAATAAAAAAAGAGTCTGAAACCTGGATGAACTTCATTCATTAGATACTTGATAGGCTGATGCTTTGTTAATAAGCAATGGGGAATGTGTGAGTTAGAAAAGGCATATTACGCTAGCAAATCAGCTAGGGGTGTTTCATTTTTGGTATTTTACTATCACCGGGCAATGCACAATATATAGCGAGTATAGTACAACCCCCGATAATGTAAATTTACATATACTGGCGGGAAGAATTGCAACCTGAATGTTCACATCTTATAACACCAACAACTCTATTCAAAATTCCCCGCTTACAATTTATACTCTTTGACTTGCTCAACAAACCACCCGATTCCTTTATATACAGATATAATAAATTGAAAACGTATTCTCTACACTTGTGGCTAATCACACAAAGTATTATATATATTGGTTGAATGCAGATGTGGCTTTATGTCAACTATATAGGTTTTTACGTCAAAGTATGAACCCACCCGAAAAAAAAAAGATGGATCGCATTTGTATGAGTTCTATCCATGTTGTCATATTGAAAAAGTTGATGTACCACTAGTTATATAGAATAGGTTTCCAACCGCATTATTCTTATAGTATAACGGAATATAGCCTTTTCTTATGAAAAAAATTATAAGGTAGAGACCTTGATCAGAGAAATAGACCCCAAATCAACCTTTGAAACAAAACCTTCAAATATATTATGGTTTAGAGACCCGTTACATTAAGCGAGTGTAAAAACTGTAGCCTTGGCCGAGCCAGGTTGTGCCGCCGTCGTAGTCTCCATTCGATGCCTATTCTTATCGAAAACCTGATAGCGGTTTGAAAATAGTGAAAATACTGATAAGATATATATAATCTAGTCGAAAGACCGCAGCAAGTATCTCGTTCGGCGAGCCACCTTTTTGCCACGGACCGCGAACTAAAGAAGCATAAAAGAAAGAAAGGAGGTACGTAACTAAGCAAGTGGTGTGCCGAGAAAAGTTTTCTATAGATAGCAAAAGGTATTCAAAATAAAGTCATAGGCGAAAGCTCTGCTAAGCGGGTAGGGTGCTTATATAAGTCGTGACGGCACAAAAATAAATAGAAAAATAAAAAAAATGGAGATATGAAGAAATGAACAAAAAAAGAGAAAACGAAATGAATGAATAAACAAAAAGATGAAAACATTGAACAAATGAACGAATGAATAAATGAAAACTTGAATGAATAAATAATAAATATATAAAAAGAATGCAGAAATACATGAATATATAGATAAATACATAAGTGAATAAATGAATAAAAAATGGGTTGGAATAGCAGTCAAATGCAGTAAAGTCAAGTCAAGTAAACTAGCAGTTTAGTTGATTATACTGACTGCAAGTGCAGTGCAGTAGGTACCGACTTCAGAGTGGAGCACAGGCCAAAGCGTTTGGCCATACAAATTAGCGTGCAGACCGGCTAGCGGTCTATCTAACTTAAAACCTACAACATCAATCACCAAACAATTTCAATATAGCACAAATTACTTCGATCACAGTGATTCGAATCAACTATGTTGCAATGATAAAGGCCTGCCAACATTGTTCACTGCCTATTAGGTTAAGAAAAGATAAGCCGAGTAAAAGAAAAAGTTAATTTTCGGTTACGCTTTGTATAATTTCAAGGTAAAGGGAATAATTTTGCGAAAGGCCCCCTTTTGCTGCCTCTACTATTTATAGGTAATAAAGAGGAAGACTTTTTAAGTACGTCTGCTGTTTACAGGTACTTCAAAAGTGGTAACGGTATTAACATTACCGAAAATACCATAAAATCTTAATTAATCTTTCTTAAAGAGTGTTGAGATTGACCATCAAATGTCTCAAATCGACAAGTTAGCAAACAACTAAGTTAGTACTACTGCAGGTGCTACTACTACAAAAACAACTAAGTAACATAGCCTATATCTTTTAACCTTCGACCTCTATCAACAAAAAATCTTCGATATTACCCTTTAAATTAAATCCTAACCAAAATACCAAATTTTCCCTATAGTTTACTTTTTTTTTCCTTTTTACGTCAATTTGATTGTTAAAATCGCTATTACGAACGAAAAACACTAAGTTCTTACATTTTCAAATTACTAAATCCCTTAACCACTAAGCTCTATACTAACCAAATGTTAAATTAACTATTTAAAACGCTAAGATTGATATCTTCAAAGACTCCACCAGGAAACACGCAATTAAAAGCCTCAGATCCACGTTTGTCAAGCACTTCGATAATGATTTTGAGTCTACGAACGCAGATAAAGACTATACCTCCTAATACTTAATCAATTACGTTAGTTTATTTCTCCTCGATATCGACCACGATAACAAGATCTCTGCTATAAAATCTTACGATAATTACGTCGAGTTCTTGAGAGACTAGATTTTAGCTATGTAAAAGAAGACCAAGAAACCTATAAAGCTTAAGTTAAGGGGTAAACTACATAAACAAGACATCGTATTACCGTCGAAACTAAGTAAATGAAAAAGGAGCCTCGCCGAGATATTATATAAATACGTTATCGATATGGAGCCTTAATAGTATAAAAAGAAAAGGGAAAAGTGCTTTTTAGAAATAGCATTTCTTAATGACCCTAAACGCATTTTTAAGGTTTAGCTTTAACCCAAATAAATTACTTGAACCCTCTTACTTCAAATTAATGGTCAAAAGCTACTAGCAGTTAAAAATCAATTAACCTATATGACGTAAGCACTTCAATCCACTAGGTAATGAAATAGGAACCTTGATATACCCCTTAATACTAAAAGAACTATTAATAAGTTTTTTTGCGGCGGAAACCCCTCAGTCCCTTTCCCCTTGACTTCTTACCTCGTTCAATTTTGATAGTTAAATCAAAGAAGGAACTGCTTTACTCGCAAGCCGACTATATGCACGACTATTGTTTTTTTCTTTTTTAATTCGGCCAAAGGTAATAATCCCGCCCACTAACACTAATATCTTTCCAATTCAAGGGATTCGAAAGGTCCCTACGACCAGTATATCACCCTTACCCCTTGACACTTTTTTACAGTGGATACGGATTATGCGACAATCACTATGTTCGTTATAATGTGGAGAGGAAAGGAAACTCATAACGGTAAGCCATACAACTTCTTCTGCATTAAGTTGCGCCTATTCTTTAATATTTACCGCTAAATAAGAGTTAAATTTCCACGTTTTCAATCACTATTTCCCAGTATCTTTACTAGATAAACCAAGGATTATTACCTTCTGTATTTAACAAATTATTCATCTTTCCACGAAATCTATAATAATTTTAAAGGCTCCTTTAAACAAGATATTCAACTTACCCAATATTTCATCGACTGGAAGATTATCAAGTGGTTTTACATATTAGATAACAAAAAATAGACGAAAAGAACAATGGATTACCCTAAACAAATAATTAATAGGCTAATTCTTTATCAATAAGTAATAGTAAATGTAAAAGCTGGCGAAAGTATACTTTATTAACAGGTCCGCCAAGTTATTATAGGTTATAAAAAGTTTAAATACGCCTTATAATATCTTAATGTTACTTGTCAAGAGATATTTAGCCAATTAAATTCTTCTTTAACGACCGTAACGGCTCGTGCTTTAAGCTTGATTGGTAAATACCCCTAAATTCGAAAGTTTAACAACGACGAAAAAGATCCCTTTTATACGTACTATATAGACCTCAAATACGGAAGGCCCGGCTAACACGGTTAATGAAAATACTAGACCTAAAGACTTAGCCAAACAATGAAAAAAGAAGGGTATTTCTCTTTTTCATAGTTTTTAAGACAGTTAAACAAATTTACTTCAAACGTCAAAGAATGTTAGATTTGCAATAAGTAAAGCTACCATTTAACACGCTATACTGCTGCCAAACGCGAATTAAAACAAATAATATATAAAATCCACTTTTTATTTACCTTTAATTGGAATTAAGTTCTAATTATTGCGGACTTTGAAGGTGACGAGGTAAAAGAGGGGTAAAATGAGCTTAAGGCTATCAGCTAATACGAAGATACCGGTATCGATCCAGAAATAACGTAATAACTTACTGACAACGCTTTTTGATACCGCCTAATAAGCGAAGACCCTTATTGACGATATATAGATAAAAACACTGGCTTTATACACTTATTTACAATTTAAAATGATTACACGAAGTAGGTCTTTTAGAATATTATACCGGATATTGGAGCAATACAGTACTTATCAGTAGGCTATTCACAACATATTGCGTTATAAAGAGATATGAATACGGTTACAAAACTTTATTATACGGATATTAGTAAAGTTAAAGTTGTCTTTAACCTTAGAAAAAAGCTTTCTTTACTAGTATCGACGACTGTTACTACTATTATCGGTTTCATTGTTTTCTATATTTTGAAAATCCTTACTCCTTTACTTTTTTGCCTTAAAGATATAAAAAAACATCGGCCTTAACGTTGACTTTTGGATTAATAAACTGATTTAGGTTAAGGGCGGCCAGAGGTTTTAACTTAACTTTAAATGTTGGTATTAAGAATTTTCTTTTTAAGCTTTAAAATTAGTATTGTTTAACCTAACGGAGTCAGAACTTTGTCAATTATATCTTAGGTTTAACTACTCGACGACCAACAGGTTTTATAAGGTTTTAAAGGTAATTGGTTACGAAGATATAGACTTTTTAGCGTTAAAGATGAATAAACGACTTTGCTATTATGTTAAATACATTTCAAAAACCCCTTAAGTTTTAAGTTGAAATTAAATAAAATTAAAACTTGAATTTCCAGGTTTTTGTGGACGTGTTTTACTTCAATAGTAAGTTAGTATTTTACTTTATAAATTCTGTTACGCCTTTTCCTAGTGTTACATTCCCTAAAACAATTACGGAAAAGTAAACGTAGGAGGCATTATGTATTTTATGAATTAATACATACTTAAGGCTGCCAAACATATTAATTTACCATATTGATAACAACTTTATTATAAAAAAGTTTTAAGTTAATATTGAGTCGATGGGGATTTAGTATAAATAGGTATTTGTTGGGGTTTATTAGGGAATCAGTTAGGTTAAAAAAGCATACGCCTTTTCACAAAAGGCTTATGATAATTTTACCCTGAAGATTCAAAGTTTTGTATCTTAAAAAGTACATCTTTAGATAATGGTTAAAGGCCTTAATGATACCATTATCCTTACCGGCCTTATATTAACTTTACTGGTATTGATGGTCAGCTTACATAAAATTAATAAGTTGTTACTATAGCAACATAATTAACAACGAGCTGTAATATATAATGAAACCTTAAAAGAATGGAGGAAATAATCGACACAACGTCAGATTAACGATACCTTTAATATTAGGAACTGACTATTAATAATAGACGTGTTATCCTTACCACTTCAAAGTAAATTTTTTACGTAACGAAAGTTAGGCAATTATAATAGGCTGTATAAGATCTTAAGTATTATCAACCTAAGCGTAGTGGGTTAAAATTACTAACGGTTTTATCACTTTTTGGATTATATATATTCAGCTGTATAGAAGACAATTGAAATTCAATTGAAGGTTTAACGCCAATAACCTCCGAGCAGAACGAAGTAGTTATCACAATCTTTTGGAGCCGATCATTAATAGTCTAATAAAACATTGACAGCGTAAAAGCCCACATAAGAGGAGGATATATATTGAAAAGGAGGACATCGATGAGGATTAAACTATTAGAAATATATATGAAACGGTGTAGGTGTTTTAAAAGGAAAAATCTAATAGAGAACATACCTTTGAGTTGCGTATTAAAGGTATTGTTAATATATTGAGCAATACTTTTGCGGAAATTAACCAAGTTGATATTCATAGCTTTCTTATATAAAGGGTTATTCAAATCGTAGAATCAATGTAATTTGAGGGTTAAAACGCTACTATTTTTAAGTTGAGGATAATTTACGAGGTTGAAGGAATGGTTATGCACCAGAAGTATCTAAAGTTATACTCAATAGTTGAAATATATGGTAATAAAGATAATGACTAAATCCATAGATAATTTCCTTCAATTTTTTAAAAAATAACCAACGTTCAATAGTCGTAATTATTGCTAATTTTACTGTAAGCGTAAACGGTTAGTTTATACTAAACATCTGGAATATAACGTAAACGTACACGTAATTTGTAACCGATTTTTAACGGATTATACTATTTAAATTACTAAAAACATTAAGAGACAAGTTTCCGACTAGCTTTGTAATACATTATATTAAACGTTTTTACGGATTGAACTTTGTAGGCGTTGATTAGGTTTTAAAGTTTGAGTTATTCATTGGAAACCGTTTAGGTATAAAAACTTGAACGTTTAATCTGTATCTATGAATTGAAAAGGATAAAGACTTCGATATCATGGGTATGTAGATTAACGATGCACTTCTTTCGAAAAAACTGAGTTTGTAGAGGCGAAATAACGTGTTATCTAAAAATTAAGCTTTGAGAAATATAAGCCGATTAAAGCTTTGGTTGGAGGTATATAACTTAACTTTAATAGATCATTAATCCGTATTCATAGTGTTAAAGCTGAAAATACTAACGATACATATGTTGATTTACATTAAAAAGAGAAAGTTACGAGTCTGACAACTATCGATAAGGTCGACAAGGTAAAAGTATAGAAGTATCTAGAATAAAGGACCCGTACAGCTTATATGGTAACGGTAATCTTACCCAAAGAATTTTACAACTTATCCATTACGGGATAATGATAAGATATACAAATCGAGGACATTAATAGGTTCAATAAAAGAATTTGGTGGAAATTAAACTATTTGAAAAGAACTGTTAACATGATTTCGGTGAATTTAACGATAGAGAAGTTAATGATTTTTATAAACGGGTTATTTATTAATAATATTTACCTTATATCGCAAATTGGAATTCTTATAATACTGGTTAACGAGGAGATATCTAAAGGGTGATTTCCGATAATAGGTAGCCTCATATATTGGATATCCGTTAAGTGTAAGTGTATAATATAAAGCTTGTTAGCTTTCAATATTTTCGGTATAATGGCAAACTTAAATATTGGTATAGTAATTAATGGTACGTTAAGAATGAACATTAAATTTATTTGACTATCTTCGATACTAATAGTGGTGTATACAAACATCTGGAGCTTTTATGAATATTTATCGATGTTAGGTATAAATAAAAAAAAAACTTAAATAATAGAAGTTTTAGCTTTGAGGGAGGTATATAAAGTACGGGAAATCGATGAATTTAGGTGGATCGATGGTAAGAATAAACTCTTTAATATTATAATTAAGGCTATACCTAATGGCGCTTTGGAAAAATTTGTGGATAACAATACGTTGACCGTACGAATCGAAGATTACGTGAAACGCCTAGTACGTGATTTGGAGGAATAGAGATACTTTGAAAAACTTGAAAATTGACAGGGTAGTGATGTTGATAGCAAAAGTGGCGATAGTAATGCTAGTAAGTTAAATTACTAGCAAAAAGTACGTAAGTGGTGAATGTATCATGTTTATACGTTTGAGGCGAAAAACCTGTATACGGGAGTTGAGGAACGGAGAGCTCAGAGATATAGAATAAAGGGATGTGAATGATGTTAATTTCAGCGTAAATTGATCGGAATTGAGAAGGGTTTGGCTTGTTGTTTCCTGGGGGTTTTCAAAATTTGTTACTAATTGATAGCAAACCACGTTAGTGTGCAGGCGCAAAACAAAAAGCCGCTAGTGTTGGAATAACAGTCAAATACAGTTAAGTTAAGTCAACTAAACTAGCAGTTTAGTTGATTGTACTGACTGTAAATTGACTGCAGCTTGTAGGACGGACTGTAAGTGTAGTGCAGTAGATACCCACTTTAGAGTAGGGCATAAATCACGTTGGCATAAGGAACGAGGGTTGGAATCGTTGTTTGTGAAGGTTATTCTCTGGATGCACCATTGCAAAGGCAGTGCGCTAGGCCGAAGACGATCTTCATAGCCAAAAAGGGGTCACCGGAAAAGATTAAAGTGTTGGTAAAGCTGATTAGTAGTGTTATATTGTAATAGGGTACATGTATAGTGATGATGTTAAGAACGATTGGTCTTGAATTTTTTTCTCGAATGTGAGCATTATTAGGATTTGCAGTATACGCCTTGAACCTTCCTTTACAAGGCGACCAGTTCACTCATTCCAATATATTTCATGTCAGGTCGAAAATCTTCGCTAAGGTATTACAAGTTAAAAAAAGTTGTAATATGTTTTATAATATTCGGATGTTACCTATAAAAGCTGTTTAAGCCAATTTCATTTTTCGTTTGTGACCGTAATGATATAAGTACCAAGCTCGGTTGATATATACATCTTAATTTACAACTCGAGCGACGACAATGGAAAACCTGCGCATAAATATCATATGGATCGTAAATACAGTAGGTTTTAGTAGTTCGATTAGCAAAAGTCTTTGGACTTAAAGCCTAAATAACAACGTACGTAAAAAGGGAAGTATTTAAATTTAAACCATAGCCAACCCCGTAAATTTCCTCGTTAAAATAACTTTCAAAGGTATTCAATTCGTAGCAACTAAGGTTATTCGGTAACAGATTATATTATCAACAAATACCGATCTCGATATGTGATATAACCTACGAAATACTACTATAATGTGAATTTGGAATATATTGAACGCGTTATAGGCTTTGGAAGTACGGAGACTAAAAATAAAAAATGATAATCTAAAGCTATTAGCTGGTACGAAGATATTAATACTAGCCTTAAAACAATGTAATGATTATTCAAAAATTCCTTGATATATCATTTGACAAGTAAAGAACTTCATTATCATTATAACTATAATAATCCTGAATTTATGTACTTGTTTACTATTTGCGATCTTTATGCAAAATAGGTCTTTTAAGATATTATAACAGATATTAGAGCAATGCAATACTTGATAGGAGGTTATTAAGAGTACATTGTATCACTCAAGAATAATAATACAACTTCACAATTGAACTAAACGTACACCTAATGGGATAAGACGATATTTGGATTTTAGAAGGAACTATCCTCACTTTGATGGACGATTATAAATATAATTATTAGATTGATTGTTTTTCATATCCCAAATCCTGTATTTATTTCCCCTGAATTTGAAAAATATAGTATATATCAACGTTAACTTCGACGTTTAACTTAATCAAATGGTTAAAAGTAAAAACTAGAGGTTCCGATTTGGTTTAAAATAAAGATACTTGTAGTCTTATTTTTGATAGCGGAAAAGAACGGTACTAAATTCAATGGAGTCTAAACCTCGTTAACTATACCGGAATTTCAATTATCACGTAACTAATAAGGTGTATGGAATCTTTAACATAACAGGTTATAAAGAGGTGAATTGATCCGCTTGGTGATTAAAAGACTTGGTCACTATTGGTAAACGTATTTTAATACCCCACTTAGGTTGAATTTGATATTAAACGAAAATTGCAATTTTAATTTTGACGTTCTAGTTAACGTATTTTATTTGGAAAATAAACTTGTAATTGACATTGTGAACTTTGTAACAACGTTTTACAGTGGTAAGGCTTTTTAGACCATTTTGACGAAGGAAATATAGAAGTAGTTACTTACGATGTCGATTGATATATATTTAGGGCCTTCTGACGAATTAGTTTACGATACTAGTATTAAATTTCAGGGAATAAGATCTTGAATGAACTTGAAGTTAATAGGGATTTGGTGTAAAAAGGTTTTCGTTGAAGTTTATTAGAAGGTTGGTAAGGTTAAAAGGTTATATACGATTTTACATAAATTGGTAAAAAAAAATTAAAATTGGAGATTAGTAGTTGAATAAGTTCGGTAGCAAAATTTTGAATCATAGTAAAAAGTTTTCATGATATTGCTAGTATTAACGGATAATACTAACTTTGTTGGTATTTTTCACGTATCCACGTATAATAATCAAATCGTCTTTATTATTTAACATATTGAAGAGAGTTGACATATAGAGCAAACCCTTGAAGGAATTGAGGCAGGAATCTATAAGGTGTCAGATTAATAACTTGTTTAATATTAGGAATAAACTGTTTGTTAGTAGGTCTTTAGACGTTGCAACGTTGTTGATTCGATTGGTCTAAGTAACAGTAGTACTGCAATGGTTAAGTGGCGGATGTATTGTTCTAGGTTTGGCAAACTGCTAGCCGGTTTGCGTAGTAGTTTGTATGGTCAATTTCTTGGCCCATACCCTAGTGTGAAGTAGGTGCATACTGTATTTAACTTGCAGCCAATACAATAAGCCTACAAAAAACAATAAATTCAACTTTCAGTCAGTGTAGACAACCTTCAGTCAGTATAGACAACTTTACTATAAGTAAAGTTGACTTACTATACTGAAATTACTACTATCCTAACACCATCTATAATAAAGGTAGTTCCCTCCCTTTTTCAAGTGAATTTCCTTCGTGGATTCAACTGGGTAAATGGAACGGAACTTATAAGATCCTAAATATTGTAAGCCGAAATTTAGTAGTTAAAATTCCTACCGATTTCATCACCTTTCGCATTATATAGATAGTATTATATAAAGAAATCAAAATGAGAAAAATATAGTTCAATCGAATCAATTAGGTCGAAGATTTTTTTATGAAAGATTATTTATAAGCCGATGAAACTACGACAGCATAAAAGATTATTTGAGAAGAGAATATACATTGAATATGGGGATATAGGTTAAAGATGAGGATATATGTTGAAGGGGAAAATATACGTTTAAGGAGATGATATATTGAAGAGTAGAATGTTGAGAAGGATTAAAAACCTTGCAAAATGTATATTGATTATTGAGTATTGTAAAAAGAAATATATTATGACGAAATGGCCTTTAATGTAGGTTCTAAGGGCAATATCGATACGCCAGATAAGCTTTTTAAGAGAAGAGACCAACTCGAATATGTTCATTTCCACACCTATAATATAGTTTGACTTATGTTACTTATTTAAATTAACCGGTCAAATGTTATAATCTTTCAGTTAGAAAAATATTCTAAAGTTGTTGGCGAAACTACGGATCGGCATTAATGAAAGTTATCGTTAATCAGTTAAGGATGCGTTAATAAAAGCAAAGACTCAATCATCAAATAATTGTTCATAATCCAAAGATTAGCTAGTATTGAATAATCGTAATTTTTGTTACTTTGAATGATTTAATATGCGGTGAGTTCACCATGAGTAGCCGAGAAATTACACAAACATATTCGAAATCTGCTACCAATTGACAAAGTATTATACTGATAAAATTAGCAACTAATTCTGAGAGATATACTCTTATTAAAAGGATATAAAGATGGATTGTCCTATTTTATCAACTATTTAAAAACATATTTCAATAATACTTTACAAATAAAACTAAGTTTGAAAATAATCTGTATATAAAGACGTCTATATTCAACTCAACCTTATTAATAAAGTTAAAAAAAAAACTTTGCAAGTATTGGTATTTTAATTGACAATATACTTTTACTAGAAACCGTTGAGTTTGTGGCAACCGAACAACGTATTATTAAAGATTTAGGACTTTAAAAGTGAAAGCCGATTAGAAATTTAGCTACAGGTATACAATTGGATTTTAATCAATCGTTGATTCGCATCCATAGTATTCAAGACGTCCGTGGCACGCACCTTAGCCTACATCAAAAACGTAAAGGTACGAATCGAGCGAAGATAAATAAAACCGACGAGATAAATGTTATGGTTCGACTTACGAAGGTATGTCAAGTAGGTGCCAAATATTATTAACAATTGAGGTACTTAGGAAAACTAAAGAAGGGTATAGAGGTCCCTTATGTAGGACTTATTTGCATGGTCCGTCACGTGCCCTTATACGTAACGTTTGCGAATTGCGCTCGGACCGCGCCCAAGCCGGGTATTAAACATATGTATTTTGTTACGTATACAGCTACATAACTTATAAACTCCATGGCTAGTAACCTACGTCGATTATATGCCCCCCTATTTATAGGGAAAAGGTACATCGTTATAACAGATATAAATCGAATGCGGGATATATAGTACTACAAGCTAATCGTAAAATGACTATATATATATTTTTACCCCGCTGATTAAAAGTTAAATACGGATCGTGTTTGCGTCAAATGCGGACTAGATACAGAAAGTATTACGTTATAGTTCAGTTATAAATGCGCCGTATAATGTTGTAAATCCATTATATACATGCTTATCTCGAACCGCTTGTGTATAAAAACGGCTCCAAACGTTACCGGTAACCCTTTTAACTTTCTCGTTTTCCTTTTTAATCCACTTTTAACCCGCCTAATTCCCTCTATTTTATCTTATAATTCACTCTATGTTTACCCTTCATATAATTTATAACATAACATATATTAAATTATATGAAACTAACAACTTAAATATCTTGAATCAAACTTTTAATATTATGCCTGACCCTCTCTCTTTATCATACCCAGTATTTTTCATCAGCTTAATAAAAGATATACCGCTATTAATCTACCAAGAAACGATAATCAGCAGCCCCATAATGTATATTACCTATCTTTAACCCATAGCCTTTACTGTTCAAAACTTTGTTTAACCCCCCCGCATATAATAAATCCTGTTAATAATAGGCGACAGTAAAAATGAAGTGAAGTTTTTCCTTATGTGGGATTAAAATTTTTACATATTTTATATAAATCGTGCATTTAAATTTGAAATACTTTTAATGTACACCCGTATTTAACGTTTTCAGTGTCACTATGTACGACGAAATGTATATAGTAAAGTAAATTTAAAAATTCATTCTATACGCTACTCAAATACGTATATCCTCTTTCGTAATACGTTTAAAAGACGAATTAATTTATAGTCTTTTTCGGTTTACGAATTTTGTTAGAATAACTAGTTACTGATTTTTAAGGTATTACCTATATTTTATCGTCGGCCCGTAGACGTAAGAATGATTTAATAAAAGTTAGCAAATCATAAAAAATTCTTAACCTTTCGAATAATATGGTAAGACTTTTATTTTCGAATGGCCCGGGATTTTTCGGGATTGACCTGGATACCTACACCTATCATTATAGTAAATCCGAGGTATTTTACCTCATTTACCACGAAATTATGTCTTTTGGGGTTCAAATTTTACTCGAAGTCGTAAAAGCGCCTTAAAACCTTGGAAAACTTCGTTATATAATCCAATTTAATACTGAAACACACAGCTAAATGGTCGTTTGAATAAGCCGTAACAAAATCATCTGAAATATCCATTATCATATAATTAATATAAGTTCAAAATTTCGTTAATATTCATGTCAATCTAATAAGTATAATGAAGTATTAAAATAACTAGGGACAAATACGCAACGCCGTTAATTCCTCTTATATAGAGGCGATTCGGATACTGTAAAACGTTGTTTGAATATACAACTTTATTAGTAATATAAACTTAAATCATACGTGTAGGTTTTTTTAAATTAAACGTAAGTGAAAACAATTTTGTTTGGTAATTTCTTCGAAGCCAGGTAGTCGATAAAAAATTGTTACCCCTTCTTCGTCGTATAAATCAATAGTATCGGCGTCGCAACCGATGAAAAACTTGGTTATATTTAAGCCTCATTTATCAATTTGCGAATTTAACATTCAATCTCTAGGAGTTGATTTTTTAATATCGTAAATAACGGCTTGTATAGTTTAATTGGTAAAAATCTATGTTGGTTCGGTTTAATTTAAATAATGTGGTCAAATTTATCCTGATACGAAGGTAAAGTGGTTGCTGTTTCTTTATCAAATTGATGGTGGAACTTTCATAGTTAGGAAGGAAGACGGGATTCATCCTTTTTTCCTTTTGTAATTGTTGATGCCATCGCATAAAAAACCCGCGTTATTAGGTAAACGTTTGTAACAAAAGTTAATTATAATTCATCCCTAGTATATTATACTGTTCGCTAAATCTGGGTCGTTAATGTTGATATTATCATATAACTCTATAGTTAGTAAACAGCTATGGTGCAAGTTACACCCTTGTAGAATACACAGTAACGTACCACTCTACAAGGTGCATTCTTGCAGAGTGTATGATAGCATGCCACTGCCCAGAAGACATATTAAGAAAGTGTACGGTAAAGTGCCACTGCCCATAATAGAGATTAGCAGAGTATATAGTAAAGTACCACTGCACTAGTAAAAGTTTATAAGCTCTCACCTGAGGTGTACACTCTCCGTATGTCTTTTTTCCATTCTAATAAAACTATCTATATTTAATGTATATTACAACGTTTTTACTATTCCCTTCACATTAATGTACGGTTTACAATAGACCTTACTAATATTAATTAGCAGCCGATTTGGTCGACGGTATATCGCATAAGAAAAAAGAGACGAATTTAAGTTGAATAGTGATAGCAGAATACTGTAACGGTTCCAATTATCCGTATGATAACATTACTCTTTATAAAGTGGAAAGAATATAAAGCAAAGTAATTTTTAAAGAGACTACTTTAGTACGAAATCATTAACTCGGTTGGTACCCTTCAATTACTCAAAGCCTAGTTGCGTCACTGTTAATTTGGTTAGTCTTTTAGACTTATTCTCGCGCTTTTTGGAAAGCGTTTTATTACGTATTAGGCCACGTAAAACAAACTTATCAAGTTTCGGAACCTTGCGTTAGAACTTATCCTAATCGAAAGCAATATTCGAATCGTTTAAAAAAATCGTAAACGGTTACAATACAACTTATGAAGCGCCTTTATAATCACTTTACGCCTCAAAAACAACATCTAAACCGCTAGTTACGTACTACGCGTCCAAGGAATATTTCTAAACGCTCCGATACACTTGGCGAGGGCCAAATATAACATTCGAAGCGTTTACTACACCAAAATATTACATACCATTTCACATACCTTACCACCTCCTTCTTCCCGTTTGCCCTATTACATAGATCTTCTATCGTTTACCTTGAGTTATAACATTTATTCAAAATTTAATAACTTTTAAGTTCATTAGCGACTTAGTTAATATAAAGCTCATAAAAAACGTTCAAATAATTTAAAACGAATAACCAATTCGTAATTACGCTTTGATTGTATTGATTTATGCTAATAAACGTCAAACACATTACCTTAAGCTTTATTACATTTCATTAGTTTTTCATCTTCGTATTAGACTTTTCATTCAAACCGGTTTTTTTTTTCGTGTATTTTTTTTTTTTTCATTTTATTCCCGAACCTCTTTGAATACCGCATTCTAAGTTTATAAGAATTTTAACCACTATGTTACATTAATTTTTAAATCGCTTGGGAAATTGCAGAAAGCTCATGAACCCGCTTTTAAAACACTTTAATATATTTGGTACTGTCATGACGGTAGACCCACCCAAATAGACCTAGATAAAGTTAACGAATACAAAGATCACAGGTACAAGTATATGATACTTCGAAAGGTGGATTTGTAGTTTATTAACTTGAAAATATAGGATAATACTATTAAGGCACCGGTGGAGAACTAAAACCCTTAGGTGGTGAATATATATATTACGAACGTAAATTTTCGCTATTGGGGAAAAAAGGCTTAAGGGATCGATATATTCGATAACTTATGAAGAGAAATCTTAAAGTAAACGTTGGAAATATGATGTATAGTATACAACTCGATTTTCAAAGTACTATGAGCTTAATTACAGAACGAATGAATCAATAGCCTAGGTGGTAAAAACGGACGTATTACACAAGCTCTGTTTATTATAAGCTAGCTTAATTAAATGCGAGATAATGAAAACGAAAACATGCTATAACTAGATTTTCAAAATGATACTAGCTTGCAAAAGGTAAAAATTGAATTAATTATGAAATGCGGAGAAACCCTCAAAACCCTGTGAATATATAATGTTTCAAGCACTTCGAAAAATTAACTGCGTTCCGTAAAAAGAACTTGTAAATTAAGAAATGAATAAAAAAGAAGAAAGAATTACGAAAATTATTTACCACTCGAGTCGAATACGGACCCTTTTTAAACTTTACTTTTTAAAAGAGATATAAATAAAATCACTAACTGGATATAATTAATAGCTTTTTCGGCCGTAACAAAAGCGGCTTGAATAAGGAAAACGGCCCTTTCGAAGATAAAATAAACAGTATAAAACGACAATATAAGCCTTACAAACTAATATCTACTAATCATAACCCTTATCGCAACCTTTTGCGATACCGATTTCCTATGAATAAAAGCGACTATACGAAGATTATTATTATTACAAAGCTATAAGATAAATACGAGAATGATAATAGAAAACCTTACAATGTTTTTGACAATAAAATCCGTGTAATATTAAATACTTATAAAAAACTAGATATTAAACTTTAAAGTTCTCAAATAATCTTACTCAATATACTAATTGCGTATATAAAAAAATAATGTATATACTACTTTACGTAAGTCAATACAATTAATAATTGTTATGATCGCTTAAAAATGTATTTCTATGCAGAAATGAATTACGAAATTCACGATAGTAACTGAACAGATACTTTTTCGAAATACGTAACTTATGAACCTAAAATAGAAAAAAAATACCACGAGATTTACTTATCGATTTATTAACGAAGTTCTGGAAATACCAAACGGTCTTTAAATTAGAATATAAGGGAGATAAATCATTTATTCAAGTAATAATTAAAGCGTACCGCGAAAACGTCCACTTTAATCTCGCGTTACTTAAGCTGAGAACGAACTTGAAATTCTGTTGTACCAGCCTTAAACATTACTTAAAACCTAGATACTCCGATATACGAGTTTAAATTTAGCTTTTATAGTCGAGAAAACTAGAACCAAAAATCAAATTACTAAAGTAAGTCTCAACAAAATGATATACCTCTTTTTGGACTAACGGTTCAAAGTATACCTATGAAGTAATAAACGCCTTAAATACGGTTAAAAAAACGAAAAAAGCTAAGAAAAAAGCTATGGAAACCGAAGGTAAAGTAATTATCAGTAAAGATGACTTCATATCTAGGTACGAAACTTATCACATATACTACAATATCTACAAAAAAGCATACAAAGTTTTATAGTTTTCCAAAAACAATGCATTATATAAAATAAAGTCAGCTGATAGTCGAGTAATCATTTAATACACGAGTAAATTCGAACTAAACACTTATTTTAGGCTGATTACCTACCTAAATATCAGACAAAAACTAATTCTTTAACTTACTTAGCCGAATGAGAACTTAGGAATGATGAATTTAACACCTTTATTCATAAGTTAACCATTGGAAAAGTAAACTTAAAAGAAGAGAAAACTTAATAACTCTGGATAAGTAAATAAACCAGTAAATATTTAAAGGCTTATAAGATACCTTATTTCTATATAACGTAAGCCCGAATCACGATAATAAAGTGTTAAACGCCTACATAACGTCGTAATTCACACTTTTTAACAGGTACGGCAACCGATTTCAATATATTATACCTAACACCGGTGTAACAGAAATTTCAACCGCTAAAAACGACAATTTGATGCTTTTACAGCGAAATTTCCCAAGTTTTAACTCGAACAAATAGGAAAATACTGGAAAGTGTTTTTCAGTAAAGTTAAGGCCCCGTTATTCAACATAATCATTGTAAACATACAATTCGTACCGATTAAGCTTTAAGAAATGAATTTCAATACGACTTTCTGCTGTTATTAGTGAATATTAATAAACTTAGAATTTAAGTTTATTACGACTAACCAAATCGTTCGAATTTCGAATAACGTATCTGTACCACTACGTTTCAAACTTAAACACCTATAGGTTTCCCCAAAAATGCGTAAGATCAAAAACGTTTACCTAACGCAACCTAAACTAAAAATTTTATATCGCCGATTTGAATACCCGGCCTCAAAACAACTTTTACAGCTTCTTTACATAATAAGACATATAGGTATAATTAAAAAAGCACTTAAACCTATCGCAAAGTTTTTTCAAGAATACCAGTTGTATTTTAAAACCTTGCTTAGATTTAAATGCCGCTTTTAAAACGATATGATCATGAACTACGAGGTCATTATAAATATAATATACCCTAACGGCCAGCCAATACTACATGCCGTCGACGTACCAACATTTTTTCAGGCTTTGAAATTTACGTAAAGCGATTTCACTAGAAACTGCTGTGATATTTTAATAAATTTCTAGTTGAATGTCCATTTAGGATCTCTAAACTAAATTATCCACGATACAAATATAGCTTTCGACTAAACAGAATAACGTATTAAGTTCAAAATTAACAACAGTGAATACAGATAAATACCGATGAAATACGATAAAGAGTCGAAAAATATGAGCTATATTATAAACCGTTTCAAAAAGAATATATAATATCATTTGAGAAGTTAAAAAGTATCTGGTTTCTGGAGTTAATCTTACACATAACGGTAAACGCCGTTGATGGCACCTTAAATCTGAGAAAGACAATACTAATACATTTTATTTTCGATATTTACACCACAATTTATATAAATTTAACGCCTTTACCAATTACAATACAAAGGGCAAATGTTGCGGCGAAAGTTATAATAATATTACTCTTTTATACGAGTCAGGAATGATGTTTCGAAAATATTAGCCATGAGAAACAGCCTATGTAAAAATTGCGTTTTGAACCTACCATTGAAAATTTTAGTCCTAGTTTATAAAACTAAAGACGGATAAACTAGACTTTAAAAGATAAATGGGTTTAAAGGCTATGATATACTTATTAAGTAACTAAATAATTTTAATTTATTTCGTTAAACCATAATATGATAGTATAAAAAGGAAAAGGTAGACAACAACGGTCCAAAAGCGCAATCCTCAAAGTAATATCAATTAAACCACTTCTATAACGACGAATTCGAACCTTTCCCAAAACTTGTATACCCCCCAGATACATCTTTACAACTTATGTCACCTTATAAAACCGGTATATTTATACAAGCAAAACTAGTACCACGCTGTCGAGGGTGTCCGCTTAAATTCAAAATTAATAAACGTCCTAAAACCTTTGTTATAACCTCCTTTATTACCTCAAAATATAGCGGATCGTAATTTAAGTGTAAAAGTCCGTAAAAAGGGTAATATTACAGCCCAGTGTAGCCCTTTGAAATGGTAAATACAAACGAAAATTACCGCTTTAATCGAATAAAGCGTTTTTCGCTTTAAAAAGTTTAATCTAACTATATACTTCCCCTAGAGAATTTTCCCCACCCGTTTATTCTACGAAGTAAAAGACAGAACCGAAAAACTTTATAAAAAGAGCCACCTTATATTTCAAGCATACGATAATACTAGCAAAAAGGATATTATAAACTAATTGCCTACTTTACAAAAAATAAGTAATCGTTTAATTTTAACATTTAGAGTTTCTCTACGTACCTCTTATAACCTTCGTATTTAATTTCGTAATATTATACAAGCTTATATACAATTAGAAAATAATTTCAAAAAATGTATCTACATTCATATGCCTAAAAGATTCCGAAGAAAAGTATTTACCCGAAACGATTTTACGTATCCTGAAAATAATTGACGGATTCGTTAAAGTTAGAGTATATTAACATAATATATATTAACGGTATTATAAAACGCGCTTGGGATTAGTCAATGCGACTTTTTACTCATAACTATTAGTTTTTATTCCATAATTTAAAGGATTTACAGTTATCGAAATATGAACGAACGACAAATTTATATTATATAACACGTGATTTTCCGTCTTACAATGAAACTCAAAGTATACCTAACAGAAAACTCTGTGGTTAAGTTTAAAAATACATCAATTACGTTTCGGAATAATATTATAAACCTTATATGAAGCGAATATTTGGATAAAAGTACCTTTGTTAACCTAGCTAATACGAAACTAACTAACGAATATAGATATTAATATATGAGTGAAATTGAGGTTGTATTAATAATATAAGCGGAGACGGCATTTAAACTTTCTAATTCCGTATAATGTTAAATATACTCTTGGAATAACGTATGAAAAGCGTTTAATAAACGTTTTACATAGCAAATAAATAATCTGAAACGCGGTTTACGATTCATACCACTCGATATATGTACAGAAAAACTTTTGATTTTTACTAACGGATCCTTCACGAATAACAACGATTATTATTTACAAATAGGAATCGTTTTTATTTTTTAGTAACGAAATACCGGCTTAAAATGGATTGAAACTTTATATAAATATTATTTATTAGAGATGAATTAAGTGTAGGCAAGTGATTCGAAGCGTTTGAGTCTCGAAAATATGTGGTATAATCACAGAATTCAACTTTGGAGTTACTATAAAGATAACAGTCCGGATAATTATTTCTGAGCTAGATTGAAATCCCCTCCCTCTAATAATTTAAATTAAATCTTTTTCCTTTTATGAATACCTTATCAAGCACGATACTATGAACAAAAATCACCTTTTAATTGACATTATAGTATTACGAGAATAGTATTAACGCTGATAAATTGAAAATATTAGGTTGATTCACGAAAAGTGAAATCCGGCAGATAAGATAACCCAAAGCGCCCCAAAAAGGTGTTAAAAACGTTTATATTAATAAAAACTCTTTCGTTAGCATTACTAAAAAGGTTTTACGACCTCTATCTATTTATAAAATTTACACCTTGTATTTATTACCTCCCCTTTGTTTTACCTCTTCATACCACTTTCAACATCTTATCGCTATTTTGATTTAACATTCGTATCGCTTACAATATATAATCACTTGGTGGTTTTTTAGTTATTTACAACTTTGCCAAAATAATTTATCACTTATATGACGATTTTCAAAAGTAATTTCATTAATATATAACGAATTTCATTAAGGCTGAACGAACCGGCAATCATTAAAAAACTGGCAGCTAGTTACTACCAATGAGGGAGGAGGATGGAGGCGCCGTGTTATCATCGTCATTATTCTCATCCTCGTTCTCCTCTTTCTTTCCACCTTTAGCGTAGTTACTGCTAGCGTTATCGTTATCATTTTCATCGACGCTGCTATCGATGCCAGCGTGAGGAGGGCCCCGCGACTTAATCTATATACCCTTAGATAAAGGGCGTGAGGGGTCTTTACCATTTTTATGACGACGAGCGATGACGTCATCGAACTCGCCTACGTAGTACATGCGCAAACCCGTATTTCAGGTGGAGATAGCGGTTATCGGCTCCTTAGGCCGCCGGTCAACCTCTACTAATAATTAATATTGGTTCATTCTAGATATTATAAAAACATTGTTCTTCACAAGCGTTTCAGAAAGTGTATGAAAAAAAAATTAGGAAATTATTAATCGCGATTAGGATTACAAATTGAAAAAAAAAAAAAAAACTTACTATAAAGACGGTGAACGTGTAATAAGACCTTGGCCTATAGCTTTATGACCACCGGAATTGGGGCGTATCTGTTATAAATCCGTTCGTAACGGTAATAGCAAGCCGAAAAAACCCGCTTTAACGGTAATCGTCAATCATTTTCCCGCGGCCCCGCACGCGATATATGGTACCTAAAGCGTATCCATTAGTGACTTAAAGACGCAAAACCGGGTGCATTATTTTAGCGCTTCATAAGCTAAAAAAGGCTTCCTAACGTACATTAATAAACAACAGCTCGAGATGACAGGCGAAATCGGCCGCCTCGACCTCTTTTATAAGATATCAAAATAATATAAGTTAAGAGAGAAATTAATAATACGGACCGCATTACAATTCGGTTAGGCTACGTTTTTAACATCAAAAAGTAGTCGTTATAGGTAAAAGGGTTTTTAACTATTAACAAAGGATAAGATTAATAACTTTAAGAGCCTTTTTCTATTCCTTTTAAAGAGTTAATGAAGAAGGAGAGGGTAAAAAAGAAGAAGAAGGGGTAAGGGCCTTAATGGTGGTAGCGGCGAAGAAGGAGCTGAAAAAAAAGCGGAGCTGAAGGATATAAAGCCGAATTTAAGAGGGACTAGGGCTGGGGTTATGGGTAGCGGTGGCGGCTACTTTTTCGAATTCATGCTACCACATCAAACGATTCCGAATTGAGCAATTTTTACGAATTATCTATTTATAAAAGTTGTAAAAACATAGAGTTGGTTAAATAACCTACTTATAAAAGTAATTCGAATATTTAATTAAAATAGTAATTTTAGCGTGTATACGCCGATGAATTAATGAGGTATTGACGTTATGAAAAGAGGAGCGTTGTTAAAGAGGGTAAAAGAGAGGTTTGACTAGAATTGGCAACAATTTATTTTCTATTCTGACCCTACAATACGTAATACTGATCATTATGCCTTTATAATCATATCATTATAATAATTAAGAATCATGACGCCATTAATAACCACACTTCCACTAATTTACTAAACTAACTAAGGATCATATTATAACTATTATCAAAATTATTCATTAAAACCTTTATAATTTACGCTATAACCACTGCCATGATTAAACTTGCAACTTCAAATTTTTCAAAGTTAATACCATAACCATTACCGGTATTAAAATTACTAATAGAATTATGAAACGAAATATGCTACGAAAGATTATAACTATTGAACGATTAATTGGGATTCGAAAAAAATCAACTATCACTACTAAGTTATAGATATGGGCTATAATATAAAATTATATTAGTATAAAACGATTCATTAAAACTCGGATAAACTAAACTGTTACTACTAAATTACGAATACGAGCCGCACCGAAAAAAAAGATTCCTTCTATATATATTATTATATATCTTCATAATTAGTAAGCGGTCACTCTGTACGTTACATTCTTGTAAAGGGTATGATAACGTACTACATCACAAGGTATATTTTAGCAAAGTGCATGATAGCGTGCTACTGCCCAGATAGGGTATTGTCAAAGTATACGGTAGAGTGTTACTTCCTAGAAGGGAGATTAGCAGAGTATATGGTAGAGTACTGCTGCCTAGGTGATATTGTATAAGCTATTAACTAAGGCGTGCAATCTCTAAATGAATTTTCTCCTTTTTAATCAAACTATCTATCTTCAATATGCAATACAACTATTCTACTACTACTTTTACGTTAATGTATCCGGTATAATAAACCTTACCAATAGTTAATCTAATAAAAACAACTTTTATAACACCCCGATTATTTCTTAACCTAGATCATAATATTATCGACTCGATTACGAACCCACCCTTACTTTTAATCATTAAGCGATTTTCAATGATATTTGAAAATACTAATTAATATCGTATTTATAATGTATTCAAAATTTAATACCGCGTAAATTCGGAAATGAAATATATGAATATTGGGGTCGACTATTTATTAATATTTACGCGAAATTCTTACATATAGGCAATATGTATATTTTGCGGTAACTCTAATATGATACCTATATTTCGAGGATATTATAGTCGAATGTACGTAAACATTAATTGTAATGTTAAATCTATGTTTATAATATAAGGAAGGTGTTGGAATAGTATTATATGCACTGCAGTAGGTCAACTTTACTTACAGTAAAGTTGACCGTACTGCAAGTGTATTGCTTTGTGCGGACTTACCGCATTGGGTGTAAGTCGAGTGCAGTACGCTATACTTCACTCTAGGGCACGGGCCAAGCAATGTGCCATACAAATTACAGGGCACATCAGCTAGCGGTCTACCTAACCTAGAACAATATATCCACCATCTGACCACGCAATACTACTGTTACTTCGACTACGATTCGAATCGACAACGTTGCAATGTCTAAAGCCTACCAACACTAATCAGTGTTTATTAGGTTAAGCATAGATTGACCAAGTAGATTAAAAAGCTACTTTCTAGTTGTTATGCTTTACGTTAACGTTAGGGTAAAGGAAAGATTCTTGCGAATGGTCTCAACTGTTGTGTCTGTTTTTACGGAAGTAAGTAAAGAAGACTTCCAGGCTGTGTCTGTTTTTACGGCAGCTTAGAGGAAGCGATGGTATCGCTACTGAAAACACTAAGAAAATTTTACGAATCCTTCTTAAAAAAAAAAATTGAGATTAACTGTTAGAAATCTCAAAGTTCGGCAAGTTGGTAAAAGGCTAATTTAGTACTACTAAGGATACTACTTCTTCAGAAAAACCACCAAGTCCTTACGCCAAACAACTTTAACTTTCGCCTTTTACCAATAGCAAACGACCTCTAACCTTACCCTTTACACTAAACCTTTGCCTTTACTTCACTCTTTTCACTTCCCTCACGCCACTTTAATCATTGATATCGCTACTTTAAACGAAAACACCAAGTCGCGCCAAAAAAGCTACGTCGCGCAACCCCATGCCAAGTCACCAAGTCGCTAAGTTCACACGCGACATTACACCAAAACTCCAAGTCCTTACGCTTAAAGATTACCAAGTTCCTCTCCCTACGCGGCCTAAATGTCTTCCACAATCCAAACCGTTAAGATGACTCCAAGTTAGGAATATATAAAGAAAGTTAAAGCCTTTGGATCAATTTTCGCTAAGTATTATATTTATAATTTTTGAGGATAGAAGGTTAATAAAAAATCAACCGAAGAACACCTAACCAACTTCGTCGGCTACTACATTATCAAGAAATACGATATTGATAATTCTATTTACGTTTTAGGCAACTTTCGTTATCGTTTTAACGACTGGAATATTTCCATGTGGATTTTACTTCAAAAAGTGATTGAAATAAGGATTAAGTAAAAACTGAAAAGGTATGGAGTCTGTATACTATTACAGGGCAATATAAGGCTGGCACAAAAACTCTTCGACTTAAACTAGCTTTAAAAACGGTCTAAAGACCTATACATGAAGGGAAAAAAGATTAAAGGAATTGACCGCCTATACAAGCGATCTAAGGGACATCCAATTTACCCTTAACTAAGTTAATCCTTTTTACGTACTGGTAATAAGGATCCTATTAACTTGTTCGGCAGTTTAGTACCCCTATGTGATAACACAAAGTACTCCTTTAGCGGCGGCAAGGCATGTAAAGTGGAGGCAAAGCATGTAAAGCAGCGGCTGCCAATATAGTTAGAGGTACTGACGTTAGCGACCTATACCAGTCAATTAAAAAAGATCGTCAGACCTTTCAAAACCTTTAAGTACCTATTTCTCCTTAGTACTTTAATTATCAAGCCTTTTAAAAACCTTTCCCCTTTAGATTTACCTACACGCGAAAGCCCACTATAGGTCTTACTATAGGACTTTACCACTCGAGTTAAGCGATTGGTAATTACCACTAACATCGTACCTCGAAAACTTTAAGGCTTAAACTGTTAGGAAACAACATTTAAGGCTAGGATAACTATCATGATCTTCCTTCAAAACCCGTTTAAATAGTTAATACTAATTACAAACTCCTTACGGATTCCGCCAAAATCTAGGACAATATAAAGAAGTATTATAAAAAGCCTTATAATCTCTTTAACACTAATATAATACCATTTCTAAATATTTGCAAATAGATAGAGGTTTTAACTTTTTGGTTTTCACTTACTATTTTCCGAAATCCTTATGTGGTACGCTAAGGATTATCACCTAACCATTTTAACCTAAGCAATTACGTTTTGCGAAGTTTACGATAATATAAAGGGCTACTTTAAACACGATGTTTACCTTACGTAATACTATATATATTAGGCTATTAAGAGGTGGGTAATAATATTAACTAAGAAAAAAAGAAAAAGAAACACCGATAGATATACTTAATGAGACAATCAACAAGCTGATATTATGTTGAAAAGCAATGGGAAAAGCCCACGTTGGCGAAGCTATATTTCGTAAGCAGGTATGAGAAGTAATTACAGGTGTTAAAGAGTTCCAATACGCCTTATAATGCCTAAATACTACCAGTAAAGGCATTTTTTAACCAGTTACGTTCCTCGTTTGCCACTGTAATAACCCGTACATCAAACTCTTTTAGTATATACTTCTAAGCTGGCAACTTTTTTAACGTAAATGAAATAGACCTTGTGGTGGTTAACTACGTCGACCGTAAGTACGAGCGTTTATAACGTCTAAGGTCTAGCTTACCGGCTTCGGATTAGAGGTAATAACTACGTTAATGCTAATAAGGCCAAACTTAAGGCGGACCTATCAACTGCCAACATTATCGTCGTGATAGTGGTAAGAAATATTAGATTTTTGGTAAGTCTGGCTATTAGTTAATTCGGTATCCCTCCACCGAACGTAATAACAAAAAGACAATATATTTCGCCTAATACCTCATTACTTTTAATTAAAACTACTAAATTAAATCGTAAACTTCAATGGCAGCGAATCAATTAACGCCGTTAACTCCCCTAAACAAATTAAGGGACACGAAGATACTGCCTTAAATACGGTCTTATAATTAGCCGACCACGCTTTTATATACTGTCTAGGTAGTAAAAACCCTTACTTTTTCCCCAATCAAGCCCCTTATACACATTTAACCTTCGTAATCATTATGCGAATTATACGTTTTAAGGTATTATACTAGATATAGGGGTAATAAGGTACTTAATAAAAGGTTATTCGTAATATGTGGTATTACGAAGGGAAAGCACTACAGCTACTAAAATCGACAGTTATGATATTGATAAAACTAGCGTTGGTTTCGAATTAGGATATTAATTATCGTTACTAGGAACAACGGTAATTTAAACTATTGTAAAAACGATTAAGTTTTCTATCCTTAAGTCCCTTACCTCTTTTTTACTTTACTTAAAAAATATAAAAACCTTTAGTGTTGATGTCGATGTTAACGTACACAAACTTATTAAAAACAGTTAAAGGTTTTCACTCACCCTTAAATAGGAGCACCTATAATTTTATTTTTAAGATTCGGAAGCAATAGTATTAAATTTAACAAAGCTCGAAATGCGTTGATTATACCAGCGTTTTTACCACCTAGCTATTAATAAGTTATATAAAGACTTAAAGTCGATAAGGTATAACGATATAGAATACTTTGCCTTAAAAGCCATTAAAAAGCTTTTCCATTATTATCAAACGTATACCTAAACCACCTGTAAATTTAAGTTTATACTAAAAAACGACAAAGATTGTAACTACGAAATCTTCGTCGATATATTTTACTTGAATAATAAGCTTATCTTTTACGTCGTTAATTTCGTAACCATTTTTTACAGTTTAAGTTTATATAGTCTCTTTTGGTAAAATATATATGGAAACAGTTAAGGATATTACAAATTGACACGTATTCAGTTTTACTTAATTTCATCGTCAATGATATCGGCACAAACTTTACCACGGTGGAATTTAATGAAAAAATCCAAAATAATAGGCATTTAGTACAAAAAGGTACCTATAAAAGCCTAGTAAAACATTGAGAAAATTAAAAGAGAATACGCCCTATGTCGTCGAACGTATAATATCCTTAAGTTGGAAATTGAAAGCTTTACTGATTCGGAGGCACGCTTATAAATGGCATTGAAAGGTTTGAACGATATTATATGGAATGACGGCTTAGTACTAACGCTGCTGGTCTTTGGAGCGTACCTACGTTTAACGAGTGAATCTCTGCCCTCGATAAGTACTCAGAAACGTATTATGGCATCAGCAAAACTTTAAGGGAGCTACGAAGAGAATCGGTACGCCGCAAGTTAATAAGGCCCTGAACACCAAAAGTGACCCTAAAACAATCGATGTACTTGCTTTACCGTTATAAAATAAAATCTTCGTGTAGCGAGAGCCGGGCAAATACGAGGGCCTATATAAGATATTAAGTATCGTAAACCTTAAAATAGTTGTTAAAATTGTTAAAGGTTCTATATCCTTTCGAATTATCTAGGTTAAGCCTTATATTATAGCTATTAACGATAAAAACCTTTAAGTTAGACAATCGAGTTAATACGAATCCTCTTTACCCATTATCGATAAGTCTATGGACCACCGCCGGCGCGAAAGACCTATAAAGAAGAAAAACATTAAAAGGGAGAAATATATACCGGGTCTTATTTGCAATAATGTTTAGATAAACAGGGGAAAAAACGATAACTAAGACTTGGTATTAAAACTTCGGGTATAAAGGATTATTAAAACCTCCATCAACCCTTTTATGGATAGTAAGAAGATCGAGATTAACGGCTTATTAACTCGAAGGGTTATATAATTCGTATCGAAAACCGATTTCGACTTTTAAGACCCAAATATTACGATCTTTAAGTCAAGGATTATTTATGAGGTTAAAGGAAAAATTACGGGGCTATCGTACGAAAAAATACCCTTAATCGCTTAAGGGTACGGTAATAAAAGTAAAGACTAAATCCTTATATAATAGCCAACGATTTTGAAAAATGAGTTAACGATTAATAGTCGTTTTAATAGTAAATTTATTAACTAAAATTCAATGTAAGTTTACGTTGAATAGCCATAATATAACTTAAGTTTATACATATTGATAACGGACTTATAATGGATTGTACTCCTAAAATTTCTATAGGAACTCCGTATTATATAACCTTTAGGCACGGTAATACGTTATATGAAATTACTATATGGATTAGCTAAAATAAACGTTTACTGGTTCTTAACTTAATAGTAGCATTTTGAATTGTAGCTAACTATAATTTTTTCAATATACGATTCATACTTATTAGTAACGTAAAAAAGGGAATTTGGAGTAATAGGTATATAAATTAACGATATCCTTTTCGTCGAAACGGTTAGATTCATAACATTAGAATAACAAACGATGAAAAACTCTAAGTTTTGAAATTGTAATCCGGTAACTACGTTAACGAAAGGCAGTCAACTTAACTTTAATAAATTGTTAATTCGTATACTTGGTGTTAATACCAGTCTTAACTTTCGCTAAAAAGGCCAGAGTGGTATTTTGACTACAATTGACAAGATTAACGATGCTAAGATTTAAAGGTACTTGGAATAATGTGCTCGAGGCAATTATATTATTATTTTATGCTAACCGAAAGCCTTTTACGACTTATTTCTTACCGTATAAATATAAAAGCTAACGGATAAGGACTTTAACCGGTGAAATAAAAGTATTGAATGATAAATACGAAATCTGGACCGCGAAATCAATATAATCCTAATAGAACTTCTAAGGGCTAAGCAAATAATCTTTATGGATAAGTTCTTCATAAATATCACCGACTTGATTTTACCGATCAGCCTTTTAATAACCCACGTCAACGAAGATAAACAGGAACATCAGTTTAGTATTATCGGTAACCTAATTCACTAGACTTCTATTAAGTATAAAAAGATTATATAAAGAGTATTATTATCGGAGGTTTACGGTATAATGGCAGGTTTTAACGTAGATATGATATTATAGGAAACCCTTAATATTATAACTTGGCAGCTAGAAATTCTATCTATTCCGGTGGTAATATATATTGACTCGAAAAGCCTTTTTAAATTCCCTTTAAAGCTCGGAACCACTAACGAAAAACGTTCAAAAATAGACATAATAATACTTTGTAAAACCTATGAAGGGTGAGGAATTAAGGCGTTCCGATAAATCGATAGTAAATACAATCTTATCAATAGTATAAAGAAGGTGGCACCAAATAAAGCTCTATAAAGGTTAATGGATAGTAATAGATTAACCATACGTATCATGGGCTACGTTAATAGGATGCTCAGAAAGTTCAGATTACGTAACGGCGGACAAGGATGTATTGGCAGAGTGGAAAACTGTCAGGGGATTGATGGTGATTCGTTTAATTGGTATAGTTGAAGTGGAGGCTTACGAAAGATTATGGCGAGGAACTTTTTGTAGGAGTTGATAAATTCGCACCTCAGAACGGCGGAACAATCGAGGTCAAATGTGGTCAATTTATACTTAATGTGATGTAATTCAATGTAAAAGTCAACTGGAATTGACAGGGGTCTGGCCAATTGACGAGGAGGCAATTTAGTAGCAACCGGAAAAGATTGGTTAACCACACTAGCGTACGCGTACAAACTAAAAAGCCGCCAGTACTGGAATAGTATGACATGCAATGCAGTAGGTCAACTTTACTTACAGTAAAGTTAACTGTACTATAAGTGTATTGCTTTGTGCGGACTTACCGCATTAGATGTAAGTCGAGTGCAGTACACTGCACTTCACTCTAGGGCACAAGCCAAGCAATTGGCCATATAAATTATTAGGCACACCGGCTAGCAGTCTGCCAAACCTAAAACAATACATCCATTATCTAACCAAGAAATACTACTATTACTTCGACCACAATTCGAATCGACAACGTTGCAACGTCTAGAACCTACAAACAAAAGGTTATTAATAAGATTAACCTAATTTTTTTTAAACAAAAAAAGTATTATTAAAAGATATAAAGATAAAAAATAAATTTTATGCGTATTTTAATCGAGTAATATTTCTTTTTTCTCGATTTTGTAATTATACCAATAAATCTATATAACTCATAAACGAAACTATATTAAGGAGTTAAACTTCCCCCTTCGCAAATCATAGGTAACTTTTATGAGCCTTTTTAATTTCAATTGTATATATCTACGTCTGAGGAATTGCCGGACGGAATTTTCAACTCTATTAAAAGTAATTCAAATGGTTATAATGTAAGTAACGCCCTATAATTTGCCTAATCTATCGGTTTTCCGTTGTTATCCACATCGTCTAGCGTTTTAAGTTTGAAACTTAAGTTAAACGGGGTTATTAAGGTTACCAACAGCGATTACCGTAGCCCTTTGACAAGAATATCTAAATAGCATGGAACCCTATTATACCTATATTTTCATTCAGTTAGGGTATTTATAGAGAACCTGGCAACTATTGATTAAAACTTCATTTTAAATCCGAAAACCTGAATTCGTTAGCGTACTCACGGTATCTTACAAGTGTAATGATATAGTTAATAAGGTTAACGTTTGCTGTAAAAACCCTTTTTCGGAAACTTAAGGAGATGTGGAAGTAAAGATAATTGTATTTAATGGTTAAAGGCTAATTCAGATTACCCATTAAAATTCGTAGCGTTTTGAACTTAATGGCGAACGGTAGTTTTAACTCTTGATCGTTTTTAAACAATCCTTTCAAATTGACCAAAGCCTTATCCGTGCGGTAAAAGTTGTTAAAATTAGCCTGAATATAATTAAAAAATCTTCCTATATCGTATATTTCGCCGTACTATCCGATACCGTAATAAGTCATAATTATTTAATTTATAGCCGACGTATAATATCTCCACAGGTAAAAAAAAAGGCGTGTTGGATCTCCCCAATGGAAATTTTCTTTGTATTTAGTAAAAGTTTGATTGTTTAACGCGTTGTCGCCTAAGTAAAATTGAATCATTAAATAGTAGCTGGTCTTATTGTTTTCAGACAATTTTCGGCGTTGAAAGATAAGCTAAAGTAGTTGTTAAGTTGGCTTTAAAATGCTAAATAACAGTAAAGACCTAGGAAAAATCGGATTTTAAAAGATACCAAACAACTGGGTCGAAGACGGAAGTCAATTAAGTGAGCTATTGTATTTATTCTAACATAGATGCGATATGGTTTACGGTGTCCTAAAAGCGGGATATATCGTTTTAAGTTGGCCCCAAAGAGGTAAAAGATGTTTCTGTAAAGGTGGAAGACTAGGTATTCGCCGACGATTCATCCTCCTAAATGAACTGAAAATCTAATGCGGAATTATTTATATTTTCTATCAATAAATGTGTTATAAGGGATACAACTTCAAAATTAAATAAAGGTTAACCTTTATTATATATTATGGTCCAACCTACAAAGGTATGTTGAATAGATGCTAAATAGTATTAATGATCAAAGTATTAAAAAACATTAATGAAGAGTGTAAAGATTTTTTATTAATGACTTATGTATACGATACGTTACGTAACCTAATACGTAACGTTTGCGGACTGCATCCAGACTGCGCCTGGGCCGAATGCTGCACATATGCATCTCATTACGTGCTTAGCCACGTAACTTATAAACTTGATGGCTAGTAGTCTGAGTCCATGACAATAATACCGTAAGAATACCTAACCAAAAAGATCGAATAGCTTAAATCCCAACATAATACCAACTGAACTCATCTTACGAATTATCAATTGTAGCACAAGTTTAAAACCTATAAAACCAAAACTTAAACAAGTTAAAGAAACTATATAAAATTAAAAAGATAACTCGCATAAATATATTCATATAACGTTGGTGGATTTAATAAAGGCGAAGTTCATGATTTTTACGAACGGGTTTTATGTAAATAACACCAACCGCACCTTGTGAATTAGATTTTGAACAATAATACTTCAGTAATATGAGTCTGATGAATAATCAACAATGACCAATAACGTTATATGCTAAGGAATAATTTTTAGAAAATTATTAACGACATGAACTAGATTAGAATAGGACTTGATATAAAGGCCTAACAACCTGATAAGAAACCTCCTCGACAACAGTTCCACTATTTTGTTAAGAATTCTCATCGACAACCCACGAATAACAAGAAGTTCTCTTCTAACCAACCTGATGGAAATGAACATCCTGAAGCCTCAGGTAAGCTCAATAATATATCGATACTCATTGAGAAAACAAATAGATTCATACTCGTAGCCTATGATAATTGAACAACAATTAATTCAACTATAATGACAGGTACTATAAATTCTAAATCACATTCCTTATTGATTTCCCGAATAACAAGAATTCCATAGGAATCCATTGAAAGTATTTCGCTTTGTCAAAACCTAACAAGCAAAAAAAAAACTAAATTCATCAGTTTTTTGAAATTTTACAAAAACAAAGAAATCTTGAATGTGCGATAATGTAAAGCGAGTTAAATTACTTTAATGACGACTAGGATTTTGGTGTCCTCCTTTAAATCTCGGTAAAATAAATTATGCAAATACCATTCTGTTTCAAAAAGTTTTAACAGAACATTTCCAACAGAGAAGCCTGATAAAACATTCCAGAATACCTACCGCCTGAAATGATAGGCTTCCCAGCCAAAACCCAAAACAATTTATTATTAAACTAATTCTAAGACGTGAAAATCAATTTAGTATCCAACCATAATCCCGTTAGTATTAAAGTCGGATTATTAAATGAAAACAAATTATTATAAAATAACTAGATAACTATATTTTTAAAGAAAGATTTCTGGAATCACATGTTATTTTGCTATCGAACTATTATTGACGACCCAAAATAGAAAAAAAATCCATATATATGAAAATTATTAAACTTTAATACTTCAATTATTCAAAATGATTATGACAAGCTGTTAATCTGGGAAACATTAAATATATTCACAAATTTCGTAGTTTAAGTAAAATATTAATTTGTTTATGAGTTGAATAATATTGAAATAACAGAAAAAAGGTATAAAACAAGCTTAATCACCCCGTATGAACTTTATAAAATACTAATAAAATCTACAAAACTATATAATACGCTGATCAAAAAAACAGCATTTTATTAAAAAATTTGAAGAAAAAAAACTCATGAATGTCATTTACATTGATTAGCTGGAAGATAAATTCATTTTATTCAACTAAAATACAAAATACCTGTAATTCTGTATCCTTATTATAAAATACCTTGGTGAAATAGACGTTTAGATTGATATCCATAAATATATATATAAGGAACTCAAATAAAATATTTCAACTTCATTGATACAATTATTGATATAGAAACAAACTTTGGAAAAATATTAATTTTGATATATAAGGGAAAAATATAACCATGATAGAATTATAGAAAATATTTAAACTTCGCCAACTTTTAGCAGTAATATACTATATAATCCTTGAAAACCGTCTAGTTTTTTATCAAGTCTCAACATAAAACCTTCTCCAGGCAAAAAGTTAATACGTTTACTATTCATAGGCATTTATCGTTGCAACGTAGTAGATTCAAATCACTGTGGTCGAAATAACCGGTGCTGCATTGAAAGTGGTTAATAAGTTGTAAATTCAAAGTTTGGCAGACTGCTAGTCGGTCTTTACACTCATTTATATGGAAAAATTATTTGGTCTGTGAACCACTTCGAAGTAGGCACATACTGTACTAAACTTGCAGTCAATACCAAAAACTGCAGTCAATTTTCAGTCAGTATAATGAACTAACTGTGAGTATAGTTGACTTGACTGTATTGAATTTGACTGCTATTCTAACATTCACCTTACTGAGAATTTCCTTTTCGGTTCAATCTATCTTAAGCCTAAATGAATTTTATAAGTACATCGTCCTGAAAACATACTTTTCGAATTGAATAATAAACAACATCTTTGTCTAATTAGAAAAACAATAAATTCATATTTATTAATACTTAGTTGTTGGTAAAACATATAATGTTGGAACAGTAGTAATTGCAGTGCGGTTAGTCAATTTTAATCTAAGTAAGTTGATTTTACTGACTTCAAGTTAAGTGTATTGTTTTGTGGGTCTACTGTAAAGTTAATTAAAGTATGTGCACACTTTACACCATATTACTATCCAATCAATTAGCTATAAAAATTAGGGTGTTAATCTTCTAGCAGTCTTCTAAGCCTAAAACAATACATCCACCACTTTAATACGCAATACAACTGTTACTTCAATCGATTCGAATCGACAACATTGCAAGACCTAAAGTCCTTACAATAATAATAAGTCTTCATTAGGTTAAGCACATATTGGTAAGATAAAGGAATAGGCTACTTTCCGGTTACACTTTTTATAATTATAAGGTAGAGGAAAGACTTTTGCGAAAGGTCTTTACTACAATTTCTTCAGTTTATAACGGTAGTAAATATAGAAGACGATTAGGTTGCATTAATCCACAACGGCTATTTCGAAGTTAACCACGGTATCGTTATTAAGAAACACTAAGAAATCTTAACCAGATCATTTTTGAAGACAAACGCTAAGATCAACTGCCAAAAGTCTTCAAGATCGTTGATTTGGTAAACGGCTAAGTTAGTATTACTGCAGGTGTTATTATTGTAAAACCGACTAAGTCCTCTGGTGGACGACTTTTCATCACAATTAAAACGAATAAATAACTTCGATTCTACTTTTTACAACATATTTTTTCTTTATTCCAGGTTTTTTTTATTGCTACTATTTTCTCTTCTTTTACGTCACAATCATCAATTTGGTACGTTAAGATTGTTATTTTTTAGCGAAGATACCAAGAATTGATAAGTCGCGTTAAGAAAACCACGTCGCACAGATTTACATTGAATCGTCAAGTCTCTACGTTTCTAGATCACCAAAATTACCAAATCCTACACTTGCCAAAACTTCAAGATAGCTATTAAAAGAGTTTACTTTAAAGTCATCGCCTACTTTGTTAGAAAAAGAAGTAATTAAAACCCTTGGATCTATTTTCGAGAAATATTACAAGAGATAATTTTGTGGAATGAATATTAACGAAATATTAGCCAAAAGGTACGTGGTTAATTTCGTCGGTTATTATATCCTCGATTGAAACGTCGGTTGAAACCTTAACCATCAAGTTTAAGCCATTTTGAAGTATCGTAAGTTTTTCATCAACTGGATAATTCATAATTAAAAGACGATCTAAAAAGGTATTAAGTATAAATTAAAGTTAGAATTTGAATGATGATGATTTTGGATATTGGACAAAAGTTGAACTAGGTTAGTATAACCTTTTTTCAATTGGCTTAATTTAAAGAATGTTATTCAACTCATTATCCCTCAAATTAATAGGGTAAAGAAAAGTGTATTGACGTTTTTCAACGTCTTTATATATATTTCAGGGGACCACCTTCTTAACTCAAAATAAGTTCATCCTTTGAACTCCCCGTTAATTCCAATTCTTTAAACGCTGACGATAAGATACCTATTAATCTGTTTGGAAGCCTAGCACCTCCACGTGACAACATGGAGTATGCTTCTAGCGGCGTCAGAGTACGCGAAGCCAAAGCCGTTAATACGGCAAAAGGAATTAACGTTGGAGCCATCCATCGGTTAATTTAACAAGACCGTCAAGTCCGCCAGAACCTTACTTATGATTGTTAAGTTCTACTCATCTTTCAAAACTTCTTTTTAAATAGTTAAGATATTAGGATTTCTTAATATCAAGTTTTTCACGGTAGGTACCCCTAGACAAAGTCCTTTTTATAGGTCTTATTATAGGATTTTACCCCTTGCGCCAATCAACTGGAAAATAACCCCAATATAGCGACTCGGAGGAACTAAGGCCTGAGTTGACGACAGGAAATACCATCTACAATTACAATAACTATCATAATTTTTCTTCCAAACCAGTAAAATCAAACAATTTTAACCACAAACTCTTGACCAATATCAAGAAAATTTTGAATGATGTAGAAAGGTATAAATAGAAGTTATAAAATCTATTTAATAGAAATATGATGCTATTTTAAAATATCTGTAAATAAATAAAGGTCTCTCTTTTTGGATTTTACTTATTGTTTCCCAAAATCTTTTTACGTTCCGCCAATGATTATTACCTAAAAATTCTAACGAATGTGAAAAGATTCCGAGAGATTTAGAAAATATAAAAAGTAACTTCGAATACGACGTCCACTTTACGTAATACTATACAGATTAAGTTACGACGAGTTAAATAACAATAATAGCAAAGAAAAATAAAGATGAAATTCAATTAAATATCTTGAACTATATTCTAAACGATTTAATATTATGTTAGTAATTAATAAAAAAGACCTGAATTAATGAAACTAGATTTCATAAGTATATACGGGAAGTCGTTGGGATGTTAACGAATTCGAATACGCTTTATAACGTCAGTATGCTATTTGTACAGGCTTTTTGTAGATGCATACGGTCTCTGTCTACGATTGTGATAACTAATACACCAAATTCTGTTGATATATATTTTTCAGTAAATAACTTTGGAGATCCCTATGAAGACAACCGTATCATAGTGTGTTGTATTCATTGTGACTACGGGTGACCCTATCGCTCAAAATATGGTCCAAGGTTATTGTAATAAAGGCCATACCTATACTGACGTTAATGAAGAAGGTAAAACTTAAACTGATCTGTGAACCGTAAAATTTATCGTTGCAATAGTAATAAAAAGTATTTCATTTGTAATAAGTACGGTTTTTATTGGTCTCGCTACACTTCGGTTAAACATTAAAAACAATAGTTAATGTATTATACTTAATACCCTATCGTTTTCGAGTAAACATACCTAGACAATATTGTAGATTACGAAGGCAAAAAGATTATAAACAATAAAAATATATCCAAGTAAGTTATATGATATAAATTTTTTTATTTATAACAAAGCCTAATAATTAGATAACTACGCCATTTTATATCTTTTAAATGGAGGAAACCATTACATTTAGTATAAAAATCAAGAATTCAACCTCTTTTATGCCTTTAATACTCGCTATCGTTATGTAGATCGCATATTTTAAAGTATTATGACAGATATAGGGGCAGTTAGACATTCAATGGGAGATTATTCGAAATACTTGGTATTGAAAAGGGAAAACACTATTATCACGGGGATTGATCCTCAAAATGCTGGCAAAACTAAATTTAGTTTCGGCTTTGTCGAATAAATATCGTTAGGGAGAATAATAATTGTTTAAATTGTTTTTGGATCAATCATATTTCATATTTCTAAGTCCTTTATCCCATTCATTTTGACTTGAAAAATATGTAAATCCTCGGTATTATCGGCGATATTAAAGTTAACCAATTTATTAAAAACGGCGAGAGGTTCTCTTTCGCATCCAAATAGGGGTATTCTTAATTACAACATTAAGGCCTAGGAATAACGGTGCTTAATCTGACAGATTAAAGGATACGTTAATAATACGGGCATTTAAATTACCTAGCTATGCACAAGTTATGAAAAATACTTAAGTTCAGAAGATATAAACATATCAAATAATTTGCTTGAAAGACTATTGAAAAGCTTGGTCATCATTATCAAATGATTATCTGAACCCCCCTCCCCCATTTATTTTTTAAATTAACATTGAAAAATAATAATAATTGCAATAACTAAATTTTTGTCAATACATTCTACTAAAATTGGAAACCTGGTTTTTACATTATGGACGTCAAAACTTACTTTTCATAGAGATAATTCATTATTTTCCTGTGGATAAAGGATATAAATCAATATTGAAGGTTTTTATTGTTTAATACATATTTTAATTTACCAAATGTTATAGTTTGAAATGTCGGTATTGATTTCAAAGAAGTGAAGTTTTAAACGAATGTAAATATAATGGGAATTTAGTGTAAACCAGTGCCTATTGAAACCCATTAGAGTATTAAGAAAGTCGAAAATAGATATGATTTGCTTCGAAAGGAGTAAGATATCTTTATTTTAAAGTTGAAAGCTTTAAGAATCAGTAGGCACTTTTTCAAATAACGGTAAAAAGCTTGAACAATAATGAAAGTTTCGACAGCTTAGTGATAACATAATTTTTCATTGAAGTATAAATTCGTTTAACGAATAAATTTCCGTTGTAATAATGTATTTAAAGAAGGGTTGTAACGTATAGCAAGGCTCTAAGAGCATTTAGAAAGGAATCGGTACGAGTTTAAGTTAATATTACCTTTAAAACTAGAAATAGGCTTACAATAATCGACAAACCATTTTTACCAATACAAATGAAAGTTATTTCCTAGCGAAAAACAGGTTAATAGAATAGCTTATTTAATATTTTCAGTATTGTCAATTTCAAAGTAATTATTGAAACTGCTAACGATCTTATGAAGTTCCATAGAACTTAAATTAAACTGTATATTATATATATTAATGATAACAATAACGAAAAAAATATTTAAATTCAACGAATTAATCCGCTAGTCCTTACATGATGGGAGCGAACTCACTCTATATAAAGCAGCAGCAAAGATCATCACCTTGTTTAATGATACTACCTATTCCACCGAAATAAGTTTGTATTTGTTTTAAATAAATCTTATGTAGACCAATACTGAATACAGTCTTGACTCAGTCCGGAGTAGTAGATGATTAATAATTTATGTTAACAGTAAATACATAACATATCGAACCAAGCATAATTTAACTGTCTGGGTGAAGAACCCCATTCCTCTGTAGCCGACGGCTATGCCGTCGGCGCCAGGAGAGGCTCTTCCTTTGTTAATATTAGCTTTTATCTGACGAATAAAATTCCACCCCTTATTTAGTTATAAAATCTTTTGAAAAAGATTTTTTAATTTTTTTTTATAAAAAATGAAGTAAAACTTAGATGAGCTTTGTTTTTCATTAAGCAGCTTTACATAAATCGTTATAATCTAAATTTTTTACTACTTGAATAAGGTATTTATTGAAGAAAGGAATAATTTTACTTTGAATATCGTAAAATTTTTTTTCCCATAATAAAAAGCATTCTTGTATTTTGAAACATACCAACTATGGAAGTATTTAACTAAACTTTTTATCAATTKCTCATCCCTAGAGTGCTGAGTTAGCTGAAAAACAAATTATACTATAACACCTTTTCTTCTTTGGAGTTCATAATAAAAATCCTGAAACTACCCTTATTTATCCGCRGATGTAAAACCAGCCATACAATCAGGATCTATTTCCGTAATATTTTAAACCTCAGTATATTAACTGGAACAACCGTAGGGAAAGCTGCTTTTAAATTATCTGTAACCTTCTATCTGTTAAGGGTAGCTCTAATCGCGACAATTTTTTGTAATCCTTGCTCGGTTAAGTGTTCTTTATTTTGATATAAATCTAATGCTTTTAAAGTTAAAAATCTAGACGTTTTTTTTGTTAATAACGTATACTTTTCGAAATTTTCCCCTATTACTTGTAAATCTTTAACTGAACGACATATTGAGCCATTCCGTCTTTTTTGTTGTAAATCCTACCTACAGTAAAAAAAATTTTAATTCATTCCAAAATAACTTTGATTTTTACATGTAGATGGATTTAAAAATAAATTTTTACATGTCAACCTWTTTTGTATTTATGATCTTTAATATATATTAAAAAGCATCCTAAATTTTTTTTTTTGTAATCCAATCAATAAATCATGATATTTTCATTTATACTGCTCGAAAATTTGTAAGGTTATATTATAAGCTTGTTTATAAGCAGCAGAAAAGCTACAGCTTATTCCCCCCCTTTTTTTCAAAGAAGGTAATATAAATTATCCTTCAATTTCAAGGTTTTTTTTATATAGCATACTTGGGCACATGTGAGGCTTTATAATCAGTCTTAGCAAAGATATAGAACCTTCTTTGATATAAATTTTTGGTTGAGTTGGAGTATGGTATCGTAATATACATTCAAACCTATACCTGATCATTAAAACATWCATCAATCTTACTATATCTTCGAATAAGAATCTGTACAAAGAATTAAACCATGACGTGAGGCATAACCATCACCCATGATAAGATGCGCTAAAGCAATTCTAGTTAATAATTCGTAGATGTTATCTTGTATAATTTGAATTCCATGGGGATAAAATAWCAGATGTAATTTAGTAAAACAAGCCAATCCTCGAGTAAAAAACTGAAATTCGTAAGTACCTCTTTTACGTATACGTGAAGCAGGATAACTATTACAGTAATRAGATAAAGCTTAAAGACATATAAAACATAACTGGTACGGGTTAAAGATTGATAAAATCCTAATCTAGAATTCTTATTTGTTTAAGATGCTATTGTTAATCACMCATCCGATAAAAGTAATCCAATAATAACCCCTATGAGAATTGGTAAGGAGGTAATTCAATCATATTACTCTCTATTTCCCCCTCCCTTTTTTTTATTCTTCTGTGAATAATAATAAATTTTTTTTTGTACTTCCTACACTGGCTGGATATTTACATTTCCCTAAAAAAAAAGGGAAGTACTACCCTTAGGGTTGTACATCCYCAGCTCCGCTGGGGAAGTACTAATTCAATCAATTAATTTATATAATTGAATTATTTTAGGTGTTCTCATATTTCCATTGATTAAACTAACTACTTTAATTAAACCTTTGATATCACTTATTACATAAGTATAAGCATTTTTACCTTTAGCTTTAGAAATGTTACCCACGCTTAAGTTTTTTTGAATTATTAAAAAAGGGTAAATCCTTACTATGAAAGGAAATTACTATTGAACCAGCACCGATTTATGGTCTTTTTAGGTATATAAATTGCACCATCCATTCCTCCTCCGGGATCAATATAATTAAGTAGAAAAATTTGAAAGTCGAATATATTTTTATCAATTCGATGATGATCAGTTGTTTTTGTGTGCAAGAARGCCTTCTTATTTGTAAAATAAGGGTTTAAATTTGTGTAAATTACTTTTAGCATGTGGCCTATAGAGATCCTATTTAATTTTAAATTAATAATTTTAACCCGTGATTTAAAATCCTACAACTTATTCAACCCAGTATTAATAAAGTCTATATTTATAATAGCCTGTTTTAATAACAGAATCGTCAGGAGGTASACAATAAACTATTAAGATATCTTAATTTATAATGTGTTAACTTTTAATTGTAGACAATAGTTTCCTGCTGATTCTCCATATTCAATAAGATATATGGGATTTTCCAGCATTTAGCTAGATTTAGGGCTGCCGTAGATTGAGGTATAGATAAAAATCTCGCGCAATATGATATAGAATCAAAGGTTTTTAWTGCAGATCCAATATTTATATTATATAATTGCACGACTATAGATTTAGTGTCCTTTACTGGTCTGTTGAAGGACTTGTTAAATAAACTACCATATTTAGTCTCATGACCATTTAATAATTCATTTACCCTAGTATAAATTAAATCACTATCCACCTTAGCTGCCGAGTAAGTAGATAATTTATATGAGTTCATTTGGCTTATAATTAATTTAATTAACTCTAAACCTTCGAAATGTACTTAACTATTAGATCATTTACGTGTAAAAGTCTTGGTAAAAAAGCAGCTTTTTTTATAATCATGTAAATGAAGAGAATAAAGGTAGAAGARGTGATCCTGGATAAATGATTAACTATTATAATCTTAACTATAGCTTTACAATTAGCATCTTTTSCTTCATACTCATACAAATTTACAACCAAATTACCCTTATATCTTCCGTCAGATACACCTTAAATTTTTTTGATTAAATTAAGTCTCAATCCGTCGCAGCTTGACCTATACTAAACCCTAAACGGAGACTATTCTTCTCAATGAAAACTGTACCCTAAGCTTCAAAGAAACCTAATACTCAATAAGCTGTTATYCTAGCCATGAATCCTTCACCCATAAGGGGGGGGGTAAATTTGCGGCTTCTAGACTTATACATTTCACCTCGCTAAGTATGCTTTCGGTTTTAGACTTAACACTAGTATAAAGCTTAAAAGCCYTTTTTCAAGCTATAAAATTAAAATGCTTACTAGTATTCAAATGATATAAAGTAAATAATTCCTTAAGGATAGTTCCTTTTGGCTCGCGACAAGAAATCTAGCCGATCTACCATGAGTTGTTACTTTACCCTAAAATGGATTRAATATAGTCTAAAACCCTCTTATCATCTACATGAAGCTTAAGAACAAAAAATGTATAATTATCCTTATCCGGTGAGATTAAGAACCTTCTCAACAAAGCYACGAAATCACTCTATGAAACCTTCAAGGTTTCTGGCCGAACCCTCCCCCTATCTACTCTGGTAGCCGCCGCCGCCGCTGCCTGAGGAAGTAGGGTAAGATCWAACCTAGAAGAGCCAGATTGATTAGCGGTTGAAAATCTACTCTCCATCCTCTAAACAAAGGGGGTTGAGGGGATCATCATCTCTTTTACATCTATGATGATCCCCTTTTAGTTTATTGCTCATTCTTAAAGAGAACAAAGCCCGCAGATAAAGCAAACCCCTCTTCACTTAACTCCCCTATGTTATATATTAAACTTGAAGCATCATAATGTAAACCATCTAATATAAAGTTAGGACAAAAACCCAAAAATACAGTGAAAAAGACWAAAATAAAAAGCATAAAGAATTCTCTTTTAGTCAAGTCGCTAATACTKTCAATGTATGGAGTAAAAGAACCACCAAAACATATTTTATTAAACAGAGTTACACTATAAGAAGCAGATGAAACAATTGAAGAACGAGCTAAAGAAGTTATAACAGGTAATCTCTCGAATGATCCGTATAAGCTCAAAAATTCACCCACAAAATTTAAAGTAAGAGGTGTACCACAATTAGCTAAAATTAATATAAGGAAGAATATAGAAAGTATTGGCATTAATTGAGCTATACCTCTATAAAAAGAGAWAATTCTCGTTCCAGTACGATCATAAAGAATTCCACCTACTATAATAAATAAACCAGAACTAGCAAATCCATGGCCTAACCCTAATAAAACAGCACCTTCTAAACCTGGAACCGTATTACTAAATGCTCCCATTAAGTMAACTGCTGCGTGACCTACAGAAGAATAGGCGATGATTTCTTTGATGTCTGTAGTACGAAGGGTACTTAAAGCGGTATAAATAATATTAATAATACAGTATACAAAGACAAACAGAGCGAAAACTAAGCAAGTTTGGGGCAAGATTGGTAATGAAAGCCTAAATATACCATATAAAGATAACTTTAAAACYACGGCTGCTAAAAGAACACTTCCACCCAAAGGAGATTCAACGTGAGCTTTTAATAATCAAGAGTTTAATCCGTATAACGGAGTTTTTACAGCTATAGCTATAAAGATACCTAAAAATAGTATAATTTGTAAATAAAAATCCAAATTTAGCTTATTTACTACATAAAAATCCGTACTTCCTGCTATAGAACCTATAGTAAGAATAGATAATAGCATAAATAAAGAGCTTCCCAACGTATATAAAAATAAATAATAACCCGCTCTAACTTTATTYAATGAACCAAAGATACCAATTAGAAGGAACAAAGGTATTAGTATACTTTCAAAGAAAATATAAAACATCAATATATCTAAAGCTAAAAATGTACCTAATAACAGAGTTTCTAATAATAAGATTATAATAGTATAAGTTTTTACGTTATCTATAATTGAATTCCAATTAGATAATAAAGCTACGGGTACTATAAAAGTAGTCAAGAGAACAAAATACATAGATAGTCCATCTACACCGAGATTATGCTATAATAACCTAGATCACTAAAAGAAGAAACAAATTGAAATTGGTTACTACTAAAATCAAATGAAATATAAATTATTAAAGAGATTATTAAATTTATAATAGATGTTCCAAGAGCTATTCTTTTATAATGTAAATTATTTAAATATTGTCTAGTGGTGCTATATAAAGCAAGTGTAGCTTGGTAAGAATTTGTACTGTATATCAATAATATACCTAAAATAGGCATTAATAATAAACTGGATAATAACATTTTATGGGGTTACCTAGTCAAGATATTTCCGAAATTACCTGTAAGCAAAATTCTATCGTTATTAAAGAAAATTTCATGACGKAACGTCTCATAATTTTGGCAGACCCCTCGCGAAAAAAACCTTTTTTTTTTCCTCTGATTTTTTTTTTAGTTCGTGCCATTTGGATGAAAAAATGGAAAAGGAGGCCCCGAAAGAATGGCGAGGTAAATTAAAAAAAAAAAAAAAAGATCCTCCATTGTCGGATCTTTTATAAAAAAACTTATAAAAATTAGCCAAATTTTTATCCTAATCATAGCGCCTGGGCGTTATTTTTTTATTAAAATTTGCTTCGTCATATGTTGGATTAAAGTTTGATTGGATAAAAATTAAATAAAACCAATGGAAAACGTCAAACGCAAAAAGCCAAACGGAGGGACATCGGAAATTTTAAGAAACATTTACCGGAATTAGCTAAAAACAAATGAAAAATATATTTTGGATTTATTTCATTTTGCTCAGCCTTAAAATAAGAGGTATGTACCTAACCATTTAACGCTACATCTTGGTTATATTAACCTAAATTAAAATAATAATAACTGAAAATATATCGAAACTAAATAAAACGCCAGGAACAAATATAATTGAAGCAAATAGAATAGGCAAGAAGACAGTTCAACAGAAAGCCATGAATTGATCGTGGACAGAGAAGACTTAATTTTCTGTGAAGAAAATACTCTTCATTTACCTGAGGCGAGTCTTACATTTATTGTAAGACCAAAAAACCTTCCACATTCCTTTAAACTAGTAAAAGGAAGACTTTCTTCAAAGTTGAGCCCAATATATAAAATATCTGATTAGGTATCAGAGCTAAAGATTCTGCATTAACACGTAAACCATCTTTATTAATACAATAGACAGGATCTATAGCCGCTAAGACCACTTCAATTAAATAATTTAAATATGCACTTTGATTATTCGTATAATCTCTACCAGTATTCATCCCATCTATTAAGAAATTAAGTTAAAACCAAATTCGCTGGTATGTTTACCACTTTGAATAATATGACCAGCTAATAAAAAATTCTTAAAATCCCAAAATTTATTAGTCAAAAAAGGACGACTACTTAAGAAAAAATACAACAGACAGCCGGTCCATTAAAAATCCACTTCATTAATTCTTAATTTTATTGTAATTAAAGTGTTTTCACCTCTACCACCTACTTTCTCCTCATAAATGATCTTTTACTTAATAGACCCTCTATTTCACAAAGATTTAAAGAGCTACTACTATAAAAATCAAGATGATCTACCAAATTTTTTATGGCCAGCATAAGCGATTTTTGTTTATTATCAGCAGTCATCGTGTGGGTGGTGGTGGTGGGGTGGTGGTTGTAATAAAAGACCAAATGCCACATGAGGCCAAGCTGTTATACTAAAAGAACCATCACCCCTTCARCAAATCCAAGCAACCAGTACAGGAGTTATACGAATAGAATGGTCCTGCGGCATTACTGGTTGATCTATAAAGAAGGTTGGAGATTACTTTTAAATTTTAGCTAACACTTCTTACTCAGGTAAAGAAGAATCTAAATATGTTAGTAAAGCTTCCTCAAAAGCTAAGTAGTCTAAGTGTTTTACACCATTCAGCGTAAAACTGGCAAAAATAGGGATAATCACAGAATGTAATAGATTAACCCCGATAACTCTGAACCTATATAAGCTGCACCCRGCGTATTACTAACTTGAACACTTCCACAATTAAGGCTAGACTTTAAATATCCGTTKAAGTTTTATTGTAAAAGCAAAGCTAATGACATCTTTGTTTATTCCAATATAAAAGTTAGATTTTGCATCTTAAAATCGTAAAACTCTAAGTGTTAAATGGATTAGAAGAATAAATAGAAGCAGTAGAAGAAGTACAAGCAGTAGGAGAAGAAGTAAAAGATTGGGTATCACTACTTATATAAACCAAAGGAAGGCACATTAAACTCAGACCACTTACAGGATAAATATCAAATGAAAATAAAATACAAGGAACTGTAATAATAAAAGCAAACAATAAGGGTAATAATACCGTTCAACAGAAAGACATAAGTCTATCAAATCTAATTCTAGGGAAAGCAAACTTAATTATCTAAAGTGGGGTGAGTTTTGGATGAAAATTAGCCATAAATGGCTAATTTTTATAAAAAACCAACAACAACCYACAGGTGTTTATAGCACAGCACTCTGTACATATATAACCCTGCACACCAATCAGCCGGTRACTAGAATGGCTTAACTGCCTTAATCACAATCATACTGATTATAAGTTACGACTGTACATTGGCGAGCGTTTCAGCTYTACCTAGGTGAACCAGTCTGTAGCGATGTTTATAGCCACCGACGGTCTTTGACTAGGGTGTCATTGACCGTTTTCACCATTTCCGGTCATTATATTTAGTTGTATTTCGCTATAACATTACCTACAATTAATAATGACTAAGTGKGATTATTTTAAGGGTTGAGCGCACCTAACAGAATCGAATATTCTGTTAGGTGCACTCATCAACCCAACCACAGCACCAATTCTTTAAAGAATAATACTACTTCCTTAATGTTAATCCACTATTCTTTTATTATTTCCYCAGGACTTTTGGAGGATATTATATACTTATGAACACCATACCTGAATCTTTATATTTAATTCAGGTTTGAGGTGAAATTTGAAGTAAAAGTGTTCGTATCATATAAATAAACCTTTTTTCGAAATAAGAGATTAATTTTTTTTATTGGCATCCGAAATAGGTTTTCCATAAATAGCTCCATATTTTTCTTTATATTCAAAATATTGATGTAACCAAAAAGAAGGAGGCCGATTTAAAGAACCAGACATACGCTTATGCATTTCCTCTAAAACCTCCGGACTATTCCCGCGGAGCGGGAATAAAAAATACCCTACGGGTATTTTATCAAAGTTTTAAGAAACGAGGATTTTCCTTATTAATTTTACTAAACAATTCCTTAGTTTGATCGGAATGTTTACCTCCTACTACTAGACGCAGGATTAATATTATATTTATTAAAAAAAAGATCCAGATATTTTGGCTCTAATTGTGTTAATTAAATAAAATATCGTAAAGTAAGAAATGAAGCTTCTGTTGATAAATCAGCCTCTGTTGATATATTTAATATATCCAGAATAAAGAAAAATTATTTAAACCATGTTTAGAAAAAGAATGTTGTAAAAGAATATTTGAACTTCAATTATTTAAATGACKATTTATTCTTTTAGCTAAATTAAATGAACTACCTAAAGTTTAGAGTCATTATGCATAAATGCATAAATACCACTCAATKATTTTAAGGTTTTATGCGAGATAAACTAGACTTTTATATTCGAGTAATATTTTTGGACRGGATTATAAACTAAATCACCTTCTCCTCTTTTACTCGCCTTGGCCTTTTTTTATTTAGAGGGGGAGAGGCTACGCCATAATTCATAAAAAAAAGAAAACGGTGAAGTAGTATTAAGATTAAGGTCATTTTTATTTACTTGTAATACTGAAAATAGAGCAGTCATTAAAGAAAACTCCSACACAAAATTTATTTAAAAACTCTAGAAAATACCCTACGGGTATTTTTTATTCCCGCGGTAGCGGTAATATAAAATTGAATAAACTAAAAAAATATAAGCCTTGCGCAAAGTTTTCAAAAATCGCGGTAAATTTTAATAAAGTTCAATAGAAATACATTAATAGGTAGGATAATCTTATACGAAACAGAAATGCTCTAGCTCAGATGAAAACAAAAATCATAATAGAACTTTTCAGTCCTATAGTTAAACCAWATAACAATCCTTCTAAATTAGGAGTAGTTAAAATAGAATTTAAAAAAAATGTGCAGGTCCAGTAATGATAGTGTTACTATCTAGAGTAAAAAAAGAAATAGGATTTAATATTAAATAATATRCTATTTTATCAGCTATAGACACACTACCATAAATGTAAACTAGAGAAGAATGTCAACCTAGAAAAGCCAATACAGAACCAATGAAATCGATTAAACCCGCGGTGAAATAAAAAAGAGAATATATTGGTAAATAACCACCTAAAAATAATAAACTAGTTAATATACACATTAAAACTATAGACCCGTATTCCGCTAGAAAAAAAAATACAACTACGGCATGTTCAGTCATAAAGCCGGAAACTAATTCGGATTCCATTTTATTTAATCYAGGAAAAATTATTTGGCGGTAATATTCATTAGTACACTTGTTTTTAAAACTACCATTTAAHAATTTAAAAACACCTTCGATATAATTCCCATTCTGTTTTATTACTCCGCAATCGMAACGGTGCTTTACTTGCCAATCTTACGTTAATAGTCTAAGAAGTTACTCCAAAGTAATTACCACAGCTTTCAGAACAAAATTTTGGCTTTTAAAATTTTTTTTTAATTTTTTTTCGGGGACGAAGAACTTTGAAATATCAATTTATCACCATTACCGTTTTTAGCTAGTATATAGAATAGTTGATTCTTAACGAGAATACCCTTAGAAGAATTGATACGTAAACCATCTGAACCAACRATATAAATATCTTCCATATTTAATACCTTATCAATTAAACTTTGTGATATACGTAACCCTAAACCTCCTTCATCTTGTTTAAAAGTTGATAATAGGTAATTATTCATTCTTTTACTAACTTTAATAATTAGCTCTCCCCCCTGCTTCTGTGGTGTGCTGCTTTCCTTTATTAAAGAAGATATGAATGCGAAATCTAGGTAATCCTTAGACYTTTTGGTTACAAAGTTTAGATTCGATAACATATAAGTTTATCAACTATATAGTTTACTTGACGAATATTAATTTAAATTAAAGGGTTACTATTTTCCCTGAAGTTTAAGTATATATTGGATCTTTTATTATGAACGACAATGGAGATAATTTTAAATCAATATCCTCGATTAAATGAGCATAAAAATAACTTTTTAGGGCTTTCATAAGGGCGCTTGAACCGAACTTAAAGCAAGGCTAAAAGAAATACCCATATTTTGAGGATTATTAAGAAAGTTCCTTCTTTAATAAGCCCTAATAGTAAATAAGGAGTTATTATTATATGAGAACTTCCCCTCTTTTATAAAAAAAGAGGGGATGTTCAACGGGGTCCCCGGAAAAATAAAAATCGTAGATTTTTATTTTTCCACCCCGTAGAACTAAAAATTTAATTTAATTTTGTTCATCATCCCCTCCCCCAAACCTGAGGGAGGGGGCGAAGAACTCTGAATTTCAAAGTTAATTCTTTGGGAGTTCACATTATCTTTTAAAGATTAAAAAAAATTGAAGAATCGTTAGATTGAATAGTAATTGCTTCTTTAAAATTTAAGTAATCTAAGTACTTTACACGATTTAAAGGAAATTTATCCAAAAGAGGAATTAAATTAGCCTTTATATGTTATCTAGTAAAATAAAAAGAAGCKGTTTTGCCACTTGTATAAACATTCCCACAATTCAATATACTTTTAATAAATTCGAGTGCCTCCTTATATGGAGATTCATTGAAAATCCAAAACTAATTACACTTTTATTATGAAATATTTTAAAGAATTTTTTCAATTTCCCCTCCGGGTAGATTATGAAATATTTCTAAAAAATAGTTTTCAAAAATTATAAAAACTTTTTTAAAAGACTTTTTAATTTCCTTTTATAAAGGGAAATTAGTATTAAAAAACATCATCCCCCATCGATAAATCCTGCAAATCACTGATAAAACTCACCATCTGACATTTGGTTCAACCCAGTATTAGTGTAGTCTAAAGGTTTATTAAGGGCAGGTCAATCGATTCCCTAAAAGTTTTCTGAAAGATGGTAAGGAACTCGAAGTTTAAATAAGTCTTGGGTAGAAAGAAGAAAACAAATACAACTGCAGCGTATACTGCTGCAGCAGCCATAAATMCACTAACTAATTATTATTCCTGAAATTAAAAATTTTATTAACTTATATTCACATATAAGGTTGGACTATATCTTCACCCAATCTCGCCTTTTTCTTTTAATTACGGCTATACTGTAATTAAAAAAAAGAAAACGGTTATTAAAAAGGTGTATYACGTRTAGTCTCTGASGATCCTACTAGCGTGATRAGAGCGTTGGTTTCCTGCTGATTGTCTTTTTAATATTAAGATGTTCCAGCATACAGTGATATTTCATGAGACCAAATCCGTATTAGTTAATAACCTAAACCATCCACTAACTTAGCTTAGCACAAACCCAACCAAGGTCTTTAAAATTATCGAAGATAAGGCGCAGCTGTTAATGAAGGCTGCTGCTTCACCCAAATTATTTAAATATTATTAGAATATAGGGTGTGATTCCTTATTAAAGACTCTTTGGTGTATTTATTCATAATACTTTGAATATTTTTAATTTTATTAAACTGTTCAGGTGTTCATTGTCGACTTTGCTTACTTCTAATTATATCCGCTCCCTCCATAAAACATTTTAAATCATAAATTTTAGCACTTTGAATATTTTTTTTAAAAAGCTAAAATCTTACTATCATCTGAAAGTTACTTATTGAAAAGTGTATTTCTTTTTTTGACAACTCCGCAACCTAAATATTTTACTATTATTTCCAACAGTAAGACATCCCGACCATCTTGAGTAATTTGAAAATATAACCATACTTTTCGACTAACAGGTGTGGTTGACGAACTAGTTATTCTCTCTTCGTTAATATATTAAAGCTACCCTCTCCATCTACGAATCCTACTAATCATTCAGGAGATATCTTTCAGGTACAAGAGGTTTATCAACGGGTAAAAGACTTGGAAACAATTTTTTTAGTTCTTCCGATATTCCAAGATTAAAGTTATATCTAAGATTAAGAACCTTAATCCCTCTTCAGTTAGATGACCTTTATTTGACGAAATAGTTCAAAATCCTGATATTTTTAAGAATATTTGAGGGATCACAAAATGAGTTCATTAACAGTTATTACAGTGTATTTTGCAAAATTTTAAAACTTATTTTTCCTGCGCCTCGAAAATGTGCCTGAATTCGCTTTMATAACTATAAATCTCGAAGATTTAATTTGGAAAAAGGGTTGTAATCTTCAAATTTATAACCTTTTTTATAAATCTTTAATCCAAATGAACCCACACCGTCTGTAAAACACACCTGTGATTCATTCTGGATGCAGTATACAATACTGAGAATTAAACACGGAGGGTTGAATTAAAGCGGAACTCTAAAAAAATTTTACGTGGCGCCAGCAGCAATAAACTTTTTTTGTCCACAATGTTTTTATATAAACATTTAAATTGGTGCTAATATAATTATGTGGCTATGAGGAGTGTAGTATGACAGAATTAGCCTCCGCGAGGTCAAAGGGCAAGTGAACCTCTTTAGCCTTTTAATATAAATTAAGGTTGAGTTGAGGTCCTTCTCCCTAAGTAGTAGTAAATACTAAACTACCCATTTAACGGATAATAAATTTTGCCTAGTCTAACTTAAAGGATGATAGGGAAATGCAGACGACCTCCGGTAGCACACTAGGAAACTGATCCTTATTTATTACCCTGCACCTTTTAAGGTGAGGTTTGACTATATCTTAAACTTTCCTTTAATAAAAAGATGGCTAACCACCGTTTAGTCGATGAACTGCCCACCTTAAATTAATATTAAACACTCCCGCTCCCTACGGGATCTCCGATCCCTGGGTCTTATCAAATTTGGATAAAAAATTATGGAGGGCGAAGAAGTAGCACCCCTTTCCTTCTAAATTTTTTGAGGATCCAATTATAATTAAGGTTAATCTAAACCTAGGGCGGTGGCTGATAAGCCACCGCCCTAGCCCAAATTTTGTTCTCTAAGGCGTGCGTAGCGCGCCCGAGAACTAAATAAAAAGATATTTATTTTTTAAATTTAAAAAAAATATCCCTGTCGGGATATTTTTTTCTAAATTTGGCTTAGGTGGTGGCTAGGCCACCGCTAGGTCAAATTAAAAAAAAGTTATTGAAAATGACTTTTATAAATGAAAAATGAATAAAAAATAAGGGAGGCGGCATTCTTTTACCCCTTGGGTGTTTTTTATATAAATTATGCCTCAACCTTCGAGTTACGAGGGGTGCGTAAATTTTTATAAAAATAAGGGGCGAAGGGGAGTGAAGGTGGTTGGCTGCGGATTACCTATTTCCTTTCGTACATCTATTTCGATTTTACTTTACCACAAGTCATTACCTGTGCCATGTATTAGTTACCTAATACATTTAGTTGAAATAGCTTTAAGGTCTTCCCGTCAATTTGATGGTTTAAGCCTACTAGCCCCTTTCTCAGGGGRGCCTCTTAGCTCTATTAGTTTCCGCGATTGCACCAATGAAGAAAATAATGAAAATAGGTAATAAAGGTAAAATAAATCACACAGCTCTTKGACCTTCAGAAACTACCGAAAGATTTAAGCTACCTGTTAACATRACAATTACTAATATAGCAGAACTTAATACTAATTCATAACTAATTAATTGAGCTGTAGATCTTAAAGATCCTAAGAATGCATATTTACTATTAGCACTTCCAGTTTTRTTATCATAATACATTTAATATTAATTCCACATCTCACGATATGGCTCAGACTATGTTATAATCTATTACATTTGCTTTTATCGCCTAAAGGATATAGGTAAAAACACGATACAGATATTTTGGGTTTCATTTGGTATTATTTATAAACCATTAAATGCCTTCGTAGCCTCGACGAAAAAATGCTTTTTATTGTATAGACCCCGAATACTCGTGGCAGAAAATTTATATCTGCTAGTCGTTGAACGTTCCTATATATATAACTAGGGTTCGCTTTAAATTTACTTATAAAAGTAATTTTTAAAATTGATTCGGTTATTATTAATTACTCGCGTAATTAATGGGCTTGTTTGGTTTTCTTTAATGTGACACATTAAACCTTTAGAAAAAATAATTATTTATTTTTCTGATACACAGGGTGAGGAGTGCGAAGGCTAACTAGTAAATTCCTCACTTGGTATAATCACATTTTCCTTAAAATTTACMTACTAAATTATTATAATTACCCACAGCCACCTTTTAAAAAGRAATTTTATATAATTAAAGATAAAGTTAAGCTATTTACCTGTCAATGTTTATATAGCGAATTTATCTATCTATTTATCTATTCACTGTACCGGAAGRACTGGAGATTATCATAATAAGAAAATCCATACTTAGTTGCAGTTAAATAACCCCTTTGCTACAGTATTTTATAAGCGGATAAAACGTCAACGATACGGTCCATTATTAAAAAGAAAAAACGCTCAAAATAAGGAATATATACCGGGCCGGATTTATAATATTAGTTGCGTTAATAAAAAAAGGAAAGGATAATTAAGACCTGACTGTGAAATTTCGTGTACAAGAAATCATTAAAACCTTTAGAAATCCTTTTAAAAACGCGATAAGTTTAGGATGAATGGGCTGATTATGTGAGATGTCGTATGATTTATCTCTAAACGCGACTTTAACATCTAAAGCTTAAATGTTATGATTTTCAAGCCGAGGATTGTATACTATGTGAAATGTAAAACTATGGGGTGGCTGTACGAAACGTTGCGTTTAATTGTATAAAAATACGATAATAAAGTTAAAAGTGAGATTCTTATATAATAGCAAACGATTTGAAAATTTAACTAACGTTTGGAAGTTATTTTAATGACAAGTTTATCAGATAAAACTAATAAGAAGTTTACCTTTAATAGCTTTAATATTACCCAAGTGTTGAAATAGTACTATATGCAGTGCAATGGGTCAACTTTAATTACAGTAAACTTGACTGTACTGCAAGTTGAGTGTATTGTTTGTGGACTTACCGCATTGAGTGTAAGTCGAGTGCTTTAAGCTGAACTTCACACTAGAGCATGGGCTAAGCAATTAGCCATCCAAATTACAGTGCAGACTAGCTAGTGGTCTGCCAATCCTAGAACAATACATACACCACTTGACTAATTCAATACTACTATTACTTTGACTAATAGAATCGACAACTTTATAACGATCTAAGGCCTTACCAATACTAATTGGTGCTTATTGGGTAAGCACAGATTGGTTAAGTAGAAAAAAAAATAATTTCCGGTTACGCTTTACATTAAATGGAGGTTAGGGTAAAGGAAATATTCTTGCGAAAGGCCTCCATTAATACTACGCTAGTTTATAACGGCAGGAAAACAGAGAAGACTTTTAGGTTGCGCTAGTCTAAAACGGCAATCTAAAAGTAAGCGACGGTATTATTACTGAAAACACAAAGAAATCTTTAACGGATATTTTTTAAAGACGTCAATATTAACTTTTAGCATTATTAAAGTTCGTCAAGTTAGCAAATGACCATGTTAGTACTACTTCGAGTGCTACTACTGTAAGAAAAACAACTAAGTCCCCACGCTAAAAAACCTATAATAACAAACGACCTTCGACCTTACCCTTTGCACCAAACCTTTGATCCTACTTCACTTTTTTTACTTCACTTACGCCAATTTAATCGTTAAGTTTTCTGCTTTGCGCGCAAACACTAAGAATCGTCAAGTCGTGTTAAAAAAGCTACGTTGTGCGATCCAACGCCAAGTCGCCAAGTTTCCACCCGAATTTAAGCCAAAGCACCAAGCTCCTACGATCAAAATCACAAAGTCCCTTGCCCTATACGCCTTATACGTCTTACACAAACCAGAACCTTAAAATAGCGACCGTAGGTACCAGAGTTGACGTTATTAACGACCCTACCAAAAAGAAAACAATTAAGGCCCTTGAAACTATCTTCTTGAAGAATTACAATAAAGACTTGTGGTTTAGAGACGTTAACAGAACCTTAACTAAAAAACACTTGACTAATTACGTTAATCAGTATATCCTCGACACGGATGTCGGCGAAAACTTGGGCTGTGGCTAACGCCCCTTTTAAAACTTTCGAAAGTTTTTTAACTATTAAAGTATCAACATATAGAGTACTATTTAACGAACTATTAAAACAAAGTTAAAGGAAAATGTTAATAAGCGTGGAATTCTATATTAAACAAGAATTTAAAAGGGATAATAAATTTCTTCTTCTAGGTAGCCCAATTTAAGGAATGTCTTTAAAACCTAGAAGGCAGGGGCAAGGATATTAAAGAACCATAAAACCCTTACACGCAATCCAAAAACCTTCCCTTTACCCTTAGCTAAGTTAAACCTTTTTACGTGCTGGCGATAAGAAACTTGTTAAACTGCTTGGTAATTTAACACCTTTACGTAATGACGCGGTGTACGCTTTCAGTAGCGGTAGAGTATGTAAAACAACGGTCGTCTATGCAGCGAAAGGTATTAACGTCGGTGCTTTTCACTAGTTAATTAAGTAAGATCGTTAGGTCTCCCAAAACCTTATAGTACCTAGCGCCCTTTAGAAATTTAATCGATAAGCCCTTTAAAAACCTTTTCATAACAAGTTTGCCTACACAAAAAAGCTCACCACAGGTCCTACTATAAGACTTTACCCCTTCGGTTAAGCGACTAGCAATTACACTTAATTATATGCCTCGAAAGCTTCAAAACTTAAACTCTTAGTAAATATCGATTAAGACTAAGATAAATATTGCGACTCTCCCCCAAAATCTGTTAAAATAATTAACATTAACTACAAACTTTTCATGAACTTCGCCAAGATTTAAACAACATAAAGAGGTACGACGGAAAGCCTTATAGACTCTTCAACACCAAAATAATTCCACTTTTAAATATTTGCAAGTAAATAGAGGTTCCCCTGTTAAGTTTTTTCTTTTTATTTCCTAAATTCCTTATGTGGCACGCTAAAAACTACTACCTAACCTTTCTTACTAGAGCTGTTACATTTCGCAAGATTTACGATGATATAAAGGGCCACTTCGAATACGAAATCCACCTTACGCTATATTATATAAATTGGGCCACTATGAGGTGAATGATGATAATGGCTTAGAAGAATAAGGAGGAAATACCCATAGATATGTTTAACTAAAAAATCGATAAGTTAATGTTATGCCAAAAAGAAATAGGGAAAATGTATATTAGCAAAGCTATTCTTCGCAAATAGGTACAAGTAACAGTTACGCGCGTTAACGAGTTCTAATACGCCCTATAACGCTTAGATTGTATATAGGAAAACATCTTTATCCAGTTACATTTCTGGCTCGCCAATATAATGGCGCATACGCCAAATTTACTTAGTATATACCACTAAGACAGTAACTTGTCTGATGTAAATGAAAAAGACCTTACGGTAATCAATTAAGTCGACCGAAAATACGGCTACGAGCTCCATTAACGCCTAAAGTTTGATCCACCGGCTATAAACTAGAGGCAGTAATCATAGTAACGCTAATAAAGTCAAGATTTAGGTGAATTTGATAACCGTAAACACTATCGTCATAATAGAAACAGAAGATATTAAATCCATGGTAAGTTTGGCTGTTGGTTAACTCGGCACCCCCCCGCTAAACGAAACAACAAACACGTCATGTATTACATTTAATACCTTACTACTTTTAAGTAGAATTACTTAAATTAAATAGCAGACTTTAAGGGCTACGAGCCAATTTACGGCGATAATAGCCTTAAGCAAATTAAATACTATAAAAATACTGTTTCTAAAGCGCCTTAGTAATTAGCCGAATATGCCTTTCTATACCGTTTAGGTGGTAAAAACCCTTACCTTTACCCTAAACAAGCTCCTAACCCATTACATACCTTTAACCTTCGTGATCGTTACACGGACCATACGTTTTAAGGTATTATTCCAAATATAAGAGTAATAAGGTTCTTAATAAGATGCTATTCGTAATACGTAGCATTGCGGAGATAAAGCATTACAGCTACAAAATTAATCGTTATGATATTAGCAAGGCTAAAATTAGCTTTAGATTAGGTAAATAACTATCGTTACTTGGGACAACGGTAGTTTAAACCATTGTAAAAGTAATTATGTTCTATATCCTCAAGTCCCTTACTACTTTTCCTTTTTATTTGGAGAATATCAAGACCCTTAGCGCTAACATCGATGTTAACGTAAACGAACTAGTTTAAAACGGCTACAGGTTTCTATTCGACCTTAAGTAGGGGCACCTATTATTTCATCTTTAAAGCCCGAAAGTATTAGTATTAAACCTAAAGAAGCCAGAAATATGGTGAATATACCGGCTTTTTAACCACCTAGCTATTAATATACTATATAAAGTCTCAAAGTCCGTAAGGTATAAAAATAGGGAATACTTTGCCCCGGAAATTATAAAAGAAACTTCATTATTATTGCTAAACGTATACTTAACCCCCCCAGATATTTAAGTTTACATTGAAAGATGATAGAGACTTTAACTACAACATTTTCGTTGATATGTTTTACTTGAATAATAAGCCTATCTTTTACACATTCAATTCCGCAACTTTTTTTCACAAGGCTAAGTTTTTAAAATCACTTTCGGTAAATGATACGTAGGAAACACTAAGTATTCTATGGATTAACACGTACCTAAGCTTACCTGACGTCGTCGTCCACGATATTGGTACTAAATTTACGATAACGAAATTTCAAAAATATGTTAGGATAATAGGTATTTAGTACCAAAAGGTACCTGTAAAAGCCCACTGGAGCATTGGAAAGGTTAAGAGAGCATAGGTACTACTTTGCCGAGCGTACAATATCCTTACGCTGAAAATTCGTATTAGCTTAGGAGATCTATGGCATAATAGTGGGTTTTAACGTAGGTATAGTACTATGGAGAACGCTTAACCTTATTACCAGGCAACTGAAAATTCCTGCTATCCTGGTGGTAATCTATATCGACTCGAAAATCCTGATTAAATGCTTTTTAAAATTCGAAACTACTAGTGAAAAACGCTTGATGATCAATGTGATAACACTTCGTTAAGCTTACGAAGGGAAGAAGATTAAAAAGTTCCGATAAGTTAACGGCAAAGACAATCCCGCTATTATTGTTGCGAAAGTATCGCTAAAAAAAACCTTGGAAAAGATTGTGGACAGTAATAAGCTAACTATACGTATCAAAAGCTACGTTAATAGACTCCCCGGAAAGCCCAAATTACGTGACGGCGGTTAGGGATATGCTGTCAAATTGGAAGACTGTTAGGGAAGTGGAGGAATCAATAATAGTGATTTATTTAATTGGTATAGTTGAAGTGGAGGCCTGTAAAGGCTTGTGGCGAAAGAACTTTTTGTGGGAGTTGATGAATTCGGACTTCGGAACAACGAATCGATTAAGGTTAAATAGAGTTAATTTGCATACAATTGGGTGCAATTGAGTATAGAAGTTAATTGGGATTGATAGGGGGTTAGCAAGTTAACGAGGTCGCTGTTTAGCACTATCTAGAAAAGATGAGTTAACCACACTGATTTGCACGAATAAACTAAAAAGCCGCTAGTGTTGGAAAAGTACTACATACAGTGCAGTAGATCAACTTTACTTACAATAACGTTGACTGTACTGCAAGTTGAGTGTATTGTTAATGAGCTTACCGCATTGTGTGTAAGTCGAGTACTGTACGTTGCACTTCACACTAGGGTATAGGCCAAGTAATTAGTCATACAAATTACAGTGCAGACTAGCTAGCAGTCTGTTAAACCTAGAACAATGTATCCACCACTTGAACAACGCAATACTACTGTTACTTCAACAAATTGAATCGACAACGTTGCAACGATCTAAGGACCTACCAACACCAAACGTATATATTGTTAGTAATTTATTTATAAAGGATCTTTTTGTTAGAACTATTGTAGAAATTCTATGATAAATATCCTTTAAGAAAGTTCATACGATATATTCAGTTACTTTATGGATTAACTAAAGCAATCGTTTATTGGCTGCAGACTTACTAGTCGTACTTGAAATTGAGGCTGAATAAAAATTCTTTAACTTATGACCCTGACCAACTGGTAATACAAGATAAAAATTAACACTTAAAATGTGTATAAATTGATGATACCTTTTTCGTCAGAATGATCAGTTTTGTAACATTGAAACATGCGATAAAAAATCAAAGTTATTGAATAACGAACCGGTCGTAACTTGGGTAAAAATTAAATCTTTTAACTTCAATGGATTGTGAATTGGTAAATATAGTGTTAATGATAAAAATATCTACCTCAACTTGCGTTAAAAGAGTTAGGTGTTAACTTAGTCACAATCAACAAAACTCAAGTATCTAAGTCTCTCAAAAATTCGGAATAACACGCTTGTGGTAAATATATCGTCAAATTATATCAATTGAAGGCTCTTTACGATTTTTCGATTATGGTATAAGTGTATAAACTAAGGAATAAAGATTTATCCCGATTAAATAAAGGATTGAAAAGGTGAATGAATAATTTGAACCAATGGATTCATATAATATAGATTAACTTATGAAACGTTAGGTTAATAGTTTTTATAAACGGTGTTTTCAAAAAAAAAAAAAAAAAAAAAAAAACTTATTACCATAGATCTAATTAATTATTACGATAGTTAATAAAAACAAGTTGTAAAAATAATACTTTATTATTATGGGAAACATAATCTACAACAACTTTGTTAAGTATAAGAGAATTACTCTAAGTATAATTACTTACGAGGGTTACAGTATGATAGTTACCTTTGATATAGGTATAGTGATGTATAAAACCCTTAATATCGTTATTAAATAGTTAAAGATTTCTGTTATCCACGTAATAATTTGTTCTGATTGGAGATATTTATTCGAATACTTTTCTAAATTGCGAATTACTGGCTAAAAAGTTTCATAATCGATACAATGGTATTTCATAAAGATTATAAAAGTAGATACATTAGAGAATTTGGATACATTTATAAGAAATATAATCAGGCTGATATTATAACGATATTATCGTCAAATAAACCCTAAGAAAACTTTCTAAATAGTAATAAGTTGATTATACGAATCGAAGGTTGCATTAATATACCACCTGGCAAAGTTAAGTTACGTGTTAGCGAACAGATATGCCCTGGTATTTTGAACGACTGCTAAGTAATTGAATCCCGAGAATTAATTAATTCTACGATTTTGTTGGAGGTTTACATTATTTTATAACGAATAACCAGTTTTTGGGAACTGATAAAGTTAGAACTTAGAACCTCGAGGTAATTGAGGCTAATTTGGTGGTGTAATTGATAAAGATTTGAACGGTTGACTATAAAACAATTTGGCGACAACCGGAAACAACCAGTCGACTACACTGGCTTATATGCACAAAACAAAAGTCCGCCTGTATTGGAACATTCATAATTTCAATATAGTTAGTCAACTTTATTGTAAGTAAGTTAAATATACTGACTCTAAGTGAAGTGTAATGTTTTGTGGGTTTACTGTAAAGTTAAGTATAGTATGCACCGACTATACTCAACAGCACTTACTAAGCAATTGGCCATACAAGTTAGTGTGTAGAACAGCTAGCGGTGTGCCAAATCTAGAATAATACATCCATCACTTGACTATACAATACTACTATTACTTCGACCGGCTCAAATCGACAACATTGTGACATCTAAAGTCGTACCAACAAATACCATAGTAAGATAGTTAAAAAATTTACGGCTAAAAGCAACTGACTATGGTTAAATACTACAAAAAGTACCGCCTAAAATTACAAAATATTATTAAATTTTTTAAAATCGGCATCGACTATAGAAACCTTCAATATTTCATAATATCTGAAACCATTCACTAATACCAAATCTGGTAACTCAAATTACTATCCGAGTTTATATTCTGAATTGATTAACGGCTTATTGAGGTATTAATTTGCCAAATATTCTAGACTGAAAACCTGATAATCAACCCATAAAAATAGACTCAAACAATAACCAGATTAAATCTTGCGACATATCATATACCCTTTAAATATTTGAAACTTTCAAGTCTTGAACAACATTTATGAATTTACAAAGCTTAACCTTATAATTCTACATACAATAGAAACGGTTTGAAAACAATTTAATGCATCTAGTTTATATAGATAACGAATTGAAGCACAATACAATTAATACCCTAGAAAATAATACTCAAATATAATATTTGATTGTTGATAAAATACTGAAATAAACAACTCAAACTTTACTATCATTCACAACCGCCTCTACTATGGTAAAAAATTTTATACAAAATAAAAGCGATGAAAAAAAAAAAAAAAAACTATATGCAAACATTATAATATAATCACCGCTAACGATTTTGACCGTATTGAAAATATACGTGAAAACCAACGTTACTATTAACAACCTAAACGTACTAAAGACGATACTGTCACAGGCTGATGACTGGGCTAGTAATAGTCAAAGGTCTAGCTCTGGAGATCACCACACTCTCATAATACTCATATACTGCTCCTAAACATATCTATATAACATACCCAATTATATAATCATACCACACCTTGTTACTAAATTTGAACCAACTCCTTAATAAGGACTTCTCTTTCTCTTTTATCCAATATTATGAATAATACCCGATAAATTTAAACGATAGCCTTAGTTTAATCCTTTTTTCTATAATCTTCGACTTTTTTTCTCCGATAATATCCTAACTGCTTTTGAGAAGCCATAACCTAGGATTACGTATTTCGATAATAAGAAATTGAACCTTCACGCTTTTGAACAATTCCTTAATTTGACAGTCCAAAAATAGTTATGAAAATTTTCAATCGTATAACAAAAAAAATTAACTGCTTAACAACAACGGTTTGCAAAAACTTTACGAATAGAGTTTCACGTACAGAATTACGCTATTTATAAATAAGTTTTACATAAGTAATACTGGGTTAACGTATTAACCACGATGCTAAATATAATCTGGCAATTTAAAGTTATTATTGGAATGTTTACATTATTAAAGAGATTCTTTACTTAAAATGGAGTCGATAAAGCGTAGCCTACGTTAAATACAAAATCTATAAACAATATTGATATAGCTTCTACGTAATTCAATATTAAATTTCGTGTCGGTTTTCTCTAAAACGACGATATTTTGAATTTTTCTATTCAAATTACAGATCTAAAGATTGACTTAATGGCGTTAACCGTTAACAAACTAAACGTGAACTCTTTAATTTATCGGTAAATATTTTCTGCGTTTAATTACGTTATTGAAGTAAGATTTTCTACTTCTACGTCAATTTAGTAAACATATGAAATTCATTGTAACAAAAAAGATGATTTTCAGAATTTCTTCGATGGTTCCACAAAATAATTTAAATTAACCGAAAATGTTATTATCTCTGCGATAATAACAACGTTTGTAATAACTTAAACGCTTTCATATTAATTCATAACGTTAACTATTACGATAATAATACGATATAAGATATTATTGTAAGATTAACAAACTCCAAATGAAACTCTTCTAAGTAACTTTACTACTTTTTAAATATTCTGGAAATTGAACTAATTGAAAGCGGCGATATATTTTGGAAATATTTTATAAAACTGTTTTTTTGGTTGAATTTATAAATAATAACCCGATTAACTCATAAATTTCTTCCAGTTACCCCGCAACTTAAAATGTATGGGTTGTATGAACTGAATATATTAATGAACGACTTTACAACCTTTGTTTCCAATGTAAAGATAACAATAATAGCAGAGGTTACATCGATGATAATTACAACGGTGGTAAAACCCGACACGGGATTAATAACAGCGTTATACCTATACGCGATATTTAGGGGAATATTATAAGAATAATTGAAAATACTGAGAAAATTAGTACTAAACGTCGCATAATCTCTGTTAACCAAACCGAACTTTTATTTCGTAAAGAATAGAACTTGAATTTATAATCAATCTACTTTATCTTTTAATTTATTGTTTTAAAGTTTTAGTCCACATGATGAATATGTATTATATCATCATTAGTCAAAGATTTAAAAATCTGTTAAAACTATTTCCTAATTCTATTTTCTTAATAAAATTCAACGAAAACATCCAATATATTACGTTTTTCAAATGACAAGGAATTTCTCTTCCGATTGAATTAAACCGTAACATCACTAGGTATAAATATCAAATTTAAGTACATGTAACCCCTTGTTAATAATACAATGTTATTTTGGTTAGATTTTAAAAAGACTCAAAAATAACATTTGAGTTACTTCAAATTATATGTTCGTTGGACTTTAGACCTTACAATGTTGGCCATTCGAGGCTCTAGTCGAGATATCAGTAGTATTTCAATGTTCAAGTGGTAGATGTATGGATTTATGTTTCGTAGAGTGCTAGCTAGTCTTCATAGTTATTTATATAGCCAATTACTTGGTTCTTATCCTAATATAAAGTGGTCGTATATTGTCATAAACTTTCAGCTAATACAGTAGACCTGCAAAACAATACACTTAACTTGCAGTTAATATAGTGAACTTTACTATAGGTAAAGTTGACTTACTGTATTTTAATTACTACTCTTCCAATACTAGAGGCTTTTTATTTTGTACGTGAATGCCAGTGTAGTTAACTGATCTTTTCCAGTTATTACTTAATTACGCCTTCGTCGACTGGCCAAACTCCTACGACTTGTACATCCAAATTAACATCAATTACCTCGATTTATCCCACGATTTCGAGTTCTAGATTTATGATTTTTTACATATAAACCTTCCATTACAAACTTATATAAATATCGAACTTCACCGTATGATTCAAATAAGTCGCAGGCTTCAATTTTCTTGAAGTTTTCCAATTTTACAGAGCATTCCTATTCGATAGTACGTAACCTAACCTTACCAGGCAGCCTATTGATGTAGCCTTCAATACAAATGATTAACCTATTGTAATCTACAAACCTTTTAAAGGTTTTATTTAATATAGTTTTCGTCATTACATTAAAGTAATTATCTTTACCATAAATTCATTAGAACTATTTCATCTCCTTACTTTTTTAAGCTTTACAAAGTTCTATTAAATCGATTATTAGACGTTTTTCGCTCATTGTTCCGATCTTTAAAGAGCATTTAAATCGGATTTTCGAATTGGTATAGTTTATGACTAAGATAAATTAAATACTAAATTGTCTGGTAACGACGGTATGTATTTTTTCATAATATTATACCTATATCGAAGTTGGCTATTATGACGTGAACCTTTTGTATTTGACCAAGGTTTAATAAATTAGGTTTTCAAAGATGTTAATTTTTTCCCTAGTTTTATTAATGAAGGTTATTAGGAACTCGATTTTACATGATAGGTTTGTATTATTTGTAATAGTACCGACTGTAAAAATTATTAACATTGTTCTTGACAAGTTAATTGAGAATATATTGATTCCTCAGTCTAAATTCTTTGTCTGCCACTTTAACCTTTTATTTCATCGGTTATACTTTTTGTGCGTTAGGTTTTATACCTATACTATAATCTATAGGTCGTAAAAAATATTTGGTTGATATAAGGAAGGGATATAATTATTACGGACGCGTTATTTCAAGTAACATTGAGCTTTAATAATGTTAGTATTGTTAATTATAGATAAATTAGAGCCCCAAAGTTCATAGGTCTTTAGATCGTTGCAACGTTGTCGATTCGATTAGTCGAAGTAACAGTAGTATTGCATTAGTCAAGTGTTGGATATATTGGTCTAGGTTTAGCAAACCGCTAACTGGTTTGCACAGTAATTTGTATAGGCAATTGGTTAGCCCGTTCCCGAAAGTGAAGCGTAGCGTACTACACTCAACTTACACCTAATGCGATAAGTCCACACAAAGCAATACACTTGAAGTATGGTTAACTTTACTTTAAGTAAAGTTGATCTACTGAACTTCATGTAATACCATTCTAACACTAGCGGCTTTTTAGTTTGTACGTGGACGTTAGTGTGGCTAACTAATCTTTTTCGGTTACCCCTAAATTACTTTCTCGTCAACTGGCCATACCCCTTTCGATGCCGGTTGGCTTTCATATTGAATTGCACCAAATTATATGCAAATTGACTCCATTTAACCTGAATTGCTCCGTTGCTCCAAGGTCCGAGTTTATTAATTCTACAAAAAGTTCTTCCGCCATAAACCTTTACAAGCCCCTTCATCCATACCAATCAAATAGGTCCGTATCGTCAATTCTGTGGCAGTCTTCCAGTTTTCTATCACGTGATTTAGGCTTTCTGGGCGGTCTATTAAAGTAGTCGTCGATTTGTATAGTTGGCTTGTTGCTATTTACAAACCTTTCTAGGGTTTTATTCAGCGCTACCTTCGTCATAGCATTGGCTGGATTGTCTTTGCCATTAATCCACCGGAATTTCTCAATCTCCCTCCCTCTATAGGCTTCACGGAGTACTATTATATCGATTATTAGGTGTTTTTTACTAGTGGTTCCGATCTTTAAAAGGCATTCTGAAAGGCTTTTCGAGTCGGTATAAATTACTATTAGGATAAGAGGAATCCCTAACTACCTGGTAATAATGTTTAGGGTTTCTTATAATACTACGCTTACATTGAAACCCGCTATAATACGGTAAACCTTCGAGGCCAATACTTTTCATATAATTTTCTTACACTTATCAGAGGTTTAAGAAATCAAGTTACCGATAATACTTAACTTGTTTTTCTGCTCATCTTCGTTAACAAGGGTTATTAAAAACCCTATCTTTAAAAACAGGTCGGTATCATTTTCAAAGGATCCATCAGTAAATAATATTAACTTATCCCTCGAGAAATCGATTGGGACTATATTAATTCCTCGGTTTAGGTTTCGTATTTACCACTCGAACCCTTTATTCAGCTGGTTAAATTCCTTTTCCCTGATTTTTTATACTTATGCCGCGATAGATAAGTTGTAAAATGCTTCCGGTTAACAAAAGTTAGCAATATAACTGCTTAGAACACGCTATTCCGGGTACTGTTAAGCCTTAGTCATATCAGTCGTTTTGATTATAACTAGACAGCACTCTTATCCTTTCAACAAAAGCTTGGACTGGTATTAATATTAAGTTTACGGATTAACGATCCATTAAAGTTAATTTAACTACCTTCTATTAATGTTGTTACTGATTTGTGATTCCAGAACTTAAAGTTTTTTATCGCTTGCTATTACAATACCATAAAACCAACCGTTTCGACGAAAAAGGTATCGTTAATTTACATGCCTACTACGCCGATATCCTTTTCTTACTTCACCGATAAATACTGGTTGTAAGTTAAAAATTTTATCGCTAGCTGTAATTCAAAATGCAATTAGTAACTTAGAAATAAATAAACGCCTGTCCTAGCCAACCAGTATATTGGATTAATATATCGTATTATCGTATCTAAAAGATAAATAACACGTAGTTCCTATAAAAATTTTAATAATACGATCCGCTATAAACCCGTTACTAATTACATATAAGTTCACGTTATAATACGACTATTAAGTGTAAACTTGCCTTTAGCTTGAGCAAATAAACTTGCTTTCAAAGAAACTACTAAAATTTAGCTGATTTTTTAAATCGTTAACAATTACGTAAGGATTTAGTCTTTGCCTTTATAACTATATCCTTAAGCGATTAAACGTAATATTTCGTACGGTTGCCCCATAGTCTCACCTTTAACCTCGTAAATAATTCTTAATTTTAAAATCGCAACGTTTGGGTCTTAAAGGTTAAAATCGACCTTCGGCACAAATTATATAATCCTTCTAATTAATAAGCTATTAATTTCAACCTTATTGCTTTCCTTAAAGGGTTTTTCGAAGGTTTTTATAATTCTTTACACTTGGAGCTTTAGTGTAAAGTCTTCGTTATTCTTTTCTTTTTTACTTACCTAAACAATATTGTAAATATGGCCCGGTATCTATTTCTCCTTTTTAACGTTTCTCTTTTTCGAGGGTTGTCTGCGTCGACAGAATTTTATCGGTTTATCGATAACGGATTGAGAATATTTGTATTAGCTCTGTCTCTTGGCTTAAAGGTCTTTATCATTAATAGTCCTGATATAAATCTCAACCTAAGTAATTCGAAAAGGTATAAAACCGTTAGCAGTTATAACAACTACTTCGAAGTTCGCGATACTTAATATCTTATATGGTTCCTCACATTTTCTCGGCTTCCTCTACACGAAACTTAGCTTTATAATGGCAAAGCCAATACATCGATTGTTATAAAGCTGTTTTTGGTATTAAGGGCCTTTTTAATTTGGTGGCGTTCCGATTTTCTTCGCAGCTTCCTCAAAGCTTTGCTGTAGGTCGTAACACGTTTCTAAGTATTTACTGAAAGCTGAGATTTACTCGTTAGGCGTAAATGCGCTCTAAAGACCAATAGCGTTGGCACCAATCCATTAGAGCTCACAATATAGTTTAAACCTTTCACTGCCATTTATCAACGTACCTTTGGATCTATAAAGCTTCCAATTTCCAACTTAAAAATATTATACCCTCGGCGAAGTAAGGCTTATACCCTTTCAACCTTTTTAATGCTTTAGTAAGCTTTCACAATTACCTATTTGTACTGGATACCCATTATCTTGATATCTTTTAAAAACTCCACTGCCGCAAAGTTGATACCGATATCGTAAATGACGATGTCAAATGGGCCTAGGTATGTATTAATATACAGTATCCTTAGCGTTTCCCAAATATTCTTTACCGATTTTTTTTTTCAAAACTTGATTCCGTAAAAAAAAGTTACGGAATTAACGACGTAAAAAATAGGTTTATTATTCAAGTGAAATACATTGACGAAAATGTCGTGGTTAAAGTTTTTATCGTCTTTTAATATAAACTTAAATCTTCGAAAGGATTATTTATATATTTGGTAGTAATAGAAAAGCCTTTTAATAGTTTTTAAGTCAAAATATTCCACATATTTATACTCTGGAGACTTTAGGACTTTATAAAGCCTATTTAAGGATAGATAGTTAAAGCAACGTTGTAAATAAAGTATTTCTAGCTCCATCAAGTTCAATACCACTATTTCCGGGACTTAAAGATAAAACCATAAGTTCTCCCACTTAAAAGCGAATGGAAACCTCCAGTCGTTTTTAACTATCTCTTTTATGTTAACGTTGACGTTAATGCTGAAGGTCTTCATATCCTTCAAGAAAAGTGAAAAAGGGGTAAAATACTTAAGGATGTAAAGCCTAATTACTTTTATAATAGTTTAAATTACTGTTATCCCTTAAAACGATAGTTGTTTACCTGGTCCGAAGAGAACTTTAGCCTTACTAGTATCGTAAAGATTAATTTTAGTAGCTGTAGTACTTTCCCTCCGCAATGCTACTTATTGCGAATGGACTTCTGTTAAGTACTTTACTACCCCAGTATTTGGCATAATACCTTAAAACGTATGGTCCGTGTAACTATCTCAAATTTAAAGGTATATAAGGATTCGATGTCTTAATCAAGCAAAGTTAAGGGTCTTTACCACCCAAACGGTATAGGAAAACGTAATCGGCTAGTTATTAGGCCGTATCTGAAACAGTATTTTCGTGTTGCTTAATCTGCTTAAGAGTATTAACACTATTAATTAGCTCGTCGCCCTCGAGATCTACGATTTTATTTAAATAATCGTATTTAGAAACAATGGCATATTAGGTGTAATATTCTAGTTTTCTATCATTACGCTCAGCAAAAGGGTACCAAGTTAACTAATAGCAAAACTTTCTACAAATATAATATCTTTTACCACTATCACGATAATAATATTTACGCTCAATAGATCCACCTAAAACTTAGCTTTATTAACGCCAGTGTGGCTATTGCCTCCAGTTTATAACCGGTAGGCCAAACCTAAAGCGTTAAGGGTGTTTGTAGCCGTATTTGCGGTCGACGTAATTAACTACAATAAAGTCTTTTTTATTTACATTAGGGAAGTTGTCGGCTTGGGGGTACATACCAAACAAGTTTGGTATACGCGCTATCACGGTAGCAAACGAGGAATGTAACCGGCTAAAAAAGCTTTCACAAGTAGAATGTGTGCATTATAAGGCGTATTCAAACTTGCTAACGCTCGTAACTGCAACCCGTACCTATTCGCAAAGTGTAGCTTCGATAGCGTAAGCTTTCTCAAATACTTTCTAACACAACATTAACTTATTAAGCATTTAATTAAGTATGTTTATTAGTATTTCCTCCTCTTTCTTCTTCGCCATTATTGTAGTTTACCGCGTTATGGCCTAGTTTATATAGTATTACATAAAGTGGATATTGTATTCGAAGTAGCTCTTTATATCATTATTAATCTTGCAAAAAGTAATAGCTCTAGTGAGGAAAGTTAAGTAATAGTCCCTGGAGTGCCCTATAAGTATTCCGGGAAATAGTAAATAAAAACCTAAAGGGGGAACTTCTATCTACTTACAAATATTCAAAAAAGGTATTATTTTAATACCGAAAATGATATAAGGTTTCCCATTATACTTTTTTATATCATTTTAAGTCTTAGCAAAGTCCGTGAACAACTTGTAATTAATGTTAACTATTTTGAAAGGTCTTGGGGAAAGGTCGCGATAATTATCCAAGCTTTAAATGGTATTTCCTGGCAGTTTAAATCTTAAAGCTTCTAAAACAAAATGTTAAGGGTAATTGTCAGTCGCATGGATCGAGGGGTAATGTATTATGGTAGGAACAGTAATAGGCTTTCGCGTATAAGCAAACCCGAATAGTAAAGGGTCTTGAAGGGTCTGGTGATGGAATTGCTAACGGGGAATATTTACTCAAGGATTCAGGAAAGCCTGACGATTTTTCTCAATTGATTGGTAGAAAGTATTGGCGTTGATGCCTCTATCCGCGTTAACGGTCGTTGATTTACTTGCCCTGCCACCAATAAGGGCGTACTTCGTATTGTTACGTAGAGGTGCTAGACTTCCTAGCAAATTAACGTATTACTCATCGACAGCATGTAAAGAGGCTTAACTTATCTAAAAGTAAAGGGGAGGTCCCTTAGATCAAGTATAAAGGAGGTAAAGTTCCTTAACCCCTTTTCCTTAGGGTATGGTTCTTAAGAGTGTTCCTAAAGCTGGGCTAGGTCGAAAAGTTCTTATACTAGCTTTGTAGTATCCTTTAGTAGTATATAAACTCCTAACCGTTTTAGTTCTACCTTAATCCTTAAATTAACCCCTTTTTAAACTAAAGTTCACATATCAATAGTCCAGTCGTCAAATATAATACGAAAGTTATTAAAGGCGTGATTAAGGTCTTTAGTATTACTAAATTTAACGATATAGTAACTGACGAAGTTGGTAAGGTGTTTTTCGGTTAATATTTAGTCAATATCTTGTCCCCAAAGGTTTTCGTCGTATAACTTTGTAAAAAGGGTTCACAGGGCGTCAATCACTTTTTGAATCTTTTGAGTAGGTTCCATATTAAGGTTTAGAGCGATATAGGACTTGATGGACGAGGGATTTGGTAATCGTGGACGTAGGGATTTGGTATTTCAACGTGAAGTCGTGTAACGTGGCTTTATCCGCGCGGCTTTGGCTATTCTTGGTGCTTTAGCTTAGAACAGCGAACTTAAAGACTAAATTTGTGTAGGGGGAGTGAAAAAAGTAAAGTAGGGATAAAGGTTTGGTGTAAAAGATAAGATATAAGGTCGTTTATTGTTAGAGGCTATAAGTGAAGAGCGAAAGTTGTTTGTTGTTATAAGCCGTGGGACTTGATCGTTTTTCTTACAATAGTAGCACCCGTAATAGTAATAACTTAGCCGTTTGCCAACTTGCCGAACTTTAAGACTTTTGACAGTCAATTTCAACGTTTTTCTTTAAAAAGGATCTGTGAAGATTTCTTGATGTTTTTAATAGCGATACTGTCGCTAACTTTCAGATTACCGTCGTGTAACTAACACAACCCAAAATTCTTTATTTTACTGCCGTTGTGAGACTAACAAAGTACTAGTACAGGCTTTTCGCAAAAATCTTTCCTCAAACCTAACTGCTGTAGCCGTAAAGCGTAACCAGAAAGTAGCTTCTTCTTCTACTTAGCTAATCTATACTTAAACTAATAAGAAAGGATTAGTTTTCGCAGGTCTTTAGATTGTTGTAACGTTGTCTATTCGATTTGTCGAAGTAACAGTAGTATTATATTGGTCAAGTGGTGGATGTATTAGTCTAGGTTTGGCAGACTGCTAGCTGGTCTACACAGTAATTTGTATGGCTAATTTCTTAGCCCGTGCCCTAGAATGAAGTGCAGCGTACTGCACTCGACTTACAATCAATGAGGTAAGTCCTCACAAAGCAATACACTTGCAGTATGGTCAACTTTACTGTAAGCAAAGTTGACCTACTGCACTGCATTTAATACCATTCTAACACCTAACCCTTTTTGCGAAAACAAAGGTAATTATTAACATTAAAAATACGGATTATAGATTCATCAAAGTGAAGTTAATTATCGTTCGTTAGCGTTGTGACCGAGTTATAATTCGAAAACTTGAAATTCTTAATCACTTACTATTTCAATATTATGAAATTAGGAATTTCAACGAAAAGATATTATTGATTTATATACCCACCAAGACTAGGTCTTCCTTTTACGTTACTGGTAACTACGGGTCGTAAATTAAACACTTTATACTTCGTTTAAACTTCAAGTACAATTAATTAGTTAGGAATCATTAAGCTCCTATTCTAACCAGTTTGTATAATAACTTGATTTATCGTATAACTATATCCAGAGGGTATTTTCCCTGTGTCTTTCATATTGACTTCAATAAGATCATCCGCTGTAAATAGTTTATTAACTACGTATTCGTTTTTGTTATGTCACTTTTATTCAAAGTGAAATTCACTTTGGTTTCTATAGATAAATTTATGATCAAAACAATTACCTAACGTTAACCAATCTTTTAAATAGTTAACGATTATATAGGAATCTAATTTTCATTTTTATCATAATATCCTTAAATGATCAAACTTAACTTTTTGTATAGCCTCCCCAAGGTTTTGCCCTTAACCTCGTATAAAATCCCCGATTTGAAAATGGTGATATTTGGGTTTTGAAGGTTAGAGTCTTTTTTAGGCACGAATTATATAACTCCTCGAGTTAGGAATCCGTTAATCTCAATTTTATCGTTTTTATAAAAGATTTATCGGATGTTTTGATAACTTTCTATACCTAAAGCTTTGCAACCAAGTTTTAATTATATTTCTCCTTTTTAATAACTGCAACAATATTTTTCATATAGCCTGATATATATTTCTTATACTTTATATTCCTCTTTTTTACCCATATATTTTGTCAGCGGCATTTCATTTCTTTATTAACCAAGAGATGAGGAGAGTTATTCTCATTCATTCGTGTAGCTAAAAAGTCTTTACCGCTATCGTTTATCGCTTTCATATATAAAAAATTGGAACTTATAATTCAAAATGTTATTACGCCGTGAATAGATTTAACAACTACTCTAAGGTTAGAGATACTTGAAATCTCCAATGAACTATTCAATTCATCTAGCTCTCACTTTACGAAGATTTTACTTTGTAACGGAAAAGTTAACACATTAATCGTCTTAAATTTGTTTTTGATATTGGAAGCATTATTAAGTTAACTCTCTACTTATTTCTTCTGTAATTTTTTCACAAAATTACCGTATATCAAACCTTTATTCTAAGTATTTGATAATAATAAAGATTTACTTGTTAAACTTAGATACATTATTAAAACCAGAAACGTTGGTATTAGTACGTCAGGGGCTACAGTATTATTCAGACCCCATATCGATATTTAAAAGCGTACTTTATAATCTGTAAATATCTTAGTTTCTAGTGTAAGGATATTTTATACTTTACAAGATTACGAGTATACCCTCTAGACCTTCACAGTATTCCAGTAGGACTCAACCGGCACTTATTTGTATTAGATTCCTATTATCTTAGTATTCGCGTGAAACTTCGCCGCCGCAAAATTAGTAACAACATTGTAAACAACGACGCAAAATTAACCTAACTATATATTAATTCATAACATCCTTAACATTTTTCATGTACTCTTTACCGACAAGGACTTCTAAAACTTGGCTGCATAAAAAAGATTACGGAGTTTATAACGTAAAACGAAATTACTAACCAAGTAAAACACATTGATAAAAATCTCGCAGTAGATGTTTTTATCGTTTCATAAAATAAACTTGAATTTTCGAAGGGTTTAAATATGCATATGACAACAAAAGAAAAGTTTTTCAATAGCTTCTTAAACAAAATATTCCACATCTTCATTCCCTGCAGACTTTAGGATTTTATGAAACCTATCGACGGCTATATGATTAAAATTTCGGTAGACATTAACGTATTTCTTAGTCCGTCAAGTTTAATACCGTTACCTTGAAGGTAAAGCTACAAATAACTTGATTTAGAGGCGAAAGGAGACCTTTAGATTTTTTTAACCAACTTATCAATATTAATGTTGACATTTATGCTGAGGGTCTTTATATTTTCTAAGTAAAGAATTAAAGAGATTGGAGATTTGAGTATGTAGAGTTTAATCGACCAAATAATAATCTAAATAATTATGATTTCTAATAACAATAGTTATTCGCCTAAATAAAAGTTAACTTTACTTAAAGCAGAATTTTAGCGATAAAGTTCCGTAACTATAATGATTTTCCTTCGTAATATTACGTATTACGAATGGACTCCTGTTGAATATCTTATTGCCCTATATCTACCATAATATTTCAAAAATCATTGTGCACAAAACGATGGCAAAATTTAAAAATATATAATAGGTGAGGGGTTTGGTCAAGAAAAAGGTGAGGGTTTTCGCTACTTAAACGATATACGAAAGCATATTCGGCTAATTTCTGCGTTGCGCCAGGACTAGCGTCTTGATATCACGTAAATTACTTGGTTGTATCGTCATCGACAACAGCCTCTTTACCTTAATAATTCACGATATATTTTAAATAGTTTTACCTAGAAAGAATGGGGTATTAGACGTAATATATCACGTGTTATTTGTTACGTATAGCCAAAGAGTAACGAGTTAATTAGCAACTGGATTTATCATAAATCCAACACCTTTTACTATTATTACGACAATAATTGCTATAATTAATAGGTCCACATAAATATTAGCCTCGCTAACTCAAATATAGTTATAACTTATCATCTGGAAACCTTAAACCAGATTTTTAATCATTAGGGGCGCCCGTATTTGCTATCAACTCAATATACTATAACGCATTCTTCTTTATCTATATCGCAGAATTCATCAGTTTGAGAGTATATATCAAACCAATTTGTCGTGTGTGCTATTACGATCGTAAACGAAAACCGTAATGAACTGAAGAAAAACCTCATAAGTGGCATTTAAACGTTATAAAACGTATTCAAACTCATTTACACTCGTAAATACTACCAGAACTTACTCGTAAAACATGGTTTCGGTAGTATACGACTTTCCCATTACTTATTATCATAATATTAACTTATTAAATATCGATTTAAAAGCATCCATTAATATTTTCTCCTTTTTCTTCTTAACTATTATCGTCGTTTACCCCTTTATGACCTGATCTGTATAGTATTACGTTAGGTAAACATCGTATTTAAAATAGCTCGTTATGAAGTTATGAATCCAGCGAAAGATATTTACTTTCATTAGAAAAGTCAGGCAATAATATGTAGCGTAACCTAAAATTAGTCTGGGGAACAGTAAGTAAAACCCAAAATAAAGAACTTCCATCCACTTGAAAATAATTAAGAAAGAAATTTTCATTATGTCAAAAAATTATAAAGCTTTCCGTTATTCTTTTCTATGTCATTCCAAGTTTTCACAAAATTTGTCAAAATTGTATAACTAATATTGACCATTTCAATAGGCCCAGGAGAAGGGTTACAATATTTTTCCCAGTCATCGATGGTATTTCCGATTAAATTAGGCTTTACGCTTTCGAATTCGTGATGTTAAAGGTAATTACCAGTCATCTGACCCATAAGGTAAAGTCCTGTAATAGGACCTATAATAGGTTCGCGTGTATAAACATACCTACTATGAGAAACTTTATATTAAAGGCCTTGGCAATTATAAAGGAAAATTGGAGGAAAAAGGGGAACTCAGCCGTAGGGAGAAGTTTTGAAAGGCTTGACAGTTTTACTTAGTTGCCCGAATGGCGTTAAAATCAATTCTTCTTACTGCGTTAGCGGCCGCCGCTTCACTCGCTCTGCCGTAGCTAAGGGAGTACTTCATTCTATCATGTAAGGGTGTTAACCTATCGAAAAAAATAACAAATTTCATATTGTCAACACGTAAAGTGGTTTTATTTGACTAAAGATCAAGGGGAGGTCTTCTAAAACGTGTATAGGAGCGTTAAAAGCCTTCAACGCCCTTTTCTTTACAACGTGGGTCTTAAGGGAATTCTTTAAATTAAATCAACTCGAAAAGATTTTTAGCTAACTCAATGGAGATTTTTTTTCAATATATAAACTTCTTTTCGTTTAAATTTGAATTTCAACTTCGACTTTACACTTTTTTTTAAATCGCTTTTGAAATATCCATGATCCTATCGTTAAAATCCTCACGATATTTTTAAATAAAGCAATATTTATAATTATGATGTTTACCGTAATTTAAGTCGATAATATAATAGCTAACGAAGTTAACCCGGTTATTTTATGTTAAATCTTCTTCAATATCTAACCCCAGTGATTTTTATAGTAATACTTAAAAAAAACAGGCACGAGGGCCTCAATCGCCTCTATTCGCTCTTAATTAGGTACTATATCAATGTCCTGCATGATATAGGGCTTATTTAGTTAAGGCTTGACAAGTCGGGGTGTAGGAACTTGGCGGTTTAACTCAAAGTCGCGCGACGCGGTTTTTTTAACGCAACTTGAAAATTCTCGGTTTTTTATTTGAAGTAACGATTTTAACTATTAAATTGGCGTAGAAATGGGGAGCAATAGAAAAATAACAAGAGATCTTGGTGTTAAAGGCAAAGGATTGATATAGGGGATAAGGTCGGAAATTATTTATTATCAGAAGTTAAATGACATGAAACTCAATCTTTCTTGAAATAATAACACCTACAGTAGTACTGAATTAGCCGTTTGACAACTTAACGAACTTTAAGACTTTTAGCGGTCGATCTCAACGCTTTCAAAAAGGATCTAGTAAATTTTCTTGATGTTTTTAATAACGATACCATAGCTTACTTCTAAATGACCGTTGTAAACTGACGTAAGCTAAAGGTCTTCTCTATTTTCATACCGTTGTGATATGTTGTAGTACAAATAAAAGCTCTTCGGAAAATTATTCACTCTACTCTGCCGCCGTTGGATTTAGAGTATAACCGGAAAGTAGCTTTTTGTTTTATTAAGTTTATCTGTTCTTAATCTAATGAAAAGTAACCTGTGTTGGTAGAACCTTAAACGTTGAAACGTTATCAATTCGATGTTCTAGTCTAAGTAATAGTAGTATTGAAATGGTTAAGTAGTGTATGTATTGTTCTAGGTTTGGAAGAATACTAGCCTGTCTGTACATTAATTAGTAAGGTCAATTGTTTTGTCTGTGCTCTAGTGTGAAGTGATCGCATAGTGTACTGTACTTTTAGCCAATACAGTAGACCCACAAAATAATACACTCAACTTGGAGTCAATATAGTCAACTTTACTGTAAGTAAAGTCGACTTGCTACCCCGCAATTACTACTATTCTAACAGTATATATTATTCTTGAAATAAACGATTAACTATCTCATATATAAACAAGGGTCAATATCTAGAAAAAACTAACTTAAAGACTTAAATGTTATCGTTTTCTACGCGATAATCATATAAACGTATAAAATCGAATAAATATCACGTTACTTACATTATTTGGCATGAATATTATGAATGAACCATCGATTCCAAAATAAGTTATTAGCATTAATGTTGAACTTTCCAATATTTTTCATAAATTCATATGTTCATTTAATCATACTATAAAAAATCAAGGTACCCCTTGAACGCTTCGAAGACCATCATAGATTTCCTTTTTAAATCAATAACTAGAAATTATCTTCAATAATTATTTAAGGCCCATTATAAAAAATATAGCGTGAAAAGATCCTAATAGTAAAAGAAATATTAAAATGATTATTAAATCAAAGGTATATTTATATGATCAATTTGTTTACTGAATGACTTCGTAATTTTCGGTATAAAACGTATAAGTAGCTTACGATTCTCCCTCAATTACCGTTTCTTCATCATTATTACAAAAAGAGAATAATAATCTTATTCTTTTATCAAAACAAACGCCTTTTAATATCCCACGGGCGAAATGATTTATCAAGTACGACGTTAAAGACGCTGTTTATAAGATTTGTATTAAAAAAGGTAACCAGTATAGAATCTCGATTTGTACTTGTTTCAGTCTTTTCATATAATTAAATTCCCCATTTAATCTTTATGACTAACCAATTATTTTCCAACAGTATATCAAAAATTCCATTTATAACTTACCCAGCATTTGTCATTTCACCTGACCTTATAACGTATTAATTTATGTAAATAATGTCTCCGAACATCATAAAATCTATGTTAAGTAAACATTAAACGCTTTGAACACCGACAAATTAGTTCCATATAAATTGAAGTCTGGTTTTAACATTGAGAAAATCAAATACTTAGCGTTCATTATTGAAATTAAGGTTATAGTACGTATAAATCCGGACACATTTCGCTTTACGAGTTAATAATCGGCTTTAAAATTAATCATAAAAATCAGGTAATTTTGAAATTATCGATTGATATCCACCAATTTTTCAATACTACTCGGTAATTGTCAGACTTTTTATACGTTTAACTGAAATTAAAGCTACATTTTATTAGATTCTCGAGGAAGGAACTACGTTCGAACGGCTTAGGTTTTCCATTTTTTGCGAAACCTGTCCTCGTTAAAAAAAAAACTTAAACGAGAAACATTCATGAAATTCAACTGCACAGGAAAAGTGTTAAAGGGCTGCTTACTTTAGCGCGATGAGAAAAAAATCCTTCTCCTCATAATATATTATTTCCGTCTTTCATCAGACGCCGAATATTATTACAAATTTCAATTAAATTACTATTAATAATCATTAGTAACTTAAATGTACGGAACACAAAAATTTGTAATATAACAACCCTATTTATAATTCTTATAAACTTTAGGAACTTGAAATACTTTGTGATGATAAAACCACTTTTTGTAAGACAAATCCGGAAGTCGAAATAAATCTTCCAATTCCTGTTTGAATTTATTTACAAAGAGAGAGTGAATTCAGTCCGACTTAATACAATATTATCACAGAATTTAAAAGTTTTTCGAATCCTTTTTTACTCATCGTTTCAGGCCGTCAGTTTCGTTTAATACGCCTCGAATAATTAGCTAACTTCCCGCTTCTAACCTTGAATATCTCACGCTTCACTATCTCACACAAATTAATTCCCGAAAACTACTAACCTTTAACAAACAACGGGTTATAAAACAGTTAAAAAGCCATTATTATCCGAAACAGTACATATTCTCGCTTGATTCATATAATACGTATTACAAGTAGTAGTTTTCCCATCGATATTCCTATTAACTGAAGCAAAATATTGAAAATATTCAATTTGAAATATATAATGATAAACAATAGCGTTTAATGTTTTTGTGTCCGCATTGAAGTTCCTATATATAAATTGCTTACTACATCATTAATTTAAATTACGCATGATTTATTTCTTATTGAGTATCTAAGCCGCCATAATATCATCGGTCTACATTTGTAAACGTATTTTATATCTAATCTATATTGTACTGTTTGTTGTTTTTATTGTAATTATAATGTTTTTGAGCGGACAACTTATTAGAGATATCGCCGAAAAGGTATTTTGGAACTATAACCAGTTTTTGAACAGCTTTCTAACAAATTATCTATCGATTTATAATGGACATTTGCTTCAAATATATGAACAACTTACGATACCTTCTAATTATCATAACAGTTTAAACAAACCGTTACCTTGAAGTTTATACAAACCATAAATATTGAAACCAGAATGAAACGGTTTTTAAATTATAATTAATATTTTTATAGTTTACTCCATACAATCGTTAACTACCGTAGATTGAATAAGATCAATGGCTTTTGAAAAAGGATTCACGACTTAGCAAGGTTCAAAGAACGCTGAAACACTTACTTTCATCTAAAACAAAGAAAAGTTATTATGCATGTTGACTAGAAAGATTTCGTAAATTTACCTTTTTGTTTTTATAACTCATTAGGTCAAATTAATTCGATATCCATAAAATAATTGATGTCATATAACGAGAATATTAAGAATAACACTATTAACCCGTTTTTTATGAGGTATACTTAACAAGTTAATTAAATTGAACCGGTTTAACGTTTAATCATCTCATATATAGAACCGTACAAGATAGCTTAAAACATGATTTAACTTATTTATTCCATAATGTAATCTACCCAAGTAGCGATAATGCTTACGTAAGCATATAAAAAAAAGGTTATTCAATACGACTTTCCGTTCAAATGATTTGATATTAAAAAAAGTTTAACTTTTTCTACAATCTCAAAATAACTCATTTATAAAAAGCTCGATTAATTTTTTAATGAATTCCGAATAAAGCACCTTATTTACCTTTATATTTTCAAATTTGATACTTGGAAAAAAAAACACTTTCGTTTTCAGATTGACTGGCATATTCGAATAGTTATGAACCCAGCTCGAAATTGACAAAATAGTAATTATCAATTGTCTATTATCCATATTATTTTTAAAAACAGTGAAACTGAACCATAGTACTACGTTAAAATTCTTTTGAACACTTCAATAGAACTTTAAATAAGTTTTCGTTAAACCAAGGACCCCCTTAAACTAAGGCTGATGATTAAACAGATACATTACGTTTATCTAATTCAAAAACAGCCGTTAACCTTGTCAAAATTTGCAACTTTTCATAATTAAGGATATTATTATTCCTCAATAGAAACAAATGTGAAACTATCTCGCCTAAATCGTTAACGAATTTAATTTAATTATTATTCATTCACTAGAAAGATTTTATACCGTTATTTTACCGATGATAAATAAAGCAAAAACACACTATTATTTCCCTGTTACATAATATTATTTTGAAGTCATTCAATCACATCCTTGTGTTTTCCAGTATCTTTATCTAAATATATATCCATAGCTTTATTTACGAATATTTTCTCTATACTTTCTACTAATTAACTCAACTATCCATTCACACTTCGGACTACTTCATAAACTCATTTATAGTTTTCAAGTAAATTACTCAATAGTTTGTTCACAACTGTATTTATACTTTGAAAAAACACTCTCTACTTATCTGAAATTTATTCTCCTTGTTCAATAGTATGATATTAAGGTGAATTCATGAAAAGAAAGACGTAGATTGACACGTGATTCCTGTACTACGTATATAGAATTTACGTTATATAAATTAACGAATACTTATCGTTTTCTCATAGAGAAGACCTAGATTCAAATATTATTTAAATATTGGGTTATGAAGAGAAAAGAATTCGGAAAGAAAGTTGCTTATTCTGGTTTTTAAGATTCAATGAAAGATATATATTAAGCACCTCTTTCATATTTTTGTATATATAATACGTCATATGGAAAAGGGGATAGATATTGCCTACATCAAGTCGATTATACTAATAATATAAACCGATATCGAACGCCGGTATAGATATCATTCATAAAAAGGTTATGACTTGTTCTAAAAATTTGATAGTACTTAGTTTTACTATTAAAGTAATAAAAAAAATTAAAACATATTTACTCAATAATACCATTTTTATACGCACCAATAAGCCTTAGAAATAGGAACTAACCGTTTGTCAAAGGGGATTTAACAACATCAGAACACGGATTTATATTAATGATAGCCATGTTGACAATGAAAATAATGCGATATTTTGTATCAATAAGCGGTGAAAGAAAATGTAGACTATTGATCAGTAAATTGAAATCAGAAAACCCTCTTTGACTCATTAACAAAAGTGATTGTTATTGTTGAAAAAAATAGAAAAAGTTTACCGATATTGATATCGAAANGCTGTTTATAAGAAGGGAGTGACGCTAACGCTGTCATTAATGACAGGAACGCCGGCTCCTTCCACTATACGCTATGATGTTTTATATTTAACGATAGGAACGCAGATACTTTGTACAATACGCTAAGGCATTCTACGCCGCTTGATAAAAGGTTGTCCATCACTATAAATCATATACAACACATTGAAATCTAACGGAAAAATCGCCAGCCTTTTACAATAGGTCAATGCATTCTATATTTAACGGCAAAAACGCCGCTGGGTCAAGAATAATATCATAGGTTAATACCTATGCTTATAGTTGCTAGTAATCGAACGCTAACGATTATAACGCTTTTAAAATACTCCTATACTACTCTTTTACATGTTTAAGCCAAGTAACCAATACCATAACCAGGACACATCTTATCACTAGTTCCATAACAATTCCTTGACAAGTACCTCTTCTCCCTCTTCATAGAGGATTATAAACAATATTCTACCATCATGAATAACATCTTGAGCCTAGCCCCTTCACAGCAACAGGATATGTACGATCCTATTAACTCTATTACTATGTACTAATATAATATACCACACACTCAACCTTTCTCTAACATTTATTCAAACCTTTTCAAACCTAGTTTAATGTATCCCGAAACTACATTCAGTTATTTCTACTATGATAACACCAAAACCAAATATATGAATATATTAATTTATTAATATATGCTACAATCAAAATCAACCATTTATCTTGTAGGAACTCATAGTTGAAAACTGTCAAAATAATTTCTAGGCTAGTTAAATACCACTATAAGAACCCGAATATATTGGATGTAAATTGAAAGTCGCAACAAACCTCAGAATTTCGAAAATACCTTTCAAAATTCACATAAATAACGTTGAAACTTCAACTAATCTTCCACAAAAAAAAAACACTGAACGTTATGATGAAACAATGCCCTTATAAATTCATGAACTACACGTAAAACAACTAAATTAAACGATTTTTTGAATATAATTCACTTCAAAAGTCATTATTTAACCAAAAACAATTGCTTTTCGCCTATTAAAATTATAACTCATAAAAAATGAAAGTTTTATACCTAATATCACCAAAACATTCGTCTCATTACGAAAACTAATTCCTTTAATTAAATAATATCGCCGAATACTTTGAACGTACTATGAGCAAATTAAGAACCCCGAAAAAACACCATATCATAACACAAAACTAATCCCAATGGCTAAGAATCAAATACTTCATTTATATGAAATGCATAATTAAATATATATTGACATTATAAAACTAGAACAATATTGCCATCCTCGGAGTTTTAAGTATAAATAGGTCAAATATTCTACAGTTACAGAGCTTTACGGCAACACTTTCTTAACTACCTTGTTCTATATAATAACAATATTCGCAATAGTTCATATATCTCTATTAAAAATACTCTTCTTAACCTAATAAACACCAGGTTAAAGTATATTGACGAAGCTAAAATGAAACATACCCGTACCAAAATATAGAGGAAATTATTTGTTAAAACAAGTAGAAAAATAAACACTTAAAGATATCATGAATTTGAAAAGCAAAAACAACTTTCATTTTCTAATTAAACACCGCGAATACACCAATATATAACAACTAACCTCTAACTTAACAGTTTGAAATGATATCTTTAAATAATTCCGCCCAACCAATATTTATTGACCCGACGCACTTACCAATCTACAAATACCAACCAACCCCATCAATACCAACAAACAAATCTGAAAACCAAAACCTGCGACAATGGAATAACGCCTAACTATGTATTAAAGTAACCACTATACTTCATATAACGACTATTAGAAGCTAAACCGATAACTATTGGACCTGATACACACAATATTAATGAAATATCCACCACGAAAAATATTGATCGATAAAACCACAACTCCCTAAATTAATAACGAAACCTAACCCCGAAATTAAGCATACTCCAAGCCCCTACTTCAAGTATATAAGCATATAAAACCACGATATGAGTCCCTACTAAAAAAAAAAAAATTTACCATTATAGTCTACACTAAAAAAACCTACGATTCAATCAAAACGCTTCACCAAATGAATAAAACTAAAAATGAAACTAGTCAAATTTAGAACTATTACATACAATAATTTCGTCGACAATGAAATAAAATCCATCTTACGCGTTCTGAACGAAACGTGATGTAAAAGCGAAGTACTTTCACATAACTACTTAGAATTATACACTACATACTATATGGATTAATCATTACCATGGTATAATTCCATACTCATACAGGTTTCGACTGCCGGGACATTGAAAGTTTTCTTCTTCCTCCTATATAGATGAATACAAATACGTCAACAACACTAATTTGATCCTTAACACCCTTCATAGTCCAAATTAGTTATTAAATACGTGGATTACAACTTTTCAACCACCGGTGATATTGCTGTAAAGAATTTAAAAACAATCGTTTTTTCTTTTGAAATTAACTCAATAACGAAATTTATTACCATTATGAAATTTGATAAGCTTTTCTTTAATCATGATGAGGGGATAGAATTCATAAAAACAATCCAAAAAACCTCATTTGGAGAAAAAGCTACGAGAAACCCATAGCTATACCAAAAGAAAATTGCAATAATTACCCTAATAAAAATTTTCAAATTAAATAATAACGCTAATTCCTTGGGGGTAGAATGGTTCCAGGGTCTTAATAAGAACGAATATTTCTATATGGAGTTATTTATATGTATATAAGGTTGTTTTAAGGTAAAAAAAGGATTTACTTCAAAAGTTTTATACTAGTCAACAATATTAATTCCTTCACTATTGTAGATATAATTAGATTACAAGTTACAATCTTTATATTCTTTATATCGTGTATATAGATTTAAATCGGTAACACCAATTTTTGCAAATGAAAGAAAGTTTTTTTTTAGCACAAGTAAATATAGCTTTACTTAATCTCACATTGATGTGAAATATATACCTGACGATTCAGATAACCATTATAAACTATTATATAACAATGTAAAAATGAATAGGAAGAAACCGCTAAAAACATTATTAAAGCTAACAAGAACGTAACCAACTTCAGAAAAGAAGAAATATTTATTCAATATAAATTAATCTCAGGTTCATTTTTGACAACATGATGGAATAAACTTTCTAATAGTTCACGGCGTTTGGTTTTTGCATAGATTATACCCAAATACTATCAGTTCATTATTATAGTATTTATTAAATTACCGGTCAGACGGAAACTCAAATACAAGTGGTTTTTTTTCCCCTAGACCAGGCATATCCTAATTTACGTAATTGTTGTCAACCGCAGAACTATTTATCGAGAATACTGTCGTTTTACCTTTTTTCTTCAGATAAGTTATTTATACAAATTCAAACAGATCTATTTGACGATATAATGTGCCTAACGAGCCCGAAAAAGAAATTAATGAAAGCCACTAACTTATCATTGAACAAACCTGAGGGTTTTGTTTAGTTTACACCGAATTGAGCGAAATAAATCAATAATAGGGATATTGAATATGTTGTAACTCTTACCCTAATTAGAGTTACAGGTGTATTTGGTGAATTTAAACGAATTTTTGGAAAAGATAGCAACGAATTCTACAAAGATGAACCAAAGACTGCCAGTAAGGAAATTATCGAAAAAACCTCGCATAATTATGTTGTAACATAATATCTTTTCTTCCTATAATTACAAATATTTTTTCATTGAACTGACCTTATAACTTTGAATTGTGCCTAATATCTAGTAGTTATTTTTACGATTTACTAAAAAGATTATTGAACGAAGAAAATTTAATATAAAATGGAAAATAATTTAAGAATTATTGTTTGAAGGAAGAAAAGCACTATATGAAGTTTCAACTAATTGACACCATTACCATTATTAATTGAACTTCATGGAAAAAACCGCATTATTGAAAGTAATCGAATTTTAAATAATAGAATCTTCAAAATGTTAACTCGGTTTCACATATAAAAAGCAAAAACCTATAATCAGCATTATAATTTACAATAAACTTGATATTTTTGACGTTTCTAATAATATAATAATTACGGGGACTAACAAATGAAAACGGTCTTTATAACTTATTACAATTCATTCAACATTTCCAAAATTCTTTTTGAATTATATTGTAATCTGGTACAATGATAATATTTTGTAAAAAATATTTTGGATATTTTCATAAATTTCATGTATATACTTGCTTTTGATATCTCACGAGTGTATTTCAATTGTGTGAATAACATTGATAAGTGGACGCCAAAATTATATAACGCCTTTCTTTAATACATTTTTGAATATATATTGATGATCGAGAGTTTGAAATCAGTAAAGTTCAATATTAAAATTGTTTTATTATACATGGTAAAAAACAACTAGATTTAAATCAAACTTGTATTATACGAGATTTTAAAAGAATATTGAACTTTGAAAAAGTTAAAAGAAATATTAAGGTTATTTAATTAAGCTTACCTTTATGAATGAGTTTTAAAAATTACTTGGGATTCTAACACACCTTTTTAAATTTTTGAAAGAGAATTTTCCCTCATTATACGAAACGAAATAAGCTTATAAGTTTGTAAAAATTAGACCCTCTTTCTTGAATTAGTTTATACCTGCTCAATTTAAATAAAATGAACGAAAAATTTTGAAAATATGGGTTGTTAAATTTAGATACAGATTATATACTTTTCTAGTACCGCCATGATATAATTTTCTATGTAATTGCATCAATTTGAGTTAAAGATGCCTGATGATAATAGAATTATAGACATATTAATAAAAAAATATTTTCTTTGGTCCAATACCCTAGAAAATATAGTTTATGTTAATAGGTTTCTAGATGTTATAACATTGTCTATTCGAAGTTTAATTTTAGTTTCAGAAGTGTTGCAGGGATCAGATAGTAGATTGTTTTTTTCTAAGTTTGGCTGACCGCTAGCTGGTCTCTACATTCCTTGGTTTAATAAATTGCTTAGCCCGTGCCCCACATTTAATTGAGTGCTTCTGTGAAGGTACTTAACCAAAGCTGCCAATCAAGGTGGTCAGATACTGTTTATAATCATCGAAGAAAAAGAAAGAAAAACCTCTGTTATGCAGTTGTTATTAAGTAAGTAACATAGTGTAACCTAATTATATGATTGTGTATATGGCATAGATATTTTTTAAAATAACGTAGGAGTATTGTAAAAACATGGTAATTGTTAGTGTTAAATCCTTAGCGGTTACTATCTTAGGTAACATCCTGTAATATCATTGCAAGCTTATTGATATGGAACTTATTAGCCTAATGTAGAAGGCACCGGCGTTTTTAGAGTCAAATTGGAATGCTTGAGCGTATTGTAAAAAGCCTAAACCCCGAAAATATCTTGAAATAGACCTAATTTCAATACGTTTATCGTATGACATGTAATTTGCTTAAATGTGGGTCAAACATGCCTAATTAACGTGTTCCAAATGTTTTATATTATTGGGTAATATAATAAGAAAATTTGTCAATAACAACGTTTAATATTAATTTCACATCATTATCATAACTAATGGAAGTTAAGGTTATACATATATCCTTTGAAATTTGAACTATTATATAAACGAGGTTATTCAGAAGTTGTTTAAGGTTAGCTTCATATTCAATATCTAAAACCGAAAAAGGAAATTTCCTTTCCGATCAATTGCCTTTTCATTAACAAGTAGTTTAATAACGTGTATATTTAGGTTATTATAGTCATGAAAGCCATAACAATTCGTTTTGGGGCATACCAAAAATATTACCGCTTTTTCACGATTTGCCTGTTAGGTAGTCTTTGTATTATTGAGATATAAAACAAAAAATGCGATAACCATGTAATTAGGGGCGTCTTTGTCGAAAATATAAATATAGACATAAACGACATATAATAAAATTTACCTAAAAAATATAGAGAAATTGCCGACATAGTTTAATATATTTATAGAAATTGACCAATTAAGTGAAAATAGATGAAAATTACTTGTAATTAAAAGGTTGGACGGATATTTTAACATCGATATTGAATATAATGATGATAATATGAATTGATCTTTGAAGTACTGTTTTAGCAAATAGGAGAAAAAAACAAACTATTTATTTATTATGTTTGATATTAGCAAGGTATCCATGTAAAATCTGTTCGTATTTGAATTGACGGTTTCATTACGAGCTTATTAGCGGGCTGAATGAGATTTTTTATGATGTTCTTGTATCAAATTATGAAGAGATTGGAAAAGATCAAAAGTTACGGTATTGGAAAAATGTTGTACTAGATTAATTGTAAAAAATTTGGGAATTAGTTAGAGATTATTTACTTATTTAATAAATACCTATCGTTTTAAAAGGTTTCAGACTTGAAAATTAACTTATTAAAAGTATGATTCGAGTTTTTAAAATGTTTTCGACACAATATCCGCGTTCGACTTGACCGCTTGCTCTGAGGACGTCTATAGAGGGCGATTAATATCGAAGTGTATACAGGTACAAGTTAAGAGGTTTCTTGCGTAAATTGAAACTTTTTTTTAGTAATTCCGATAACATTTTTTGTAATATTGAACGTTTTCCCAGTAATATCTTATATAATATAGCTCAAAAAACTTTGAGATGGCTTTTTCAATTATTATTTGGGAATTATTTTCGAATCGGTTTTCAATGGTAAAAGTTTAATTTATTTATCAAGTTTTCAGTCAATGAATATATTAATGTTTCGTAGATATTGAAAATCTTGTCGTTGATGATGACAATTTGTTTCAGAATGTATATTTGGTTAATATCTTCAAATAAAACGGATAAAAGTTACATGGTAGCAGCTTAATTTCTAGGTAACTATTATAATATGGTATAAAAAAGGGTAAATTTTATACCTTGAGATAAATTTGGTTTCAACGCGATCCCTTATTTATATATATAGTAACCACCTAGTCGTACTAACATAGTATATATTTTAAAGTTATATATATTATCTGTTTCCGCTTTATTAACAAGTCATTTAAGATTATTTCGTAATTTCTTTTTACTTTATTATTCACGGGTAATTCCCACTATATAGACAGAGAAATGCGGCCATTGTTCACGTAATAGATACATATACCGATGGGAAGGCTAATGATATAAGTGTTTTTACCCGAAAATACCCACTTTTTTTCGAGAATGTCTATTCCAAACAGATACCGTATAATCCGTTGAATAAACACTTACAAATTCAAGCCTTTTAGTTTTCGATCAAACAAATATATATAGTCGAAACGAAACTTCAACACATGTTGCTAATTTTCGACTCAATTTTTATACGTATATATTAAATGACGATGGTGTTTTATAATCAATCATGTTGATCCTCACTACGTATCATACACTCAATGAGATCTACTAATATAGATCATATTTGTATAAGTTAATCCATGTGCTATGTAAAAAGAAGGACAACGTGACGAGGTGTTTTCAAAGGTATTGAACCAATATACTTACAATAAAGCAAAATTCATCGCTATGTATTTATGATCTTTACTTATAAAATGAAAAAAAGTTTAAAATCGAACTTAAATCCAGCCTTCCAAACCCAGTATTAAGGTACTCTATAGTTTAAAAGACCGTAAAATTATACCGGTGTAAAAACTACAACCTTAGCTGAGCTGTGTTATACAGTCATCAAAGTAACCTTTAGATGCCTACTCGTATCAAGATATAACAGCGGTCCTAAAAAAAAGTTAGAAACCTGTAGAACATTGATATCTTGGTTAAGATCCCGTAATAAAAAGGAAAACATAGTCCATAAATCGTTCGATGACTTACCTTGTTCCCACGGGCCGCAAATCTAAAAAGTATAAAAAAACGTAAAACAAGGTACACCATTAAACAGTTAGTATTACGAGAAAAGTCTAATATGAAACGCTAATTCTTCAAAGTGTAATTGAAGGCAAATACCCCGTTAAACGAGGTGGGACCCGGTAGGTGGTAATACCTGAAAGATAAATTAAGAAATGAATACATACAACAATAAAAGTGAGAATGAGGAAAGAAAAATATGAAAAAATAAAGAAGGAAATGAAATAATGAAGGAATGAATGAATGAATAAACAAATAAATAAACTAATTAATGAACAAAACAAATGAATATATATATATATATATACGTATGTATAAATATAGAACTATAGAACTATATAACTATATAAATATATAAATATATTTATAGATAAAAAGATAAATTGAAAAAAAAAATGAATAAAGCCATTGAATAAGAGCATTTATAATAAATATCTTGAAGGCCTTTAAACGAAAAAAACAGACTTTATTTGTATTGTAATACAAGTTTGGGAGGTCAGGTTAGCACAAGTAATGAGGGACAGAATCGTTATTTGTAAGGGCTGTTCTCTGAATACACCGCTGCGCGGGTAGTACACTGGGCCGACGACGATCTTTATAGCCAAAAAAGAGTCACCGAAAAAGATTTAAGTGGTGATAAAGCCGATTAGTGATGTTGTGATGAAATAGGGTATATGTGAAGGAATGGTGTTGAAAACAACTGAACTTGAATTTTTTTTCTCGGAAGTGGGTACTGTTAGGGTTTATAGTGTAGGCCTCTTACCTTCCTTAACATGGTGGTCCGTATACCCATGCCAAGAAAGTTGATGTGAGGTCGAAGATGGATGATTTCGTATTGTAAACCGGGAGTAATATAAGTTTAAATACAATACGAATACTAATTACAGTCAATGTTTAAATTCGTCATTACGGAAATTTACTGTAACTTGGAAATGGTAATACGTCGATTAGTTTCACCGAAACTTTAGATTAAAATTAAACTGCGCGGAAATTATAATCGATAAGTAAGTTATTTTTTAATAACATCATAACATTCCACTTATATTTATGAAAACATTAATAAAGAATAATATTGTAACGTAAATTTATTCCGAATTAATATCCTTTATATAGAGTAGATATGTTACCGAATGAAATTAATATTCTTATAATTCTTTTTACGTTATTATATATAAAAGTTGCACTTTTTAAAAACTAAAAAACCGATAAGCCTATTGATAATAGTAAGGTAAATACTGGTATTAGCTTTTACACAGAAGTTATTTGGACGTTGAACGGGATTCAAGGGAAAAGTCTGAATTATATAACAATTCGTGTTTTTTATACCGTAAAAACCCGGTTTAGTGAACCTAGATAACGTGTTGTTTAATATCGACTTGTTAAACGTTTGCACCCATTATTATGATATTTCTTGAGCTATTGTACGTGGGTATAAGTTCGAAATTCTTTTTATTACCGTCGTTATATTCGTTAAAAGCGTCGCCGCCATCATCATTACTATTAGTATAACCTTCGTCGCTATTGTTACCAATATATTGTGCACGAGAATTGTATAACTGCTTATTAATATGTGAATGCTGAGTAACCTTCTCGTTGTATTTCTCAGTTACATCAAAAAGAAGTAACGATTTAATTAAGGTATCATTAATAGTTTTTTGGAGAATAGCCAATTTTACAACAGATTTTTGAAGTATGTCAGCAATTTAGGTTGATAAAAGTTTTTCAGTATTTGAAAAAGTAAAAATATTTATAAATGTTGGAATAATAGTAATTGCAGTGCAGTGCATCAACTTTACTTGAAAGTAAGTAAACCATACTAACTGCAAGTTGAGTGTATTGTTTTGTAGGTCTACTGTAAAAGTCTAGTACAGTATGTGCTCAATCTACAATAGGGCATGGGCGAAGCAATTGGTTATACAAAATAGTGTGTAGACCGGCTAGTGGTCTGCTAAACCCAGAACAATACATCTACTTCTTGAACACGTAACACAACTCTATTTCGATTGATTCGAATCGAAAACATTGTAACGTTTAAAGGCCTATTAGGTAAAACCTATCAACACTGATAAATGATTATTAGTAAGTACAGATTGGCTAGGTAGAAGAAGAGGTTATTTTCCGGTTACGTTTTGAGGAAAAGATTAAGGTATAGAAAAGACTTTTGCAAAAGACCTTTACTATTACGTCAGTTTACAATGGAATTGAGTATAGAAAAATTTTGAGTTACGTTAGTCTATAACTTTAGTCCGGAGTTAGCTATGGTATCACTATTGAAAGCACCAAAAAATCTTCAACAGATTCTTTTTAAAAATATTAAGATTAACCGTTAAAAGTCCTAAATATCGTTAAGTTCGCAAACGGCTAAGTTAGTATTATTTTGGATATTAATATTTCTAAAATAACCTAGTAATACGGTTTATGACATTTAACCTTAAATAATAATAAATAACTTTTTACCCTACTTTTAATATCGAAAATTTCCCTTTATATTGACTTTTGACTCAACACTACTATCTTTCTTTTTCCTATACTACAATTATCAATTGAATACGTCAAGATCGCTACTCTGGGCGAAAATACCAATAATCGCCTAGTCGCGTCAAGAAAGTTACGTCGAACGACTCTATGCTGGATCGGCAAGCTCCTACACTCCTCAATCGCCAAGTTTCTTTATCTAAAACACCAAATTTTACACCAGCAAAAATGTTAAGATGTCCACTGCAAGCGTTCACGTTGAAGCCATTATAGAACCTGTTAGTAAGGAGGGAATTAAAGTTTTCGGACCTGGTTCTTTCAAATATTACGATGAAGAACTTTATGTAATAGATGTTGACGGAGACTTCATGGAATGGCACCTGATCAACTTTATTGGCCACTACATCCATTACCAAGATGGTGGCGAAGACTATGATTGCAACTTTAGTGCCTTTGAAAATTTCATGAGTTTTTTAGGGGTTATATTGTAAATATATAGAAGGCGATTAAAAAGGTATTTAAGTTAAAGTTGAGAATCAAGTTCGGCCGCTTAGGGATTTACGTTTCCGAGAAGACTTTAATTCTTTTAACGGAGGTTTTAAATAAATGGCTCAATTTGAGGATTAACCTCAATATTCTCGTCCTTAAATCCTTGGATTTCAAGATCTACGGGAAAAGAAAAGGGTTTTAAAGACTATTAACACTCTTATATAAGTTTTAGAGGATTACTCCCTGATTCTTAGTTAAGTTAAACCTTCAATTTTCTAGGCGATACTATTTTATTTTACGACGATGATAAGGAAACTGTTGTTTTTTTCGGCAGTTTAGCACCTCCACGTGACGGCGTGAAGTACGAAGTTGGTGGCATGAGAGTGTGTGAAGGAGTAGCTACCAACAAAGTAAGAGAAATTAACGTTGGCGCTATTCATCGATCAATTAAGTAAGATTTTCAATTTTTTTGGAGCCTTTCCTATAATTGCCAAATCCCCCTTATCCCTCAACACTTTTTTTAGTATCATTGAAGGTTTCACTAAAATCTTTAAGTTTTTCAAAGCGAAGTTTCCTACTGTAGGTACATTTATACATCGGAGCCCACTCTCGGTTTTACTATAGGAATTTACCCCTCGGGCAAGGGAATTGGCAATTACCCCCATTACCTCGATTATGAAATACTAGGAAACACTATCAACGATTTGGAAAACTATCTTAACTATCTTTACAGATCGATCAAAATAGTTAATATAAACTATAAGCCTTTCACAGACTTTTCAAAGATTTAAAACGATGAAGAAAAACATTAAAGAAAGTTTTACAACAAACTTAGTACAAATATAATACCTATAACAAACATTTGTAAATAAATAGAGGTAACCTCTTCTAATATTCACTTATTGTTTCCTGAAATCATTTCAAGTCACGCTCCAAATTACTACCTAACTTTCAAGATCAAAATAACAATTATTTGATAAATTTACAATGGTATGACAAGCTACTTCGAATATAAGATCTATTTCCCGTAATATTATACGGATTACACCAAGATGATATAAACGATGATAATTGTTTAAAAAAGAAAAAAATATGATTAATACTCTGAATTGAATTCTTAACAACTTAATGTTATAGTAACAATTTACGAGGAAAGCTTACTCTGGCAAAACCATACTTCTCGAATAGGTATAAGGAGTAGTTATGGGCTTTAGATAGTTTAAATACGCCCTATAACGCCCAAATACCATTTATAAAGTTTTTGCAGTTAATTACGGTCTTTGTTTGCGACTATAATAACCTATACATTAAACTTTGTCGGTACATATTCTTGATAAAATGATTCCTTCGATCAAAATAAACGAGACCACGTGATAATATTCTATATTAATAGCAAATACAGGCGGCCACAACGATTAAAATGTTGTTTAAAGTCTTCGAATTAAAACCCACGATTATACTAGTATGAGTAATGTTGATAAAAGTTAAGTAAATCTGTGAACCATTAGCATTATCGTTGTGATAGTGATAAACAGTATTATATTTATGAAAAGTCTAGTTATATATAATTCACTACCCCTCGGCTAAACGTTATAAACAATAGGACATATATTAAACCTCATACTTGATTACATTCTGGTCAAATTACTTCGCCGAGTACGAGGGTAAAGGGGTTATTAACGATAACGATATGCCCCAATATATTATGTAGTATAAAGATATACATATTATCGCGGCCTAATAATTAACCAACTGTTTCTTTCTATATTTTTTAAATGGAAAAAATCCCTTTATATTCCCTTCTGATCAAGCATCTACATGTTTAAATTATCTAACCCATTTTTAGTCATTTGCATGATATAAAAATCATTTGTGTAAGCATTGATAATAACGCTAATGAACTGGTTAAAAAAAGCTGGTGCTTTCCCTTCTTTTTTTCACTAGGGGCATCCTTGATTTTATCTTCAAAACCCCGAGATAACGGTTTAAAATTTAACAAAGTTAAAACTGAGTTCATTACACCGAAGTTTTAATTACCTTATTATTGATAGGCTGCATATAATCCGTCAGTCCACAGAACTTCAAAATTTGAAACATGCTGTATTAAAATTAATCGAAAGGCATTATTACCATTACCAAATATATCCAAGTTTGCTGAAAATTTGAGTTTACATTAAAAAAAGATGAGTATTTCAATTACAACATTTTAGTTGATGTATTTCAATTGGATAAAAGGCATATTTGTCAAATTATGAACATCGCAATATATTTTTACGGAATCCATTTTTTTATATCTCTATCAAAGAAAAAATATGTTCAAAACATCAAGGATTTTATAAATTGACACGTATTTGGGCCTACCAAACATCGTCTTACACGATACCGGTATCAATTTCACAGTAACGGAGTTTTAAACGCATATAAAAATAATAGGGATTTATTGTAAATATTTATCTATGAAGGTTCATAAAAGAATTAGGAAAATGAAGAAAGAAAACGCGCTAATTAGTAGTGCGTATAATATCCTTAGGTTTAAGATTGGAAGTTTTATAAACCAGAAAGAATGTTTTCAAATAAAAACAAAAGTTTTACATGATATTCTAGGCCATAACAGCTTGGTGCCAACGTTGATAATCTTTGTATCATATCATTGTCTAACGAATGAATCTACAATATGATGAAGTACCTAGAAAAATATCTAGAATTTACGGTAAAACCTGAAATAAATTATGAAAAGAATCAGGACAACTTTTAGTTAATAACGTCTTTAATATTGAAAACATCATTACGACTATTTACGTATTTTTGTACCGTTATAAAACAAAGTCCTCGTATAGTGAAAGCCAAATAAAACGCATGGTATATTTAATATCTTAATTATAGCCAAGTTTAAAATAGCAATTAAAATTGTTAAGGGCCTTGCCACTCTTCGTAAAACTTAGGTCAAATCTTATACTTAGTTGGTTAAGAATACCGATAATGATAAAGATCCTTAAACTGAACGAATTAGTTCATATAATCCTTCTTCGCCCGTGATCGACGGACCGATAAAAGGTCAAAGATCTAACCGATCCATAGAGATAAGGACATTTAGTATAAAAAAATATATACCGAGTCTGATTTACATTACTATTTTGGTTAGAATGAACAGGAAGGATATTGAAGATTAAGTTATCAGACTCCAGATATAAAAAATTAACAAAACCGGAAGAAAGCATTTGTTGAAAAAATAAAGTTAAAATTAATGAACTCTTTACTAGAAAGGTTGTGTAATTTATTCATAAACACGAATTTAACCCTGAAAACTCTAATGTTACAATCTTTCGGTCGAGTATTATATATGAAATTAAAGGTAGAACTATAGGACAAACGACGAATAATGACGTCTAATTGCTTAAGAATATAGTAATACAGGCACAAACCTAATCTCTACACAATCTCCAAGGATTTAAAATGATTAGCCAACATTTAGTAATCGTTTTAACAATAAGTTTTCTAATTAAAATCAAACGAAAGTTTATCTTTATAACTGTAATATTATCTAAGTGTATGCGTAGTTAGTAACTGATTTATTTAAGATCGTTTATTTATAATTACCGTAAGAATTCCATGATATATACCTCTTGAAAACGGTAATAAGGTTTATAAACCTATTTTTAGACTGGCTAAAATAGGCGTTTATTGGCTTCTAACGTACCAATCACACTTTAAGTCGAGATTAGTTATAAAATTTTGAACTTACGACCCGTATGTTTTAATTAAGTAAAATGAAGATTTCGGTTGAGTGGGTATATTGATTGACGATTCCTTTTCGTTAGATTTATTAGTTTATAATATCCAAAAAATAGGCGATTGAAAAATCGAATTTTTGAAATTAAAGGTCGGTCGCAACTTTGGCAAAGGATAAAAATTTTAATTTTAATATATTTTCAATTCTTAAGTATACTATCAATTATACCTATATTTACCTTGATTTCCGTTGAAAAGTATAAGTCTATAATTTAGCTATAATTGATAAAACTAATGTGGTAAAAGCTTAAAGCTATCTGGAGTAATACACCCGTAATAGATATATCGCTACTTTATGCCAACCGAAGGCTTATAACAAGTTTTCAATTACAGAATAACCACAAATCCTAATGAACGAATACATTAATTAATTAATTAAATCGTTGGATTAATAAATTAGGAATTTAGATTAGTAGATATATCGTTCAATTATTTTTTCGAGAGATAAGTTCCTATGTTTTACAAATAGGTTTTTCATGAAGAGTTTCGACTCATAATAAAAAATCGGATGATCCATCACAATCGTCAATAAAGATGAATGATGAAAAAAACCAATTTTAAATTAACAGAAACCTGATTTATTAGATATCTATTAAGTGTAAAAAGATTACTCGATGTATCACGTTACAAGGTACACTCTTTTACGATGACGTGAATGAGAATAGATCTTATCGACACTAATTAGTAGCCAACTAGGTCGACCACAAACAGCCTAGAAAAGAAAATATAAACCGAAGTTGAATACTTATAGTGGGATGCTTTAGCAGTCCCATTTGTTTTTGTTTTAACACTACGATTCATAAGAACTATAAGGGATTGTGGAATTACACGGGAGCACCTTTGAAATCCGAAGCGTAGTAAGACTTTAAGAGACGGAATAACTTTAAGAAGGACCACTTTAGAATGATATTATCAACTAGTTGGTACCTAGTTTACTAAAAGCCCAGTTACGTTAACTTTCACCTCGTTTTGGCCTTTTAAACGTACCCGGACACTTTTTAAAGAGCGTCCTATTACGTATTAGGCTACGTAAGCCAAAATCATCAAATTTGGGAACCTTTTATTAGGATCTTTCCGAAAACAACCTCTTGTGAATAGTGTAAACAGTCTACAAGTCACCTTTACTTTAGTGGTAAAAACAGCTAAAAGAGAATGCTAGTAACGCCATAATCATACTGAGCACCGAAAACAACATCCTAAACGCTCCGATATATTACGCACTTTTGAAATTATGGTCTCTACGCATATATACCACTCCGGGAAGTGTATTGGAAGCGCTCCTACCTATTCCGAGCGCTTTGGATTACGTATTCAAAGCGAAGGCTACCACTACCACTTTATTTAGCAACGCCTATGAAGAGTTTATGTAACTTAAGTCGTCACAACTTTTAATTTTCGAAAGGAAAGAAGTTTTTCTTGGATCAATGTTATATACTACTGTCATTACTGGATTACAGATACGGGCCGTAAAAAGAAAGTTATACACTATTGTCATTAATTGATTATGGATACGGGCCATATAAATAAAGAAGAAAAGATTTCCTATGTAGATACTATTATATATTACTGTAAGTTAGTGTACGTAGGGAGTACCTTAACAGGCACTAGTCAGGGCATCACGTTGTAAGGTGTACTTCTGTAGAGTGAATAATAACGTATTACGGTTTAAGATACACTTTATAGAGTGTATTCCCTAGGTAAAAGCTTATAAACTCTTAGTTGAGGCGTGTATTCTCCAGATTCTTCTTCTTTTAAGATAACTTATTTATCTCTATTACTACAATACAAATATTTATGATTACTCTTCTACTCTTTTATATTCACGTTAATAAGTAGAGACCTTACCGACCATATATAATAGTACTTATGATGTAATTTTTAACAACTCATCACACTTAAGATTCATAGATCAACGTGATATAAATAAGGTTTTATACCTGTTATTGATAAATTAAAGCCTGTTGGTCAATTGACATTTTTAATGGGGGTTTTTTTTTTTTTGAAAACTAAGCGTTTTTAGGATATAAGTTGTTTTCTTTTATTCAGGTGTCAAAACTTTTGAAATAAGCTTCATATTTTTCATTTGAGTAAACATATGTAAACCCCAATCGGGTAAATATGGATTGTTGAATTTCATTTAATTTACTTTCATTTACAGATAAATACTATTTATTTTAAAATCATTTTCGTAATTGTTTCCTCATTTTATAATCATGTTTAAATTTAATGTATTTTGAATTTTAAAGAACAATATTTACTTCTCGGAATTGAAGATAATTTTCAATTTTCTTTAGAAATTAAGTTCATTCCTCGTTATGTACATCTTATCAAACGTTAAAAGTATCCGAAAATGTATTGAGTTATCATATATTCGATTTCTTTCAATCTTATTTCAAATTTTAGTAGAAACGCTTTTATTAAAGATAGTTTTCTGAACGTTTACCAAATATCAATGTGTATAATTTAACTATTATAATTATACGCGTTTTTCCATGATATAGATTCTGGTCAGAATATTTAAAGATATTATTGTTAAAGGTTATATAAGTTTTAAAAAACGATGTTAGTAATATAAACACAATATCAACTATTTATTAGTAAATATACAATAAAGATGTTTTTTTATACAGGTATATTAGGTTTGTATTCATTAATTTAGTTAAAGGTATTATTTAACAACTTTATAAATATGAGTTTGAGTTTACCAACAGTTTTTCTATTGATATTTGCAAAACCGCGTTGTGCCTCTTTTTTACCAATTCGTAATTAACTTAAGTAAATGTTAATTGATATATGAACGACCGTCCATACTATTAATAATAGCTTCCGTATAAGTAATAGTGGCTTTTAGTATAATTGTAGTCCCAATAATGAAGATTTCTGTAGGGTAGTGGGGCTAGCGGGTGGCTCGATAGATTAATTCTATTAAATATTGCATCCTTTTACTTTCTTTAGATGCCAGTATACAGTTACTTTGGTTTTTTTTCATTACATTGAAAAGTCTATTATATTATGTAATCCCACAAGGAATTTGTGAATATATACTTTTATATCATTATCATGCAATTTTATATAGTATTTATATGTAAAATAAGTTAGTAACAATGTATTAATCCGTATGGTGTCGCTATATAAACTCGTATAATACCTCCACATAAACATTTATAATACCTCTGTATAGTTTACATAATAACATTGTATGTAAATAAATATGAAACTATTTTATATAAACCTGTATAGTATTTTTATATGTAAAGCAATATGTAACCATTATATCTACGTTTGTATTATATCGATGTATATTTTTATGTTGTATGTTGTATTATCACGTATAGATTTGTCGTAAAAATCTATATAGCCTTACTATGTAAATAAAGAGATCGATTGTTTTTTCTTGGAATAGGAATAGCGTTCGTTAAGATTGAAGTAATGTGTTAATAGAAGGTTAACCAATACATATAAGTGATAATTTATCAGGGTTTATAGGGGTAGTTTCGCGGGATATTCGTTGGAAAAAATAACCTGTAGGAACCAGTATTATCTGAGCTTTATTTGTATATGTAGTTACTTTCATTTGTACAAGAACCATTTTTATCTTTGCTAAAAGCTATTCTCGATAATATTAGTCGTTATTTCAATTACCTATTATTATTGATTAAAAAAATAATGAATATCTTATATGTAATTGTAAGCGAAAATAATTATGTATTTTTATTTGAAAATTTGCTAACTAGCTTTGACCCATATTTATATTATGAAATTTCCACGTTACAATTTTTAGATACAACATTAAATACCCGCATCTAATCGTAATACAGACAGTGATTTCACTTTTTGACGAAGGTCTCAAAATTTGGATTTACGGTGCGTTAATAATGTTTTAAATGAAATAATTTACTAAATTGTGTTTCGCTTGTTGATACAATATATATTTATAACAATTCATTGAAATTGACTACGTTACATATTGTAATGATCAAAATATTTAGAGATAAATACAAGTGTTCCGGCGTAAAAACATATTAAATTGAGAATATTAATGTAGTTCTTAGTTACTACAGCTTTTCCAATGATGATAATGAGGTTCGTTGTAGAGCAGTAACAAAATTAAAGTTTTTATTTACTTTTTGTTTGAGTAGTGCATAATTAGATTGAATCGAGTGATAGAAAGGTTCGGGTTTTCATTTTGATAGTAATATATTTTCGAATTTGAGTGAGTTAGAGTCTAATTGTATCAATGAAGCGTTGGTTTATTGATATATATTTTCCGATGCTTTCGTTAAGACATTATTTGATTCAAAGGAAAGTAAAACGCAAACAAATGTTCATATAAGAGGTGAAATATAATGGTTATTATTACCGTTGTTGCTCAAGTAACAAATAATTGGGAAAATAATGATGTTTTTGTTGGTAGGTTTTTACATCGTTGCAACGTTGTCGATTCAATTGTTCGAAGTCACAGTAGTATTACATGGTTAGATGGTGGATGTATTGTTTTAGGTTTGGCAGACCGCTAGCCGGTCTGCACAGTAGTTTGTATGGTCAATAGCTTGGCCCGTACCCTAGTGTGAAGTGTAACGTACTACACTCGACTTGCACCTAATAAGGTAAGTCTTTTCAAAACAATACACTCAACTTGCAGTACCCTCAACTTTACTGTAAGTAAAGCTGACCTACAGCATTGGATATAGTACTAATCCAATACCGGCGGCTTTTTAGTTTGTGCGCGTACGCCAATGTAGCTAACTAATTATTTCCGTTTACCACTAAATTACCTCCTCATCAACTAACTAGACCCCTATTAATTCCAGTTAACTTCCATAGTAGGTTACACCCAATTACATGAAAATTGACTCCATTTGATTACAATTGCTCAGTTTCCCCGAACTCCGAGTTTATTAACTCCCACAAAAAGTTCTTCCGCCACATGCCTTTGCAAGCCTCTACTTGAACCATGCTACTCAAATGGATCACTATAATTAATCCCCTAGAAGTTTTACCGTTTTCCAATATATTCCTTTCCGTCCTCACGTAATTTAGGCTTTCTGGGCTGCCTATTAACGTAGCCCTCAATGCGTATAGTTAGTCTATTACTTTTAACAAACCTTTTCAAGGCTTTATTTGACACTTCTTTCGTTATGTCATCGGTAGGATTATCTTTTCCATCGATTTATCGGAACTCCTTAATCTTCCTCTTTTCGTAGGATTTACGAAGTGTTATTACATAGATTATTAAGCTTTCTTTGCTTGTGGTTCCAAACTTTAAAAGGTATTCGAAAAGAATCTTAAAGTCAGTATAAATTACCACCGGTATAGGAGGAATCTTTAGCTGCTTGGTAACAATATTAAGTGGTTTACATAATGTTATACCCACGTTAAAGCCCGTTATTATATTGTAAACCTCCGAGGCCAACACGCTCCGTATAATCCTCTTATACTTAACGAAGGTTTAGTGGATTAGGTTATCGATAATATTGAACTAGTTTTTACGTTTGTTTACGTAAACGATAATTATTAGGAAGCCGATTTATAAAGATCAATAGGTGTTATTTATAAAGGACTCGTCCATAAAGATTATTAATCTAACCCTTAACAGATCGATTCAGACTATATTGATCCCGCGGTGTAAGTTTCGCATTTGTTACTCGAACTTTTTGTTTAGCCGGTTAAAGTCTTTATCCGTTGTGTTTTATAGCATCCATACTTGCGGTCGACGTAATTAACCACCGTAAGATCTTTTTTACTTACGTTAATAAAGTTACCGGCTTAGGAGTATATATTAAGTGAGTTTGGTTTTCGCGTTATTATAGTGGTAAGTGAAGAGCGCAACTAATTAAAAAAAAGCCTTCGCAGGTTGCATTTAAGGGTTATAAGGCGTATTTCAACTCGTTAACGCCCGTAACCGTCGCCTGTACCTGTTCGTGAAATGTAGCTTCACTAAAGTAAGCTTTCCCCATTGCTTTTTAACATAGCATTAACTTATTCAAGATTTAATTAAGGACGTTTATTAGTGTTTCTCCCTTTTTTTTCTTCGCTATTATTATAGTTCACCACGTTATGGCCTAATTTGCTTAATATTGCGCGAGGTGAACGTCGTGTTCTAAATAGCCCTTTATGATATCATAAATCTCGCGTAACATGGTAGCTTTAGTAAACAAGTTTAGGTAATAATCCTTGGCGTGCCCTGTAAGAATTCCGGGTAAGGGTGAGTAAAAACCTAAAGTGGGAACCTTTATCTATTTGAAAATATTTCAAATGGGCATTATTTTAAAGTCGAAGAAGTTATAAGGTTTTCCATTATACTTTTCTATGCTATTTAAGATTTCAGTGAATCCTATAAAGAGTTTTCGGTTAATATTAACTATTTTGACAGGTTTTTGGTCAAGGTTACAATAGTAATCCTAGTCTTAAATCGTGTTTCCGAGCAATTTAAACCTTAAAGATTCCGAGGTACAGTATTAAAGGTAATTTATAGTCGCCTAACCCAAGGGGTAAAGTCCTGTAATAAGACGTATGGTAGGTTTTCGCGCGTAGACAAATTTAAAGTGGAAAGATTCTTAAGGGGATTAACGGCTTTAATCCAAATATTAAAGGTGAATTAGTACCTAAAGACTTTAAAAGGCTTAACGATCTTGTTAAATTGACTGGTGTAGAACGTTGGCATAAATACTTTTGGCTGCGGAGGCAGCCACCACTTTACATGCCCTTCTGCCTCTGATAGTGTATTCCGCGCTGTTATGTAGTGGTGTTGGACTACCTAATATGTTAACAGGTTCCATATTTCCAACGCGTAAAGAGGCTTAATTTAGCTAAGGGTAAAGTGAAGGTGACCTAAGACGTTTATATAGGTGTTGAAATACCTTAACGCTTTTCCCTTTTTTTGTATATATTGAGAATTAGGGTTTCAAAGATAGTTTTTCATTAAGTTAGTTTGAAGAAGGTTTCCGCTAATCCCAATAGGGATGTTTCAGAAATGTAAATACCGTGGCATATAACCTTCTTTTTAAACTTGACTTTAACTTTACGTTGGATTACCTTCCATATGTTAAGAGTCTAGTAATTAAAGAACTCGCAGAAATCTTAGAAATCGCGGGCGCCGCGGCCATATTCGTTATTGAGGTCCTTGTTGATAATTTACTGGAGAACGTAATTGGTTAGGTGGGCTTTAGGTAAGGTTTAGTTAATATTCGTAATTCAAAGTTATTAATCGTAATGGCTAGCGAAAATTGTTCCGAAATCTTTAACTTTCTTTATTTATTTCTGACTTCGAGCTATTTTGGCAGTTTGGCTTGTGTAGGCTGTAAGAGGCGAGAAACTTAGTGATCTTAAACGTAAGGATCCAGGTGTTTTTAAAATGAAGTCGCGTTGGAATTTATTAACTTAGCAACTTGGCGTAAAGTCGCGCGACGTGGTGTTTTTGGTATAACTTAATATTTTTACGCTTAAGTTGGCGAACTTGACGATTAACTTGACGTAGGGGAGTAAAAATAGTGAAGTAGGATGAAAGTTTAGTGTAAAAGGTAAGATCGAAGGTCGTTTATTATTATAGGTTATTTGGCATAAAGACTGGGTCATTTTCCCCCCAGTTATACTACTCGTAATAGTACTACCTTAGCCGTTTGCCAACATGCTGAACTTTAAGGCTTCTGACAGTAAATATCAACGTCTTTAAGAAATATCTGTGAAGATTTCTTAGTATTTTCGATAGCGATACCGTCGCTACATCTAAGTTGCCGTGAAAACTGACGCAATAGTTTTACCTTAGTTTTTTACATAGCGTAACCGAAAAGTAGCTTCTTCTTTTACTTGACTGATCTGTAATTAATATAATAAGTACTAATTCATATTGGTAGGTCTTTAGATCGTTGTAACGTTGTCGATTCGATTGGTCGAAGTAACAGTAGTATTGCGTGGTTAGATAGTAGATGTATTGTTCTAGTTTTGGCAGACCGCTAGCTGGTCTGCACAGTAATTTTTATAGCCAATTGCTGGGCCCGTGCCCTAATTTGAATGCAGCATACTGCACTCGACTTACACCCAATGCTGTAAGTCTCTACAAAGCAATACACTCAACTTTCAGTGTAGTCAACTTTACTGTAAGTAATGCTGAACTACTGTACTAGATGTAGTAGTATTCCAACAGTTTTAGATTTTTACGGTTTAATAAAGTTATCTATATTTTAATATCGTTTTTAGTTAGGCGAGTATAGTGTCAATTTATTTGATGTATAATTTGAGGATAGTTAAAATATTGTGTTTTTCTATTATGTTTTGAATAACATATTTTAGATTTTTGAGGGTAAGTAATAAATCAAATAAAAATTGAACTTTTCATAAGGTTATAATTCAAAGGCTAAAAAGATGGGAATCAAATTGGTATACAAGTTATATGTTAATATTCAGAGTAATATATAAGTTTTTGTTTTTGTTTAAACTTAATTCATTAGGATGATAAGTAGTAAGTAAGTTGAGTGGTAAGTTATGTTATTGATTTAAGTTACTTTTGTAAAAGGACTAAAGCTGAAGTTGTCGCTTAAAGTAGTCGGATTTTGTCTATAAACCTCGATGAAGAAGAAAAAGAGAGAAGTTCCTGCTAGGGAGCGGCTATAGAGCTTAAATGGTGCAACCCTCTCCCCAGTTATGTGACGTATAGTAGCGTGTACTTAAGCGGCTTCCTCCCTGCTTTAGAGCATCGTAGGAGGGTGTAGAACTACCAGGGTTGGATCCCTAGTAACACTAACTAGGCACTAGCCTGTAACAACTTTAATATCAATCAAATTGGATAGCTCTAAAAGGCTTAAATAAATAGAATAATAATTAAGTTTATATAAATTTCTATCGAATAATTTCCATATTCATTAATACGTTAAAGAAATTATATGATTCAAATATAATATTATTGGTTGTAAATTTAGAAAATCCTTGCACTAAGTCAATAAGAAGGTTAATTCTGATTGAAAGATTGGGAGCATTACTTTTTTAGATTTGGAGTAGTTCCGCAAGTACTATAACATATAAAGGTTTATTGTATTTAAAAGATTTAAGTTTGCAGTAATAAGCAATATATGAGCTCCTTTTCGAATTCTCTAATGAAACCATATAATAATAAGGATTTTGACGATAATAATGTAACATATATTGTATGAAACTCATATAATCATATGAAAGTTACAACGATTGAGCTGATTAAATTGACGTTTATATTTATTGAAAAGCGAAACCATTAAATGATAATTTTGGTTAATTAGGACTTGAAGAAAAAATAACGATTTCGCAAGGTGTTTTATCAATTTATAAAGAAATATAGAGTATTAATAAATATAATCAATTATCTTACGTGTATTAGAAACTACCTTCTAATAAATTTCCAATATGATATTGTAGTTAGTTAACATATCATTTTTTCAATACTAGTTGGTTCTCTGCTTGGAGTATAAAAATTGTTCTATATTATAAAGTATAGTTGTAAAGGTATTAAGTCATAATTGTTGCTCAAGAAATTTGAATACTGTCTATTGTTCTTGATAAAGTAAAGAGGAATAAGATTCTGTTAAGAAGCTACTATATGCTATAGCAAGGGGCGGCCCTAATCATGTGACAAGACGATTTAGAGCATCGTAGGAGTGTGGCAACCACTAGGGCTAGATTCCTGGTGACCACCAGCCTAAGTATCAACCTGTAACATTCCCTTCGGCGCATCCCCCCCCCCCCTTTTTTTGTTTTTGTTAACACATAAGTCACTTTAATTAATATTGGTGAAGTCTCATATTGATTCCGTTCAAACTACATATTTTAACGAACTTATTGTCATTATTAGCTATTTTAACCAATGTAAGTTTATCCTTTATTGTTGTTACTTAACCTATATGAGTTAACTTGCTTATCAATTTTACGGCTATTTTAACTAACGAAGGTTAGCTTACTTACTACTTTTACTTAACTTATAAAGGGTAACTAGGTTACTATTACTATTAACCGACTTGTATTGATTTATTGAATGTTACTATTAACCTACGTGTATTAACTTACTCTTTGTTTAGTAACTGTAAAATAGCGTTTTGTACATAGCTCGGTGATTAAAGAAAAATAAATGCTAATTAGGTCTGTTAATGGGTTAAGCCAAAAGGACCATCGTTCTTTTTAATTGAATTATGGAATGATTCGAAAGCTTTAAAGACTACGATATTTGAATAGTTCGAAAACAGTTCCCGAATGGTTTATATATAAACCACCTATATAACTAAAACCTATCGTTTTGGGGAATTTCCAATATGGGAAAGGCTTATATAAGAAGTATTTCGGACTTTTCAAATGCTCTTAACGTGAAATTTAAACTTTATTTCACTATTATTATTGATAATGTCGATAGCGGGTATTCAATAGTCGCGAATCTATTAGTTTAGGAGCGGGTCAAAAGAGGTTTAAACGAGTTAATGGACGTAAATCCGTAGGTGTTTTTTACCCAGAATATTAAGTTCGACGATGTAGAAATCGACAATGCGTATAATATGGTATTTGGAACAAACATAATCGCCGACCCAAAACCGTTTTAAAGGGGGGCTTTATCTATTAGCTACCTTCTTTATACATTATTATATAGCCATTATTGCGACTTATAGGAATTTCGTAACGTCTTGAAAACGTTAGACGAAATCTTTGATCTTTACGAGTGGTTTTGTGGCGGGAATATTGAAACTTTTGATAAGTTTAATAAGATTTATATAATAGCTATGCATTATAAAAAATGTTTAATGATAATTATAGTAATATTTTTATTATTAAGCGTTAATTTAGAATTGGGGATTTTTTTTGCTTCAATTGATTGTAATGAATGAAAAGGGATAAATTTGTTAAAACCTTTTGATTAATTCGTTTGGTAATACCATTAGTTTCAGGATGAAATAATTCATTTCAGTGTTATTTTACCTTTGTCAAATTTTAAAAACGTTTTTGAAACTTATTAGTCCTATTCGAACCTCAGGCATTAATAATAAAGCAAGAAAACTTGTAAGATCGTTAATGATAATTCAACAATCGCTTTGCGTAGTTTTCAACTTTTGAAATATTTATTTCTTTTAGAGTAATACTTTTATTGACAAGATTAGTCATGTTTACAAGGTAACGTAAATTACTATTAAGTTTTCAAAAGAAATTAATCATCAAGTCGATTAAAAGCTTATTTTATAGTCATCGAAAATTGGAGAGGGTTTTATAATTGTTTTGGAACGGTATCGTTAATAAGTCATTCGTTTATAAGTATTTTCATTCCGGCGAAATCGTTAGACTATATAGTATAACACGGGCTCAAGATATATTTTGGTTTAAATAATAATAGTAAGGTTGCGTCTTAGGTAGCCGATGAAAATTCAATTGTTCATATTCTTAATTAATACGGTAGTGAGCAACATGTAAATAGGAATCCACATAAGGTCACAAAATTTTCAAATATTATTGTTATTTAAAAGAAATTTCAACATAATGACCTTAAGTATTTGGTCGTTGGTCACGTAAATATAAATGGGGAAATTCCGCTGTTTTATATATATAGCGCGAGTCAAATAGAGGTAAGTAATGTTTTGAGTGATAACGGCGTCCCATTTGTTTTAAAAGTTGACATTAGTAAAATGTTTATAGCTCTTCGAGATAAATTTGCCGACTACAGTGAGCCGGGAGACATGTATACGCGAAAACGGTTCAAAAGAGAAATATTGAAAGCGTAGAAGTTATGATTCCCGACATAAAAGGCGGTGATTAAAAAGCGTTTGAAAATATAGACTTCTTTCATCGTAATAGCGTATCAGATCGTGTATGGTTAGCCCCTTTATTATAAATTAACTTAAAACAGAATTGAAATAGTTGTCCCGCTTAGCTCATTCATTTTTCAGAAAGTCGGCGTGTGGTTATTAACTATTTTAAGATTTCATTGTTTGTAAGAATATTTTAGAACCGGTTGTATCCTAACATTTACTGTTTTATTCTTTTATATAATTTATAATACTTAGTCGTTCTTTGTAGTAAATCTAGTAATTATATTCGATAAGTGATAAATAATGAGAGTAATATGTTAGTGGGTATAGGGTATTATGAATACTCCGTTGGATTAAATAACTCTTTAACACCTAATAGAAATAGTTGACCTTTAATAATTTTTCTTAGTTAGGGTCTTATTAGGCGAAAATTAGATTTACGAGAAAAACAACTTAAGTTGTTTGAAGGAAATTTTCTATTCTGATTTTTAAGGAAAGGCGACGCTTTTTGAATTGAACGAAAAAAAAAGTCGGCTTTTTTAAAGTAATCCCGAATAAATTACCAGTAAAAGTTGGTAAAGCCAAATAATTCTCGTAGTTTTAGTATAGACGTGGATGCTGCCTATTTCTAGATAGTACCTAGTTTTTATTGGTTTATACGTACTTTAAATTCCTGTTTGATAATAAATTTTAAGTCATTGTTTTCTTGAACACCAAATTCATAATTTAAACTATTAAGGTTTAGACTCACACTATTTGAAGCGTTTAAAATCTGTTCGACTTCAATGTTATGGCTGTTAGAAGCACTATTTAAATATATTGAAATATCGTCGAAGTAAACGAAACAAAATAAATATCGAAGAACGGTAGTAACGAATTATTAATAGATTCCTAAAACATTATCATTATACTAAAAAAACATGAAAAGGTAATTAATTATTTTACAAACTTAAAAAGTGTATGGAGTGCGATTTTCGATTTGTCTCCTTCTTTAATACGTAGTATATCAAAGGATTTTCTGACGTTAATTTTGATATATTATTTCATTTATGAAATATTTGGGTGCGTTTGCTTGATTAGAGAAAGGGAGTACCGGATGGGTTTCGTGATCACGTTAAGTTTAGGGTAATATATATAAAACTGGAAGTTGCTTTTAGGTTTTGGAACGAAAAGTACGGGGTCACCCGCTAAAACACTCCCCCTACGAACGTAACCCTAATATAATAACTCGTTTAAAATCTTTCATCGTACTAGAAAATCCTTCCAAAACATTCCGTAAAACGGCCCCCAAAGGAAATTAACGTAAAACGGCTCCCAAAGGAAATTGAAAAGTTAGCCTTAATTATTATTTTACATAAAGAGTTTGGTGTCGGCGCCAGAAATATAAAGAGGTAATTTATCTTTTAGTGTCTTATTATATAGCGGTATAAATTCCTTGAAGATATCGGAAAGATTATTGTTAATGAAAACAGGTAACTTTGGGGCCAAAGTTTTATCAATGTATTTAAAGGAAACGGAGGAAAATACTAGATCAATCACTTAATCCTTTTACACTTTACGAATTATAATATAATATATAGCGGTAGAGACCCCTTTAGGGTCCTTTCATACCGGCGTAAAACCATAGTCTAATAAGCGGTTATAATTTATTTGTTCTAATATTAATATATAGTTTGAAACATTGTGATTTTTCAATCTTTTCTTTATTTATAGTTTATTTAAAATATATTTTTATCATGAATAAGAAATGATATAAATCCCAATTCCATATCAGTATTTATATATGTTAATGTTTAAACAATTTATGAACAAATTCATGATTAATTCAATATATGGAGCAGATAAATTCGTTAAATCGTTAGAATAATATAGAAATACGTGGTAATTTTAATTATCGGTAAACTATTTATTTATAACGTTATAACCTTGACAACTGATATCTACTAAAAGGTTGATAAATGAAATGGAATTGAAAACTAAGTTGTTTATAAAAAGAAAACTATTTGAAGGTTAGGGGTAAGTTACCAGGTTAAATTGAAATCTTTTGAACTCTTATACGCGACTTTATAGAAAAGTTACGTTTTTTGCTCCCGAACATAGATAAGGTCGGTATCCGAGGTAAGGTAAATACCGAAATTAACCTTAATACTAAAGCTATTCAGAAGTTACGAGAAATCTAATAAGTAGATACAAATATGATAACTATTTGCATCTCAACCTAAACATAAGTCACAATCCTTGTAACGAAAAATTTACGAGTAATTAACCTAAATAATACGCCATTTAGTCCTAATCAGAAAAGAGTTTACATCTATTATAATAATATCTTCCTAACTATCGCAATCGGCCGCATCTTCTTCACTATTCTAGTTTGAAGATATATCACCAATACTTCTATTACTAACGTAAATAACGTTACTTTAACAAATACAATGGTGGTAAAATAGTTTCTTAATAACTTAAATATATAGGATACGTTCGTTATAATGTTCAAGTATATAGAAATGGAATAGTGCGTTAACGAGTATATTGTGAATTTCGCTATTTAAAATAACGAGTTTAACAGAAAATTTCTGGACGATGTCGTCAACTTCCGTAGATAAAACCTTCTAAACGATAAAAAAGAAATAAAACCGTTTACGGGTTTTTTTATTTGAAATTCGTAAATTAGACAATAAAGACTTTTACCGTATACGGATCATGATATTACAGGCGAAATATCACTATAAAGGTGTCGAAGTTGCTATAACTGCCGTCGTCACCGTAAACGTAATAAATTGCCAAAATAGGTTTCGTCAAACCCTTCAATGATTTAACAATAACGTAGAAGAATTTTTTCATACGGATAAACATTCTATTTTCATGTAATTTACGTAATATAGTAACTTTATTTACTTAAACCATGATTTAACGCTAGAAATTTCAATCGGCTAATCGAAAGTTTTACGTTTAATTCGTTAATTACTTGCGTTATCAAATATACTATTAATATTGTAGTCGGAATCGGAGAAATCCGGGTTATCGTAATCATCGACGAGGTTCCTAAATGAAGGTAATGCAGTAATTATATCGTTTGAAGGTGTATTGTTTATAGTTATCGTAAAAGCGGGACCATTTTAAGGAAAGGGTTACTTTAAAAACATAGGCGTACCATTAACGACTTGAAGCTGCCAGATCATAATTATAAACGTAGATAGTACGACGTTGTTCCGTTATTCCATGTGTAAAATGTATTCGCGAACGACTTAGTTCCGCTCAACGAACTCCATACGTAAAGTTTCGGTAAATCGTTTGTATTAAGTAGTTAAATAATCGTTTTATATTACTAAAGTGCTCTGGAATTAATCCCTAACATGCGTATCGAGGAATCTCTTTAAGGCTTAGGTACCTAAATTTAAACGGTTCCAAAATATGGCCTTAAAATAACCACTTCTAAATAACTGAAATACGATCGGAGAAAAGGATCAAGAATAATATATAAATGAAATAGACCAAAATTGTCGTTTGAGACGTTCAAATACTGTTTATTACCCTAAATGAAAAGAAGAAGGAGAAACCTATGCTAAAAATCTAATAGAGGCTATAGAAAAGGGTAGTCCGGTTATGTGACAGAATGACTTAGAGCATTGTAAGAATATGGCAGCCATTAAGGCTAGATCCCTGGTGATAAGCAGACCACATATCAGTTTATAAAAATAACAATACAAAAACACTTTACCATTATCGTATGACGATTGTGCTTATAACTTAATTTTGCAACGAAATTCATTCGTAAAGATTTATACTCGCATTGCACTCAACGAGGCTGGTTTATCCCACTTTATTTTAACAATTGAATCATAATTTTGGAATTGATCCAATTTTTTCCAATTTTACATATCATATTGGTAATATTTTCAATTTTTATATAATAATGAAAACTATTTAAGAATATTTCGCTTCCATTATAAAAACTAAAAACCTATTTTCATATATCGGTAAATATATTATTATTAAACAATAAGTTCATTTAATATCAAACTTATCATCCTTCCAGATAAATTTACGAGCAGCCCATACATGTGTTAGCTTTTTCATCGTACGCTTATATAATTTCTTAATAATCAGTGAAAATTTTAATATATCTTGCTAGAGTTATAGCTAATAAAGATAATAAGATTTATCACGCTACCGCAGCCTTGATTGAGGGTTTAACGCTAGTCCTTATATACCCAGCATTTTGATGTCAGAGCTTTTATAAGAGCTTTTCCCCCCTAAAGATATAAACTTAATACCTACTAAAAGGTATATCGGGTTTACGATTAAGATATTATTGACTTGGTTGCGCTGTTTTACTAATTTGAGTACTTTAAGTACTGGGAACTCGTTAAATGTATCGAGTATTACGTGATAAATAGTATCGTGTATGGGCGCGGAGGCCCAAATCCCTATTTTGGGTTTGGATTTACGGCTTTGACCTCCTTTGTAAATCTTTATTTAAATTTCAGTGAATTGATTTATAATATTACGCGTTTATCTTTTTTAGATATATTATCTTACATTATCACGCCGATTTTTTCCTTTTTCATTTAGCTGGACCTTATTACCACGACGACTTCTTAGGATACATTTACCTAAAAGTTTACTTGAATTATTATTACAAGGCGTATGAATAATTGAGTTAATTTAATTAACCTTATAATTAAAAACTGATTGGTAAGTAGAAAAGGTTAAGGTTTTTTCCCTTCACAATATATAAATATTACTTCTTTAAAAAAAAACCCCTTTACAAGGCTGTGGAGAACATGGATTTAAGGGTTTTCGTTAGATTTCTGGAGGATTTTAAACTTAATGTGGAGTGATTCTTGTTTAAATACGGTTTTTTATTACATTCATAACTCAAACCGGTAATTATTTACTTAGTTTACAACATATTTACGGGGTTTGTCATCATATATAAAGATGTTGTTATTGAAGTTAAACTCTTTTTCAAAAAGACTTTTTTTTACGATTTTCCCTATATTCGGAGAAATTTCTGTTACCTCAACTTGAACTTAGTTTATTGACTGGTTTCAAAGGTTTGGTTTTCACCCGATATGCTCCCCTTTTCCCGAAATGTCCATTGAAATTCAGAAGATAATAGAAAAGGAAACCATTGCATAAGCTAAGCTTTTTCTAGTGGACGCCTACCTTGTCAAATTTGGTTAAGATGTTTCTTTAGGTTCAACTACCTGAATTATCTTTGTGGAAACTCGTAAGGGTCATTATAATTTTTCAAAACTAATGAAGTCTCGAAATATATCGATAAATAAAATTTTGAATAATTCTATTCCCAATGGAATTGATTATAATACCGAAATTCATTATACGTCCTTACGGTGCTATTTAATTAATATTTTGGTTTTATTAAGGGATGGAGTCCCCGTTTTCTGTATTACAACAATTCAATTTTATTATTAATATTATGACCTTTTTCCCTAGTAATATCTCAGTTGCTCTACAGCTTTTAAAGTGAAAGAGATAAACTAATTTGTTTGTCTTAGAATAAGCTAGAAAGGATACGGTTACGCTGTAGGTTTAATTACATCGTTGTAAAAGTGCCAGTGACGATGGGTAAACATATATCTAAGCCTAAAAACTAATATTAATTCTAAGCGTCTTAAAAAAACGCGTAAAAGTGAACTTTGGTTTTAATACATCATAATATTTTGCTTTTTGAATGCCGGAATTTTTCCCCACATATTTTTCAAGAACTTGGATTAATTAAACGAATATATTTAGCGGCCGCCCAAACGCTATAAGTTCGTATATCGTACCATTAAATATTATCTCAACCGTGAATAACGTCATATTTATATATTGTATACCAATATAGGAAATTTCGGAATCTGAGACCTTTAACACCACCAAAATTGCAAAATCGTTTTACCATTCGTACTAGGCGTTTGCCTCTGCAGAGCATAAAATCAATGTCAAGACGTCACTATATTTATCATACGTGAACAGGTTGAAATGAAAACTAGTAAGTATTCTCGAGCATCGAATATAAATACGATGTTTTCAATCTTCTACTTAAACATCAACAAAAACAACACGATTTATGAATTATCTTTGTTAAATTACGCCATAAAGAGAACAAATATAATCAATATGTAAAAAAATTGAATATGATAAAAATCATTATGGGGTATATTTAACGTTATAAATTTTAGGTTCTATCTCCTTTTCCCTTGTACCTAATTAAAAAGCGGAAACGTTTACCACAAGGGTCTATCGGCAGGTATTTCTTTCCACCCTACCGCGGATCTCATTTTATATTAAGAAAGAAGGTCGGTTTAATGTTATATAATACCTTATTAGCATCGAAAGAGATTTTTTTTCACTTCAAACTAACAGGATTAAGGTAATTAATATGTATAATAAATAATTAACTAATGTAATATTTTAAGAAATATGTTATTGGGTTTTGATTATATGGAACATTACCGGAAACGATTCTAATTTTATTTTCAGGTATATTAATGCCCTTATGGATAACATAATTGATATTTCAACATTAAATGATCAAGTTATTATTATAGCTAGACAATTCAACTAAGAAATAAAAATCTTAATATACAGGTAAAGCCACTTTTTTAACCTCCCCTATACTAATATAAAAAGGGCTTCAATCACGGTATATCTTAATGTCAATTACATGTTATATTATAAAGTGATTATAGCAGTCACTTCGATCATAGGGTTTTATTATCCTTTCTTTATACTATTACGTGTGGCAGAAGGTAACTTTAGGAGGTTTATTCATATCGTTAGCGTTAAGATGCTTTTTTTTAGTTTTCGAAAAAGTTTGTGATTAATAAGGCGATGGTAAAAGAGTGGGCGAACGCCTTCGCCTGTATATTTTCAAGCTACTTAAAGGTGGTCGGAAGATCGTTTTTTTTTTTTTTGCAAAAATGTAATGAGATAGCCGTTGTTTAAATTCGACCGACTTTATCGTTATGTATAGAAACCCGATACAGGTCGAATGCGAGATGTAATTATTTTTAAATAGAGGACCTTTAGTGCGGAGGTTAAAAGGATATCTTCCGGAATATGGAAAATTAGACTCGATTACATCGTTAGTTTACCCGAAGCTTTTTAAATCGTTAATTTGTATCATGCTTTATTCTCTTTCACAAAGCCCTCAACTTCAATATAATAATTTATTTGACTTCAATATTTTTCCATGAATTACTATTTTCAAAACATAATATTCAATTTGTTTTTTAAGGCATATCATATTTATATTGGATTAATTGAGCCGCCACGGAATGTTTTCTACCGTTAGTTATTAAGGGTGATATCAAAAGGCTTCTATATAATACTATCCGTATCTATATAATTTTTACCAGGTTTACTGAAGTTACAGTAAGGGTTTTTAAAATATGTTAAGAGGTTATAGGAAACCCTTTTAACATCTTTTACCAGAAATATATTGGTTTTAGGTCTATTCCCAGTGTTATAATATAATCGAAAGTATTTATAAACTCTAAATTTTAAAAAAGTGATTTTTGAATCCAAAATTTTAATATCATATTTTTTTTAATTCTAGTGTTCTAAGGAACTTGAGCGAATAGTGACTTGTAGGATTCCATGGTTCCTTTTTATCCTGGGAAAAATAAGCGACTATTATAAAAGCGGAATGCCCTGGCTTTCCGTTACTAACCTTGTTGTAATTTTTGGACAAAATATGAGAACGGCTTTGAAAAAACGACAAGTCGTTTCAATTTTTACCAAAAACATATATGGGTCTTTTCATGTATTGATTCGTGATTATTTCATATAAATATATACTATATGGGTTTTCAAAGTAATTTGTTCACTTTCATTTGGGGAATTTCAACGGGATATATGGTTTCAATTTACTATTATAATGTTACGACGCGTTTTCTAAACCTTATTTACGTTACGCTATAAAGATTGTCTTTTTTAACATATTTTAAATATATTTCACATAACAAATCTATCCCGGTTCCATTCGGGTTGTATTTTAATGCGCGGAAATCTTATTTTTTGGAGGGCTTAAAAAGTTTATGAATTGTAACGTTTCCTATTAAAAAGAAAATTTGTAAAAAGCAAACCATTATACCAAAAAAAACTCATGATAATGGATACATATAAAATTTAAGTTAATATACATTGTGGACCGAAAACACTTCAATTATTCGAATAAAAACGGAAATACGTTTATATCATTGAACCCAAATTCATATACCGCATCCAAAAACCTATAAAATATTTAAAAGTTTTTAGTGTTCGTTTAAAAGATTTTAATTTGACTGGGTTCTGTAAGGGTGGGTTTACGTTACGAAACTGGTAATCTAGTCGCTAAAAGTAGTACAATATTACAAAAGACTTTCTCACACGTAATGAAAACTGTGGTTTAACTTGTGTCGTACGGCTTTCGATTTTATAACTATTTTAAGAATTTTATACTACGTAATAATCTGGTATTTCGGGGTCAATTGAAAATATTTTGAAAACGAAGTTAGTAATACTGTCACCATAATGACGAAATTTATTTGTTTATCATACCATATCATTCCCCATTTCATAGTTCAAAAAACGTCGAATATTTATTCAAAAGAGTTGTTTTAAAATAAACTAGATTTCGTTTAACTTCGATATTCAAAACGGTCGACGTTAGATATTCCTTTTTCAAACGCCTTTTAAAAGTCAAAACAATTACGTTGTCGTTGCCCTATTTCACCTATTAAACCGTCGCTAAGATTGTCCCTTATCAAACTATTACTTAAGTTGTTTCGATCGTATAATGGAAGCTTTTACGAAGATTGGTTTGGTTTTCTATAGCGGCTAAATCCCTCTAAACAACCTATACGAATTAGGTCTTTAACTATGGAAATCCATCCCTACCCTAATCCCGGCGTCGCGAACACTATAAAACCTAGGGCTCCTGGTTTTTTTACTATTGATGACAAATTTAATTTTTTTCAAAGTCTATATTAAGAATATTCAACTTTATATTGAAATTCATAACCAATCAAACAAGGGAATTATCTAAAAAGCAAGTAACAAAAGATTTTCAATTTTGATTTTCCAAATTTAACAATTATTATGTTATCGTATTTAAAAATAAGTAATATTATTAAAAAACCGGTCGTAAATACTTCGGCTATAAATTCGTGGTTTATCCAAAAAAAAAAAAAAATAGGAAATGATAACAAGTTTTATTAACTTTTATTTCAACATATTCCATTTTAATACTATGCGGTAAATGGTTTGCGTGACTTTTGAACTTTTAACAATAACGTTTTGAGGTAACTTAAATATATATTAACAATATCTTAGTAGTATAAAGGTTTCAGGAAAACGTTATGAATTACTTTTAAAAAGCATATAACCTGTTTACACACTTACCGTCTTTCAAAAAGATGTTTTATCAATAAATGAGAACTAGTAATACACAAGCATCATTATCAATAAATTTAAAAATCAATCCACTAAAAGAAGCCTTTAAAATTACCATGTTAAAGTTAAGAATGTCTCGTCCCTTTGCAGAGTTAGGTCTTCATTTAATAACAAAACTCACCTCGTTAAATCTGATTGACACATTTAAAAATAGATGTATACGATTTATAATTATTAAATATAGAAATTTATGTATCATATTGAACTAGAGCCCATATACGGAAAACCTTAGCGTAAAAGTAAGCGGACTTTTCAACTGCCGTTTTTACAATTTATTTCATTCTTTTTACGCTGTAAAATACGGACATAAAAGGTTTATATTATATAACCGCTGGTTCCAACTTTTTTTTACTCCAATAAAAGTGATTTTTATTATAAAGCGTACAAAAGACCCTTTATTGTATTTACTACTTAAACTTTCTTTGGGTTAAAAGGCAATGTCCGCATTCGCTTAAAAGAAATTTTAACGGATTGACTTAATAAGTTTACCTTCAAATGATTTCTTAGAAAATCGATAGTTTTTTTTTAGATTTGGTTATTATTGCGGGTTATTTCCATTTCAGCTTGATATGAAGTTTTGAACTAAGATAAAACAAATGATTAACCAATTAAAATTTCAAATTCATCAACGCGCGTTTATTATCTACCTCTAACAACATAAAAACAACTTTGAATTTTTTTGTTATCTTCGCCTCTCTTCTTTCCAAAGTTTATTAATAAGTTAAGAATAGTATTAAAATAGGCTTTAATTGTCTTTACAACTAATAGAAGTTATTTGTAAGCTTTTTTAGGGCGCGAAAGGATGCGTCGGATTTGGAGAAAACCAGGGAGATTATTTTTGAAAGGGTTTCTATTTAAGACGAGTCTACGCTCCCTTTCTTTCCCTTCACCTCTTCTCTACAGTTAACGGCGTGTTGGATCTGTGCGGCCGTTTTCGCGATGTCGACGACCGCATATAATAGATAACACAAAGCTGTTAAGTAGCTTGATGAAATTTTGACCGGAAGGTTAACGCAGTATGTTATTAACGGCTTCGCAATACTAACTCATGTAAATATATATTTACCTCAATTTCAATAGGTATACACTCGTTAACACAGTCCACTTTACACGGGAAGTTTTTATTTACCCCTATATCAGCCGTATTTCTGGTTTTTTATTCAACGCCGTTATTAACGCCAAGTAGAAAGGGAGAAACGTATCCCGTACATGGAAAGTAGTGGTTAGGGGCTGAGGTTCCTTGTTTTTACTCTTACTTTCCCTTTTCTTTAATAGCTTAAACGGGTACGAGGACGGTTTAGGCGGTGAATACGGTGGCTTTGGCGGTGATATACCTTTTGTATTGTGCCACTCATATCGCGGCAGCAGTTACCTTGGTTGCAACCTTTTCACGAAACGATTTTATTACCCTTGTTTAACTCCGAGACGTAAATATAAAAGGCTTATCCCAATATAATATTTTTAAGTGTAATAATTAAAAAGAACATGAAACTAATCTCATAGTATATAGTACATTAGAGTCAACAATAAGGCACCCCAATTCCATAATATTTGTAGAGAACGGATCTAGGTAAAGATGAAAGATGTATATATATATTGGGATGTTCGTCTACTGTTAACGTAATTGATTAATCTACAATATAATTTTTAATATATACACTATTCTTTTCCTATATGATAAGAGAATTTTCAAAATTGATGCAGATGTATTGAATTTCGCTGAATACTGCATCTGTATACAACAAGTATGAAGAAACAGTTCTTTTCGTTCAGTTTTCATTGATTTAGTACGGGAACGACCATTTTCGTTCATAATAAATATAACATTGTTATGAGGGCTTATACCATGATGACAACTGTTGTAATTAGTACAGACAGTATTATTATGGTCATTACTATTAATATTATTGTTTCTATAAGGTTATGAACGCAGTAATTGAGTTTTAATCTTTAACATTGAGTAAAGTAATACTAGGAACCTATATAATAGATGTAATAAGCATGAATGTAAGGTAAATTAGAGTTTGTATCAGAGAATTTAATATTAAAGTTAGTGATACATTTCATACCCCTATTTATTAATTGAGGAATTTTACGAAACATCCGAGTTCTATTTGAAACGAGATTTGGGACAATATATTTTCTTTTAATAACTATGTAATGTAAATGAACTGTTATTTGTATCTGTTATATCCAGTTTATCATTCGGTTAAAAAATCGTATATAGTGTGTAATGTATTTGAGTCTTAATAGAGTTCATAAAAAGATGAAGAAAGTATAATAGCTAGCTTAAAATAATTGGTTGTAGAAGATGTTTTTATGAATAACTAAGTACGTTTTATAACTTTAGAGGTATTATATTCTGTAGTTATTTATTATATTGTTTATGAACCTTTAGACGTTGAAACATTATCGATTCAAAGTGTGATCGAAGTAACAATAGTATTACTATGGTTGTGTAATAGATTGTTGTTTCTCATAAATTTGGTAGACTGCTAGCCGGTCTGCATACTACTTTGTATAGTTAATTGCTTAGCCTGTGCCCTACATTGAATCGTGTATTCTACTACAATTGACTTTCAGTAGTGTAGTCAACTTTGACTGCATTGTATTTAAGTACTATTTCAACAAATATCCATCTAATGGTTCTAATATTAGCAAATTTTTATTTTGTATGTAGGAAAATTAATATGGAAACGAATCGATATTAATATTTTTCCTCTAGTTATCATTATTTTCATAATCAATATTCCAATAATTTCTATATTTATTCTTGATGTTTTTATTGATTTCATCATAAACTCATAAAAGCAATCGTAATGAAGTTTGTATAAATTGAGTTTAAGATTATTTAACTTTTCATTTGAAGGTTCATTGAGTCGAAAATTGAACGATTTTCTAATTCGAGGTGAATTATAGTGAATATTAGTCGATGTTGTGTTTCAAGGAGTGCTTGGTTTATGTGAATAGTTGTACTGTTGAATTATTAGTTTGAGTTATCTCGCATTACTAGAAAGATTGCTTTATATTGATGGAATTTGATTTACTATTGAATTTATTACGAGAACTTATCTAATACAGTATATCAAGCATAATATCTTATAATTACCTGCTCCGAAACTTTGTGAATTTTGATGTTTTTATTGAAAATGAAACAAATTTAGGAAATATCAAACTTTACTACACTGGAAAAAGGAAGACACATAATATAATTAAAGTTGTTACCTTAAAGCAGTAAGCGATAAGAAGATATTAATATGATTTTTTTTTTTTTTTGAAAAGAAGACGCTGAAAGGGGAAAAAATATGATTTACAGAGTGAATTAGGTGGAAATTCTTACCTTGGTATAAATATAGATTGGCTAAAGTAAATGAATTCATTGAATCTCAATACTACTAAGCCATGTTAAGCAAACATATTTATAAAATTATCAATATGCATGATGACTTCGAGATGGTTAAATTAAAAAGGTTGGTTGTATTATAGAATCTAACGAGTTTAATAAAGAAGTCAGTATATTATTCACACATATTAAGCCAATAAGCTTTTTATCAAAGATATTGGTATATTAATACCTCGAGAATAACTTTTTTTCATCTTTCTACTTTTGAAAATTATTAATCTTATAAACTATCTTCGTAATATTTTTTGTTTAAGAGTCAATTAATAGTTTGATAAACTCGGTTTTCATTTAATGTAAAGTAAGAACTGTGGGTATGGGGTAATAAATCATATTGTGAATCGGTTAAGAAGTATTAAAAATCATATTTAAATTACTAGTATATTGTCGCTAGCTAAAAAGGTCCTTGAAATCATACGTAAATATTTTTCAACTCCTACAAGTCTTTTACAGCACATTTCAACAAACTATATATATCATAGCGTTAACACGATTACCAATATTTTATATCAGAGTTCGTAATAACCTCAGTAATCGATTTTAAATTAATTCAAATACTATATTCGATTTCTTTCATTCAACCAATATAATAAAGTTGGATCATAGATGTTGGAATAGAGTTATGGTTTTTATTCCATTTTTTTGAATATAAAGTATAAGTTTTTCAATATCAATATTTTGGTCATTCTCTTATAATATAAACTTTGCAAAAGCTTCGTTAAAATCATAGGAAGTATTAAGATGAAAACAACATGTTCCATGTTAAAATATTCAATAATATTGAATAATAAGCTCATACTTTTATTGATGCCATTGTAAGGATTATACGAATATGTTTTTGGCCGATTCTGAACGTTTCGCAAATTGTATAATAAGTCTGATTTTGAGGCAAACCTTATTCTACTCTACTACCACAAGATTTGATTTCAATTCTAAAGTTAATACTATTGACTTTGTATTTAACAAAGCTATTAAAGATAAATTACCTGTAAGCGGTTGGAAAAAATGAATTTCTAAAATTGAAGGTTGAGATACAGTGAAAAGTATATATAAAATGGGACTAACAAATGTAGTAAGATTGAAACTAGTCGAATAAGTGACAAGCTTTAAGGTTCAAAGTTATGGCTATATAAGATATTTGAATTGTGATAGTAGTATATTGAGAACGCTTTGAGATGTTGTACTATGTAATAATGATTTCTTTACTTTTTCAACGTTGTTTTAAAAGTATATTTGAGATTGAAATCGTTATAAAAAGACTTTAATAATAAATTTGCTGTGTATTGTTTATTTGTCACTCCAAAATCTTCACTACATTCGGATTAATAAAGGTTCTACTTTCATTAGTTCAATTATTAATTGATATTATTTGTTGGGTTATATATTTTTGCTGAAATCCATCAGAAAACTTAAGATATAATGAAAACTTTCTCTTTTTAAACTCTTCATTGGAACGTTTCAGTCAATTGGTTTTGGATAGTTGATCAAATTTTCGTTTAGTATAATGTCTTTATGTCAATAGTTTAAATACTATTTTCGAAAAATATTATCTTAGAAGTAATGTTTATGTTAACAGTTCAGAATTGTAATTTACTGGAGTATTTGTTTTTCAATTCGTTGTCAACGATAGAAAAATTGAACTTATAATATTAAAGTTTTTATAGATTACAATATAAAAATACTGAAAATATTTAACTTCGAAAAAAATATCCAATTCATTTGAATTTTGAATTTCGAGACTTTTTCTAACCACGTTTTCGTTTTCTTCACTCAAATCAAAAAGAATTCATACTGAAAGTCGGTTTTCAATTATTTTGTACTTTGCCGAAATTTATTAGTATTACAATATTAAGTTTATTTCGAAGATTAACATGATTAGAAAGTTAGGTCTTAAAGTCAGGATAATTGTTACTCAAGTTTCAGTCGTCGAAGAAGATAGTAACTTCTTCATATTGTTCATGGTGAAGGTAATATTTGAATATATAAGAAGGATAAGGAGACTTACGAGAGTTCATATCCCGAAGTAAAGTATAACGACTCCATTTCGAGTCTTGTACTTTTCGTAGGGCCTCCCACCACAGGAATTATATTATTCGCCCATTCTTCATATATGATATCTATTGTACTATTTACATTAATCGTATTGAAATATTTTCGTTCAGATTTTAATTTGTAACTGCAGTATAAATTTTTATAAAATTTTGGTGAAAATGATTGAAAGCTTAGATTACCGGATACTGTAAAGTTAATGCTTAGGTTTTTTAATGAACTAGATAATTATAAGAATGAATTAATCTTGAAATATATCAAGAACTCACTGGGAAATAGTTTATATTAAGGGTTTGAGTAATATAATCTTTACTTTCATCAATTTTGAATGTTTATTAATAGGTCTCTGAATTTTTACAATATATTATATCGTGAACAATACTATTCAATGCATAAGTTTGCAATAATTCAGAAATCAAAACTGGGAATCCTAACTAATATCAAATGTTTTAATTCTCGATATAATGTAATATTAATTACTTTATAGGTATAAAAAGTTGATAGATATTTTTTCTTACTAATCGAGTAAAATTACTATTCTTATTCCGAAAGCTTAATAGAAAAAATAAGTATTTTTAAATTCTTTCACAGGTATATATTATAATTATGATTTGATTGAAAAAATAAAACCTAAGAGACGGTTTCGGGAACTCCACAAAGTGATTATCCATCTACTCAATATGAATATTTATAATTTCTATTAAATAATTAAAATCTATAGTAACATTATTATTAACCATAATTAAAATAAATTTTTATAATACCAAATTTATGAGCAAAACATATTATAGAACTGAAAGATAATGTAATTCAAAGAATGAAGAATGAATGGATATAACAATATTTGTTAAATCTATACGTAATTAACAACTTTATTGGTATTATGGGCCAAAGTAACATGGTTTATTTAAATGAATTTGAATATGAAAAATGGAAAAGTAAATATTAGTGGATATTATAAAGAAAACTATATTAGTATGGATGTAGGTTAATTATATAGTTAACTTTTGAAATAATACTACTATACAAAATCGTTTAATTTTGAAATGACGTAAAAACAGGTTATATCTTTTTTCTTAAAATAAAACATTTCGTAATGATAAAGAAATACAGTTTGGAGTAAAGATCATAAACGCAGTTTCTAATTCTAAAACCAAGTTGAAATGTTAAAAGAAACGGATTTAATCGTAGATATCATGAATAGCGGTGTAGTCAACATTATCAACTAAATCAGTGAGATTGAAGAACCATAGAATTATGATATAATGTATAACAGTTTAACTGTATTGAAAAAAATAACTTTCAATTTATTCGAACGTGGTGAATAGCATATAATTGACTTTTATATTGGAGTTTATACCACCGTAATCAATTATATTACGTTATGGCTTTTACGAGGACAAGACTGGTAGTCCATTATTTTAGCGCCGTAGTAAGTTCGGGCTTAATATAGTAGATTACTTTTAAGTTGACCAACGTATATATTGCAATGCAGATGCGCTATTTAGGTCTCGGTTTTTATAATTTAGACGATCTCTTCTTTCTTATTTTATTATGTTCTATGGGCTAGTTTCACAATATAGCTCTAGTCAAATATCCAGTTGGATTTTGGTGTAGTTATTGAGATTGATTGGGCTTTTGATTACGATATTAGAGTCGTCCATAATATTCTGTATTAAGTAAGCAGGTTAGGTTTAACGATATAGTTCGAGTAAAATAACCGAAGAACTTAATTGTTATATATCTTATGGTAAGAGGATGATTTTTCTAATTATATACAATTGCATTATTTAATTTAGTAGAGAAAACAGGTTACATTTCAATATATATGATATTTCTTAATATCCATTTTTTGATTACCTAGAAAATGTTACGGTTGCGTTTTTATTAACGTCCGCGGGTGCGATTGGTTTTTGTTTAATATTGTTTTGGACTAGTTTATCATTCGACTTAATGTTGTTGTTATCGTTAAAATATACCAAATATCGAAGATTAACTACGGTAGGGAGTAAGTTACAGATTAAGACTGAGTGGAAAATTCAAGAATGAATAAATTTTGTCACTTATTTATTACGAATTTCATAAATTAATTTATTTTATTCACAATGTTTTAAGACGATATTAATATAGTTGTTAACTTAATTCAAAAGGTTATTAAATGTGATTGTATTGAAGATAATTTCATTTCGTATTATTGTTGATTTTCTAATTGTTTTCGAGTTTAATGATAATACAATATAGCAATTTGCCGACGTTAGTAACGTAAAATAATTTAATATTTGATTAATTTATTGGGTTTATTAATATTAATTATGTTGAATGATTATTAGTTTCGGAGTGCAAATAGTAATTGACAAAAATATATTTATTATAGAACAGGTGATGTTAGTTAAGAAAACCTTTCTTAGGAGTAATTGTTTAATTTCATTGTTTGAAAAAGCCAAAATATATTTTTAAAATCATTTCATTATGCCATGAATTGATTTGTTCTGATTTCAATTTTTTGGTCTTATGTATATTAAAAATTAATCTTTTAGTGTTTGATCTTGTTTTAATAAATTCATTGATGAATAAGGTTTTACTGTTCGGAATCACCCACTTTGAGAACTCTCTTGATTAACTAATTCCGCGTATTGAAAAAATAATCAATCCATTTCACTCGGATTTATGTTAGTGATAAAATAATATATTTCAGGCTAGAAGTTGCCTACATAAACAATGTATTTTTTTATCCGACTCCTACTTAAATGAAGTTGTAATTAAATAATATAATTAATCAAGATTATTAAATTGAATTGAAAAGAAATATATAAAGTTTAAGAACAGTTAGTAATAGTAGAATATTATATGGTTATAAAGTAATACATTTAGTAGATTCGTATATATACCGAGACGTTTAATATCAACCGAGGTTATTTGAAATTCGATTTATTTGAGCTGATTGTTTTAGTACGACCGAGTTAATTAGTTATTGTTTTCGGTGAGCCTTGCCTAATAGACCTTTAGACATTGCAACGTATTCGATTCGAATCTCTGGTCGAGGTAACTGGTGTTTAAATAGTTAAGTGGTAGATGCATTGTTCTAGGTTTGGTAGAACGCTAGCCGGTCTGCACAGTAATTTGTATGGCCAATTACTTGGCACGTTCCCTAGTATAAAGTGAGTGCATACTGTACTTGACTTGCTGCTAATACAGTAAGCTTACACAAAATAATACACAACTTTCAGTTATTACAGCTGATTTTACTGCCAGTAAAGTTGATATACTTAATTGTAATTACTAATATTTTAACATTGGCGGCTTTTTATTTTTGTATTCGTACGCCAGTGTAGTTGACCAAACTTTTCCGGTTACTACAGAATTACGTCCCCGTCAATTAGCCGAACCCCTATTAATTTAGATTAACTTTCGCAACTAAATTAACCCTAAATACTTTTAATTGCCCCACGGCCCCGAGTTTCGACTTTACCTATTACTAAAAACAGGAGTTCCGCTATAAACTTGTGTAAACCTTTAACTTAATCGTGTCAGTTAAAGGAGTCGCTATCGTTATTTCCCTAATAGTTTTCCAATTTTCTAGCATATCTATATTCGTTTACATATTCCTTAGCCTTACTAGGTAGCTTATTAATATGTCCCTTGATATGTATAGTTAGTTTATTACTATTCACTAATCTTTTAAATGTTTTAACGATTCCTTTATTATATCGTTAGTAAGATCATTATTTACATTATTTTATCGAAACATTTCGATTTCCCTACCTTCATAGGCTTCGTGAAGTGCCATTACATCGATTATCAGAAGTTTTTCACTCGTGGTTCCGAGTTTTAAGAGGCATTTGAATAGGCTCTGCAAGTCGGTATAATTTATTACCGGGATAAAGGGGATATTGAGGTGCCTAGTAATAACGTTGAGGGTTTCTTACATTGATATGCTTACATTAAAGCAAACTAATATACATAAGACTTTTAAAGCTAATACGTTTCGTATAATCCTTCTATATATAACAAAAGTCTAATAAATCAGGTTGCCTATAATGCTAAACTTATTTTTCCGCATATCTTTATTAACAACGGTTATTAGAAAGTCGATTTGTAAATACAAATCGATTTATATATAAAGTCAATATGTGTAAAGAGTATTAATTTAGCCGTTAATAAGCTAATCAGAATTATATCAATCTTTTGGTCCAAATTTCGTATTTACTATTGGAGTTTTTTTTTTATTCAGGCGGTTGAAGTATTTACCTATTAGGTTTTGTGTTCATGTCGTAATCAATAATACGTAAAAGGAATCCGGTGGAGATAAGGTAATAATATAACTATTATAGACGCGTTGTTTTAGGTATCGTTAAGTCTTAGCCACGTTAGTCTTATTAATTATGGCTAAATTAACGACTTAGCTTTTTTGGCGAAAACTGAAGCTAGTATTAATCCTAAGTAAGCAAATTAACGATTTGTTAAATTGAAACTAGTTACACTTCGCTAGAGTTATAACCGGCTTATAGTTACAGAATTTAAAGTCGTTAATGAAATTCTATTCCGATATCATGAATTTATCCGTTTGGACGAAAATGGTATCGTTAATTTACATATTTATTAAACCGAACTCTTTTTCCTACTTTATTAGTAAGTACGGGTAATATTTTTAGGACATTATATTTAATTGTAACTTAAAGTAAGATCAATATATTGAAAACTAATAGACGCTTATTTCGGCTAGTCCGTATAGTATTTAACATACTACATTACCATCCCCAAAGGATATATGTTACGTAATTCCTATAAAAATTTTAATAAGATAATCCTTTGTAAATTATTTATTAACTACATATACTTCTGTATTATATTTAGATCATTAAGTGTAGATTTGACATTAGTTTCGGCTAGTTTACTTGTTATTTAAGATATCATTAAATATTAACTGATTTTCTTAATTATTGGCCACTGTGTAAAATTCTAATCTTTATCTTTATTACCATATTTTAAGCCTATTAAAAGTGACTTTCCGTATAGCCACCCCGAGGTCTTTCCTTTTATCACGTGTGTAATTTTTAATTTGAAAATCGTAACATTCGGGTGTTAGAAGTTAAATACAGTCTTGTGTACGAATTAAATAACCCCTCTAGTTAGGAGACTGTTAATCTCGACCTTATCACTTTCTTAAGAGGGTTTACTAGAGGTTTTAATAATACCTTATGCCCGGAGTTTCAATGCTAAATTCTCGTCATTCTTTTTTTTCCTGCTTACTCAAGTAGTATTGAAAATGTAACTTAATATGTATTCCTGCTTTTTAGTGTTTTTTTTTCAGTGGTCATCCGCACCGGCAGCATTTTATCAGCTTATCGATGATAGGTATAGAAGTATCGTATTGGATTAATCGTTTAGCTTAAAGGTCTTTATCATTAGTCGCCCTAATATAAGGCTTGACACATGTGATGCGAAACGTCGAGGAGCTATTAACAGTTTTAGCAATTACTTTAGAGTTGAAGATACTTAAGGTTTTTTATAGGCTATCATATTTTCCTGGCTTCCGTTATATAAGGACTTTACTTTGTAATAGCAAAGTAAGTCCGTCGATCATCGTGGGGCCTTTTTTAATGTTAAAGGCATTATTAACGTAACGCTGTACCGATTCCTTCCGTAATTCCTTTAATGTCTTTTTATAGATTCTAGTTCTCTTTTGGGTACTTGCTAATAGTAGAGATTTACTTATTAAGCCTAAGTACGCTTTAAAGACTAGTAGAGTTAACGCCAGGCCTTTAGATCCCATAGTGTCATTTATACCATTTATTATTATTTAAAGACATGTATTTTCGTTTGTAAGGATTTTAATTTTTAACTTAAGGATACTATATGTTCGGAGAATTAGTACGTATGCCTTCTAGATCTTTCAAATACTCTAGTGAGGCTTTATACGCACCTATTTGTACTTAATCTCTATTATCTTAACCTTTGCTTAGAACTTTGCCACCGTAAATTTGGTATCAGTATCGTAGACAACGACGTTGGGTAAGCCTAATTTCGTATTTATTTGCTATATTTTAAGTATTTCCAACGTATCCTTTGTTAAAAAGATCTTTAGAAACTTAAATTTGTAAAAAAAAGGTGGTGGAATTAACAACGTAACAAATGATATTATTATACAAGTAAAACATATTAATTGAAACTTCGTAATTAGAGTTTGTATAGTTTATTAGTATAAACTTAAATCTTCGAGAAGCTTAATTATATTTTTGGTAATAATAACAAAGCTTTGCGATAGCTATGAAAGTAGATTTTTCACTATTTTTATGTCTTATCGACTTTAAGATTTTATATAGCCTAATAATGGCTGGATAGTTAAAGTGTCGATATAGTTAACAAATCTATAATTACGTGAGGTTTAATATTGTTACTTTTAAGCCATAAAAATAAAACTACAAGTGCCTCTACTTAAAGGCGAGGGGAATCCTTTGGTCGTTTTTAACCAGCTTATTAATATTAATATTAACATTAACAATAAAGGTTTTTATATTATTTAAAGAAAGAAAGAAAGGAGTAGGTAACTGAACATGTAAAACGTAACCGACTTAATAACAGTTTAAACTACTATTATCCTTAGTAACTATAATTCTTTGCCTGAGCTGAAGCCAACTTTAACCTTACCTATATTTTAACGATTAATATCCATAATAGTATTAGTTTTCTTCCGTAATACCATGTATTAAAAATAGCTTTTTGTTAAGTACCTTATATCTCCTGTTTCTGGTATAATACTTTGAAACGTATTATCTATGTAACAATCGCGAATTTTAAAGGTAAGTAGGAGGTTAGAGGCTTTATTAAGGCAAAGATAAAAGTTTTTGCCACCTGAAAGGTATAAAAAGATATTGTTGGCGAGTTACTAGGCTGCACTAGGAGGAGTATCTTTATATTACATAATTTACTCAGGGGTATCATCGCCGTTCATGGTTTTTTTTACCCTTGAAGCTTATGATATAGTTTAAGTAATCTTACCCGAATACAGTAGGGTACTAGATGTGGTATATTACATGTTTGTTATTACGTTTGACAAGAGGGTAGCTAGTTAACTAATAGTCGAATTTACTATAAATTCAATATCTTTTACTACTACTTGAACGATAGTTTTGGCGGTTAATAGGTCTGTTAAAATCTTACCCCCATTAACGCAAATGCAACTGTAACTTTTAGTCCAAAATTATATAATCATATTTTTAGCGTTAAGTGCGCCTATAACCGTACTTTCGATCGATGTAATTAACTATCACTCGGTCTTATTTGTCTACATTACGAAATTTATTAGCTGGGGGTTATATACTAAGTGAAGTTGCTATACGCATCATTACTGTCATAAGCGATAAAGCGAAACTAGTGAAAAAATCTATCGTAGGTAGTATCTGAACGTTGTAAAACGTATTAGAATGCGCTAACGCCCATAACGACTACCCGTACCTACTCGAGAAGTGTGGCTTCGCTAGCGTATGCTTTGCCCATTTCCTAATAGTATAATATAAACTTATTAAGCATCTGATTTAGCATATTTATCGTTGTTTCCTCCTCTTTTTTCTTCGTGATTATTGTAGTTTACCTTATGGTAACCTAATCCGTATAATATTACGAGAGGTGTATATTGTACTCGAAGTGGTTTTGTATACTATCGTAAATTTTGCGAAAAACTATTGCTTTCATTAGAAAGGTTAGGTAATAGTCTCTGGTGTACCCCATAAATATTTCAGAAAACAATGAGTAAAAATAGGAAAAAAGAACCTTCATCTATTTACAAATATTTAAAAAGTGAATTATCTTCGTGTCCAAAAGTTTATAGGGCTTTTTGTTACACTCTTTTACGTTATTCCAAATCTTAACGAAGTCCATAAAAATCTTGTAATTAACGTTAACTATTTCAATGAGTTTTAGGGAAAAGTTACAATAATTATCACAGATTTCATTGGTATTTCAAAACAGTTTAAGCTTTGAAACCTCCTAGTTGTATTATTAAGGATGATTACCAGTCGCCTAACCCGAGGGTTAAAGTTATGAAATAAGACCTATAGTGAGTTTATGCGTATAGGTGTATCTTATATAAAATGTTTTTTTGATGGACTTAGCGATTTTGAGTAAAAGTTTAAGGAGTAATAGGGGTTTAGCCATAGGATAGATGTTAAGGGACTTGACGATCTTGATTAATTAACCGTATAACGTTGACGTCAATACCTTTAGTTGTGTTTATAACTGCTACTTTACGCGCTTTATTGCTGCTGAAGGCGTACTCCACATTATTGTGTAAAGTTATTATGCTGCCAATTCAATTAACAGGTTTCTCTTTGTTAATATATGAAGAGGCTTAACTTAACTAAGGGTTAATTAGAGGTTCCTTAAAACGCGTAGAAGGGCATTCCGGGTTTTTAATGACTTTATCAATCCTTTGAAGGTATAAGGGTTTAGAATCTTATAAAGGGTCTTTTCATTAAGCTAATTTAGAGAAATTGGCGGCTAATCCAAATAAATATTTTTCTGAAATATATTTTCTACGGCTAGTAACGTCTTTTTCCAACTTGTCTTTAACCGTATGCAGTATTATCTTCCATATGTTAGGTTTTTAATGCTTAAAAAACCTACGGAAATCTTGAAAGGCGCGGGTACTACGGCTGTAGTCGTCACCGAGGTTCGTATCGATAATGTACTAGTTATCGTCATTAGTTAAAGAATCTTTAGTTAAAGTTTCGTTAATATTCGTAATTTAAGGTTATTCGTTGTAATGTTTAGCGAAGATAGTTTCGAGAGCTTTAACAGCTTTTCTGTATATATTTTCTACTCGGTGTTATTTTAAAGTTTGGGTTTATGTATGATTTGGTAAACGAAGTACTTGAAGATCTAGGACATTTAGTATGGTGTTTTGGTGTAAAGTCGCGTATAAACTTAACAACTTGGCGTTGAATCTTGCAACATGTCTTTTTTTTTGGCGTGATTTGGTATTTTATATTAAGGTAGAGATATTAAGGATGAAGTTAACGTAAGGAAAGAGAAAAGAGTAAAGTAAGGGTAAAAATTTGGTATAGAAGGTAAGGTTTAAGGTCATTTATTATCGGTAAAGGTTAAGGGTTATTTGATAAAGTTATTTGGTGTGTGAATTACTCGTTTTTGTGGTAATAACACTTGAAATAGTATTAACTTAGCCGTTTGCCCATTTATTGTTTGAAACTTTTCGCGGCTAATCTTAACACTCTTTAAAAAGGATTTAGTAAGATTTCTTAGTGTTTATGATAGCGATACCGTTGTTATCTCTAAGTTTCCGTGAAAACCGACGAAACCTAAAAGTCTTCTTTACTTACGTCTGTAAAAACTGAAGCAATGGGAGAGGCTCTTCGTAAGAATCTTTCCTCAACCTTAGTTCTTTACAAAGCGTAACAGCAAAGTAGCTTCTTCATTTACTTAAACTATCTGTGCTTAACCTAATAGGAACTGATACGAGTTGTTAATCTTGCCTAATAGGCTTTTAGAGGTTTTAACGTAGTCGATTCGATTGGTCGAAATAACAGTAGTATTGCAATAGTCACATAGTAGATGTATTGTTTTAGGTTTGGCAAACCGCTAGCCAGTCTACACAGTAACTTGTATAGCTAATTTCTAGGCCCGTGACCTAGTGTGAAGTGAGATTATACTGTAATTGACTTGTAGCCAATATAGTAGGCCTATAAAAAATACACTCAACTTACAGTTAGTATAGTTAACTTTACTGCTAGTAAAGTTAACCTACTGCACTGCAATTACTACTTTTCTAACAATAGTTCTGTTATGGTATCGGTATAATATTCAAGTTTAAAATTAGATATCATTAGTTAGAAAATCTTTGTCTAGGCAATAGATTTGGTTATTAATAAACGTGAAGTTTTGGAAAATGTCGCGAAACTTTTTCCAGATAGTCAGAATTTAGTTGCGGTTGGTCATTATTTTGAGGGCTCTTTCGATTGTATATGCTCAGTTGTTGTAGCAGTAGTTAGCATTAATTGAATCATTTATATATTATTTAATTATAAGGAGATTTCTTTTTGGGGATAAGACTGAGATTATAAACGATGTTTTTATTAAAGAATTTTTCTCAAAGTATAATACATTGTCAAAATTCAACCCTATTGTTATTAGGATTGGTTTTGACAAATCGACTGTCATAGTTTTAGTAATGAATATTCGGTGAAATCGTTATCTTTCTGGGTTGATTGAAGATACAAACATTCAATAGATATTAACATCATTAGTAGCGAATTTAATATTAGTTAAAATTACAATTTGTATGAAATATTGATGAATTTTATAGTTTATATCGATTCTGATTCGTTGAATAAGGTATTAGTCTTCGCAGTGGTATTCTTTGAAGCATTTTAATAATAAATTGCTGTTTCATATTTTGAACCTTGTAACTAAACTTACCTACAAGTTTTCTTGACGAAAGATACGTTATCGGATAGATTTTTTTATTATCATTGTACTAGAGACACGTACTAAAGATTATTGAATTTAAAATCTTCACTTGAAAAATGACACTTTATTTTCACTTAAATTTTACGTTGCTTGGTTAAATAAGAAATGTATTTTTTAAAATTGATCAATATATGGATTTAATTCTTTTTTCAATATGAGGGTTGATTACGTTTTAAATACTATTATTCATAGGGTTATATAGTAAAGTAAATTCCAATAAAATATTATTAAACGTAAAGCAAACGTAAACCTATCTATAATTTTTTTTGAATAGTTTAATCTTTTTAGTCTGCAATAGTATCAACGTTTTCATTACTGATTTTTATATTGTTGGTTATGATTATAAACCTTGGGTATTTGATTTCAATAGTATTTATATTGAATTCCTCTATATAAATTCAAAAGTTAGCCTCCTAATCAGGATCGATTATTAAAGCGACATCTATTTGTTGTTTTTCAACTAAAAAGAAATAAATGAATTCGTTACGTTGGTAAACCTTGTAAATAATATTTGAAGGATTATTTGTAATATGGTTTCCAAATTACATTTATTTAGTGAGAGTATTATTCCTACTATAAGGAACTCTTGGTAATTTAAAATATTTTGACAAGTAGTAAGGAATTTTCCCCGCCAACTTTTCATCATAATACAAAGATTATTGTCATTGGACCTAATCTTGATAATCGGTTTGCTTCTATACTAATTTAGTTCTCTATTCAAAGCCTAATAATCTTCTTTTTTTCTTTTTTTGTAGAAAAATCTCTATACATAAACCTTGTAATTTTTGGTTCGTAAAAATATGATTTGTTTCGAAAACAGTTTACAAAACTTTTTTTTTCGTTGTCATTTTCTCTCTATATTTGTTCGGTATTCGATGAGATCCCGCCATTTCAACTTTCTCCATGAAAAAAAAAAAAAACCGCATAAACAACGGTAAAAATCTTTACTACTTTTACAAAATCGCCCGCCAAGCCATATTTTATCGTTAAATAAATTACACCCTCCAGATCTTTCAATCTATTCAGCTTCTATAATTTTCTTTCTTCCAACCATGTTGACGGCTTTCAGAGCCGTTTGAAACCATATCAATTGCCATCAATTTTTGAAACACCAAATATTAATAAAGAAGTATTTTTGAATCTCTAAAGATTTACCTATTTTAAAGGATTCATTTACCACCGTTGAATAACGCGCTAATTTAACTTCTTTATATAATTTGTATTATTTCATTTTTCAAAATTTATATATGTAACATTTACTTTTTATTTACAAATCATATAACTAACCTTGTAATGCAAAAGCATGTTTGAAATTGGAAACTATCATTAACAATATGAACGATAATATGAATGAAAGAAGTATCATAAATCACGATTGACATACTCCTCCATTTGAAACCAGTAAAATATTTTCTGATTCCAGTATCTTAGTACCTCTGCAACTTTTACTAAAAACGCCATAAACTTGAATAACTAGAAAAAGCATATATTAAATACCTAATTTCAATCGATTGCTTTGTAATCGTCATTTTACTATCATTAATTTCCTGATTGCCATCTATTTTCTTCAAAAGTCTGTAATATCGCTTGACTCTGTGTCGAAAGTTCGAAATTTTCGTATAATTCGGGCCTCCCTGATTACAATTCATTGACTTCAAAATTTATAAAATTCAATACTATTGGAAATAATTATAGTATTTAAGAGTTATAAATATAAAAAATTGTGGAAAACATCTATACGATTTTCATTACATGTTACGAGATATGAAATTTGATCTTGAACTATATCCATAAATTTAATAAATAATTTCAAGATAAAATTTCGCCATTTACTAAACTCAAGGTTTAATATTTTGTTTGGGGAGCCCGTTACGCAAAGACATCAATATCAATAATAAAAGCTTATCGTAATGAAATATCTCAAGAGTTGTCAAATCTGGTTAGCAACATTTAAAACTGATTTACACCTAATAATTATAAATATTGAGCTTGGTATTTGGATGAGTTTTATAATCACATTGAAAAAATTAAATACATCAAGAAACTTTATATCAGGCGTCATAATCATAATACACATAGACCTGCACTAAAACTAACTCCAGAATAATAGTAATCTTGCGCTCTTATTATCGAAGGTAACTTTATATACTTTGATTACCAAAGTTTCGACTTGCTAAACCTAAATCTCACTTAATGTATTGATTATAGGATGATTGGTCATCTAAGTGGACAATATATCATGTAGTCCAATAATTTCAATTATAATCCCTAGATTGAATGACAACAACTACCCCCTTCCCCTCTTTAATTTATCCCCATAGTTATGATTGTGGTTGCAGGTATTTTACCTGTATCTATAGGAACCATCGTATATTTTTCCCGGTGACACATAGTTTTCTGATGGTATTTCTGTTGCCAATATTCGTAGAGGTATTATCATCTATTTAAAGTCATTTATTTCATGGTCTTCATGTACCTAAGATCTTGGCTTAACTGATCTAAAATGTGATAATTATTTTCACTCCAGCGGTTCTTAGTTACAGAATTTACGTTAATTTAAAACCGATTTTCACGTTCCTGATTTTACGTAAATAATTTATAATGAAGACGATAATATTCCTCATATTGGAGTTTAGATCAACATTTAGCTTACTTTAAAACACGAAAAAGACGAAATCATAACCATCTTCATTCTTAGCACTATTTTAACTTCTACATCAACAATTAGGTTGAAACCTTTACTTTAAATAAAAATCTTTCAGTTCATAGACTAAAAATAATAAATTTCTTCTTAATTAGCATACTATTTATCATATATTTTATTTCCTGATTATTACCGCCCTCGTTAACCTTTGTTATTTATTGTACGGCTTCAACTATTAAATCTTCATTCAGTTCCTACAAATTAAAGTCCAACCTTCATTTACATTACACTTTCCAAATTGAACTGAGAGCAAAATTACGTAAAATATTGCCAGACTTAGGGTTTTTATTACTTATAGAAGGTATAAAAAAAGAGCAATGTTTTTCTTGCCAATCTGGTTTCACTTAATCTTTCAATATTTGACTTATTTTGACTTTAACGTTAGAACAAGCTCATAAACCATTGAAACATGATTCTTAAATATTAATATCAAATTTAGATCTTAAATTTACAATGATAATTACTAATTTTAAATCAGATCATGACTGGTAGTAAAAACATTCAGCTATTCAAATCCAAAAGTGATTGCAGAATATATTTGTAACGTGTTATGCAATACTATTTTATTTATTTATTTCTAGCTTCAATGAATCTACTCATCTGTTACCATACATACAAATCATAACTGAAACACCTGAAATACATCTACATAACTTCAAGCTTTTTTTACCACCGACCTAATCTATTCCTATACCTATCAAACCTTGAATAAAATTGCCAATACCTTATTTAATTAATACAATAACTTCGGTTTTGACTTTACAGCGAAAACCCTTTATATTATGATTTCGTTACTAAAATTTATATAGATAGATTGATATTCATTATGCCCTATTATTACAAGGACTCTAATATGTAAAAAAAAAAATCACCTTAGAAGCTGAAATATTGAACTATAACATTGATATTAAAATTTAAGTATATATTGTCATGCAATGATATGAAATCTAAAACTTTTTTCAAAAACCACCCGCAAATTTTTGTAATTTAAAAATCATTTTCACAAATATAATTCAGTTGATAATATAATTTCATAAGTGAAGGAAATGCTCTTTAGGAGGAAAACATGAAATTATGTTTCTGTTATAATATTTTAATATTGTTCATTTCTTAATTCAGTATATACGTTTATGATTATTCAAATTTTCCTAAATTTAAAATTTTCATAATTACAATGGGTACCTTATACTCTCACTCTAAAAAACAATACAAAAACATTTCGATGTTTTAATTGCACTAATCTCTATATTATTAAGGCTTTTGAAAAGGGATTGTATTGCTGAGATAAACTTGCAAAAGATAAACATTATTACTTGTGATGATTTTTCAATTATTGGTAAATTCATTGGATTTTATAATACTTTTACCGCTTTATAATACGTTATTGAACATATTCAAACCGATGGTTTCAATATAATTTATATTCTTTAATTGAATAAAGCATTATCGATTTATTACTATATTGAGAAATATCGTAAGTTTGCTATGATAGTTATAAAATGCCTTTTAAATACCAGCCTTCAAATCAACGTCGTGCAATATAATTTCACAGTTATTAGGGTTCCATACTTCAGCTTTATATATTTGAATCATAATATTTATATGAATATTCATAAAATTACTACCACTATAAATTAAATGGTGTTGTTATCGGTAAGGTCTAAACCTATTCACGTGAAGTAAGTATGAGTAAAGGAGTAATCGTTAGATTGGTATTTTTGTAGTAAAAGATAGATAGATAGATGTGGAAGAAGTATTCCAGAGAGTACACGCCATGGATGAGGAGTCATAAACCTCTCATTCGGGTAGTGGCCCTTTTGCTGTACGCTCTGGAATACACATTTCAGACCGCTCCATGCATTGACGTGCGGCCTGGAATAGCCATTTCAGACCGCTCTATGCATAATGCACTTTACGTCTTGTAATAGTACAGCCTACAACATGACACGTTATTGTACACTTTGCAGGAGGATACCTTGTAATATAGTACACTGTCACTTAGTCTATATATACTATCTATAAGAGCATATAGTAATACCTACACAGGCAATCTTTTCTTTTTTCTTTATATTCCTATAGCCTAGTAGCGACAATGTAATTGTAACGAATCCATATATGTAGCCTTGTAATAATAGTGTAGTTATGGTACCAATTACAAAGGTTTAAATCAATAGGTTTTATAGTAACAATATGGTTGCGGTACGAATTACAAATGTTCGAATTAATAAATCCAGGCTTCTGTAGTAATTATAAAGGTTCTAATTATTAAGGTTTAGCTGTAGTAGTTATTATAGCTCGGTCCTGGTTATTATAGTTAATTAAGGGAGACATAGTTGTTAATAACGCCTTTTATGGTTTCTGATATGGGTATTTGCGTAGGTGTTAATTACGTAGGGGTAATTTCGCCATTACGTTTAAGGTCAATCTAAAAACATATATCGTTATCGATTTTAGTAAAACTTTTTTTTTCCTTTTTAAAGGCGCGTGAATCAAGCTAATATAAGTTTTTATCTTAACTTAACTTGACCTTTATTTCAATCAACCAATTTAAACCGCTTCAATAAGTAGGTTAATTAACCAATGCTTATATAATAACCTCTCTTTTAAATAGATGTCGTATAACAACGAAACGGCCAGGTGCCGTTTAGCGTAAAAGCGCTGTTGCGCCGCCGCCGTCATAGCCGCCGCCGCCACTACCACCGCCAATAGCTTGCTCTTATCGGGCACAATCTCATCAATAATAGTCACTTCGCCCGCCGCCATTACATCGCTAAGCTTTACCGCCGCCGCCTCGCCTCCATCCTTCGCCGTTGCTACTTCCCCTTCTCCCCCTTTTTCCCTCCCCCTTCTCCAGCTCCCAGGGGAAGGAGTGAGGAACTCTTAAGGCCATAAAACTTACCCTCTCCCCGCGGATGAAACCCTTATTACCAGAGAAATCCCTTTTACGCCGTAAGTATATCCTGGCGCAATTACGCCAGGGTTCGTATATTATAAATTCACCTGCTCGATACCTTCAATATTTTTTTAAATAAGGAGTACGAGGCGAACCTGCTCTATTACCTCGATTTCCATATCTCCAGTGTACGTCACAAAGCCTCTTTAACCTATAAATTGTTAGAGCAACGCACCCGGATCCGTAGTTCCAGGCCGCTAATAGACACACCATACCTACCGTATGTTACATCTACGGCTGCAGGTAAGTCTATTAGCAATTGAGACAAAACGGGGATCGTTCGGCCCGCTATTACCGTTATGAGCAGACTAATAGCGAATACGCCCCCGTTTTATTAGTCTTAGGGCTGTAAGCCGAAGCAGTGTTATGCGCCCGCCAACTTTATAGTAAGTTTTAACCGATTTCCAAAAATTTCCTTTACTGAAAAAACAATATTCGAGGCGCTTCGAAAAACAACCTCGGCCGTAAATAACCAAAACAAGCCGGTACTAATTAGTAATAGGTGTTAATTGGTAAACCAAAGAGTCGGCGGCCGCTATTACTGCCTAAAAACGGGGCTTACGTATATATTATGTAGGTGAGTTTGACGACGTTATCGCGCGTCGCCGTAAAAAGGGCAAAAACCCCCTTACGTCCTTGCCCAAGGGCATGCGACCTAAAGTGTAGAGCCACATATTCGCTGGCTCCAGTAGCATCGATGGTAGCGATAATGGTGACACTAGTACAGAGGGGGAGGATGGCGAGGAGTAATGTGGGAATGCGACGGCGCCGTAATCTCCCTCTTCTTTTAGCAATAATTAGCTACCCCTTGAACTAGGCTAGCGCGTCCGGCTACCTTAATGCCATTACTTCCCTCAAAAACAATTACTTATAGATAATAAATATAACTTAAAATACATAAAACAAAAAGAGGTAATACGCTCGAATCGGTATAATATCGTAAATTGAAATAAAATGGAAAATATTTACATATAAGGTTAAAATTCATAGAGCAAAGTGTAATAGTATATTAGGAGCGACGCGAAATAGTGGATTTGAACAAAAAAAGAAAAAACTGATGGGAAATTCGGCAAAGTCGAAATACGTAAAATAAAAAGTGATAGAATCTTAGGAGCGACGCAAAATAATAACGTTAAACAAAGGTACAAATCGAAAAGCGGCGCGAATAGAAAATTTCAGACAGCTTCAAATCGGCGAAAGTGGTGAAATAGCGTATTAAGGTCGCAAAACCTTTCCATCTACATTAACAAATAATGTGCTTGTTATTATGGATCAGGTTATATAACCTGTCTAGTAACGTCGTTAATCGTAATAGTTATTAAAAATACCGCTTATATTTTGAATACATAAACTAGAGCGTATAACGTAGGTAAAAGCGGTGTTAACACATATTTTTGGACGTTTATTATAGGTAGACACGATATTAATATACCTTCTTAAGTAGTTTACTTTTGTAGGAACGACTTTAATACGGCTTTTAAAGTGTTTCGTAGTAATGAAAACGCTTTTAAGTCCTTTATTATAGCCGTAAAAGGCGCGTATAAAGTAATAACCAGAATATTCGTTATAGTTTAGCTCGTTTAATCACGCAGGTCGCGTTTCGAAGTGCTATTAATGCCTGGTCCGTCCTTAAAGTCGAGGGCCGATTTACCAATACGGCCCACCTTTGTAATAAGATTTAAATTGGTATATAGTATATGACTATTCCTCCTCCCAAATTTGCGGCTAAAAATATGTATTTAGGTTTCTCTTTTCCTAAAAGTACGGTCGAAATTGTATATTTAGGCTTTCTTTTTCTTAAGGTCGCGGCTCGGAATGTCATATTGCAGCCGTTCTTACTGGTACGAGTGGTGTGGGTGTTATAATCGTAACCACTTTTAAACTAAACGAGCGGCATAGATATTGTATTCGTAGCCGCTATTAAGCTTTATAAGCAGTTTAAAATTTCGTATCCAGACCTTCCTTTTCCTAAGGGTACGGCCTATATTTCATACCTAACCTTTCCTTTTTTTAACGGTATTACTCTGATTATATACTTGGCCTTTCTTTCTTATTAAAAATCGCGGCCAAAAATTCGTATCCAAACCCTTTTTTTCTTTCTCCTTTTGTAACCTTGTTTTTTGTTAAGACTGCAACCCAAACTATGTATCTAGGCCTTTCTTCTCTTCATTCCGCGTTAGCCTTTCCTCTTTTTAAGCCTATGTTAGCCTTTTTTTCTTTTACTGATCTTTTTTGGTGGGGATCCTACGTCCTTTTACGTTCCTTGTCGTTCTACCAATTGTTTTTGTGGTCCGTTAGGTAATATCCTTTTATAAATTCCGTTTCGTACAAATTTTCATTCTTTTAGTCTAGTAAGTCAATAAGTTACGTTTTTTCGAATAAGGCTCTAACAAATCAGTTATTCCTACCTCCTGGAGTATAAATAAATTTACTTCGCAGTTGAATTCGTAAGGTTTTAGTAATGAATGGTATTCTTTTACATATACCTAACATCTAATTTTAAAATATTTTATTCAATTATCTAGCATGTTAGTTCCTTAGGCTTTTCCCTTCCAATAGCGAAATATAATGGCTAAAATGTATGTATTTTCCGTATTTTCCGTATATAGATAGAGTTCTTTAATTGGTTTATCGATAATATCTTAAAGGCCTAGATCAGTTTCTTATATTATAGACCTTCTGATTCCTATATGTATAACCAAAAGGTCGAAATACACGTTAGCTTTTTCTGGTGTCGTTGGTATTAGGTTTATATCTGTAAGTGTCTTAGGACGATTGGGGTTAAATGTTCCTGTATATACCTAGTATATTAAAACGGCGTAAACTGGTGGTTTCGCGTCGTGCTTAGATTTAGGTACGCTTAGATTTTTAGATTAAGGGTAATTTGGTAAATACAAAGTAAATAAAATAATTAAAAAGGTTGGAATAATGTTATTAATATTTACTAGTATAAATGAATCTCTTACGATATGAAAATAAAACTTAACTACAAATTAGTCAAACGTTTTAAATTAGTTTTATTTACGTTTGGTAACGTTAAGTTAGCTAAACGACTAGAAAAACTCAAAAGTTATAGGTACTAAATATAAAACATATAGGGTGAACGTATAAAGGCGAATAAGATAAAGAAAGTATAAGTATAAGGAGGTGTAGTGTGTAGTCCGATATTTAGGTTTTGGTTAGTATTTGGTAAACGGTCCGGATTATCGTATCGTAGCCGCTCCTGGTAGAGTAAACGGTTTGGATAATGTGTTCGTAACCGCTTTTAATTTAAGGGAGTGGTTTGGATATTGTATTCGTAACTACTTCTGTGTTTTGTAAGCGGTGTAGTTTGTCGATTTCAAATCGGACGAGTTTTAATAAAGGGTTTCAAAACTTGATGGTTTTAGCTTACGTCGCTTAGTACGTGATAAAACGCTTTTCAAAAAGTACCCAGGTACGATAAAATGCTAAATAAAGTTAAATAGTGGCGTAACCGGGCATTTAATAAATAAAACGCTAAATACAGGTTAATAGTATCGTATTAAAATTATCATTTTAAAAGTTAATTAGTTTTTACAATTTTTGTATATATCCCGTTCAATTTTGATAAAAACGTCGTATTAAAATGGAAATAGTTGGGACCGTTATAACATTCTGCTATAATTATTCAATTTATATTGAACTTTTCTTTTCTATGCTATTTATAATCGATCGAGTCGGCTACTAATTAGTATCGGTAATGACTAAGCCTATTTATTTAAAGTAAATTAAAGTAAAAAGGTAATCATAAATTGGTATTGTTATAGCAAAAGATAGAAAGATAAATGTGAAAGAAGTATTTCAGAGAGTATACGTCATGGATGGGAGGTTATAAACCTCTCATCCGAGTAGTGGCGCTTTTGTCGTAGGCTCTGGAATACACATTCGAGACCGCTCTATACATTGCCATGCGGCGTGGAATAGTCATTCCCGACCGCTCCATGTATAATGCACTTTGCGTCTTGCAAGAGTGCAGCCTGCAGCGTGACACGTTATCGTACACTCTGTAGGAAGGCACCTTGCAATATAGTGCACTGCCATTTGGCCTATGTATACTATCTATAAGGGTATATAGTAATATCCACAGTTGTTCTATTTTAGAAACCTATAACACTTCTGTATTTGAGAAATTTTACCGGATCTTTATTAAAAATCAGTCTCAAATTTACAACCATACACATTAAATTTTAAAATTCGACCAACTTTAGTATATAGGTATAAAGCAAGCTCATACGTTTATGATAATTAAAACTTCCTTCTTTAATTAGTTTTGTACATTATATTATATTCTTATCGAGGTATCACTTGCGAAACAAATCCCATGAGCCAGGACTCTATAACTATTTTCTGATAATGCTATAATGACGACACTCTAAAGCTCAAAATATATTTTTGATACAATTTTACAATTGAAAAATATTTTTGAGTTACAGGACAATGAATGATGAGTTATTATTATGTGATTTTAAATGACTCTCTAATTCAAAAAGTTCACCAAACGAAATATCGTCATCAATTATAAGAACATATAATAACTCATAAGAATTGAAAAAAATTATTAATATTGAACGCTATAGTTTGAATTTCAATCTGAATCAAAATTCAGTATAATTCATTAGTCCAATTACAATATATAACGGAACTCTTTTAGCTAAACATTCAGTAACCAGATTACCAAAGCCTACTTAAATAATAGCCGGATCCAATTTTAATAACGCATTGTATTTAGCTATACAGTATTCAGTAACAATATTATTGGCGACTTTTATCTTATCCATAAGAATTAATATTTACGGAGGAGTGGTTTGTAAACAACTTGATTTACTTTACATATTACGATAGCGATTGAGCTAGTACAATGATTATTACTTTAAGAATCGTCACTATATGCAACTAGTTACTAACTTTCCACAAACGGTCTACATTACTAATAAAAACTTTATGCTTGTTAGAAAAAACATTTATTGTGTATATAAAATTTTCTTTTAATACCAGGATTGATTTCATTCTTGAAATACTTTATAGAAATTTTAATATAATTATAACTGATTACCCTGACAGCATTAAAACAATCACTTTAATTCAATGTAAATATTAATCCCCAAAAATTATACAGAAATTTACATGATATATACGAGCTGATCAACGTTAATTCCAACTCAAAATACTCATTTCAATGTCATTAAATAATTTGTAACACTTACCTATATCTTTCTATACCTGGTTCAATAAGATCGAAATTTATATTATCCCGTGGTTGATAAATATTTATCGGCGTCTTATATACTGATAAAATATACTCTCAATGTGATTTTCAACCAAAATATATTATTTCATTCTCGTAGCAGAATTAATAACTCGACAAATGGAAAGATTTAGTATTGGTTTTAGTTATTATTCATGAAGATAACGTGATATTATCTTCTTTAAATTAATTACAAGTTTATAATGGAGTTTTCTCAATATTTTATAATGTGTTCAGCATTATTACTGAAACGTTTCTTAATTTATCACCAAAATATTTATCAAAATGAACAGATTAATATTATAATCAAATAATATTCGTGTAATTCGATCATCTATGCAATTAAATGTAATAATTAACATGTGAAATATTTATTTAGAGTTATATTCTATCCTAAATTATTACCGTTTTCCTATTGTTCGAAACTTACAATTTTTAATCACATTTTAAATTTTAGATATACCAATGAATCTTACAAGGGCTAATATCCTAAAAAAGACAGATTTTTTCCTTGTTAACCATATTTAACGCAATTTAAATATATGATTGATTCACTAAATGTTATGGTAATGTTTGTATAAATGAATGTAAAAATCTATAAGTTGAATAAACTTTTGGAAATCTTGAATTACAAATTTTATTCTAGCAATAGCAATGCCAATATATTCAAACTCGTTTACAAATTTTGTGATACTAGAATGAAACCTTTTACTCATATTCAAATTTACGGCAAGGCCTACTTTTTCAATGCATTCAATACTATAGAAATCGTTTCAATATTGTATGTATCAATATGATAAAGAAGCTTATCAATCCGTTCATGACCCTATTAATGATTTATTGAAGTTGAAACTTAACGTACCAGCGATTATATACAGCTACACGATAACAATGTTTTCCAAAAAAATCGCAGAGTAAAACTTGGTATATCTTCCAACGTCTTTCAAAAATAACGGTATAATCTACCTGATGATATGACATAACCACTTTCTTTTGTAATCAATCACATGTAATTTCAAAAACTATAATGATACATTACCATGAATTTACTTAAATGATCCCCAAATTCAACTTGTTAACTTAATGTCAGATTACTCTGATAGCCTCGATACATCAACCGAAATCTTAACTAATAACAATATTTGTGCTTGCAACATAGCTAATCTTAATACCTACCACAAAGAAACCGACTAAAACTTATATGTATATGAACTATAATATGCTTACATCGTTTTATCTACCTGCAGAATCTAATGAAATAAAAAAACCAAAAACCATACAAATCGTAAGAATTGGGACATAGGAAATGCATTCATTTTATAAATATCACGCGAATTATATTAGCTGAATCTTTCGAATATAAAGGTTAGAACTATATATTTTTGACCCATATGGATGCATCAGTAGTTATTAGTTCAAAACATATGAAATTGTTACACTGTATATGGAGAGGTCAAAATAATACAGTCCTAAAACAACTTAAAAAACAGGTCTTGTATTGGTAGGCCTATATCGTGGCAACGTAGTTGATTAGAATCACTGTGGTCGAAGTAACTGGTGCTGCATTGATGTTGGTTTATTGTACTATGCAAGTTCCAAGTTTGGCAGACCGCTAGCCGGTCTGCACACTAATTTGTATGGTCAAACGCTTTGGCCTGTGCCCCACTTTGAATTGGGCACCTACTATACTACACTCACAGTGCAGTGTATTCAGATCCTACAAACTACAGTTAATCAGCAATATATACAATCAACTTTACTGTAAGTAAAATTGACTTGATTGTATTACATTTGACTGCTATTCCAATACTGGCGGCTTTTTGTTTTATTTCTACACGCTAGCATAGCTTACCATCAATTGGTGGCAACCTCTAAAATCCCTCCTTAATCCATAAGCCAACAACAAGCTAGACCCCTGTTAATTCCGATTAATCTGTATTGAAATCGACCCCAATTATGGCCCTTCGTAGCTTTTTTACTCAACTTTTCCGAGACCTTCGTTTTTCTAATCATTTACAGATCTTTTGCCACAAACTTATACATATTGGGTATGCTACTAATTACGTACCTTCTATCAGTAGTTTAAACTATACCATTACTCCCTTTATTACCGTTACTATTAATATTATTACCCTAATAGTTTTTAAGTTTACAAGGTAACCCTATTCCTTCACGTTACGTACCGAGCAGTTCATATAGCCCTCAATTCGTATAGTTAGTATATTACTGTCCACAAACCTTTTCAAGCTACCATTATGCGTAGCCTTAGTTATAACGTCAGCGGAGTTATGTTTACCGTTAATTTATCGGAACTTATTAATTTTCCGAACTTTTTATATTTTCTTCAAAGTTCTTATATTTAACATTAGACGTTTTTCATTAGTTGTACCCAACTTTAACAGGCATTCGTAAAGGTCCAAAGAGTTATTATATAGTATTATAAGCATCATAGGTAATCCTAATTGTTTTATGATAATACTTAAAATGCTGTTAGTTACTATATCAATATTAAAACCTATTATTATACTATAAACTTCTAAAACAAATACATTTCGTATTATACGCTTAAATTCAACGAACAAATAATATATAAGGTTTTCTGTAATTATAAATTTCCCCTTCAACTTTTCCTTATCAACGAATATTTTTAAAAAGCCGATTTACGATCTAAGTTTAGTATTGTTGGAAAATAACTTGTCCATAAAGATTATTATCTTTGCCTTCGTTACATTTACAGATACTATATTAATTCCTTTTCCCATATAATCCAATTACCACTAAATACTCTTATTTAACCTATTAAAGTTCTTGTCTTTTGGATTCTATACTTATACCGTAATGGAATATCGTATAATATCTCCGGTTAGTATAACTTGAAGATGTAAGCTGTATGAGCGCTTTGTTTTAAGTATCTTATTAATTTTGACCCGTCGACCTTATTGATAATCTTTAAGCTTATAGCTTACCCTTTTTAGCATAGGATAATATAAGTATCATTTTAGGCTTGAATATTATAGACACTAATTAATAATTCATTAAAGAGAAGTTATGTACCTTCAGCTAACTTTTCGATTAGTTTATACTTTTTAAGGTCCAACTTTTTGATGACACGTTATTTCGTCACTATAAACCTAATATTTACGAGAAAAAAGTTATCGTTAGTTGATATACCTATGGTACTAGAGTTTATAGCTATCTTAATCAATAGATACAGTTAAATAATAAAGTCTTTATACCTATCTTATTTTGAAAATACACCTAATACATTAAAAACTAATAACCTCTTACTTCGGCTAGTCCATCCAAAATATTTATATATTGCATTACCGTACCGGCCGGAAACTTGTCCTTTTTATCTTTAGATAGTTTTTAAAGTGCAATTCGCTGAAAATCAATAGCAGACTTCGTATACGTTTACTTTATATCACAGCTATCAAGTACAAATCAACCCTTTATACTAATAGTTAAACCAATAGAAATCACGATGATTAAACAATGATTGGTTATTTTAGATTATAGGCGACTAAGAAAATATTTTGTGTTTACCTTTAATACTATATCTTTAAATGATTAGCCGTAATTTTTTATATGGTCCGTTCGTAATTTTACTTTGAACTTCGTAAACTATTCTCGACTAAAGAATGGTAACGCGTTATCTTATGAAATAAGTTAATGGTATATATTATATAACCTATCGTAAAGAAAGACTTTTCATTTCAACATCGTCGTTTTTCTTTAACCACTTACCCAATATATTAATAATGCCTTTGATACATAGCTTTGGGGTTAATTTTCCGTTTAACTTCTTCTTTGAAAATACTTTCATAGTCATATATACTTTACCAGGATTTTAATCTCCGTCACCATTCTTTTCTTGAGTGTATATCCTCCTTTTAAGTGGTTTTCCACGATGTTGACGTTTTATCGACATATTGACGATCGGTTTAAAAGGTTTATATTAGTTAATCTATTGGGATCGGGTGTTATGGATATTAGGATCTTTCAAGTTGCTGTATACGTCTCACAATAATAAGAGAATAATGTAATCTCGAATTTGAAATTTATGAGGTTTTCATGGGAATTAAAAAGAAAATAATATCATGAGATAATATTATAATAAGGTATAATTTATAGTTCAAAAATTATACATTGGATCAATATCCCTGTTAAAAACTTCTCATTTTTACTATGGATCATCCATATATTTTTTTTTAAAAAAAGGAAGTAGTAATTGTCCCCCTTTGTTTTTTATTCTATATAAAATAAATCCTTCACAATAGAAAAATGAAAGAAGAGGTATTAAATACCATAACACATGACAAGAAAATTCAAATTAATATTTAAAACCTATTCAACACTAGATGAAACAGTTTATTGATTACAAAACATATTTTAAGCTCGTCAAATAGAATGTAAATTATTGATTAACTAATGATAGATGTAAAATAACTTGATTGATAAAGATTTATATTATAATGAGAACCATGAAATCATACTTTTTTGTTTGATTTCTATAGATCTTTAATGAAAATAATTTAATATATTATTCTCAATTCCTGGGAAGTTAATTACTTTGTGAATCGCTGTTATTTCTGTATAGTTGCACGAGAACTGGAAAATTGAATTTCATAAATCATTAAAGGGCACACTAGTGAAGCTAAATTCAGATCTAATATAGGAAAAGAGATGTTTCATCGGTTTATCGTTTATTTTCATTATCATAAACCATGATTCTTTTTGTTTTGGGGGGCCCTTTATCGTTTTTTTCATATTGAAAAATATTAAAATACTATGGTTCAAGTCGACGTTTTCACAAATCAATTGAGTCCAACGATATGATATTTCCATTCATTTGAAAATTAAACCATTTTCAATTTCAATTTCAATCATTGAAGGTAGTGTTAATTAATATGATAGAGTTGTAATTACATAAGTTGTACTGAATTCTTATTTACCAGGTTGTGAATAAATCATATGATCACTTTACTAAGTTGGGATATATGGATATAAATTTTGATGAGAATGTGAATGAAATGCCGTTATTATAATTACCAAACAAAAAGGCGTTATTCAGATGTTAATTTATTTCAAAAAGAAACAAAAATTTCGTTCATAAAGTTTCTAATCCTGTTATCGATTTGACTATAAAAAAAAACGTACTATATATAATGAGTTTTGCAACCTATTCTTACATTGTTGAATTTTCAAACCCTGCATATAGAATATAGCAAATGTTCAAAAACATTACGGATCAATATCAATATAGAAGCTATAAAAATAATTGTCAATGCTTGAATCGACTTCACGATGTCTAAACATCAAGAAAATAGAAATTTAAAAGTGATTCGTTGCGATTAAATATTTGTTAAATTATATTAGTGCACCGTAAACGATGGAAAATTATACTATCTTTTTCGAAAGTAAAACATATCAACCATAGAAATTGAAGGCTTTGTCTTTAAATAATATATATTATCAATAATAGTTAAAGAGTTGAACAATATTGTTATATCAAATTAATATGTGTTAACGATATTTGTTTCAAAAGTTTACCTATCAGTTATAAGTCAATTTTCGGTATCGATACCTATACTAAAATTGGCTTTGTTATATAATAGGATTTTTAGAATATTGTTGAAAATGATAGCTAAATAATAGGAAAATAATATTTCAAGAACGAGGAATAAGTCAAGAATAACTAAGTGAATGAGTTTTAACAACAATGGTATTAAAATTATACCTGTAATTTATAAGTTAATTTTTACTATTGATATGCATCTTAAAAACGGCTATAGCATACAATAATATTTTCAAGAAGTTGTAGAAACCAATAGCTACGTAGAAGGTAGATAATGTTTTAAAAATCATGAATACGTCATGAACAACTAACTTATTATCTTTATTTTGAATGATTAAGTTTTTGATGTAAATATAGCGAATGAAATTGAAGAATTCTTTCAAAACATGAAGTATTTTCAATCAAAATATCGTGGTTGATACATTAAATAACATGGTTTCCATTTACATGATCCAAATTGAATAGAAACCCAAAAAAAGATAAGACTTTTAATCAAAGCCTATTTGCTTCTTGAAAATTGTTACAGTTTCCCAAACGAGTTGAAACGACTAACCTACATTAATAATCAATTTTCGAATGCAAAACGTTTGAAATAACCGTCTCTAAAAACATATTAAATGACAATCAATATAGATATGATTTGGTATATATAATATCATGTGTTACTTGATAGACAATAATGAATTATAGGCTAACTGTTAAAATTATCAAAAACAAAATGATTGAAATACATGGAAAATGTTTTCAACGTCAGCTACGTAGACGATCATCTAAGATGTGGATACACATTAAAAAGGAGAACGGCGATAGAAACTATGGGCCCGGCAGGGAATATATAACGGCGTGGGTATTTTAGAATAAGAAATCTGACGAAGAACCTGCCTTAAAGCTAGGTGCCGAAGGAATTATTAATATACTAGGCAAGCGCTTTGAAGAAAGTAACCAAGTGGAAATTGACGGCCTTTTGTTACGGGGGGTTTCATAATTTTTTTCGATAACGTAATTTCAAAGCTAAAACTTTACTATCTTTAAGTCGAGGATAATTTACGAGGTTAAAAGCAAAACCACAGACCAGCTATATGAAAAGTCACGGCTAATCGTTTGAGGATACAGTAATAAAGGTAAGGACTAAATTCTTACTTAATCGCTTATAATTCAGAATATAAGCTAATATTTAATTGTCGTTATTACCGCTAATTTAAATGTTAACGTGAAAAGCTGGTTTAAACTTAATAGTCAGGATATTACGTAAACTTACATGTAGTCGGCTACTGATATTTAACGGATTATATTGCTAAAGTTGCAAAAACAAACTAAATGACAAGTTTCCGGACGGTATGGTCATACTTTGTATTAAGCCTTTGTTCGAATTAGTCTAGGCAGGCGTTTATTAGCTCCTAACATACCAAACATACTTCAAAAATAAGTTAGTTATAAAGACTTTGATCTTTAACCTGTATCTATTAATTATAAAGGGTAAAAACTTTGGTATTGTAGGTATATAAATTAACGATACCCTTTTCCTCAGCGATGTTGGATTTATAGAAACGGAACAAAGTATTATCAAAAAGTCAGCTTTCTGAAAGTACAAGCTAGTTTAAACGTGAGTTAAAGGTATATGTCTTAAGTTTAATAGATCGTTAATTCTAATTTATGGTATTGAGGCTAAAAACGGCACGTATATCAACTTACGTTCAAAAGGGAAAGCCATAAACATAACGATTATCGACTAGACCGACAAGGCAAGATTACAAAAGTATTTGGAGTAGAGGGTTCGTGCGGACTATATCGCTACGTTATGTTAACCGAAAGCCTCGTATGACCTTTCAATTACAGTATAAGTATAAGACCCATAAAACACAGACTTTAACAAGTTAAACAAGCGGATTTAGCGACAAATGAACCATATAAAAAGGGGAATTAACATGGTTTTTGTTGACTTAAAGAAGGCGAAGCTAATAATCTTTATGGTCGGGTTATTTGCTAATAATACTGACTTTACATTGTTAATCGGCTTTCTAATATTATTACTTAATAAGGATAGATAGAAAAGGCAATTTACGATTACCAGAAACCTTATACATTAGATATTTATTAAGTATAAACGCGTAATTCGGAGTATACTAGGTTAAAAGTCTATAACATAATAATAGGCTTTGATATCGATACGGTAATCAATGTCATATTAAAGATTATTACTAAATAGCTGGAACTATCATCGATACCTGTAGTGGTGTATACAGACTCCCGGAGCCTTTACGAATGCCCAATAAAACTAGGTACGACTAATAAAAAACGTTTGATAATAAACGTAATAGCATTAGGAGAGGTATACGAAGCCCGGGAAATTAATGAATTCCGGTGGATTAACGTTAAAGATAACCCTGCCGATGCTATAACTAAGGCTACGTTTAATAGCGCCCTGAAAAGTTTTGTGAATAGCAATACGCTAACTATACGAATCGAGGAATACGTGGACCGCCCGGTATGTGACATGGAGGAACAGGGTTATTCTAGCAAACTAGAAGACTGCCAGGGTAGCAATGATAGCAATGACAGTAGTTTAAAATATTGGTAAAAGGTACGCAAGTGGTAGCGTACTTGATTTACAGAAGTCTATGGCGAAAGATCTGTGTACAGGATTTGAGGAACGGAGGTTTCGGAAGGGTGAAGCAAAAGGGTTATAAGGGGCTGTAATTGAGGTTGTTTTCAGTATATATTAATCGAAATTGACAGGGGTCTGGCTTGTGGATTAAGGAGAGATTTCAGAGGTTGCTACCAATTGATGGCAGGCTACGCTGGCATGTAGGCACAAAACAAAAAGCCGCTAGTGTTGGAAAAGAAGTCAAATGTAATACAGTTAAGTTAACTTTACTTGCAGTAAGGTTGATTGTACGTACTACAAATTAACTTCATTTTGTGGGATTTGAATACACTGTACTGCAAGTGCAGTGCAGTAGGTGCCCACTTCAAAGTGGAGTACAGGCCAAAGCGTTTGCCCATACAAATTAGTGTGCAGACCGGCTAGCGGTCTGCCAAACTTAGAACTCACACATCAATCAACAATATCAACGCAACACCAGTTACTTTAACCACAGTGATTCGAATCGACTACATTGCAACGATAAAAGCCTACCAACATTTACCAACGTTTAACTCGAGGATATAATAACGAATAAAGCTGGTTAAATTCTATTTAGCAAACTTCTCGTTAATATTTCTACTTCAAGGTTTTTGGTTGTAGTACTCAACAAAAATTTATCCGAGTTTTTTAATTCATTTTAACTTAGTTTTTCATATATATGTATTGATATTTTGTCTAGTAAGTTGATTTTAGTTCACGTGAAGTATGAACTTTGTTATTTGAGCATAGAGACTTGATGTTTTGGGAATGATGTGACGTAGTTATTTGGTATAATATAACGGTTTTGCATATTTTCGATTCACGCAGCAATGTTAACGTATTTAACGAGGTGGATAATGACCGATCTTGTAATATAAAGAGGGGGAAAATGGTATAAAAGATGAAGTTTTATGTTATATGTAAAACTTTGTTTATCATCAAGATTGTTATTTGTTATATAGAGTTTTTAACTTAATAGTTTCCAATTATAGTAGCGAGTCAGCCGTTTACCAACTTTAGGGATTATAGCAACTTAGGAGTCGTTTCTTGATGATTTGAGACTTTTAAAAGTTAATTTCAACACTTTTTTCAAAAACTATGTTGATACGTCTTGCCAGATAGGCCTTTGGAAATTACAGCTTTGTCGATTCGAATCGTGTTCGGAAAAAACAGTAGTGTTTCGTGGTTAACTGGTGGATGTATTGTTTTAGATTTGTCCGACCGCTAGCCGGTTTGCATACTAATTTATATGGCTTATTGTATGGCTCTTACATTAGTATGAAATGAGAACTTATAGTACTTGAATTTACATTTAATATAGTTAACCTACAAGAAAATATACTCAACTTATAGCTAGTATATTCAATTTACTTGATAGTATAGTTAACTAATTGTATTGTAATTATTACTGCTTTAAACCTGGCGGTTTTTCGTTTTATTCTCGTACATCAGTGTGGTCAACCATTTATTTCCGGTAGCTACCAAATTTCTATCTCGTCTGCCAACCAAATATCTGTCAATTCAAGTATGTTTCGAACCCAAATTAACTCTAATTACATTCTTTTATCTCATGGTTCCAACTTATAACTTTATTAACTCCCGTATACAAATTTTTCGTCATAAACTTACATAAACTTTCAATTCCATCATGTTAGTTAATTTCGCTGGTTTCAATTCCCTGGCAGTCTTTTAGTTTATCACGGTACCTCCACTTCCTTTCCTGCCTATCGTTGCGTAAATTAAGCTTGCCAAGTGGCCTTTTTACATAACCCCCAATACATATGGTTAATTTATCGTTGTCGAGAAACTTGTTGAGGGTTTTATTTTGGTGTCGATTTCATTATAGTATCTGCCGGATTGTCTTTGTCGTCGATATATCTAAAATTTCCGATTTCCTTTTTTTTCGTAGGCTTTGCGAAGTGTTATTACATCATTATTAGTTTTTTTTCGTCAGTTGTTCAAAGTTTCGAAAGGTATTTAAAAAGGCTTTTCGAATCTATATAAATTATAACCGAGATGGATGGAATTATCCATTATTTGATGATGATATAAAGGGTTTTTCATATTGTTATACCCAAGTTAAAGCCGGTTATTATGCCGTATAACTCCAAATTGAGTACGTTTCGCGTAATTCTTTTATATTCAGGAGAGGTTTAATAAATCAGGGTTTCTATAATTTCAACCTGGTCTTTTTGTAATTTATTCTTATTGACAATCGTTATGAGCAATTTGATTTGTAATAATAAGTTAGTGTTGATGGTAAAGGAGTGGTTTATAAATATTATTGACTTGACTTTCTAGAGGTAAATCGGAACCATATCGATTTCATAGTCCAAGTTTCTTATTTATCAGTCCAATCTTTTGTTTAATTCATCGTAATATTTGTTCGTTATTTTTTGAGTTTTTATTTTAATCTAATGATTGTAGGACACCTCTAGTTAGTATAGGGTCGCAATGTAATTGTTATGGGCGTGTTATATTAAGTAACTTCAAGGTTTTTCCAGCTTCATCTTTTTAATTATAGCGAGGTTAATGCATTAAACTTTTTAACAAAATTTGAGGTAGATATTAGTATCGTTAACATTCTGTTTTCGAATTGACGATTCGTTGAAATTTTGGTGTTTATCTTTCGCTAGGGTCGCGATCAGCTTGTAGTTCTAGGATTTTAAGTTTTCAATTACACGTTATTCCGATGGTACAAAGTTAGTAGTTTCAACGAAGAGAGTATCGTTAGTTTTCATATCTACTAAGCCGAAATCTTGGTTTTGCATGATAAGTAAACACGGGTCGTAGGTTCAAAAATTTATATTTAATAGTGTATTGAAGTGCTATTGAAGAGTCAGGAATTAATAGACACCTGTTTTAGTTAGTTATATAGTGGTTTCATGTATTGTATAAATATTTTAATCAGTATTTATTATGGGGTTTTTGTGGTAGTGTTGAAATAATAACCCTTTGTATATTAGTTGTTGATTACGTGTTTGTTTGGGTAATATTAAGGTTATTAATGTTGAATTTATCAATGGTTTTGGTTAGTTCATTTGTTGCTCATGCGACTAGTAAGTGTTGGTTGATTTTTTTCAATTGTTAACGATTGGATAAGAATTTAGTTTTTGCTTTTCTTACCGTATTTTTGAGTAATTAGGCTTTACGTTTTGTATGGATTCCCTATTGTCTTACCTTTGACCTTATTTATAATCTTCAATTTAAGGATGGTGACATTTGGTTTTGGGATATTAAATTCGTATTTGGGTATAAATTGTACTTTTTGCACTAAAAATTCTATTAATCTTAACCCTATTCTTTTTTTACAGAGTTATCCTAAAGTTTTGATGTTTTTTGTATACAGAGTTTGATAGTTGAGTTTTGATTATCTTTTTATTTCCTGTTAACTTAAGTAGTATTATAACTTCAGCCTAATATATATTATTTATCCTTAGTATTTTTTTTTCGTTATTGTCGTCGCCGTCACTTTTTTATTGATTTATCGATTATGCAGGATGGAAGATTGTAATGACTTATTTTTTTTGGCTTCAAAGTATTTATTTTTATTTTCATCTTCAATCGTTCTAAAATGGAGTTTGACTAGAGTTATTTGAAACTTTGTAGGACCGTTAAAATCTTTAACAATTAATTTAAGGTTGGCGATATTTAAGATCTTGAATAGGATATTCTTTTTTCCTGTGTCTTATTATATATGGACTTCTTTTTGTAACTGTAAGAATAATACGTCGATTGTCGTGGGGTTGTTCTTGGTGTTGAAGGCGTTATTAACTTGACGTTTAGCAGATTTCCTCCATAGTTTTCTTTAGGGCTTTTCCGTATTCCACAGATTATTTCTAAGTACTTGCTAATAGCGGAGATTTACTATTCAGACGAGGATGTACTCTAAAAGCAAGCAATGTCCGCACTAATCTATTAGGGCTCATAATATTCTTTAAACTTTTTATTACTTTTTAAAACCGTTCCTCCTAATCCGTAAAGTTTTCAATATCCAAAGTGAGGATTTTATACGTTTTACGAAATAGTACGTATATCCTCTCAATTTTTCCAATACTCTAATATGCTTTAATACTTATCTGTTTGCATTAAATCTCTATCATGTTAGTATTTGATTGGAATTTTGCCACAGTAAAATTAGTTCCAGTATCGTGCACAACGATGTTGAGGACACCGAAATATATTTCAATTTATATTATTCTTAACGTTTCGACGTGTTTCTTGATGATATCGGTCTAAGGAATTAAGCGTTTTTGAAGTAGATTGCCTAGTTTATGACGTGAGAAACAGGTTCGAAGTCCAATCAAAACTGTCGTTAGAGTCTCTATTAGGTCAAAGTAACAGAATAGTAATAAGAAAGATTGGTATTGAAGTAAGTGAAGATAGGTAATGGAAGAAAGAAAATGTATTCAGAGAGTGCATTACACAGAGACGAGGTTATAAACCTCTCATTCGGGTAGTGGCACTTTGTTATATACTCTGCTAATCTCCTTTTTGGGCCGTGATATATATGTACTCTGCAAGAGTTGCAGCCAGTAGCGTAACACGTTATCGTGTACTTTATAGGAGTATGCCTTGTAATTTAGTATACTGTCACTTGATCTACATATACTCATTATAAGGATATATAATAATATCTATATAGGCAATCTTTTCCCCCTTTTTCATGCGCTCCGTATCTATAGTCCAATAGTAATATTATAGCTGTGATGTAGTCCGTATCTGTAGTTTTACAGTGATAGTACAGTTGTAATATAATCCGTATCCATAGTTTTATAGTGATGGTATAGTCGCGGTATAAATTATAGATATTCAAATTATTAGTTTTTAGCTGCGGTGGTGATTGTAGTGAGGGTCTGATTAGTTTATTTAATTAGTGGCAACATTGTTGTTGATGTTATTTTTTGTTGTTCCCTGTAAGAGTGTAATTGCATAGGTGTTGTAGGTGTAATTACGTTGTTACGTGTTTTAAGGTCAGTATAAAAAGATATATCGCTATCGGTTCAAGTAAAACTTTTCCCCCCTATTTTAACGGCGCGTACTTAAAGCTAACATAAGTTACTATTTAATTAGAATTAACCTATTATTTTAATGAAACATTTAAAACCGTTTCAATAGGTAGGTTACTTCATTAATTCCTATATGCTAACCGTGAATTTAAATAAATACCGCGTAAAAACAGGAGTTTTAGGCGCTGTTTGGCGCGTAAGCATAAGCGTGCTATTGCCGCCGTTGTTGTTATCGCCATTACTATCACCACCATTGATACCACCACCATCACTTATACCCCCCCTTTTCGGATACCATTTTTTCGATCTCCGCTTCGCCCCTATTCGCCGCCATCGCCGTCGATACCAATACCTCTTTTCCTTTTTTTTTCTTTCTCCCTCCCTTTCTCCAACTTTTAGAGAGAAGAACAGAAAGCTTTTAAGGTTATAAACTTTACCCTTTCCCCTTAAGTAAAAACCCCTTTAACCGTGCAGATTCCTTTACGCCTAAATCGTAGCCTAGCTAAGTTACGCCGTAGTTTGTATTTATCAAATCTATTTGTACGTTTTGCTTTAATTTCTCTATAAATGAGGAGGTCTATGCTGATCTCCTTCGCCTCCTCAAGCTACGTATTGCTGAGATACGTCGTAAGGCCTCTTTAACTCTTAAAGCGCTAAATCGGTGTACCCGGGTCTGCAGCTTCAGGTCGTTAATAAATACGCCTTACGTACCGTGTATCGCTTCCGCGGCCGCGGGTAAGTTTATTAGCGATTACCACGAAAGCGGGTTTTTTTCAGCCTATTATTATCGTTATAAGAGAATTGGTAGCGTATACGCCTCTATTCCTTTAGTTTTAGAGCCGTAGTACGAGGTCGTATTACGCGCTATTGAATTTATGATAAGTTTACTTCAAAAATCGTAATGTTAACCGCGAACTTAATCCTTTACTTCTCAAATACGTTTTTTGGGGCACTTTGAAAAGTAACCATTATTATAAGTAACTAAAATGAGCCGATATTAATTAGTAGTAGGCGTTAACCGGCTGACTCAAGAGTCGGCAGCCATTATTACCGCCTAAAAGCGGGGCCTACGTATGTATTACATAGGTGAGTTCAACGACATTATCTCGCGTCGCCGTTAGGAAGGTAAAGACCCCCTTACGCCTTTGCCTAAGGGTATGCGGCCTAACGCGCGAGGCCACCTTTTTGGTAATACTGATGGCGGCGTCGATGGCGGTGATGGCGGTACCGTTAACATAAAGGAGGAGGGTGGTGAGGAAAAGGAAGGTGAGGACAAGATCTCGTCGCTTTTTTACTTTACCTTTAATAGCGAATAGCTGTTTTTTCTTACCAAGCTGACGTACCCGGCTATAATATAGTTTACTACATAGTAATAGAATTACTTTTTAAAAAAAAACCGTAACACGAGTGGCAAATGTAAAAGATAAATAGTGAAAATGAAACGGTTGATAGTCTGTAAAGTTTAAATTGACATTATATGAAAATCGGTACAGATTATATCATAAATGTAAAAGTTAAAAAGAGAAAAGAAATTTAGTAGGTTTGAAATGAAAAAATTAAAAAGTAATAGTATATTGAAAATAACGCGAAATAGTAAACTTCAGTAAAGAGAAAATTCGTAAAAGTGATGTAAATGTAAGTTATATACCGTGGTATAATACGGGGAGCAACGTGGATAGCGGGTTTCGAACCGTTTCAAATTTTCGAAAGCGATGTAATGGCGTAAAATAAAAATAAAAAGTAAGGCGTATAATATTAGCCTTATTAGTGTTGTTAAACCTTTTAAATAATTTTAATAGATAGTGTACTGGTCTATATAAGCACTTTTAATGTTTTGTTCAGAGTGCTTTCAATTATTGTATTTATTAAGTTAGATTTTCTATTGATTTACCTCGATTTCTCGATTTCTCGGCGTTTATATAATTTGTATAAGGTTATAATATCGATTATTAGGCGTTTTTAGTTCGTAATATCAAGTTTTACTGAATATTATTAAAGCGAAAAAAAGTTATTGTATCTAACAAAAGGGATAGGTTGTAAACCAAGGTTAAAAATAATTATTCGGACTGTTATTGTTATAGTGATTTCCGAATCAAAACCTTTAACTATATTATAAATTTTGAGGCCAAAAAGTTTTTGCAACCTTTTTACACTTGGTTAAAATTCAATAGATAATGTTTCCACGAAACGTAAAGCCGTTTCGGGTCGGTGTTTCGTTGCCGAAAACTAAAACGAACTCTATTTACGAGTTATAATCGTTATTATTAGTGAATAAGCCGTTAATGAAAATGAATAGAGTCGTTGTAGGTATATTCAGTTATTTAAATTATAAACTATGTTTTACATTATATATTTATTAAATAAGGCGTTTTTGAAGCGTTTTATATATATCGTTTAACAGGGTGATTTAACATTGCATGACGACCGAAAACTCGAATGCCGTTTTCGGTTGTATTACTGAAGTAACCTCAGTGCTACTTACGCGCTGGAATTTGTATTCGTCGGCCTGTTTCGCATTATCTAAAACGATAAGGGTAACTTTTTTAATTTCTCTTTTTGCGTAAAGCTTAAAATGCTGTTTTGAAAAGCGATTATAGCGTTATGAAAGTCTATTATGTGGTTTTTCATTAGGTACGTTTTAGGTTTCGCTTTTAGGCCAGCCTTTAAAAGTTTTTTTTTTTTTACAAAATAGAAACTGACGTATTATATAACGTTAACGTGTCGTCCTTCTGTGTACTCATTAGTATAAAACTTTTAAAATTAGTTGTCGAAACCAATAGGCATAGGTCAAAGCTTAAATTAGCTATTCTATGAAGCTTTTTATAATGCCTTAAAAAGGTGTTATATCAGTAAACACTAGCTTTAATTAGGCCGTAAAGCGGTTTTATAATACGTAGGATCGTTTTGAGTAGGTGGTATTTTTTAAGATCCGTTAGTATATCGACAAAAATACGTCGTTTAAATATTTTTTAAATTGATTGTAAACTTGCGTCATGTTATAAAGTTTAATATATAAGTTACAAAAGGTATTAAATGAAGTTACAAATCTAAAAAAATAAACGGTAGTTTACCCGTTATAAAGTAGGCGACTAGGTTATAACATCTTTTTTACCGTTGTTATTATACTTTTTTATAATTAGGTGGGTCTTTTCGTATAATTTTCCGGTTTTATTTTTAACTTCGTATACGAAGTAAGTTGTAAAAATTCTGTTAACGTCGTAAACCGTTAGGTCGAACCGTTTAAAGCGAAAAACGCCCTAGTCGATTAAGGTAAAGATTTCAGTTTAGGTAGATTATTTAAACGGGGCTACTGGGATAGTAATAATACCTTCGCGGTGAAGCTTTAAGTTAATCTTATGATTTTCCATTCCCTTTTAAGAAATAAAAGAGTTTGTAATAATTTTAAGGCGTTTTTTAGTGTTTGAATTAAAAGGGTGACCCTAGCAACGTGTTAGTGGTATTAGTATAAACGAGCCGCTTTCGTATATTGGTAACGAGTCGGAAACACAATTCTAAGGGTATATTGGAATTAGGGGCGGTTTCGATTCGTCTTTGTGAAAGTGTTTCCGTTGGTGATACTAGTTAAATTTCAGTTTTAAGCCGTTTTATTTTTCTTCATTTTTTTTCTTTTATACTTTCGTATTATTATCCAGCGGAACGAATTTGTAGTATTTGATAAATGAAGGAGTATATTATGGCCTTTCAATCCATTAATCTTTTAATGGTTTGTTTATCCTTCCTTAATTCCCCAAACGAGAACTTTAGATTACAATGGTAAGTTTAAAACGCCAGTCTTATATATGATGTTTCTTGTAGCGAACACTTCAAAAATATTGTTCTTAGCTCGCAGAAAATGTAATGCTACTATATATTTCGCCATATCATTTGCCATTTATAATATAGTTGATAATAATATCAAGTTTATGTGGATCTTCGGGTAATATTAAAGATAAAGAGTGTGGGAATTAGCCTATTCGGGCTAAAAGTATTATTAACGGCGTTAACCGTTTTCTATAGGGTTGATTCCTTGAAACTAGTACCTTTTAGATTTTTAAACAATACCCTATACGCTCTTTCAAGCGGTTTACAATACCGTTCGCAATTTTTAATGACTTATAGTACTTTTACAGGTATTTCTTTATACTCGTTACCGGCGATCCTAACTTTAGTAGGCTATTTAGTAAAGTTTAAGGCCGTGTTAATGTCGTAGGTAATCTATTCTGGAGGCCTTAAGTAGATTTTTAACTAGTATTTAATTAAAACGGTCTAACATTTTATAGCGAAAGCGTTTCGCTTAAATTTGGAGGTTTGAAACAAAGTTGTGGCGTTGACAAAGTATAATACCGGCTGATTATTTAGGTATATAATATCGATATTTACCTCGTAATTAAAGTTTACGTCATTTTAAAAGTGGAACTTAAACCTCCGTAAGGCTTGTAAATATAGTTGATATTTATGGTGAAACTTTTCGATACCTTTAAACGCGGTTTTTCCTATATCCGTATAATCTGCAGCTTATAGCAGCTATAAAAGGCTTTTTATAGCTAGGTATCCAAATCGGCGGTGTAATATCCGTAATTCCGGTTACTCTAAGTAAATAACTTTAATTGTACGTGTTTCAGAGGAAAATCATAAGTGTCCGAACTTAAGTCGGAGTGGTACGAATACGTTATCCAAGATGTAAATAAATTGATTAGTCGTATTTTGGATCTTAACTTCGAGTTTGCTTATATTAGTTAACGAAAGTAGAAATAATGTTTTTAAGTTTATTACGTAGAATTTAACCTATTCAAATTGTATATTTATAACGACCGTCCTAAGCAACGACGTTTTGCTTTTACGGAATAAAATTTCCCGATATTTTCCCGTTTAATCAAGTTAAAATTTTGGGAACTTCGTCGCAAACGCGTCAAATTTTCGTTTTCCGGTCGTTAATATTTCGGCTGTGCCGATATCAGGTATAATTCCTTAAAATCGGTTACCGTACCTGTTTAAAGGTGTAAATTACGACGTTATATAGGTATATAACACTCCTTCATAATTTAAGCCTATGCTATATAAGAAGGAAGCGTTTTAAAAGCCCATGAAAATACGTTAGGCGGTCTCATGATCCTGAGCTATTGGGTAAGTATTATTAGCTTTAAATTCTTTTTTTTTCCAGCGGTGTATTTGTGGAGGTAGTCGTTAAGCTTATTTTCTATGCCTTTGCACTCGGTTATATACGTTGTAAAGTTAGCTTTTATACGGGTTTTCAGTCGTTAATCGGCTTAAAATTATCGTTTAATCCGAATTTGCTTATATATTAGGTGGTTACTCAATTAATAGCCGATTTTGCCGTAAACGATATAACGTTTTTGTAAACCCGTAAAGCTCCATTTTTTTTCGTAGGTATTGCAATAGCCGCAGTACGTTTCGTCTATAGATGTATAATATTTTTCGCGCTCTACTACTAGGTCTTCCTCCTTGATGTATTTCTCTTTGATGACCGTATTTTAAGCGTTTGTTTTACTTTGGGTATGCCTTAAATCTTCGATTCAGGATGTAATAGATAGTTTCGACAAGGTTTGCCTTAGTAATTTGGCTTTCGCCTTTAGTATTTTCGGCTATAAATGCTGTACCAAAACTCTTCTGTCGGCGTATAAAGGTTTCGAACGATGTTTCAAAATTCGTATAAAAAGCCTTTAAGTTCTTTTCGAGCTTAAACAATGTAAGGTTTAAATCTAGGCTTTCGCAACATGTTTTTATTAATGTTTGGATGAATAGTTTATTACCTTTGTATTCCGGTTTAAAGACCTCCTAACACTTTCTGAATGTAGCTAATATGGTAGTAAATACCTCTCATAAGTTTTTATCAGCTTTTTTACATTGAAATTTTACGAATTCCCAAGTTATATTAGTCTAATCCTTATCATAAAACTCGTCGTTAATTTCCGTGTCGAAGTGTAATTTTGAGGGGTTATAATACTTCGTAAACGTATTTACCCATATAAAGTAGTATATATACCACTTTTTAGTTTGCCTGAATAATATGACAAGTAAAATAACGTGAAATTGAAACGGTTCAATATTTAGCCTTTTATGTGTATTTATCATTACATATATTTTGTTATCGAGTATATCGTATGGTTTGCTTTTGTAATTATTGTCCTTATCCCAAAGTTTGATGAAGTTAATAAGCTTTGTAAAGTCGCTTTTATTGGTGGAAAAACGATACGGTAAAAGGTTATAATAGGGGTCTTGGTTGGCGGGTATTAGTTTGTAAGGTACGTATTAACGTTTCGCGCCGCTTATTATTTTTGGAACGTGTTTTTTTCGGTATTTCGGCCGTTTCTATTACGGCCGAAAATGGTATTAATCGTATTCTAGGAGTACTTTTATATTTATTTTTTTCTTCATAATACGTAACAGTATGGGGGTGTATTATACCCATATGGTAGATAATAATCATAGTCGGTTTTCTTTTTCCTCGAATTTTGTATTTTTAACCTGGAGCGCGGGCTCAATTTCGGAGAGTCCTACGCTTTGCATTAGTATATTATTTCCATTTTTCCGTACTCGTATTTTTATTTATCTTTGTTATTTTTCGTTAAATAATATCATTTTACAAAGTCTATCCAATACATATCTTTATTCTCCCAATCTAGCAACTCGATAATTTGTGCTGTATCGAATAGAGCTTTGATAAGGCGGCATTTCTTTCCTCCTGGAGTATTAATACCTCAATTTCGTAGTCAAATTCGTATAGCTTTAAAAATGGATACTTGCATCATTTACTATATACCCGTTGTCCAATTCTAAAATATTTTATAAAAATCATTTAGTATATGAGGTTTTTAGGTTTTCTTTTCCAAATAACAGAAAATTACGTCTAATATATACGTATTTGCCATATATGAGTTTAATTTCTGAGTTGGTGTATCGATAGTGTTATTTTAAAAATATAGATCCATTTCGCATATTATAGTCTTTTTGATTATTATATATTCGACTAAAAGATCGAAGTAACCGTTGGTTTTCTTCCACGTTATTGGTATTAGGGTTATATTCACTAAAATTTAATATAATATCCTAAATAGGTTGAGGTACTAGTTCATACGTGTATTGTGAACTTTAAATCGGTATGGATGTTATCTTTTTCGCCATAGGTAAAGTCTAGGTTCGTTTTAGGCAATAAAAATTAAACCCTGTGAATGTATGAATAAAAATAAATTTATCGTTATAAAGCGCTTGAAATAAGGTGTTTAATGCTTACTAGTATAATCAAATTTCAAATAATATTTAAATAGTACGTAACTATAGGTAAGTTAGTCGTTCCAAATTAGTTTCTTCAGCATTTCATTAACGTTATATTATTAAAGTGGCTAATAAACTTAAACTTTGTAAGCAATTAATTTAAAAATAGGTGGTATAGAGCGAGTAAGAGGAGGAAAACGAGGTAATGGGGAGGGGGGGGGGTGAGAGAAGGTAGGGAGGTATGTATATGTGATGCGTTATGTAAGGCTTAGGTTGTGTTTGGTGGGCGGTTCGGATATCATATTATATCCGCTCTTATTAATTAAAAGCGTTTTAGGTATTACATCCGTAACTGCTTTTGGGTTTCGTAAGCGGTATGGATCTTGCATTTGTAACCGATTTTAGATTTTGTAAGCGATTTTAATACTGTATTTAGATCGGATAGATCCCGACGAAAGGTTTCGAAACTTGCTAGTTTTGGCTTACTTAACCTAATACGTAATAGGACGTTTTCCAAAAAGTACACAGGTATGTTGAAGCGCTAAATAAGGGTCAATAATAATGTAATGGGGTTTTTAGTAATTAAAGCATTAAAAAAGGATTAATGATTTATATTAAAGTTTTTTTTTTTAAGATTACTTTACTATTATAGTTTTTGTATATATCCAATGAATTCTTGTTAAAATATAATGTTAAAATATGAATAATTAGGACTGTTACAACATCCTGTTATAGGTATTCAACTTGTATTTGTCTTTTTTTTTTCCTAGGTTGTTTATAGTAGACCGAGTCAGCTACTAATCAATATTGGTAAGGTTTCTTTTACGTTAACATAGCAGAAAAATAATCAGAAAGATTGGTATTATAGTAAATAAAGATAGGTAATAGAAAAGAGAAGAAACATTTAGAGAGTACACGCCACGAAGGAGAGGTTATAAACCTTTTATCCGGGCAGTGACACTTTGCCATACACTTTGCTAATCTCCCTTCCGGGTTGTGCTATGTATGCACTCTGCAAGAGTGTAGCCTGCAGCATGACACGTTATCGTGCACTCTACAGGAGTGCACCTTGTAGTGTAGTGCACTGCCACTTGACCTACGTATACTTACTATAGAGATATATAATAATATCTACAAAAACACATGAACAAAGATTTCGTAATTAGATTCTATATAGTCTTTTAATATAAATTTGAATTTTGAGGGGGCTTGAGTATACTTTTAGCCATCGTAATAAAGCTTTTCCATCGCTTTTAATGCAACGTATTCCACATTTCTATACTTTACGGATTTAAGTAAGTTGTACAGTTTGTCGGCAGATTGGTAATTAAAACGCCAGTGTAATTAACATATCTTTTATTTCGTTAGCTTTAACAACATCACCTCTAGCCCTTAAAGATGAAACCAAATGTGCTCTTATTCAGAGAAAGAAAAAAACCTCTGGCCGTTTTTAACCAGTTTGTTAGTATTAATGTCAACATTAATATCGAGGATTTTTATGTCTTTTAAATAAAGAAGAAATAGGGTTTTAGATTTGAAAATTTGGAATGTAACCGTCCCAATAATTATTTGTATAGTTGTCGATCCAAGTAACAATAGTTGTTTTCCTGGGTTAAAGCTAACTCTGACTTTGCCAGCATCTTAACGATTGATCTCTGGGTTAATATTGCTTTCCCGTCGTAATGCCACATATTGTAAATAACGTCTTGTTAAATACCATGTTACCCCTATGTTTAGTGTGATACTTTAAAACGTATTATCCGCGTAATGATCGCGATGGTTTAATGTGTTCAAAAGATTAGATGTTAAACTTTCCAGAAAAATATAAAGGTTTTCGCCAGTTAAGATGTACAGGAAGGCGTGGTTAGTTAATCGTTGGGCTGCTATATAAGTAGTATTTTGATGCCATATAATTTATTTTGGTATATCGTTATTATCAATACCCCCTTCAACTTTGTAATCTGTAATATACTCTCAGTAGTTTTCCCCAAAAGTAATAGGTTATTAGGTATAATTCATCACTTGTTATTTAAATCGTTTAGTCGGAGGGTATCCAGTTGTAATAATCGGATTTGCTATAAAATTAACATCTTTTGTTATTATTACGACGTTAGTTTTTACGGTTGACAGGTCTATTTAGGTTTTACCCCTCTTACTAACGTTGATACAATTTCCAATTTAAAGCCTTTGAACCAGATCTTCAGCATTGAAGTCTTTCGTACTTGCGATCAATATAATATATTATCACAAGATCCTCGTCATTACAATTACCAAAACTGTTAATTTAGGGGTATATACTAATGAAGTTAGGCTTATGTATTATTAGGATTGTAAATGAGGAATGAAACTGGTTGAAAAAGAGTTTGAAAATGGTATTTAAATGTTATAAAGCGTCTTTAAACTTGTTAACATCCGTAATTTCTACCTTTAAGTTCTGGCGGAGTATAGCATCGTTAACTTGAGCTTTCTCTATTATTTAATTGCGTAATAATAATTCGTAAAACATTTTATTTAAGACATCTTTTGGTATTTCCTTTTCTTTTGTTTTAATCATTATCATTGTTTACATCATCGTGGCCTAATTTGTATGGTATTATATAAGGTGAACGTCGTATTCTGAAGAACTATTTATACTATCGTAAACTTCCAGGAAAGCTTTTTTAATTTGTTAGTAAAGTTAGGTCGTAATTTTTGGTGTTATTTTTGAGAATTCCTAACAATAGTAAGTAAAACCCTGAAGGGGGAATATTTCTTTACTTAGAAATGTTGAGGAAAGGTATAATGTTTGTGTTAAGAAGATTATAGGATTTATTGTTATATTTCTCTACGTTATTCCAGATTTTAACGAAGTTTTTAAGGAGCTTATAGTTTATATCAACTATTTTGATACGTTTGAGAGGAAGATTACGATAGTCATCCTAATTGTTAATAATGTTTTTAATACTTTAAAATCGTGATAATAAGAGTAGTTGCTTGTAATTTGGAACGAAGGGTAAATCTTTATGGTAGGACTTATAATAGGTTTGTATGTATAGACATACCTGTCGTAGGGAGTTACGCCTTAAAAAACTTAGAGATTTTAGAGAAACCCTTAGAGATCTAAAAAGATTCAACAATTTTGTTTAATTAACCGATAAATAACATATATGTCTATTTCTTTTTCCGCGTTAATAACCTTTATATTAAGCGGTTAACTTTCGCTGAGTGCGTATTCCGTATTATCACGGAAAGGAATTAGAAATGGTTTAATTGATAGATTAAAAGCTTTTTTAAATTTGGGAAAGAAGATTAAATTTAACTTAAAATTAGGTATTGTTTTTTAAAAATTAGGTATCGTTTATTGAAAATGTATATAATATCGATTTTTAATTAATACCCTTCTTTTATACTTTGAGATTTGATTCTAAGGGTTTCAGGGGTATTTATTAATTTAGGCTACGTCGAACGTAATATAGTACAGGTTTTCTTTCATATATGGTATATGGATTCCACAATATATGAGGTTAATTTTGAATTAACCTTTGACTGTTTTTGGAGTTTTATTCTACATTTTAATGATTTAATTGTCAAAATATTTGTCAAAGTTTGAAGATGTTTAAGTACTTTAATTATTTTTATTAGGGTTGAAGTTGAGTATAAATTAGTAGATGTAGTTGGTGTGGTGTTTTTTCGTTTAATCGGCGTTCATATTTCAAATAAAATGTTTTTATCGTAGCATTTCATCAAGAAGTATTAATGTTCTTTGATAGCGTTTATCATTGTATTTTCCGATATTATCTTGGGGTTTTGGCTGGTAAGTTAACATTAATTTAGGTAGGTTTTAGTGCTTTGAGTGAGAGTATTTGGTGATCTGGGTAAGTGATTTTAGCGATTTCACTTGAAGTTACATAAAGTAGGTGTTTTAGCGTAATTTAGCTATTTTTATATTTTCGTTTAATGTAGCGATCTTAACGATTAATTATTTCATGATGTATAAAGAGGGGAAAAGATTGGTGTATGAGGTGTGGTTTGGTGTAGTAAGTAGAGTCGAAGGTTGTTTATCGTTGTTGTTTGTAGTTGAAAGTCGTAGGATTTAATCTTTTTTGCGATTTGTAATTTGTAGAAGTAGTACTTACAAGAGTATTAACTTAGTCGTTTGCCAACTTAACGATTTTGATACTTTTAGTAGTCAATCTCAACGTTTCTTTAATACTAATTTTGTTGGAATGGTAGTAATTGCAGTGCTATAGGTCGAATTCACTGTAAGTAAAGTTGACTATATTGACTGCAAGTTGAGTGTATTATTTCTTGTGTGCCTACTTTATTGGCTATAAGTTAAGTACAGTATGCACCTACTTGATACTAGGGCATGGACAAGCAATTATCCATACAAATTACTATGCAGACCTGCTAGTGGTTGGACAAACCTAAAATAATACATCCACCACTTGACCACACAATACTACTATTGCTTCGATCAATCGAATCGATAACTTTACAACGTCTAAAGCCTTACTAATACTGATTACTACTTATTAGGTTAAGCATAGATTAGCTAAATAAAAGAAAAGGCTACTTTCTAGTTATGCTTTATAAAAGACTAAGGTGTAAGAAAGATTTTTTCGAAGGGTCTTTACTACTACGTCGGTTGTTTACGGAAGTTAGTAAAAAAGACCTTCGAATTGCATCGGGTTTTCATGGTAATCTAAAAGTGGCGACGATATCGCCAACATCGAAAACGCTAAAAAAATCTTAACAGATCCTTTTTTAAAAAACGTTAAGATTAACATCTAAAACATTAAAACAATAAGTTGACAAAGAGCTAAGTCAATATTATTACGGGTATTAAAACTGAAAAACCGACTAAGTCATATGGCTTATTACTTTAAACCTCTAACCTCTATTTACAATAACAAACAACTTTTGATTTTACCTTTTATATCAAACATTTACCCCTACTCCACTATTTTTCTCTTCTCCTACGTTAATTTAATCGCTAAAATCGCTACCTTAAACGACAAACTCCAATAATCGTCAACTTGCGCTAAGAAAACCACGTCGCGTGACCCAACACCAAGTTACCCAATTCATACACGACTTCACGCCAAAACATCAAGTCCCTTCGCTCCAGAATCTCCAAATTCCTTTTACGCCACGTTATCAAATCCTAAACAAGCCAAAACTTCATAATAGCTTCCGATTAAGAACAAATGAAAGAAATTAAAAACCTTGGATTCCTCTTTTACACTCACTTTGACCAGTGACTTTGGGAACGAAATACTGACGAAACCTTATTTAAAAAATACCTGACGAACTATATCGGCTGGTACATCCTCGAATCTAACGCTGGTAAACAGTTCGGTGGTATCACCTGCATCTTTCAAGACCTTCGTAAGTTTTTTAATCACTACATAGTTGATATATAGAAAATATTAGAAAAATGCGTCAAATTTAGACTAAAGAAGTAAGTCACTCGCTGTAGTATTTACATTCTAAAAAAGACTTTATTAGGCTTAGCTGAATTTTTTTTTAAATTGGCTTAACGAAAATATCTCCCTTAAGATCCTAATACTTAAAACCCTTAAGGGAAAGACAAAGGTGTTGAAGACTTTTAATGCCCTTATACACGTTTTAAAGAACCTTCCCTTCAACTCTAGTTAAGTTAATCCTCTTTAAAAATTAACGATAAGGAATCTATTAATTTTCTTGGCTTCCTAATACCTTTACATGATAGCGTAGAGTTCGCATTTAGCAGCGACAGAGCATATCAAGCAACGGCTACCAATACAGTAAAATTCATTAACTTTACCTCCCTTCATCAGTTAATTAATTAACACAGTTAATTACCTTGGAATATCTTTTACAGCCAAGTTCCTATTACCTTTTAACCTTTCAACCTAAATCGTTAAGTTTTTTAAAAACTTTTCCACAATAGGTATACCCATATACGTGAACCCACTATAAGTCCTATCACAAAACTTTACTCATCAAGCTAAGCGACTGGCGATTACTCTTCATACCGTGATTCGGAAGCTTTAAGGCTTGAATTGTAAATGAATACTAATAAAAACTAGAACTACTATCGCGAACTTCCCCTAAGACTTGTTAAAATAATTAATATTAACTACAAAATTCTTACGGATTTTACCAAGATTTCAAATAATGTAAATAAGTACGACGGAAAACCCTATAATCTTTTCGATACAAAGATAATACTTCTTTTAAATATTTTGAAGTGAATAGAGGTTCCCCCTTCTTATTTTCACTTATTATTCCCCGGAATTCTTATAGGGCACGCTAAGTACTACTAACTAACCTTTTTAAATGAAGTAACCACTTTTTGCTAGATTTATGATAGCATAAAGAGTCACTTCAAATATGATATCCACCTTTTGCAATACTATACAAATTGAGCCACTACGAGGTAAACCATAATAATGACAAAAAAAGAGGAAATAACAATGGATATACTAAATCAGATACTTAATAAGTTTTTATTATACTAGTAGGCAATGGGAAAGGCTCAATCTAGCGAATCTATACTTTATGAGTAGGTTAGAGTAGCCGTTACGGATGTTAGTGAGTTTAAATATGCCTTACAACGCTTTAATACTATTTGCGAAGGCTTTTTTAACTGATTGCACTCCTGGTTTACAACTGTGATAACTTTTATACCAAACTCGCTTGATATATAACCCTAAGCTAATAACTTTCGCGATAAAGAAAATGAATATTGCGCTATAGTTAATTAAATCAACTGTAAGTATAGTTATAAACGTTTTTAGTGCTTAAGATATGGTTTAAAGAGCATAACCACGTTGGCATTAACAAGGGAAAAATTGAAACAAACTTGTTAACCGTAAGAATTATCGTCGTAATAGAAATAAAAGTATTGGATTTGTAGTAAGTCCAATTATTAGTTAACTCGCTACCCTTTTGCCGAGAATAACAATAAACAGGTAATATACTACATCTGATACTCTATTATCTCTTGGTAAAATTACTTGGATGACATCATACACTTTAAGGATAAAGAGGCTATTAACAACGACGATACCTTTAATTATATCAAATGGCATAAAGATACAGCTTTTAGTACGGCTTATTAATTAGCCATCCACGTCTTCCTATACTGCTTAAGTAGAGAAAACCCTTATCTTTGCCTTAATCAATCCTCTAACCCCTGATATACTATTAAACTTCGCGATTGTTACGCGGATCATACGTTTCAAGGTATTATGGAGAAAAAGTATTACGGTTACCGAAATTAATCGTTAAAATAATGGTAAGGCCAAGTTTAACTTTAACTTAGGCAAATAATTATCGTTATTAAGAATAACGGTAGTTTAGATTTTTTTTAGATAGATTACGTTTTACGTCTTCAAATCCCTTACTTTTTTACTTTTTTACTTGAAATATATAAAAACCCTCGGTGTTAAAGTTAATGTTAATGCCGATAAACTAGTTAAAAACGGATAAATGTTTTCTCTCGCCCCTAGGTAGGGGTATTTGTAATTTTATTTTTAAAGCCTAATGTTAATGGTGTTAAACTTGACGAAATTATAAACACGTTAAATATACTGGCGTTTTAATTGTCTAATTGTTATTAGGATATATAAAGTCCTAAAATCCGTAGGTAATAAAAATATAGAATACTTTACTGTGAAAGCTATCGAAAAGCTTTGTTACTATTACTAAACGTATACCTAACCTCATCGAAAATGTAACTTTACATTAAAAGATTATAAGGAATTTAACTACAAGGTTTTTATTAATATGTTTTATTTAGATAATAAGCCTATTTTTTACATTGTTATTTTAGCAACCTCTTTTTACGGAGTTTAGTTTTTAGAGTCTTTATTAGCAAAATGAATGTAGGAAACGTTAAGGATATTATAGATTGACGTGTACTTGGGTCCATTTAACGTTGTTGTTCACTATATAAGAATAAACTTTGCGACGGAAAATTCTATAAAGATGTTAAAATGATGGGGATTTAGTATAAGTAAGTGCTTGTAAAAGCCTATTCGAGTATTAAAAATGTTAAAAGGGTACAAGGGTTACTTTGCCGAATGTATAATATCTTGACGTTAAAAATTAAAAGCTTTATGGATCTAAAGACACGTTTTTATATAGAAGTAAAGGGCCTAAACGATACTATAGGCCTTGACAGTGTAATGCTAACGTTTTTGGGTTTTGGAGTGTACCTAAGCCTGACAAGTAAATCTCTACTATTAGTAAGTACTTAAAAACGAGTTATAGATTATAGTAAGGTACTAAAAAAACCGCTGAAAAAATCCGTTCGACGTTAAGTTAAGGATGCCCTTAACATTAAAAACAGCCCTACAATAATCTACTTACTTATTTTACCGTTATAAAGCGAAGTTTTCGTGTAAATGGAGCCAGGAAAATAGGAGGGTATATATAAAATCTTAAGTATAGTTAACTTTAAAATAGTTGTTGAAATTGCTAACAGCCTCGTAACATTCCGTACCACCTAGGTTAAGCCCAATATAAAGGCAATTAAATATAAACACTTTTCAGTTAAACAACTAAATAAATACGATACTTTTTCACCTGTTATCAGTAAATTGATAAACCGCTGCCGGCGCAAACAACCCCGGAAGAAAATAAATGTTAAAGTGGTGAAATATACATCAGGTCGTATTTATAATATTATTTAGGTAGGTAGAGAAGAAAAGGACGACGAAAAATTGGCATTGAAGCTTCAGGTATAAGGTATTATTAAAACCTTTAACAAATCGTTTAAAGAAAGTAACAAGGTTGAAATTAACGGCTTTTTAACTTAAGAAATTATATAATTCGTGCCTAAAACCGACTTTAACCTTTAAGACCCAAACATTAAAATCTTTAGGTCGAGGATTATATACAAGGTAAAAGGTAAAACCATGGGGCGGCCGTACAAAACGTTACGTTTAATGGTTTAATGTTACGATAATAAAATTAAAACCTAAATCCTTACGTGGTCGCTAACGATTTAAAAAATCAGCTAGAGTTTAGTAGTTGTTTTAGTAACAAATCTGCAAACTAAAAGTGAAGGTAAATGTATACTCAATAGCTAGGATATAACGCAAATATATACGTAGTTAGTAACTAACTTATGGAGGATTATCTTAATAGAATTACTATAGGAATTACATACCACTTACCTCTTAGGGACGGTAATACGATATATTAAATAACTATTCAGACGAGTCGAAATAGGTATTTATTAATTTTTAATTCATTAAACGTACTTTACATTGCAGTTGTATATAAGTTGTTTAATATACGATCTGTACCTACTGGTAACGTAATAGATGGATTTTATCTTACTGGGTATATACAATAACGATACCTTTTTTGTTGGAATAGCTGGCTTTATAGTATCAGAAAAGCAGTCGATTGAAAACTTCAAGTGTTGGAATTGTAGGCCGGTTATAACGTTGGCGAAAAATAAACAATTTAACTTCAATGGATCGTTAATTCGCATGTTTAATATTAATATTAGCCTTAGTTTCTGCTAGAAAGACCAGGATATTAATTTGACTATAATCAACAAAACTGAAGTAACTAAAGCTTAACGGTATTTGAAATAACGTATTAATAGCAGTTATATAGTTAGCTTATACCAACTAAAAGCCTTTTACGATTTATTTATCGCAGTATAAGTATAAGACCCAACAGATAAAGACTTTAACTAGTTAAATAGAAGGCTTGAGTAGAAAATGCGAAACCTAGATCAAGGGATTAATATGGTCCCAATCGACTTGTTAAGGGCTAATTTAATAATCTTTACGAATGTATTTTTTAAAAATAACACCGATTTGTCTTTATAGATCGGATTTTTAATAACCCTAGTGTTAGAAAAGTACTACATACAGTGCATTAGTTCAATTTTACTTACAGTAAAGTTGATTATACTGCAAGTTAAGTGTATTGTTTTGTGGGGACTTACCGCATTAGATGTAAGTTGAGTGCAGTACTCTACACTTCACTCTAGGGCACGGGCCAAGCAATTGGCCATACAAATTACAGTGAATACCGGCTAGCAGTCTGCCAAACCTAGAATAATACATCTACTATCTGAACACGCAATACTACTGTTACTTCAGAGACTAATCGAATCGATAACGTTGCAACTTCTAAGGCCTACCAACACTAATCAGTGCTTATAAGGTTAAGCAGATAATTTAAGTAGAAGAAGAAGCTACTTTCTGGTCATTACGATTTATGTTATCATTAGGGTAAAGGAAAGATTCTTGCGAAAGGCCTCTATTATTACTACGTTAGTCCCCAACGGTAATCTAGAAGTAGGCAACGGTATCGCTATCGAAAATACTAAGAAATCTTTATTAATACTTTTTAAAAAGCGTTGAGATTAATCGTTAGAAGTCTCAATTGGGCAAATTGGTAAACGGTTAAGTTAATACTACTACAAGTGCTACTACTTCAGAAAAACAACTAAGTCCTTACACTAAATAACCTATATTAATAACAATCTCTAACCTTATTCTTTACATCAAACCTTTGCCCTTACTTTACTCATTTCACTCCCTATATCACCTTAATCGTCAAGTTCGCTAATTTAAGCGAAAACACTAAGTCGCGCCAAGAAAGCTACGTCGCGCGACCTCACGCTAAATTACTAAGTCGCCAAGTTTCCACGCGACTTCATGCCAAAACACCAAGTCTCTACGCCTAAGATTACCAAGTCCCTCGCCCCACACGCCTTATTAAGTCCTATACAGGCCATGAAGTTAAGATGTCTACCGCCAGCGCTCACTTTAAAGCCATTACCAACCCCGTAACAAAAAAAGCAACTAGGGCGTTCGAAGTTGCCTTTACCAAATACTACAACGATAACCTGTAAGGATAAGATGTTAATAAAGCCTTAAGTAAAAAACACCTTACCAACTTCGTCTAATATTATATCATTAAGTATTATAACGCTAATAACCTGGATAACGCCTTTAGTAATTTCTATAACCTCTTTAATGACTAAACTATAAATATGTGGATATTGATCCAAAAAGTGATTAAGATAAAAATTAAAGTAGAAATTAAGCGGTAAGGAATCTACTTGCTAATTTAGGCTAATATAAGATTAATACAAAAAAATCGATTTAGTCTAGCTTTAAAAATGCCCTTAAGACCTTAATTCTCAAGATTCTTAAGGACAAGGGAAAGGCGTTAAAGGATTTCAACGCCCACACATACGTTCCAGGGGACCTCCAACTTACCTTTAGCTAAGTCAAGCCTCTTTATACATTGGCGATAAGGAACCTATTAACCTACTCGGCAATTTAGTACCCCTACATGATAATATAGAGTACGTTTTTAGCAGCAGTAGAGCATATAAAATAGCGGCCGCCAACGCGGCCAGAGGTATTAATATTAGCGCTTTAAACCATTAAATTAAGCAGGATCGTCGAGCCTTCCAAAACCTTAAAATATCCATTGCTCATTAACAATTTAATCGCTAAAACCTTTAAGAACCTCCTCCCTTTAGATTCATCTACGCGTGGGAGCCCACTACAGGTCTTACTATAGGACTTTAACCTTCGGGTTAGGCGACTAACAATTACCTCTAATACCGTACCTCGGAAACTTTAAGGCTTAAACCGCCAAAAAAACACCACTTACGACTGGGGCGATTATCGCGACCTCCCTCCAAGATCTATTAAAATTGTCAATATTAATTACAAACTTATAATGAACTTCTCTAAAATTTGGAATAATACAAAAAAGTATAACGGAAAGCCTTATAACCTTTTCTATATTAAGATAATGCCATTTTTAAACATTTTAAAATGGATAAAGGTTCCTCTTTCTAGTTTTCCCTCATTTTTCCCCGAAATACTCATAAGGTACACCAAGGATTACTACCTAACATTTCTAACTCAAACAACTACATTTCACGAAATCTACGATAGTATAAAGGGCTACTTCGAATATAACGTCCACCTCGCGTAATATTATATGAATTAGGTTATAACATGTTAAACTATAATAATAACGATGAAAAAAGAGGAGAAAATATCAAAAAACGTTTTTAACCAAATACTTAACAAGTTTATATTATTCCAGAAAGTAATAGGGAAAGTTTAAATTAGCGAAGCCACACTTTTCTAATAGGTACGGGCAATAGTCACGGGAGTCAACGAGTTCGAATACGTTTTATAACGCCTAAATGCCACTTACGAAGGCTTTTTTAGCCAGTTACAGTCCTCGCTTACCACCGTAATGAGATGTATACCAAACTCGCTTAGTATATACTCCTAAGCCGACAACTTTCTTGACGTAAATAAAAACGACCTTACGGTGGTCAATTATATCAATCGAAAATACGGGTACCTATAATGCCTAAGGTGTGGCTGACTAACCTTAGACGGAAAGCAGCAGCTACGTTGGCGTCAATAAGGCCAAATTTTAGGCGAAACTGTTAACCGCCAATATTATCGTTGTAATAGTAGTAAAAGATATTGGATCTATAGTAAGTCCGGTTATTAGTCAACTCGTTACCCCTCCACTAAGCTAAATAACAAAAAGGCAGTATACTAGGTTTAATACCCTATTACTTCTAAACAGAATTACTTAAATTAAATAGCAGACTTTAAAGGTAACGAGCTAATTGACTCCGCTAACGTCCTTAAGTAGATTAAGTAACACGAAGATACTGTTTCCAGTATATCGTAGTAACTAGCCGACCATACCTTCTTATACCGTTTGAGTAGTAAAGACCCTTACTTACCTTAATTAAGCCTCTAACTCCTTATATACTTTTAACCTTATAATCGCTATATAAACTAAACATTTTAAGGTATTATGCCAAATATAAGGGCAGCAAAGTACTTAACAGGAGGCTATTCTTAATACGTAATACTGCGGAGGTAAAGCACTATAACCACTAAAATCGATCGTTAAGATACTGGCAAATCTAAAGTTAGCTTTTAACCCAAACGAACAACTTTCGTTACTAGGGATAACGGTAGTTTAAACTGTTATAAAAGCAATAACGATCCACATCATTAAGTTTTTTACTACTTTCCTTCTTGACTTAAAGAATATAAAGACCTTCGGCGTTAACGTTGACGTTAATGTAAATAGACTGGTTAAAAACGGCTGAAGGTTTTTACTCGTTTTTAAGTGGAGGTACCTATGGTTTTACCTTTAAGGCTTAAAAGTAATGGTATTGAACCTAACGGAGCTGGGGGTGCATTAAATATACCGGCGCTTTAACTATCCAACTGTTAAAAGGTTATATAAAGTTTTAAATTCCGTAAGATATAATAAAATAAAATAATTTACCTTGAAAGCCATCGAAAGACTTTTCCACTACTATTAAACTTATACCTAAACCCCCCGAAAATTTAAGTTTACATTAAATGACGATAAGGATTTTAATCACGAGATTTTCGTCGATGTATTTTACTTAGATAATAAACATATCCTTTACTTCATTAATTCTGCAACCTCTTTTTATGGGGCTAAATTTCTATAGTCCATTTCGGTAAAGGATACGTAAAAAACATTAAGGATATTGTAAATTAACACGTACCTAGGTCCACCTAAAATTGTTGTCTATGATACCGGTATAAACTTTGCCGCGGTAAAATTTCAAGAAAATGCTAAGATAATAGATATCTAATATAAACAGGTACTTTTAAAAGTCTATTAGATTATTAAAAAGGTTAAAAGGACATACTCTCTACTTCGCTGAACGTATAATATTCTTAAGTTAAGGATTAAAAGCTTTACAGATCCGAAGGCATATTTATAGATAGCAGTAAAAGGCCTTAACAACACCGTAGGCTCTAACGACTTAGTGCCAACGCTCTTAGTTTTTAGAGTGTACCCACGCCTGACGAATGAATCTCTGCCCTTAGAAAGTACTCAGAAACGTGTTGCGGCTTATAGTAAAGCTTTAAGGGAATTACGAAGAAAATTGGTACACCGTCAGGTTAATAACACTCTTAACACTAAAAACGGCCCTTTAACAATTAACGTACTTACTTCGTAATTATAAAGTAAAGTCCCTGTATAGTGGGAGCCGGGTAAATGAAAGGGCCTATACAAAATATTGAGTATCATAAACTTTAAAATAGTTGTTAAAACTACTAACAATCCTTTATCCTTTTGAACCACTTATATTAAGCCTAATATTAGAGGTACTAAAGATAAAGGCCCTTAAGCCCCTAAAACTATATAACTAAGTTAACACGAATTTCTTCCACCCATTATCGATAAGCCAATAAAACGCCACCAGCGTAGACAACCTTTGAAAAGAAAGGATATTAAAAAGGAGTAATATATACCGGGTCGCATTTACAATATTATTTAAGTAAATAGGAAAAGAAAGGATAACAGAAACTTAATAATAAATCTCTGGGTATAAAGGATTATCAAAAAATTCCTATGAAACTTTTAAAGAAAGCGACAAAATCGAAATTAACAGCCTATTAACTCGAGGGGTTGTATAATTCGTATTAAAACCCGATTTTACATTTTAAAACCTAAATGTCACGATTTTCAGGTCGAAGATTATCCACGAGGTTAAAGGTAAGACCACGGAGCGGCTGTATGAAAAGTTATGACTAATTTTTTAAGGATACAACGATGAAGGCAAGAACTAAATCCTGATATAATCGCCAACGATTAAAAAAAGAATAGCCAAGGTTTAATAGTTACTTTAACACTAAATTTACTAATTAAAAACAAAAGCAAGTTCATATTTAATAACCGTAATATAACGTAAACCTATATATAATTAACAAAGAATTTATAACTGATTATACTACTAAAACTACTACAAAAACTCCGCGCCATTTACCCTTTAGATACGGTAATACGATGTATCAAACCACTATACGAACTAGCTAAAAAAAACGTCCACTAGTTCCTAACCTACTAGTCGCACTTTAAATCAAAGTTAACAATAAAGTCGTTAATATACGATCCGTACTTATTTGGTAATATAAAAGAAACCTTTGGTATAATAGGTATATAAACTAACAATATCCTCTTTATTGAAATAATTGGCTTTATAATATTGAAATAGCAAGTGATTAAGGACTTTAAGTTTTGAAATTATAAACTAGTAACGAAACTAACGGAAAACATCTTGCTGGACTTTAATAAATCGTTAATCTGTAAACTTGGTGTTAATACTAGCTTTAACTTTCGTTAAAAGGGCTAAATGGCTATTTTAGCTACAATTAATAAAATTGAAAAGGCTAAGGCTTAATGGTTCTTAAAACAGCATATTCAGGTTAACTATATTACTACCTTATATTAACTGGAAACCTCCTACAATCTATCCATTATGGCACAAATATAAATACTAACGGAGAAAGACCTTGACCAGCTAAATAAGAGGTTTAAGTGGTAGATACGAAACTTAGACTGCGGGATCAATATAATGTCAATCGATCTTTTAAAGGCGAAGTTAATAATTTTTACGAACGGGTTTTTTACAAATAATACCGACATATCTTTACAAATCGACTTTCTAATAACTTTCGTTAACGAAGATAAGCGGGAAAATCAGTTTAATATTATCGGTAATCTGATTTACTAATTATAATAACGGGCTTTAACGTAGGTATAACACTATAGGAGACCCTTAACCTTATCACCAGGTAACTAAGGATTTTTCCTATTCTGGGGGTAATCTATACCAACTTAAAAAGCCTTTTCGAATGCCTTTTAAAGCTTGGAACTACCAGCGAAAAATGCCTAATAATCGATGTAATAGCACTTCATAAAGCTTACAAAGAGAAGGAGATTAAGGAGTTCCGATAAATCCATGGTAAAAATTACCCCACAAATGCCATAACGAAAGCGACACTAAATAAGGCCCTGAAAAGGTTTATAGATAATAATAGACTGACTATACATATCGAGAGCTACGTTAATAGTTCACCCGGAAAGCTCAAATCACGTGACGGCGAACAGGGATATACTGGCAGACTCGAAGACTGTCAGGGGATTAATAATATTGATCTGTTTAAGTAACATAGTTAAAGTGAAAGCTTACGAAGGGTTATGGTGGAAGAACTTTTTATAGGAGTTAATAAACTCGGACCTTGGAGCGGCGGAGCAATTAAGGCCAAATGAGGTTAATTTGCATGCAATTTGGTGCAATACAATATGAAAGTCAATCGGAATTGACAAGGTATATAAGGATGCTATTCAACGCTAATCGAAAAAGATTGGTCAACCATACTAGCGCGCGCGTACAAACTAAAAAGCCGCTAGTATTGGAATAATGCTACATGTAATGCAGTAGGTCAACTTTACTTACAGTAAAGTTAACTATATTACAAGTTAGGTGTATTGCTTTGTAGGGACTTACCGCATTGAGTGTAAGTCGAGTACAGTACATTACACTTCACTCTAAGTTATGGTCCAAGCAATTGGCCATACAAATTACAGTGCAGACCGGCTAGCGGTCTGCCAAACCTAGAACAATACATCCACCATTTGATCACGCAATACTACTGTTACTTTGGAGACCAATCGAATCGACAACGTTGCAACATCTAAGGCCTATCAACACCTAGTGAATGACAATAGGTAGGAGAATTAGTTCAACATTATTGTTAACCTAATCTATTAAAATTTTGTAAAACGTAGAAGGATTATATAAAGCGTATTAGTTTTAAAGATATACAGTATCATAGCTGACTTGAATATAGGTTTTACATAATGAGAAACCTTTATCATTATTATTAGGTAGCTAAAGATTTCCTTTATCCCAGTAATAATTTGTACCGAATCGAAAAGCCTGTTCGAATACTTTTTAAAGCTCGAAACCATTAGTGAAAAATGCCTGATCATTAATACAATGGTACTCCACCAAGACTATAAAGGTAAGAAGATCAAGGAGTTCCAATAAATCTATGGGAATAATAACTTTACTAATTTTATTACGAAGGCGTTGCCGAATAAAGTCCTTAAAAGATTTGAAGATAGTAATAAACTAACTATACGTATTGAAGACTACATCAATAGGATACCTGACAAAGCTAAGTAATGTATTAACAGATAGGAATACTCTAACAAACTTAAAAATTCCAGGTAACTAGAGATAATGACCTCTTTAATTAGTATAGCTAAATTGGAAGTTTATATAAGTTTGTGGTAAAAAAACTTTTTGTAGGAATCGATAAAGTCGGACCTTGAAGCCGTAGAGAAATTAAAGGTAAATAGAGCAAATTTAAGTGTAAATGGTTTCAGTTTGGTACGAAAGTTTACTGTAATTAACAGGGCTTTAGCTAGTAAACGAGGACGTAATTCAGCGGTTACCGGAAAAATTGGTTGACTATACTGGCGTACGCGTACAAAAATAAAAATTCTCTAATATTAAAATAGTAGTAATTACAATGCAGTAGGTCGGCTTTACTATAAATAAAGTTAACTATACTAAATGCAAGTTGAGTATATTGTTTTGTGTAGGCCTATTTTATTAGATGTTTACTAAGTAAAGTATATACCTACTTTATATTAGGGCACGAACTAAGCAATTAGCCATACAAATTACTGTGCAGGCCGGCTAGCTATCTTCCAAACCTCAAACAATGCATCCACCACTTTACCACGTAATACTTCTGTTACTTCGACCAATCGAATCGATAACGTTGCAACGTTTAAAGCTCTACCAATAGATTTAATGATTTTTTTGGTGTTTTTAGTTAATTGGCGATACTGTCGCCACTTTTAGGTACCTGTAAACAACAGACGTATTTAGAATACTTCCCTTTGCACTTGTAACTAGCAGATATAATAGTAGGACCCTTAGCAAAAATATTTCCTTGACTTTTTAATATAATGTAAAGTGTAACCAGAAAGTAGCCTCTTCTTTTATTTAGCTAATTTGTGTTTAACCTAATAAGCATTAATTAGTATTCATAAGCTTTACTTGATAGGCTTTTAGATGTTATAATATTGTTGATTCGAATTGTAATCGAAGTAACACTAGTATTGCGTGGTGAAGTAGTAGATGTATTGTATTAGGTTTGATAGATTGCTAGATAGTCTGCATACTAATTGGTATGGTCAATTGCTCGGTTTGTACCCTAGTTTGAAGTAGGTATATACTGTATGTAACTTTATAGTTAATATAGGTAACCCATAAAATAATACACTTAAATTACAGTGAGTAAAGTCAACCTATTTGATAGAATAGTTGACTGACTGCACTATAATTACTATTGTTATAACAAAGGGTTTGATAAGAATTCTTAGTATTTTAAATAACGATATCGTAACCATTTCTAAACTGTCATGAAAAACCGACGCATCCTTAAAGTCTTCTATACTTACTACCGTGAAAACCGATATATTAGTAAATGCTTTTCATAAAAAAAAAACCCTACCTTGGTATTTTATAAAGCGTAACCAGAAAGTAGTTTATTTTTTTACATAGCTTATTTGTGCTTAACCTAATAAGCACTATATAGTGATAATAAGCTTTTGAAAGTTGTAATGTTATCAATTTAAATCGTAATCAAAATAATAGTAGTATTGTATAGTTAAGTAGTGAATTAGTTAATTTTAAGTTTGGCAGACCATTAGCCGGTTAATACACTACTTTGTATAGGTAATTGTTTAGCTCATGCCATATATTAAATTGGGCACTCTACTTCAATTACATTGTATTTAAATATTATCCCAACAGTTATCATATAATAATATAACATAATTATTAATTTCCGTTCATCATAAATATTTTGTACGTAACTAATATTAGTTTCATAAACGTTTATTGAATAGCAATCGTATTAATATAATGGAAAACAATAACATATTATGAATGTTATTTTGTATTATAAAACATTCTTTTATAATAACATGTTTTCAATTCACAGCATAATACTTGACTTTTTGATATTTAAGTCCGATATTTCATTAATTCTATAGAATATCTCTTATATTTGTATTTTTATTAAATAAATAACTTTCTTTGTATATCTGTTTAACGATTTTCAATTTTTAAAGAAAGGAATAATTATATATTTGAAGAAATACATATAATATAAGGTAATAGTTAATGGTTGTAAGAAACCTTGCGTAATATATTATAGGACTTTGCAACTATGTAGCATATTATACCGTCGATTCGTTTATTATCTATCTATAGAGAAAAGTCAATGGTTTCTTTTTTGATAAACTAAGGCTTATATATTTAACTAAGGTATAGTCTTTTTTATTTATATGTAGGATGGGTAGAAACGACGTAGTGTACTACATGGAATATTATTAACCCGAATACTTGACATACAAAGCAACTGACTTGTTGCTTAGGGTCCCTCGTATTTTTGGTTACACAGTCCTTCGTTGACGGGTTTGCTTGCAAAGCCGATTACTCAGCAAGGTCGGCGTATAGACTACGAACCGCCGCCCTCGATGCTGAGCAGCCTGGCAGGGCATGACTCGAGCAGTTAAGCAGCAATAGCAAACCTGGCAAAAGAGCTGTTCCGAATCACATTTTCAGCATGAAGGCTGTCACCAAGCGAATCCACAATGATCAGATAGAAGAATATCGGCAATATTGTGTGCGGATATATGCGGGGCCCCTGGTCCCGACAGTAGGTACCTGGAACAGGGGTGCAGCTGAGCCTGTCGCAGCTTGTACCTGAGGCGTTGGAAAGATGAGGATGGCCTACCAGGCGCGGCCTCCAGGGAGCCCTGGCCGCCCCAGAGGCACTTGGTCCAGGTCTTGTGGCGCTCGGCCGGCATCGAGGGTGGTATTGGCGCCGGAGCATGCAGGGAATACCGGAATGCCTTCGTACGGAGTCACTGGGTGTGGGCTTTGGCCTATGCGGCCGCTAGTCGGCACCCCCGCAAAGGCGTGCTGGGTGGGAATGTTGGATCCGCCGTCTCGGGCTCTCGCGTAAGAAGCATCCAAGGCACACATCTTGGTAGAAGCTTAGGAGTCTTGGGCTCATTGGGCGTTGGGAGTTGGGGAGCGGCGGCGGCAGCGGCAGTGGCAGCGACGCCGGCAATGGCTGTGTGCTGCAAGGTGCATTTGCTGGTTTGGTGGCGCGTTGTTGGTTGATGATTGATTGGGTTTGACAAGATTGAAATGCCCTCAAGGTGCCGTCGTCCTAAAAGAGATGGTCACGTCCTGGCAACGGCCAAAGTTTGGACGCGTAAAGCGCTATGACCATTCCTGTTGTCACGGCAGGGTAGCGAGGACTCAGGGGCTACCGGGGAAATATTTCGCGCAACGACGTACTGCCCCATCAGGTAGTTTCGACCGTTCGGATTGATACAGACGGGTCTGCTGGCATCCCGGGATCCCGGTATCGGTACCTGGTACCGAGAGAAAAGAGATTCACTCCACAAATCGTGGTGGCATGGTGGTCATGCTGAGATCTCTGCCACGACGGCGCGACACGGCGTAGAGGGCGAGGCCTGGAGAGTCTGGGGAGGTGACAGGCAAGGAGCTGGTGAGTTGAGGCTCGCCGTCCGGGCATCTCAAGATAGGGGCGAATATTGGCCGGTTGTTCGAAGCAGAGGATCGTAGCGAGGTACAGACCCATACAGACTGGTGACCAGTCATGCCATGATGTTCTGATCATGATTCTGATTCGGTGTCCAAATAATCGGTCAGTTGGTACACGGTGGGAAAGATGGCATGAAGACAGAGGTGAGGCAGGCGCCAATAGTAGACMGACAGACAATCCCATCCCAACCAATCCCCTTGCACTCGCCCAGTTTCTTGTCACGAAGTCACCAAGTCACGAATCGACGAATCGACGAGGCTTGCACCCTCAAAACGCCCTCTTCGCTTTGTGCTGTTTTGCTTTTTTGCTTTTTCTTACTCAGGTCGCCTTAAAATAAAGCTGCATAGCGTCCTGTCTCACAGTCCAAGTCTTCAGCCTTGTCGTTCTCCATCCTTTTCCTTCTTGATGCAAGCCCATATCCACCTTCGCATACCTGCTCCGTATTTCTGACCCCATCCTGCATCTGCATCTACATCTGTAGCTGGATCTGGATCTGGACCTGGATCTGGCCGTCTTCGTCACCTTGGTTGCCGTCTTCAACGTCGGCGCCGGCAGGAGTAGGAAAGCATAGGACCCTTCGACACGCCTGCTACCTATCTTCGGTGCAGGCCTGCATCAACATCGGTCGAGGCACGACTTGTTGGACCCTTGGAACGATCCCGAGCAGACTCCGCTGCCAGTTCCGTGTCGTTGGATAGGCCAGGTGTGTATCCGCTTCCATCTCAATCACCATCTCCAATTTTCCATCAGCTCCGTCAGCCTTGTCCTCCCGCCCTCGCCCTCGCCCTCGCCCTCCCCATCCCCCTCCCCTACCCGCCTACTGCGTCCCAACGTGTTACATACCCATTGAGCTAGTCCGCTGCCGTGGTGCAACCCTCGTCAGCTTGGAGATCCAGAAGGCGCGATGCTCGTCCATATGTGGGATTGCTACTGTGGCACGCTGACTGGTACAGTCCTGCAGCGGCGTTGGTGCTGGGCATCATGGAGTGGTCTGTACAGATCACGGTCCGGAGTGTGCTCGGTATCTCGGTATTTCTTGGCGGTGCCAACCTTGCAAACTCTGTTCTTTTGCCTTTTCTCTTGCCCAGGTGACAGCGTGTTGGGTGGCGTGCATGTGTGCTGCCATCTGACAGTGACGGTGACACCTTCACGTTCTGGCAACAGGCCTGTCGCTGGTCCTTGGCTGACAGAAGGCCATCATCCATCTGCAGATCATCCTTCCACCTGGACCGTGAGCTTGGTCGCAGTCGTCCCCCGCGATTCTCAGCACCGCCCCGAAGTACGCACACAGAGTCCAATTCCAAAAAGGTCGAAAGCACGCACATCGCCATCGCAATCTGCGCATCCACCCGCGAAGCCTCGACCCGCACCCGCTTGCAAGGCACCCTGTCCGTCCGTCAGTCCCGCCTTGGTTTGACCGGCTTGCTTTTGCCAGGACCCCTTAACCAAGAGGAAGCTCGAGGGTGTGCCCGTCCCCGTCTCCGTCCCTCGTCCCCACCACACCCACCACACACCCCCAAGCTGCCACTGCCACTGCCAGTGAGTGGAGTACTCCTGCCAGTGCACCCATAATCCACTCGGCATCCACCAGCACCCAGCCAGCACCCAGCACCCAGCACCCAGCACCCTTGGTCGCATCCTCGCACACAGCCGAGTATCGGTACTTGCGACCTTGTATCGCAACCTGTGCAGGCCTGCCTACTCAGTGGAGCCCTGCGTCGAGGATCAACCCACTTGAATTTGGCTGCCCTGGCCCAGGTACCCAGCAACCCTTGCAGATTTTTTTCTCTGCTCGCGCGACAGTGCCGCCTTCAAATCAGCAACCGCAACGGACGAACGACCCAAGAAATATTTGAGGTACACCAGCCCACATCCTTCCCACCCCTCCTGTCCCTCATTCATCCCCATTTGACAAAGTTTAGTCTCCACTTGTGCTGTCTACCGGGCCCAGAAACGAGGAACCATCTTGCTTCTCCCCACCAACCAACCCGTCTCGAACTTGAGCCTCATCTTCCTGGCCCTATCCACATTTGACCACCACACAACTTAATTCATACACCTTTGCGACCGAACCGCGAGCGCGACCGAACTGCCACCGCCGAATCGCTCCCAAGACACACGACGCGCCCGCAAACAATCGCGCCGAGACCAGAACAAACACCTCCGTCGTCCTCTACAAGCTTCAAACCTAGCTCAAATTGCACCGCCATCAAACCGTTGCGCGCTTGTACGGCAACTGACCCAAGCCAGGCCCGACCGGCTACGCTCCTTAGCGCAAAGCTCCCAAGCTCCCAAGCTCCCCCACCCCAGACACAGCCGAGTCCAACACAAGACTCGAAGTCGGTACCAAGGCTTGATTCGGATGCTGCCGCTGCATTTGTTGCATCTGGGTAGAAATCGAGCTGGATTATTATATTATGGACAGCAACCAGCACTACTCCTCCAACGTGATTAACACTTCCAGCGCGGCTGCCTACCCTTCACCGTCCAACATCTCGCCCACCAATCACCTGCAGAACGGAGGCCACCTGCAGAACGGCCAGCACCAAACTCTGCCGTCGCTGCACCACAACCCGGCTATGTCCATGTATGCGACCCACCCCCACACGCCTCGTACTCCCGCTACCCCCAACACGCCAAACTCAATGGGCAGCTACGCGCCCCCGCCGGCCCAGCAAAATGCCGGCCGGCCTGCTTACCCGCTGATGCACAACCCCTACCAACAACACCAACAGTCGTACGCGACCTCGTCTGCCATGATGCCCCAGTCTTCCGTCTCCTCAGCTCACCCGCAGCCAATTGCCCCGGCTCCGTCTCCAGGTGGACGCGTCCCGCCTGTCTTGCGCCCCATGCCCGCCGGTGGCGTCATGCCCCAGAGTGGTCTGAACTCTCCCTACGCGCAGAGTCCCATGATGGGACAACAATCGCTGCTGCAGGAAAGCGACCAGCCCACCCACGTTGTTGGTTCTCAAGGCCGTAGAGGCATCCTCCCCAGCGCACCTGGCAGGCCTGCTCCTCCAGCTCCTGGATCCGCTGCCGCAAAGGCTCAGGTCCCTCAGAAGGACGCAGACGGCAAATTTCCGTGTCCTCACTGCACCAAGACCTACCTTCATGCCAAACACTTGAGCACGCCACTCCGTCCCTTCTTCTGGCTGCCAGCCTGCTAACACGGCACACAGAACGTCATATGCTGCGTCACACTGGTGACCGCCCCTACATGTGCGTCCTGTGCCGCGACACCTTCAGTCGCTCTGACATCCTGAAGCGCCACTTCCAGAAGTGCTCCATCCGTCGCGGGTAAGTACAACCGCGCCGTCTCATCCAATGTCAAAGGCCATGTTGCTCATGCACTTCAACAGCAACCCCACTGGCGTCTCCCACCTGAGTCACCCAGCCGCACACGTCAAGAAGTCACAGCAGGCTGCTGCGAAAGCTGCTCAGCTTGGACACCACGATGACATGATGAATGGTGGCATGCATGGTGTGCACAATCAAGCCATGGGTGTCCCGTTCGGACTCGTCCCAGCTGCAGATCAGATGCACATGTCCAACCCCAACGACCAATCTCAACAACTGTCGCGGTCCAGCAGCAACTCTGCCGATGATCGGAGAAGTGTACCTGCTCAGGTGATGAACCCATCGAACCAGCAGTACAGCAGCATTCCGACCTCTATGGCTCAGCAGATGGCCCCGCAGATGGCCAACTACAGCATGTCCCAGAACCAGAATGGCGTCCCCATGTACAATGGAGGATCCGACGGGCAGCAGCAGCAGCAGCAACAGCAACAGCAACAGCAGCATCAGCAGCATCAGCAGCATCAGCAGCATCAGCAGCATCAGCAGCATCAGCAGCAACAGCAGCACCAGCACCAGCACCAGCACCAGCATCAGCACCAGCACCAGCACCAGCACCAGCAGCACCAGCAGCACCAGCAGCACCAACAGCAGTCTGGTCTGGACTGGCAGGCTATGTTTAGCCAACAAGGTGGTGCGCATCATACCCAACTAACTAATGCAGCTTCCCACTGAACTGACACAGACATGCAGACCGCAAGCCATAATCTCAAAACTCCCCGAATGGATAGCCGCTCCGCCCCTTGCACCGGTGCCTGCCGTTGATTTACAACCTGGAGCCCGCCGACTCATGCTACAACCCCTCAAACACTGTCCTATAAGATTATCCAATTTCTACACCCGCCCGGCGTCATCTCCCAGATACGTCATCTCCCAGAGTGCAGGGAGTGCAGACCTCAGTTTCTACTTCTCGGCCTAAATATCCAGCACTTCCAGCAGGTTGCCCAGTTTCAGGCTCTTTTCTCGATTCAACACAACCCTACAGTTGATGTCGACAAGGCCCATACTGGTCTTCTGGATCCCATGTGTTGTGTCGGAGCTTGCTACACTGGAAGGATGTCCGCTTCGCATGTGCGAGAATTCGCACACTCCTCAAAGGCTGCCTGCGAAAGGGACGCGCGCATGCTTGCCCTTGTGTACGATTCGTCACGCAGTACAGCCAGCCTAGAAGAGTTGCAGTCTCTAGTCTCGAGTCTTCCTCCATGTGCTCCCCTGACGTGCAATGGTCACCCGCTGCAAGAATACGCGTCCCACCGAGTGTATTCTCAAATTGTCGCCTCCCCGTTTCCCGCGACGCTAGGCTGTTTAGCCTTCAACCCGATTTCGCCAACTCGACTTTCAGCCCATCCCGATTCGATTGGACTAAGTTCGTCCAACAAGAACAACGGATTCATACCATGCCGATGATTTGGCTGATGGTTGTGGCTGGAGACTTTGATTCCAACCCGCCGTCGAAATTCCACTTTCGAGAATTCCAGATGCCTCTGCCTCGTGACGATGCGGCGTTTGACACAAAGGATGGTGGCGCCTGCGCTGAGGCTTTGGGACTGTATGGGCCAACTGGCGCGAAGATGCGTAAATCGGATGGCACATATCGCCCTCACCAGCCTTAGCTGGCGCTTTGCTGTGGATGCTCTCTTGCACGGGACTCATCAAATCCAGACTGGCATCAGCTACCTAACCGGAACTTCCATCATCACTCGTACTCTTCTGAGTCTGATACGAAGAGCAGATGGAGGGTTCATTGTCAAGCAATACCAGTCCGATGTCTCAGCATGTCAGAATGGCAACAGCGAGCCTACCATCGCCTACAATGGTACACAAAGAACTCCTACATACGGCAGGGTTCCGACGCAGACGTCCAGGGCACTTCAAACTGCCCTTGGCAAGTTCAAGAGCTCTTAAGATGAAGATGGGGTGGCCCAGTTGTCAATGTGGGCCTTCATCGGCGACATGGGTCTTCGAAGGATGTTAGGCTTTTGACTGGTTGGCACAGTACGTGCTCAAGTAAACTCGTCTAGGTTACCTCGAGCTGCCGTTGAAGCAATTCGTACTGGTCTTCAGCCTCTTGACGTCTGTCAAACCATGACGGACGGGGCATCCAGGGTGGAGGAAATGGGATCAGTGGGCGATACAAGGCAACAACTATGGCCTGGACGACCCCAGCGTTTTTCGGCCTTGCCTCGGGAGGTGGAGACGAAAGTGGTTGTCAGATTGACAGCAGACGGATATGGCGAATAGTTCAGCAGGTCAGGAGAGAGGCAACATGAGGCCAACAAAACAAAGGGCAGGGTTTTCTTTTCACATCCATGGGGGAGGCATTTCAACAAGACATTACTTTCTCTTCCTCGGTTTCATCAGCATTTTTCATTTCCACAGACATAGGCGGGGCTCCGTCAGCATCTTGTGGCGTTTTCGGGTCGACTGCAGCCAGTTCAAACAAAATTTCGGTTCTTATTGTATCAGAACGGCTGGTGGCTTGAGGGGGAATGGCATGGCATACTGCTTAGCATTTTCAGGAGATCGGCAAAGATTAGAACTTGCCTTCCCCCATTCGGGCCCATTCGGGTGCTAAAAGGGGGAGGCATTTGCATTAGACTGATTCTCGTACACCCATGGTGTCCATAGATATTGTGCATCAGGAGCAGGCTGGTCGCTCACAAGTGAATGGAAGAGAGTTTGTACAAAAATAAACAGAAGGCCTGGTGGCTGCAAAACATGCAGGTAGCTGTCAAGTAGCTACAATGAGACATTACTCAATTACCATTGCATTTCTGACAAGTTGAGTGGACTGACCTATTGTGTATTGAGTAAGTGAATCATGGCCTCTTTTCTTTTGTTCCATACAAATGTTGTTTGTCTACCATATGCAATCATATATTCGAAGTAGTCTACAGAAAGACCTGGTTAGAGCGATCAACCCCATGGGTACCAAAAAATATCATTTGTAAGAGGTTTCATTAGTCTATACAATGACCTTCCTGACTAATCGGCTTGTTCAATCCTGCAGGGAAGCGGGTTTGCTTGCAAAGTCGACTATTTAGCAAGGTCGCGCCATATAGATAAGCTGTTATGGAGTTTTACCTCCTAACTTTCACTTAAACTTTACACCGTCACAGAATGAATAATTTAATACATTTTTCTGGTAATAAAGCACCGCTATGAATTGCATTTATTGTATGAACATATTATTGTTTCATACTTTAAATTCACGTATATACACTAGAAGTATTGTTAGCTAAAGGTAATGATAATAAATAGAATTACTTTAATTAATATAACGACCATTGAAACTAATTGGATTGTACGCAATCCTGTAAGAAAAATTTATACCCGTTTTATATTTAATTGAGTCACCTTGTATTATAGTTTGGTCTATATATCTTATATAAAACCAGTGGATTATTAAAGGGGTCGTAAATACTATTTATAAGTAATAAGTATATAAGTATTTTATTTAAAAATTGCCTTATAACATTCATCATAATAATACTCTTTTATATCTTTTCGTATATATATATATATATATATATACATATATAATGAGAATTGATATCTGCGTTTGTAATAATGAATTTTTAAATAAGTTAATATATTGATTTGTAGGTCAATAGATTCAATACAACTCGATATATGGTTAAATGATATTTCTGCATAGAAGTAAAGCAGGTGGGTAGTTTATGAAGTTAATCCTATTAAATATACCTGTTTCAATTCACACATTCAATTTATTACCATTATCATTAACCAAAGACTGTTAAGTTAATATATATCGATTTTTTTTATAGAGTAGACAAAAAAGAAGACTTTAGCGTATACTAGCATGGTTTGTACTAATATAGCTATGAGTTAATTAACAATGATTAGATTCATCACAGTACCCTACCACGAAAGCGCATTTTATTCCGAAACATGTGGTTTAACTACCTTTGTAAACATAAACGTAGTGTAGTAAATTGAAAGAAAAACTAAGTAATATTATTAACTTATTTGGGTAAAAATACATCTATTAACTTATATGATTGAAAAGGCTTAATATAATTAGGTTCGAAATGAAATCAAATTTAATCTATTAATTCACATAAATTTAAAATCCCAATATCTTTAAAATCTACCTTATATTTCTTCCATTTTTTCGCTTATATAGTTTAATGTATTTAATATTTTTTCATCGTATTATTGGAACAATAGTTTAGTGCAGAAGAATTAAGTCAACTATACTGGTTATAAGTTGATTATACTGACTGAAAATTGAATACATTATTTGTTGCATTGACTGTATTGACTGTAAGTCAAGTATAGTAGATGGCCACTTCAGACTAGGGTACAGGCCAAGCAATTGGCCATATAAATCTGTGTGCAGACTGGCTAGCAGTCTGCCAAATTTAGAATATCATATCTGTCACTTGACTATATAATACTACTGTTACTTCAATCACGATTCGAATTAATAACGTTGCAGCATATAAAGACCTACTAATACTAATTAGTATTTATTAGGTTAAGCATAGATGAGCTAGGTAGAAAAAGAATCAATTTTTCGGTTATATTTTGTGAAATATCATGGTAGAGGAAATATTTTTGGGAAATGTTTTTATGAATTGTGTCGTTTTTTTACGGAAGTAAGTAGAGAACACTTTAGAATTATGTCGGTTTTTCACGGTAATTTAGAAGTGGCAACGGTATCGCCATTCAAAACACCAATCAATCTTCATGAAACCTTCTTGAAAAACGTTAAGATTGACCGTTAAAGTTTCAAATCGTTAAAAAAGCTATCACTAAATTGCCATGTTCTTTATAGTTGGTAAAAGGTTAAGTATTTAATATTATTATCGTGAATCGCTAATTTCAAAACACTTATTATAAACAACGACTTCAACAACAAACAAACTTCAACTTTATTCATTATACCAACTTTCTCCTCTTACATTAGTTTTTCTTCCCTTATATCATAATATTCTTAATCAGATACGTTAGAAAACACTTTAAAATATTTAAGACGAGCGAAATACTAAGAATTATTAAGTTATATTAAGTAAGACACGTTACGAAACTTTATGCCTAAAACGTTATATCCAATTCTTTAAATTGCCAAATCACTAATTTACCTAATTAACGTCAATTTGATGGCTAAAACGTTAATATGTTATTTCATTAAGATCGCATAACAGTAATTGAAAATTTCGGATCTTTCTTCCTTAGTAACTTCAATGAAAAGTTATAAGAAAGAGATGCCAACGAAAATTTTGCTGAAAAACACCTGATAAATTTTATCGGCTGGTACATCCTCGAGTTAAACGCCCGAAAAAGGTTTGATCATATCGTTGGCGCCTTTCAAGACTTTCATGAGTTTTTCAACAGTTAAATTATTCATATGTAGAAAATACTTTAAAAAAGCGTTAACATCGAGTTAAAAAAGTGTTTGTCGGCGTGAAATCTTTATTTCAGATAAAATATCAGTCGAATTGGCTGAAGTTTTATTTGAGTTGGCATAACTTAAGTATTACCCTTAAGACCCTTAACTTGAAAACCTATAAAAAGGAAAAAGTAATAACAACTACTAATATTCTCATATACGGTTTAGGAAACCAACTCCTAATTCCTAATTAAGTCAAATCTTTAACCCTGTTAATAATTGCTTTTAAAACCCCAAAGATAAAAAGCCTATTGATTTTCTAGGTAATCTAATCCCTGTTTGTAATAACATGGAGTAAGCGTTTGGTAAAGGTAGAGCATGTGAAATAACGGCTACCAACGCAACAAAAGAAATTAACATCGGTGCTATCCAACAGTCAATTAAAAAAATCGTTAAATTGCTCAAAATTCCTTTAAAATTTTTATATCCTTTAAAGCAAAGTTTATCGTGACAGGTATGAAGATACACTTAAACCAACTATAAGTATTGTTCTAAGACTTTATCCCTCAGGCTAATCTACTAAATTACTACTATTACCACAACTTTAAAGGTCTAAAACTTAATTTGGGGGCAAAGAACACCATTAACGACAGAAACAACTATCGAAACCTACTTGCCGAGCCTTGCAAAATGATTAACATAAACAAAAAACTTTTTACAAACTTTTCTAAGATTTGGAATGGCATAGAAAAGTATAATATGAAACCTTACAATAAACTTAATGCGAAGATAATACCGTTTCTCAACATGTTCTAAGTAGATGAAGGTTTAACCTTTCGGTTTTCACTCACTGTTCCCAGAAATTCTTTTGAGTTACACCAAAAACTACTACTTAACCTTTCTAACTATGCCACGCACCTTCTGCGAAATTAATAACGAAATAAAAGTCACGTCTAGTACAACGTTTACCTTGCGTAATGTCATACGAATTAGGCTATGGAAAGGTAGATAACGATGATAACAAAGAAAACAGAGGAGGAAATACCAATATTTATCCTTAATCAAATGTTTAAAAAGTTGTTATGCTAATGGAAAATAGGTAAAGTACACGTTAGCAAGGTTATATTTTGCGAATAGGTACAAGTATCTGCTACTGGCATTAATCAGTTTAACTACATTTCATGACGCTTAAATATCATTTGTAACGTCTTTTTTTAGTTAACTACAGTTATTTCTTACGATTGTAATAGTACGTAAGCCAAATTCAATTAATATATACCTTTAAGCTAACAACTTCCGCGAATGAAATAATAAAGACATTTTAATTGCGTACTATATTTTTGGAATCCCCTATTAATTTTATTCTGCGTCTTAAAAACATGAAAAAACTCGACATCAACGTCGATATTTAAATTGACGAATTAGTTGAAGTTGAATCACTACTAAACATACTTCCAAACCCCCTTTAATTTCAAGTTTACGTAAAAAAAACCAAAACTTCAACTTTAATAACTTCATCAACGTGTTTCATTTCAATGGCAAACCTATAATTCGTGTCATTGATTTCATCATAGCATTTCTTGATGCTAAATTCCTGAAAATTATCATAGCGAAATAAACCTAGGATGCATTACTTATTTTGAGAATTAATATGTATCTGTACCCTCTAAACGTGTTTATTTGCGATATTAGTGCAAACTTTAACTTAGTAAAGTTTCAAATTAATACTAGATCAATAAGTGTTTAATGTTAACAAATGCCTGTCAAGGTTTATTGAGATATTGACAAAGTCGAAAGGGTGCACGAATATTTATAAAAGGCTTAGGATATTTTTACATCAAAGATTACCATTCTCACAAAATTGGAGGCAATATTGTAGATATGGGTACAAATACTAAATAATATTATCGATTCCAATGGTTTATAATAACTTTACTGGAACTTGTAACGTACTCACGTAGGACGACTAAAATACTAATATCTTCAAATATTGATAATAGATCTTTAGTATACATCAAAGTCATAAAGAAACCAAGAAAAAATTAAGCACGCCGGAATATCAACGATATCCTCAATATAAGAAATAAACTATTGATAATTAACAGATTCCTTTTACCTTTTTAAAATGAAATACTTATGTGAAGAAAACCAAATAGATAGGATGAACCTTATAAGACACTAAATATAGTTAATTTGAACCTGGTAGTTAAAATCGTTAATAGTTCTATTGATTTCCTCATTATATAGGTTATATTGTATATAAAACTATTTAAGTCTGATAAAGATTTTTCTACCGAACGAATTAGTTAATACAAACCTCACAAATCAATCATTAACAAGCTGACGAAACGTTGAGGGCGTAAGATACCGTTTAAAAGGAGATAAAAAAAAAAGAAGGATGACGATGACAATTATAAATTTAGGAGAGCGTTTGAAATGGTTTGGATATTATAACAGAATAAGTTGAATAGCAAACTAGCTTTTAAGTTGCTAGATAAAAACAATATTAATATATAGGGTAGAACTTTTTTTTAAAAAAACGGCAGAATTGATATTTAGGATTTTCTTATACGCGAACCCGTCTAACTTGTATCACTAGCGTAATTTGAAGCGTAAGAATTAACGGTTTTTAAGTCGAGAATGGATTACGAGGTAAAGAGTAAAACAACGTATCGGCTATACGAAAATTTTATAATAATCGTGTAATAATACGGAAATAAAGGTAAAAATTGTACTTTAATTGAATCACCTATAGTTTAAAATATTAATTAGCGTTTAATGGTTGTAACTTCTATCAGTTTAACTGTTGGCATAGGCTGTAAATTCACTTTTAATCATAGTAACATTAGTCAAAATGAATTTAATTGATATAATATTTTAATTAATTATTCGATTGGAATTATGTATGGAATTGAAAGCTAAATTTCCGATTAATATGGTGATACGATACGTTAAACCTCTACTAATAGGCTGAAATGAGCGTTTATTAATTTTTTACATATTAAAAATACTTAAAGAAGAAATGGGTATTAGAAAGAATACTTTTAACCAATAACATTTCATTAATTAGGGTTAAGACTTCGATATTTTTGGTATATAAACTAATGATACACTCTTTTTCGAAAAAGCTAGGTTTGTGTCAGCTAAACAAAGTGTTATTAAAGATTGAAGCCTTTGAGTATATGAGTCGATTGGAACTTTGGTTAAAGATATACAATGAGATTTAGACGATTCGTTAATCCATATATATGACATTAATGATATCCGTAATATATACTTTAGCTTACATTATAAAGAGAAAACTATAAGCTTTGTGAAAATCGATAAAATTAATGAGATACGACCATAACGATACCTTAAACAAAGGGTTAGAACAGTTTATATTGCCACTTTATGCGAATCTAAGGCATTTTACGATTTATCGATTACAGCATAAGTTTAAGATCCAAAGAACAAAGATTTTGATGGGTTCAATGAATGTATTTAGTAGTAAATGAACAATTTGGACAACGTAATTAATATAATTCATATTAATAGACCTTGAAAACTATAGGCCTTTAGATGTTGTAACTTTGTCGATTAGAATCGTGGTCGAATTAACAGTAGTATTACGTGGTCAAGTGGTGGATGTATTGTTTTAGGTTTGGTAGACCGCTAGCCAGTCTACACTCTAATTTATATAGCTAATTGCATGGCTCATACCCTATTCTGAAGTTGTCATATACTGTACTTGACTTTATAATTAATATCATCAATCTACAACATAATATACTCAACTTATAGTTCATAAAGTTAACTTAATTGATAGTATAGTTGATTACATATATCATAATTATTACTGTTTCAATACTGGCGGCTTTTTGTTTTGTGCACGTACGCTAGTGTAGTCGATTAGCTATTTGTGTAGCCTTTAAAGTACCTCTTTGTGTACCGGCCTGAACCCTATCAATTCCGTATCCAAATTGTATTTACTTACTTTCTTTTGCCTTATCATTCTGAGATCCGGCTTTATTAACTCCCGTGCACAAGTCTTTCGCTATGGACTTATGCGCACCTCCAACTTCATGGTACCACTTAATCAATAAACTTAACCGTGCCACTTGATTAAGTTGCTGGTCTCCATTTTCTGGTAATCATTCAGTTTGTTAAAATGCCTTCACTTTCCTTTTTGCTAGTCTTTACGTGACCTAGTTTTACCAGAAGGCCTTTTAATATAGCCTTTGATACATATGGTCAATTTATTGTTATTTTAAAACCTTTTCAGAGTTTTATTTGGTATCGACTTCTTTATAACATCCGCTAAGTTATCATTGCCATTAATTCACTTAAACTCCTAGATTTACCTATTTTTGTAGGCTTCAAGGAATTTTATTACGTCGATTATCAAAAGTTTTTCGCTAGTTGTCATTAGTGTTGAAATAAATTCAAATATAGTTTTTGAGTTGGTACAAATCACAACCGGAGTAGGTAAAATATTTAATTGTTTGGTAACGATATAAAGGGTTTTTTATATCGATATACCTACGTTAAAGCCAGCTATTACATCGTAGACTTCCGAAGTTATTACGTTTCGTGTAATTCTTTTGCATTTGACAAAGCTCTACTGAGTCCAGTTCTCGGTAATTACGAACTGGTTCTCTTATAACTTATCCTTATTAACGATCGTTATAAGGAATCCGAGTAATGAAACCAGTTCCATATTATTAGTAAAGAGTCGTTTGTAAAGATTATTAACTTTAATAGAAACTATATTTATCCCATAGTTCAAGTTTTTTATTTGCTAATATAGCCTTTTGTTTAGTCGATTATAGTCCTTATGAGTTGGGTTTTGAACTTGTATTGCAACTGAAAGATTGTACAATACCTTCGGCTAGTATATGGTTGCGATATAACTGCCACAAGCGCGTTGCTTTACGTATTTTTAAGCCTTTATCACGTCAGTTTCGTCAATCGTAGCTAGGTTAACATTTTAACCCTTTTAATGAAAACCCAGATAAATGTTACTATTGTTAAAATTATACTTATGGATTGAAAACTATTTAAAATTTAGATATTTGTTTTTTTGTTTAGGTTGCGACTAACCTTCAATTCTAGAACGTGAAATATTCAATCGCATATTGTTTCGATACTATAAAGTTAATAGTTTCAACGAAAAAAATATCGGCAATTTATATGCCTATTAATCCTAAGTTTTCATTTAACGTAATTAGTAAGCATAGGTTGTAATTTGATAATTTCATACCTAACTTAGACTTGAAGTATGATTAATACGTTAGGAATTTATGGACGCCTACTTTGGTTAATTTATATTATAATTTAATATATTGTATAACTGTTTCGTGTAGATAGTTATTACGGAATTCTTACGATAGTTTTCATAAAACGATCCTTTGTAAATTAATTGCCAATTACGTGTACGTTTGGATAATATCATAGATATGAAAGGTAAACTTTTTCTTAGTATTTTCCAATAAACTTTCTATTAATACGACTACTATACATTGACTAATCTTCTAAATAGTTGGCTATTGCGTCATATTTTGGTCTTTATATTTATTACCATATCCTTAGGCAATCAGTTGTATCTTTTCGTACGGCATTCTTGTAGTTTTTCCTTTAACCTCATGGATAATCCTCGACTTAAAGATTGTAATATTTGAATTATAGAGGTTAAAGTTGCGTATGAGCACAAATTATACGACTTCTTGAATAAGGAGTCCATTAATCTCACTCTTATTGCTTTCTTAAAAATACCTACCCAAAGTTTTGACGATTTCTTATACGTGGAATCTAACAGCCAAGTTTTAATTATCCTTTTCTTTTATCTTAACCCAAGAAATATTATCGATACGATCTAGTGTATATTCCTTATTATTTATATTACTTCTCTTTAATAGTCTGTCATGCTATCGACGTTTTATTAACTTATTGGTTTGAAGAAGGGGAGGATTATGTTTGTTGAGTCGTCCATCTTATGAACATTAATGATTATTTCTATTATTATCGTTGATCTTTTTAATATAAGAGTTAACCTAGACTATACTAAACATTGTAAGACTTTTAATAGTTTTAACAACTATTCTAAGGTTGGCGATGCCTAAGATTTTAAATGAGCTATTACATTTGCCTAGCACTCGTTATACAAAGACTTCATTTTATAACGGCAAATTTAGCACATCAATCGTTGTAATAATGTTTTTGGTATTAAGGGCATCATTGAATTTCTGCCTGGAAGATTCCTTCCAAAATTCTTTCAAAGCCTTACCGTAAACAACTGCCCTTTTCTAAGTACTTTCTAATAGCGGAGATCCACGAGACAAATGTGGATTTACTCCAAATACTAACAACATTGATATCAAGCCATCAAAGCCTACAATATTATTTAAGCCCTTCACTTCTACATAAAGAAATGCCTCCTGATCTGTAAAACTTTCCTTTTACAGAATTAAAATATTATAAACTCTATGAAGTATTGCGTATGCTCTTTCAATCTTTCTCATGTTTCAGTAGACTTTAGGAGATACCTACTTATATTAAATCTTCATTATCCTGGTATTTGCCTCAAACTCCATTTCTATAAAATTGTTATTGATATTGAAGACAATAATGTTTAATAAGCCTAAGGACGTGTCAATTCATAATATCAGCAAATTTTCCCAAATATCCTTCGCCAACAACAAATTAAGGAACCTAAAGCTATAAAAAGAAGTTAACGAATCTACAAAGTGAAAAACAAGCTTATTATCTAAATGAAACACATTAACGAAAATCTTGTAATTAAAATCCTTATCATTTTTAAAAGTAAATTTGAAACTTCGAAAGGCTTGGATGTATATTTAGCAGTGATAATCCAGCATTTGAATGACCTTTAGAATTTACTACATATTCTATATCTTATGGGTTTCAAGACTTTATACTACATGTTGACTGTTAAATAGTTGAAATGTCGGTGTAATTAACGTATTTATAACTGTGTCACATTTAACATCATTGATTTTATTCTTTGAAAATGGAATCAAATGAATCTATACTTAAAGGCAAAGGGAAACCTATGGTTGTTTTTAACCAGGTTGTTAGCTTAAAAGCTGACGTTAACGCCGAGGATCTTTATATCTTCCAAGAAAACGAAAAATTGAGTAAGAGACTTAACAATATAGAATGTAATTAGTTTAATAAATATTCATATAATCGTTTATCCTAGTAACTATAATTATTTATCTAGGCTAAAACAAACTTTATCCTTAACAACATTCTAACGATGTAGTTTAATAAAAGTAATATTTTCCCCTTATTGTGTTCAACACTATAAAAAGATTTTTGTGAAGTACTTAGTCATCCCTGTATTTGGCATAATACCTCGGGACATGTAGTTGAAATAATGGTTGCTAAAGTTAAAGAAATATAGGAGGTTATGTATTTTATTTTTATATAAAATATAAGGGTTTTCGCTATTCAAATGTTATGGAAAAACATAGTTAGATAGTTATTAAGACGCTTCAGTATCATTATCTTTATGTCTTGTAACTTGCTTTAGCAAGTCGTTATCGTCAATAGCATTTTACCTTTATAATGTACGATATAGTCCAAGTAGTCTTACCCGAAAGTAATAATGTACTGGTTATGATATATTACCTATTTTTATAGAGTTTAGGCAGAATCTGGCGAGTTGTAATGATCACACTAAATACCCCTGAGTAAATACAATGTGTCAGGGGGTTTATGTTAGCAATAAGGTAGCAGAGGTTACAAAAGTGCAATATCAAGAAGATGTTTGTTCGTACTATAGAATTATCACTAGCCGTTAGGCTATTCAGGTGTGTATACTGAATACATAGATTGACAACTGAAGATCTATGAAGGAAATACTATCTGTGTGGTGATGACCGTGTCCTTATATATCCGTGCCTTCATACCGTCTTCAGTACTGGACCGCTGAAGTCGATGTCGCTTCCTTCGGTCCCAACGTTGTCGACTGGACCGCGAGTGATCCTGTCGGTCCAAACCCTAACCCTGGGTGCTTACATAAGAGAGATCCCTAGCTTGATGTATTGGACATCAGGCTTCTGATAGCGCAGCGGACCGCTGGCCTATTTCATGACCTGCAGTTGGTTCTTAGGTTATAACACGAGTTAATTAACAGCCGGATTTTCCATAAACTTAATATCTTTTGCCATTATCACGACGATAATCTTTGTGGTTAACAAAGCTGTTGACGTTTTACACATGAAAATGTCTCTAGTATAACTTTAAGTTTAGATGTTTCAAACCAGATTCTCAACTTTAAAACTCTTCCTATTTACAATTGATGTAGTATGTTATAGGAAGGTTTTCGTTATCCCAGTCGCAAAGGTTGTTAACTTAAAGGTATATACCAATTAAATTTAGCATACTAATAATTATAGTCGTAAACAAGGACTGAACAGATTAAGAAAAATCTTTTATAGGTAACATCTGAGCGTTGTAAGGCGTATTTAAACCCATTAACACCCGTAACAATTGCCCGTACTTATTCGCGAAGTATACTTCGCCAACATTTGCATTTTATATTACTTACCAATACAATATCAATACGTTAAGCATTTTGTTAAGGACATCCATTGGTAGTTCCTTCTTTTTATTCTTAATTATTATCGTTGTCCACCTCGTTGTAATTCAGTCCGTATCGTATTGAATAATATGAACGTTTTATTCGAAGTAAATTCTCATACCATCGTAAATTTCATAGAAAGTTGTACTTTGGTTAAAAAGGTTAGATAATATTCCCTGGTATAGTCCTAATGATTTTTGGAAATAGTGAGTAGAAACTTAAAGAAGAAACCTTCATCTACTTGCATATATTGAAAAATAATATTTTCTTAGTTAGCAGAATATTATAGGGTTTTTCGTTATATTTATCTACGTTATTTCAAATGTTAGCCAATTCCATGAAAAGCTTGTATTTCATGTTGATTATTTTGATTGGGTTTTGGAAAATATCATGATAGTCTTTCCATTTATCAGTGGTATTTCCAACAATCAATTTATTTTTTAGGTTTTTAAAATCGCGGTTATAGAGGTAATTATTTGTCGCCTAATACGAGGGGTAAAGTCATATTATAAAAACTGAGGTAGGCTTACATATATAGGTGTAACTGATGCGGAAAGCTTTATTAGAAACTTTGCGATCTTAAAAAACACCTTGAAACGTTTGAAAAACTTGACGATTAAGATGAATGTTTTAAAGAACTTAACGATTTTACTTGATTAATCGCTAAATAGCGCCTATTTTAATTCCTTTTACCGTATGAACAGCTGCCAATTTACGTGATTTAACTTTATCAAACGTGTATTCCACGTTGTCACGAGCAGATATTGGGCTATCAAGCAAATTAATAAATTTCTCATTGTCGACGTGAAAAGAATTGGTGTTAATGGGGTTCAAGGTTTAAGTTAATTAGGGATGTAGAGGCGGTATCTCTTTTAAACGTGTATAAAGGTATTAAAGGTCGTCAATACTCTTTTTTTTGGTAAGTCTTGAAATTGAAATTTTAAGGGCAGTCCTCAAGTTAGGCCAACTTAAAGAAAGTCTTCCTGTTGGTTTAAGTCTTATCTGAAACGTAAATAACTCGTTTGTAGACGTCTACCTTTCATTTGGACCTGAAACCTTTTTTAATTGTCTTCTACATGTTAATATTTTAATCGTTAAAAAACTTCGAAAGTTTTGAAAGTTGTGAAAGTCGCGGTTCAATTTTTCGCCGTCGTTTTGATTGAGGATATAATGGCGACAATGTTAATCAGGTGCTCTTTAGTTAAGTTTTCATCAACATATTTTCCCCACAGGTTCTCATTGTAATTTTCTAAGAAAAGAGGTCCCAAAGCTTTAATTATTTTCATCTAGTCTTAGCTATGTGTCATTGTGACGTTTTGGCTGGCAAATTTACATTCATTCAGGTGAGACTTGTTACTTTAAGTAAGGGGATTTGTCGATTTGGGCAAAGGAATTTGATGATTTGAAAGTATGAGGATTCAGCGATTTAGGTGTAGAATCGCGTGATGTGGATTTTTTAGCTTCATTTGGTAATTTTTGGTTATTTTTCTCGAAATATCGGCCTTGACATATCTGTTAACGTATTCGATTAACGATCTTGTGAAATAGGGGGAGAAAGAGTGATATAAAGGGAAAAAGTTGGTGTAAAGAATAAAGTTGAACGTTGTTTATTGTTTAAGTCGCTGTTTATTGTAATAGGAGTCTTAGACTTAGCTATTTGCGATTTGTAGTAGTAGTACCCATAATAGAAGTAGCTACTTAGCCGTTTACCAATTGTATAGTAATTGGCAACTTGGTGATCGCTTTGACGATTCGAGGCTTTAACGGTTAATTTTAACGTTTTTCAAAATGATTCAATAAAGATTTCTTAGTATTTTACCGATAGCGATACTGTAGCCACTTTTAAACTGTCATAAAGATTAAGGTAGTCCAAAAGTTTTATTTAATTACTGCCATAGAGATTGATGTAATTATCAAAGGCCTTTCGCAATAATCTTTCCTGTACCTTGCAATTACACAAAATGTAACTGGAAAGTAGCTTCTTTTTTTACTTAGCTTATTTGTACTTAATCTAATAAGTACTGATTAGTGTTAGTAGGGCTTTAGATATTGCAACGTTGTCGATTCGATTGGTCGAAGTAACAGTAGTATTTCAGTAATCAGATGGTAGATGTATTATTCTAGGTTTGTTATACCGCTAGCCGGTCTGCACCCTAATTTGTATGGACAATTGCTTGGCCCGTGCCCTAGTCTAAAGTAGGCACATACTATACTTGATTTTACAGTCAATACGGTCAACCCACAAAATAATACACTTAACTCGCAGTAAGTATAATCAACTTACTTGATAGTATAATTGACTAACTGTACTGCAATTACTACTGTTCCAACAATACCGGTAACCTTAATGATAACGAAGTTAATAAAATTTACGGACGGATTTTTCGCGAATGATACTAACCTCACATCGTAAATTAGATTCTTTATTTTGTTTATTAAGGAGGATATATTTTATGGATAATTCACAATCACTGGTAACATTTTATACTAAAAATCCCTCGAGTATAAATGTATCACACAAGACTTATTGGCATTACAAGTTTGTAGTATAAGGGTAGATTCTAATATCGATATAGCAACCGAAAGTTGGTTGAAAAATATAAGCAAGCAATTAGGATTACTGTTGGAATAGCAGTATTTGCAGTGCAGTAGGTCAACTTTATTGTAAGTAAAGTTAACTATACTGAACTGCAAGTTGAGTGTATTGTTTTGTATAGGCCTACTGTATTTGACTTAAGGTCAAGTACAGTATAGCCCCACTTCATACTAGGGTATAGGCCAAGCAATTGACTATAAAAATTACTGTGTAGACCGGCTAGCGGTATGAAAAACCTAGAATAATACATTTACCATCTGATTACTGCAATACTACTGTTACTTCGACCAATCGAATCGACAACGTTGCAATATCTAAACCCCTACTAACACTAATCAGTACTTATTAGATTAAGTACAAATAAGCTAAGTAAAAAAAGAAGCTACTTTCCGGTTACGTTATACGGCAATAAATAGCCGCTAGGGTAAAGAAAAGATTCTTGCAAAGTGCCTCTATTAGTACTGCGTCAGTCTACAACGATAGGAAAATAGAAAAGACTTTTGAGTTCTGCTAGTCTATAAGAGCAATCTTAAAGTAAGCAACGGTATCGCTATTCAAAAACACCAAGAAATTCTTACGGATCCTTTTTAAAGAAAAGCGGTAAAATTGACCGCTAAAAGTCTTAAGTCAGCAAGTTTGCAAACAACTAAGCCAGTACTACTACGGGTATTACTATTACAAAAACAACTAAGTCTCACGGTTAAAACAACAAATAACTTTCGACGTTTACCTATAATAATAAACAACCTTCGACTTTTCCATTTATAACAAACCTTTGCTCTTACTTTATTTTTTTAACTTCCTTCAAGTTAATTTAATTATTAAAATCTCTATTATAAGCGAAAATATTAAGAATCACCAAGTCGCGTTAAGAAAGCCACGTTATGCGACTTTACACCAAGTTGTCAAGTTCCCACACGACTTTACGCCAAAACAGCAAGTCCTCACGCCTAAAATCTTCAAATACCTCGCCTACAAAATCTTATATAAATGAAAACCTTAAAATAACTACCTTTAACATTTACTTTGAAGCTATTATTAACCCCGTTAGGAAAAAAACAATTGAAACCTTCGAAACTACTTTTACCAAGTACTATAATAAAGACCTTAAGGCGTAGAATATCGAAAGAAAAATTAACTAAAAATCACTTTACTAATTTCGTTGGATATTATATTATTTAACATAATAACGACCAAAATCATTACTATGCTTTCTCCAAATATCGCAACTTTTTGACGACTATATCATTGATAGGGAAAAAGTAATTTAAAAAAGTGTTAACTCGAAGTTTAGAATTAAAATTTGAAGGACGAAGGATCTAAGTTTTAATATAAGGTATTATAAAGTTGTCTTGAACACTTTTTGAACTCGTCTAGTTTAAAAAATAACCTTAAAATCCACGCCCTAAACAAAATGGTATTGAAAAACCTTAAAGCCCCTATACACAATCTAGGAAACCACCCCTTTATCCTTAGCTAAATCAAACCTTTTCAAGGGTTAAATATAAAAACTATATTAACCTATTTAGCAACCTAAAGCCCCTATACGATAACGCGAAGTACGCCTTTAAAGGCAGCAAAACACGTAAAGTAATAGAGGCTAAAGCTGTTAAAGGAATTAACGTCTATGTCTTACACTAGTTAATGAAGTAAGATCGTTAAACCCCTTAAGAACCTTTATACGAGAAAGTTTACCTATACGCATAAGCTTTTTACAGGTTTATTACAGTATTTAACAATTAGAGTTAAACGATTAGTAATTACCCCTAATATCGTATCTCGGCGGCTTTAAATCATAAATTACCAAGAAACAAGAATAAAACCTCGAATAAATATCGCGACCTACCCCTAAAATCTATTAAAATAATCAATATTAACTACAAACTTTTTACGGATTTTTCCAAGATATGAAACGACGTAAAAAAATATAACGGAAATCCTTACAATCTGCCTAATAAAAAGTTATTGCCCTTTTTAAATATTTGTAAATAAATCAGGGTTTCCACTTTTAGTTTTGACATACTATTTCCCGGAATTTTTATAAAGTACGTTAAGGATTATTACCTAACCTTTTTAACCCAAACAACCACTTTTCGCGAAACTTTATGAAGAATTACTTCGAAAATAGAGTTTACTTTACCCAATATCACAAAACTTAGACCACTAAACAGTAAACCACAATAATTACAAAAAAGAAAAATGAGTAAATACCAAGAAATGTATTTAACTAAATGTTTAACAAATTAATATTATGTCATTAAGTAATAGAAAAAGCTTATATTAACGAAGCTACACTTTACGAGCAAATACGAATAGTAGTTATAGGCGTTAACGAGTTCGAATACGACTTGTGAAGCCTAAATACTATTTGCAAAAGCTTTTTTTAACTAATTTAGTTCTTTATTTACAACTGTAATAACGCGTATACTAAACTGGCTCGGTATATACTCCTAAACCGATAAATTTTCTAATGTAAATATAGAAAACCTTACGGTAGTAAATTACGTTAAGTACAAGTACAGATACAAGTGCCTTTAATGTCTAAGGTCCAGCTTATCGAAAATAAATTAAAAGTAGCAGTTACTTTAACGCTAACGGTTCCAAAATTTAAGCGGACTTGTTAACTGTAAACACTATCGTTGTAATAATAGCAAAAGATATTAGATTTATAGTAAATTTGGCTATGAATTAATTAAAAAAACCCACCGCCGAGCGAAATAACAAAAAGGTAATGTATTATTTCTAGTACCTTACCACTTTCAAATAAAAATACTTAAATTCAATCGCAAACTTCGCAAGCGACGAATCGATTAACGGCGACAATACCCCTGATTAAATAAAGTGATATAAAGATACTATTTACGAAGCGGCCTAATAACTAACTAATTACGCCTTCCTGTACCGTTTTAGTAATAAAAACATTTAAATTTACTTTAATTTCGTCTTTAACCCTCTATAACTTTCAATCTTCACGATCATTACATGGATTACATATTTTAAGGTATTATATCAGATATAAGGGCAATAAGGTACTTAACAAAAATATATTTTCAATACATAATATTACAGAGGAAAAACATTATAGTTATTAGGATTAATCGTTACGATGTTAACAAAGCTAAGGTTAGCTTTAAACTAGGCAAACAATTATTGTTATTAAAGACGAAGGTAATATAAACTATTATTAAGTTAATTCAAATTTGATATCCTTAAATCCCTTACCCTTTTCCTTTTTTATTTCAAGGATATAAAGACTATTAGCGTCAACTTTAGAGTTAATACTGATCAGTTGGTTAAAAATATCGAAAGGTTTCCCCATGCCTTTAAAAAAAGGTATTTATACTTTTTTCCTTAAAAGCCTTAAAATAGTTGTATTAACTCCAATAAGGTTAAAGATATGTTAATTACACCGGTTCTTTAATTAACCTGCTGTTAATGAACTATATAAAGTCCTAAAGGTCCTGAGATATAAAAATATAAAATACATTACTTTAAAAGCCATGAAAAAGCGTTACCACTAATATTAAACGTATACTTAACCCCCCCCNATATGAAATACTTTACCTTCGAAGTTAGTAAAAGACTGCTATTATTATAAAACGTATATTTAATCCACCAATGATTTAAGTTTATATCAAAAAACGACAAGGACTTTAATTACGAAATCTTTATCTATGTATTATACTTATATAATAAGTCTTTTTTTTCACGTCGTTAATTCTGCGACATCTTTTTGCAAAGCTAAGTTTTTAAAATCTTATTCGGTAAAGGATACATAGAAATCATTTAAGATATTGTAAATTAATATGTACTTTGACCCAATTACATCGTTATCCCCAATATTAATACCATTTTTACAACGATAAGATATCAAGAAAATATTAAAATAATAAGTATTTAATATAAATAGTTACCTGTAGAGATCTACTGAAATATTGGAAACGTTAAAAAGGTATATGCCCTACTTCGACAAATATATAATATTCTTACGCTAAAAATTAGAAGCTTTACGAATCCAGAAACACGTCTTTAAATAGCTGTAAAAAGCTTAAATAACATTATAAGCCCTAATGGTTTAATACCAACGTTATTAATCTTCAAAGTATATACATGCCTAACGAGTAAATATCTGCTATTAATAAGTACCCAAAAGCGAGTTATAGCCTAAGGCAAAGCTTTAAAGAAACTACGAAAGGAATCGGCACGTCGCCAGGTTAACGATATCCTTAATACTAAAAATGGCTTTTTAATAATCGACGTATTTACTTTATCATTACAAAGTAAAATTCTAATATAAAGGAAGCCGGCCAAATAAAAGAGCCTATATAAAGCCTTAAATATCGCTAATTATAAAGTAATTATTAAAATTATTAACGGTTTTATATATTTCTATACCACTTGAGTAAAAACTTATATTATGGCTATAAACGATGAAAATCCTTAAACTAAGTAACTGAGTTAATACGAACCTCGTTTACCTATTATCGATGAGTTGATAAAACGTCGTCAATACGAACAACCCCCGAATAAAAGGAATGTAAAAGAGGAGAAATACATACCGGGTCGTATTTACAATATTTTTAGATAATTAGAAAGTAAAAGGATAACAAAAACTTAGTATTAAAACTTCTAACGTAAGGTATCATCAAAACTTTCGGTAAACCTTTTAAAAAATAATAAAGTGGATATTAATGGTGTACTATTTCTTAAGGTAGTATAATTAATACCGAAGGCCGATTTTAACCTTTAAAACTTAAACTTTACGATTTTTTAATAGAAAATTATTCACGAGGTTAAAGGTAAAACTACGACGCGGCCATATAAAAAGTTACGTTTTATCGCCTAAGGATACAATAATAAAGGTAAAAATTAGATCTTTAAATAATCGTTAACGATTTAAAAGATTAACTAACGTTTAGTAATCGTTTTAATGGAAAATTTATTAACTAAAATTAAAGTAAAGTTTACGTTTAATTACCGACATATAATGTAAGCCTGTACGTAATTAACAATCGACCTATAACGAATCGTATTACTCAAAATACTATATGAATTACAGCCCATTTATCTTTTAGAAACGGTAATACGATATATTGAACTTTTAAACGAATTGGTTAAAGTAAGTATTTATTAGTTTTTAACCCATGAGCTGCATTTTAAATCACGACTAAATATAAAATATTCAATATACGACCCGTACTTACTAATAACGTAGGAGAAAAACTTGAACCCAATGGGTATTTAAACTAACAATACCTTTATCGTTACAACAGCCAGCTTTATACTGTTGTGATAATAAGCGATTAAAGACTTGAAATTTTAAAATTATAAGTCGGTAGAGACGTTCATAAAAAATAATTAACTTAACTTTAACGAATCGTTAATTCGTATACTTAATATTTATATTGGCCTTAATTTTAACCAAAAGTATTAAGTTATTGATTTGGCTATAATCGACAAGACTAAAGTAGCTAAGACCTAGCGGTACCTGAAACAGCGTGCCCGTGGTAGCTATATTACCACCTTATATTAATCGGAGTTCTTTTACGACATTTCCATTGCAATGTAGATATAAAACCCAGTGGGTAACGACTTTAACCGGCTTAACAAAAAGATTAAGTAACAAATACGGAATTTAGACCGTGGAATTAATATGGTACCAATTGTGAATATTATTATATATCCCTATATTTGGTATACGTAAGTCAAGTAGCAATTTACTTCACATCAAGGTACACTCCTTCAGAGTATAGGATAATGTGTTATATTGCAGGCTATACTTTTGCAAAGTGTATTGTAATTGATACGGACTACAAGGGGCGTTTTAAAGCGTATAACAAAATTCCACTTCCCGGATAAGGGGTTTGTAACCTTTTATCCATGGCTTATACTTTTTGGATACCTTTCCCTAAACTTATCTACTTTTATAACTACAATACTAATCTTTCTACTTACTCTTTTGTTACGTTAACGTAATAGATATTTTAGTAACATCAATCGACCTTTCGAGAACTAAGTTAATAATTTTTACGGACAAGTCTTCTACAAATAACACTAACTTATGTTTATAAATCGGATTCCTAATAACTCACATTGATAAAAATAAGAGAAAAAACTAAGTTAGTATTATTAGTAACTTAATTTACTAAACTTCTATTAAACGTAAAAAGATTTTACGAAGAGAATTAACCTTGAGTGTCTACAATATAGTTGTAGGCTTTAATATAAAAATAACACTGTAAAAAAACCCTTAACATTATTAGTAGGCAGCTAAAAAATTCTTCAATACCGGTGGTAATCTGTACCAATTCGAAAAGCTTACTCGAATATCTTTCGAAACTCGGAATCACTAACGAAAAACGCCTAATAATCTACGTAAAAGAATTCTGAGAAACCTACGAAGAGAGAGAAATTAAAGAGTTTCGATAAATTAACGGCAAACATAATCCTACTCATTCTTTAACAAAAGTATCGTCAAATAAGACCTTTAAAGGGTTTTTAGACAGCAATTAGTTAACTATATGCATTAAAGACTACGTTAATAAGCCTCCCGGAAAGCCTAATTTACGTGGTAGCTATTAGGAATATGCTAACAAATTGAAGATTGCCAATAAATGAACGATACTAACTTATTTAATTAGCACGGCTAAAGTAGAAGATTACATGGATCTGTAGAGGAAAAACTTTTTATAGGTATTGATACAGTCGGACCTCGAAGACGTAAGGCAATGAACGGAAATTAGGGTCTATTTACATAAAAAATAATTGTATTTCAATGCGAAGGTCAATTGAAGTTGATAAGGGTTTCGCCAATTAACGAGGTCATAATTTAGCGCTTACCGGAAAAGATTGATCAACAACACTAACATAAATGTAGAAACTAAAAACCTGCCAGTGTTGGAATAATAGAATTCGAAGTGCAGTAGGTTAACTTTATTATAAGTAAAGTTGACTATACTGAACTGCAATTTAAGTGTATTTTTTTGTGTGAGCCTACTGAATTTGACTATAGGTTAAGTGTAATATGACCCCACTTCACACTAGGACACAAGCCAAGCAATTGACTATATAAATTACTGTGTAGACCGGCTAGCGGTCTGTCAAACCTAGAACAATACATCTACTATCTGACTACTGCAATACTACTGTTACTTCGACTAATCGAATCAACAACGTTGTAAGGTCAAAAGCCCTACCAACAATTACCTGAAATACCTATAGTCGTGTATATTAATTCCCGGAGCCTTTGCAAGTATTTTTTCAAGTTGGTTATGACTAAAAAAGTCTTTGAACAATAAACGTAATTACTTCGGAAACTGAACATAATAGCTTCAAAAGAAATTAAACAAAACCCAATTAATTCACGAATTTATGTAAATCAACGGGAAAAACAATCCCGTTAACACTATAATTAAAAATAAACTTACCAATGCATGAAAAAGATTTGTAAATAAAAATAGATTAACTATATAAATTAAGGGTTATATTAACCGCTGTATACATAACGTAAAGGTATCAAGATTTCCAAGAAAACTGACACATTACTAGGGTAGTGATGACGGTAGTAATTTGTAAAAAAAAAATGTAATCAGACTTATTGGCAAAAGGTACGCAGTTAATGGTATATATCTCTGCGATGTGCGCAAGTTTTTGGCGAAAAACCTATTTACGGGAGTTAAAGGAGTTGATACCTGGAATTGTAGAGAAAAAAATTCAATTGAAGTGTAGTTTGTGTACTAAACAAGCTGGAATTGGCAAGCATTTTACGGACAAAGTTAGGAGCGACTTCAGAGATTACCAAACATTAGTGGTTATCCACACTGGTATACGAGTGCAAAACAAAAAGTCGCTAGTATTAGAAAAACAGTGAATTATAATACATTCAACTCAACTCTACTAAATTTAAATTAATTATACTGACTGTAAATTGATTATATTTTTTGTAAAATTAACTATATTGACTGCAAATAAAATAAAGAAAGTGTTCAATTGAGACTAGAGCACGGACTAAACAATTGGCTATATAAAATAGTGTATAGATTAGCTAACGGTCTATCAAACGTAGAAGTAACAAACCATCACTTTCAATGCAATATTAGTTACTCCGACCAGAAATTCGAATCGACTATTTTGTAACGATAAAGACCTTCTAACAATTTTTATTATAAATGTTAGCTTAAATTGACATAAATTTTCTGTTGAAGTTATTACATAAGAAGATATTGTATAGGCTTGGACATTAAAGCATACTAGAATATATATAGAGATGTCTCTGATATAATCAAGAGAGTTTTTGAAGAGATCTCGATCATTAAAGTCAAGATTCTGTACTAGTTAATACTAGTTTATACTTGTAAGTACTAGACCAAACCATATCTCTGTATTAATCCTCTGTACTAGTTAGTATTAGTACTTTCACTAGTATATACTAGTGCCCCATAAAGATACCCTCATCTCTGGTGTATTCTTTATTCTTGGTATTAAGAAGTATCTAGTACTTGAAGTTATACCAAGTACTGACTGACCTTCTTGCTAAGTAACTGTATCTAATGTATTTGAACACACACCTTTAAAAGATATTATCGACTCAAAATAAAAATAAAAAAAGGAAAAGAAGAAGAGAATTAAGATTATAAATAAAGGGTAAAGTGAAAAGAAAAAGAAGCGAAGTGAGAAGTTGGAAAGTTAGTAAATGCAAAAAGCAAAAAAACCTGTGTAGTCTGATTTGAACCGATGATTTTTACTATATTTTGTCAATATCCCAAAGTTTACATTAATAACTATGCCACTAATCAATGACTGCAATACTATGAGGTTACCTAAAGTACAAAAGTTTATAATCCATTAATCTAAAATTAGGTTTACAAAGCTAAGCCGTTGCATCATTACTTCGTGTTTTACCCTTGGCAGTGGCTTTATCAAACTATCGGCTAGTTATCTATCCGTAAAAACCCACTTGATTTATATAATACCACGCTCCACTTTATCCCATACAAAGTGTTTTTGAGGGGGATATATTAAGTATATAAATAACACTTAAGATTTCCAAACAACTTGACAACTCCCTCATTATCACACTATATATTAACGATGATAGAAATATAAAGCTCTGTAAACAAGTTACTTATTCAGGGGGTGTTTTGAGTAGGCTTTATCTCAGCCACAAATTTAGTATCCACAAAAGAGAGGTATACTCGGAATTTACGTTTGGATACCCAATTAACCGTATTATTAACGATCTTAATTGTATATCTAAGTTTGATTTTACAATGGCTTTGTTTTACTTTTAGTTGGAATCGCACTAGCTGTTGATTTAAAGTCTATAGAAATTTTTATTATAATCTTGGCTAGAATTTGTAGCATTCTAATGCGGTGATATTCGTAATGATTCACCTACTTTTAACCTATATTTCTTATACGATATAAATAACTTGAAAGCGTAACTAACAAGTGTGATGTTGTTGTTTAAAGTATTATATCCAAAGCGTGAAAGTATTAACATAAGGAATGTAATATCCGGCCTAGTCTGGAACATTATATAGCCAAGGGCCCTAACATCTAACTAATACTTTTTGATTGGTAATATATCAGCTTGATCTTTAAGAGGTATAGTCATGGCATAGATAAGTGATCCAGTGGCAATGGGGACTTAAGTAGGATATATACTTAGTTCTTCTACCCTAAAATCAAAACCTTTTTGGATATATGTATCTTAAACTAAAATGATTGTGTGCGTATACCTATTCCTCAAGAAACGTACCCCAAGACAATGCTCAGCCTCTTACAGGTCATTATACTTAAAGTTAATAAGAAAGTCGTCAACGTAAGGATATATAATAAGCTAACGGCAATAATTTATTTATACCTCGTTGTTAAAGTTTAATCTTTTGAATTTAAGGTATCCAATACTACCTTTAACATTCTTAATCACTTTTTCAAAAAAAATTTGAAGCCATATAATAAAGCGAGGAGCTAAGAAAAACTTGGTTGACTATAGTATCAAAATCAACATTGTTTTCTGTGGGATGTTTCAAGAACAAGTCTTTAATGGTGTCTGAAATCTCCATCAATACTAATTCCTGAAGTTCCCTGTTTATAAAAGCTAAATCAATATTGATTTAGTCGATTTCCTAGTCATAAGAAATAGCGAGGGTGACGAGGATCCTCCACGTGCAAGACTTTGCTGTGATGAGAAAGGTTTTAGTATAGTTAACACTATACCTTTACTCAAATCCTCGTATGACGATCCTAACCTTATACACCTCGATCTGATCTTTGGAATCAGTTTTAACCTTGGTAATTTTTCTTGCGGTTATGGTATAATGGTTGTTATCCATCTTAGTAACTTTTAATACCTTAAGGTATAGTAATCTCTATATCTTACTGTACAGGGTCTTTTTCCAGTATTTGGCTTCCGGACTTTCCAATGTTTGCTTCATAATCAATTATTTCTTTTGTTTGTTAACTGAAAGTATAAAATAGATTATGTAGTTATCATCGTTAATCACAACATCTGATGACAAACTTGCCGGCAGGTTATTTTCTATTTTTATTACTACTTCGTATATACTCCTTTTTGGCTTGGAGTTTAGAATATCCGTTGCAGTATCATGAATTGTATCATATTTAAAGTTTCTTCATCTCTTACAACTAATTTAAGACGTCCTTTAATAGTTATTTTAAAAACCGTAGGACTTAAAGTGCTAACGATTTTCCTGGTTAATCTGTCTAACGGGTTTAGTAAGTACATTTTCAATATGTGTTAGGGCTTTGTTGTATACGAGAACTGCTACAAAAGAAACATTGCCATTTCTTTCAATAAATTAGTTTTCTAGCCATTCACTCATCTTATAAAGGTAATGAAGACGATTACGGCAGGGCCAGAAGTGAAAGCCAACTTAATGTTGGGTTTGTGATTCCGATGACCCTTTACTTTATTGTGAAACCCCTCATAGATGTAATATTCTAGATCCTGATCCTGTTGTTGACCGTTAAGTTGGCTATAACAACAGCTGCTTAGAATAAGTAAGGCTATAAGTAATATAACACTTTTTCGACAACACTTTAGGTCCACATCTTTTCTAATATCCCTTTATTAAAGTATTCGGGAATACAATTCTATTTATGGGTGTATAGCAAAGAAGATTTAATGGTAAATACGTGGTAAATAAACATTTTTCTAACTAAATAGTTCACGAGTTTGTTACCTCCGTCGAAAATGAAAAAGTTAATAATACATCCAATGCGTTTCATTATTTTGTTTAGTATACGATAAACGGATTTCAGTTCCTTACCAGGGGAAATAGTAGCTGTGTAAAAATTTTTAAAGCTATAATTAACCTTAATAGCTATTGGGGTACAGCGTTCGCCTCTTGAGCTATCAGTTGTTTCCAGGAAGCTTTCAAGGGTTCAAATGGACCCTTCTCTTTCCAAGCTTCAGTATTGGAAGCTTGGTCGTTATCGAATGATTTTGAGAAGCTTACAAGGAGAATAAATAAGGTGGAAAGGTTTCTCTTCCTAGTCCCTTTTAAGGCTTTCCAACAACTAAAGTAATTACTTTTTTAATATTGACTTGTTGCGACCAAACCTGATATACAAAAAGGAAATATATAAGTACTTGTAAGTAACTATGACGTGACAATGAAATTGCTACTTGGCTTGGATTATGGTATATTCGCTAATTATCATGAAGAATATTTACTCAATTCAAAATTCAACCAAAGATACGTCTCTAACCTTGATCCTTAATATATAAAGCTTTAAAAAACTCATTACGTTAATAAAAAACTGGGGGAAATAAAAATATTTGAAAAAAGTTATGGTATTATAACTATAAATTTGATCAAATTTAACTAATATCTGTATTATACCTTATCCTATAGGTAAAACCCCACCATGTTCTGTTCGTAATATAGGGTAGTTTTCGCCCTACATTTCGAAATAAGAAAACCATTTCTCGTCGTTAAAAATATAGTAAGATGAGTCTGAATTAACTCTTATAAAGTCCTGAAACTAAAGTTTATCAATTGTATAACAATGTAGTATTGTAGAAAAAAGGGGGAAATCAACAAAATTTAACATTAAGATTTAATAGCTCGACGTTGAAAATATAACATACATGGCGGTATTACCAGATTTTGGTATGGCCTCCAGTTAGTCTTTTCGGCGGATTAACATGCAAATTATATACTTTAACATTGAAAATAGATACTGGTTACATGATAATTGGGAGGAATTTGGAGGAAGATTTGAGTGGAGAGGTGAATTGTATTACTGTTGTTATTTATTTATATCTTGCATCTGAGGATCCCGCTAATTCTTTAGACATTCTTCTTGTGACCTCAGGTAGCTATTTGTCTACTGTAATTCATCCTTGGTATGCATCTCGATCCTCCATCTTACCATCCATTCCCAAATCAATGCATAGCCAAATCCTTGAAGCTATATTTTAAAAGGTAAAGTAAAAATGAAAAATTATAATTTGCAATGAAAATTGAGGTTCGCAGCAAAAGTGAATGTGGGTTAATATGGGGTAACGAAAAATAAAAGGAACAAAAAGATGAGGATAAAGGAATAAAGAAACAGAGAAAACTTTCCACCAGACTCTATACTAAACAATAATCTTTCAAGTTTCCTCTTTTTTTAAACACCAAATTTTCAACCCTCTAATCTTTCTTTTCATCTTTCAGTCAATTAACCACCAACTTTTCAACCTTTACTCTAACCTTTACTTATTATTTTCAATTTTTCAATACTGATAAAAATTAATGTCATTGTTCTACTTGGGCGCGTTTTCATCATTGTCATTATCAAGTGCCCTCATTTCTTTCACATCGTAAACTTCATTCTCAACCTCGTTATTCATAGCGTTTTCTTCTTCCATCATCATCACCCTCTAAATGTATGGTTTCAACGAATTAATATAAACTTTTCTTCGTTTCTTTATAAAAGTAAAATCAACAATCCATAGTAACACAAATAAAGAAATCTGATTAACTTCCCACGGTTCTATCCATCGTATCTTAAAGGTGAATTCTCGAACATTCTTGAAATCTTTGTTTTTGCTAACTATAAACCTTCTCAATTTGATATTATAAATCTTAGAAAGGGTTTTCCATACCCAATCGCCAATGTAAAACTTTTTGCTATCATTATCATTATCAAAGTCAGGTTTAGTTTCAATCTAACGCTTTATCTATCTATTAGTGATATGTTAATGAGAATTTTCGCTTTGGCTAATGAATTCATCTCAAATTACCTACTCGTTCGCTTACGATTTATTCAATATTAATACCAGTTGTTTTCAATCCAAGTTCAACACTACCTTCGCAACAACAACTCCTGAGGGCTTTACTAGCCAACCCAGCATGATTTATAACAGTATATATGGTAAATTTCTTTTAAGTATGTCATTAATATCCTTCAAAATATTAGCGAACGTTTCAAACCACTCCTCGAATCATTTAAATTTAAGCTCGTAAGCTTACTTTTTAAGTCAATTTTAGCCAGCTTTACCAACCCTTTCATCAACCCCAGTAACGCAACTAAGTATACAGGCGCATTGATAATTTTCATTCCACCTGAAACAAAGAAATTCATAACCGTCGGGCTTTTAAAGTATTTCGTATTATTCGAATAATATTGTTCAAAGTAACCAAAAATATCCGTAATTAATTTCCATCTCTGTTGGAATAGCAGTCAAATGCAGGAAGGTTAAGTCAACTAAACTATCAGTTTAATTGAATGTAGTGACTGCAAATTGGCTGCAGTTTTTGGGATAGCACTGTAAGTGCAGTGCAGTAGGTGCTCACTTCAAATTGGAGCACAGGCTAAAACATTTGGCCATACAAATTAGTGAGCAGATCGGCTAGCAGTATTACAAGCTTATAACTTACTATAAACCAATTTTAATGCAGCACTAGTTACTTCGACCATAGTGATTAGAATCGACTACGTTTCAACGATAAAGGCCTACAAACACTAATTAGTGCTTATTAGATTGAGTATAAATTGGCTAATTAAAAGAAGAGGCTGCTTTCCAGTAGATACGCTTTGTTTAAGCAAGGTAGAGAATAGGTTCTTACGAAGTGCCCCTATATTCTATAAAGTTTTTTGTAGCAACAAGTAAGGAATATTTATAGGCTGTGCAGCTGTTCGCGTCAGTTTATAAGTAGCGATGGTATCGCTATTAAAAACAAAACAAATTTTTTTAATCCTTTTAAAGGCGTCAAAATTAACCGCTTAAAGGTCTAAATAATCACTAAGTATATAAGTTAATAAACGGCTCATTTAATACAATTACGGGTATTATTACTGCAAATTTAGAATCGCAAAAACGATGAATTCATACGACCTTTAACTATACCAACTTTAATGGTAAATTTAAACCCGTTACTTCACACCACTCTTTTCCCTCTATACCATTTAATCTTCGTTACGATAGCTTTGAAAAGCGTTGAAATTGACACTTCTAACAACCTCTACCGAAAAAAGGCAATTAAAAACCTCGGCACCGTTTTCGAAAAACACTATAATGAAGACCTTTAGTTTATTAATACCACTAAAAACTTTACCCCCGAATATTTCACCAACTACATCAGCCGCTTCATTTTCGACTTAAACCCTAAAAGATTCAACCAAAAACCTAATGCATTCAACGATTTTCCTGAGTAATTGAACGAGTAAACTCTATTGATATTAAAAATAGATGATAGGTAAATTAAAACGAGGATAGAGATGAAACTAAATAAACGAGGGGTTTACGTACTTGAAACTAAAGGGAATTTTATTTTAGAAAACTTACTCTATAAATTAATTACCAATAAATACCCTTAATAAAACCTTAAGGACAAAAGAAAAGGAAAAAAGATTTCTAACGATAGTATCCATGAACTTCGTTACACACGTTCGAAATGAAGTGCCCAAACCCAAATAAGTTCTTAAAATCCTTTCCCCCAAAATCCACGGTTTAACACTACTAGCCGTAAAAAATTGATTAATCTATACGTCGTAAGCCCTTAAATCCACCAATTAATTGTACAGAAACTTCAACATACCCATTAATACTAAGAGAAGTATTATCAAATGCAAGAAAGCCATTAAGTCCCTTTACCCTAAGCCCCTTAACACGTCTAGTTTGAGAAGCAAAATTAAGGAAAGAACAGCTTTACGCGCGAACCTAATATAGGCACGACCACTGGCTTTTTCCCTCCAAACTCGGCTAAAGGCAATTATCCTACCCACCAATACTAGCCCCAACACCGGTTAAAAAATCAAAAGAGTCCATATGACTAGTACATTACCTTTCCCCCTCGATAAATCCCTATGATGGATACGGATTACATGACAATTACCATGTTCGTTAAAATCTGGAGAGAAAAGGAATAGTATGAGAGTAAGCTATATAATCTCCTTGACGTTAATTTACGCTAGTTTTTCAATATTTACCGCCAGATAAAGGTTAAACTATTAGGTTTTCAATCGACATTTCCCAGTATCCTTATCGGTTAAGCCGAGGATTACTACCTCTAGTACCTAACGAATTATATCTCCTTCCACGAAATTTACGATGGTCTTAAGAGGCATTTCGAATACGATATCAATTTTAACTAGTACTATACCTATTGTAATATTATTAAGTGGTCCTACATATAAAGTTACAAGAGAAAGACGAAAATAAAAATAATTTTTCTATTAAATGTTTAAAAAGCTGATGCCTTGTTAACAGGCAATAGGGAACATGAAAGCTAGCAAAGGCATATTACGCTAACAGATTCAACAAGTTATTACGAGTTATAAAAAGTTTAAGAACGCCTTATAAACCTTAATGCTACTTTTAAAGTTTTTTTTAGCCATTTATGTTCCTCGTTAGCGACTGTAATGGCTCGACTCTTAAGTTCGACTAATATGTATCCCTAAGCTCCTAAGTTTAGTAAAGATAAAGAAAACCCCTTCTACGCGTAGTATATGAATCGAAAGTACTAAAGGCCTGGTTAATACGGTTAACGAAAGGCCCGTACCTAGGAACGTAGCCAAGTTATATACGGAAAATGATATTCCTCTTTTTAAAGGTTTTTAAGCTAGTTAAATAAATTTACTTTAAACGTTGAAAATGTTAGATTTATGGTATATAAAGCTACTGGTTAACACGTTATATTGTTTTCAAACGCGGATTAAAGTAAGTGATATATAACAAATACTTTCTATTCATTTTTAATTAAGATTACATTTTACGCATTACAAACTTTCAAGAAAAAAAGGTTAAAGAGGAGAAAAATAAATCTAAGGCTATCGGTTAGTATAAAAATACTGGCACTGGCCTAAAAATAACGCAATAATTCGCCGACCATGTATTTTGATACCACTTAATAGGTAAAACCCCTAACCGCATATATAACAATAAAAGCTGTAGCCTTATAAACCCCTTTATCATTTAAAATCGTTATGAAGAACAGGGTTTTTAGGGTATTATGCTGGATATTATAACAGTATAGTATCTAATAGGAGATTATTCATGATACGTCGCATTATAAAAGGATATGAATATAGTTACGAAAATTAATTATACGGATATTGATAAAGCGAAGGTTGGTTTTAACTTTAGAAAAAAGTCTTTTTTTACCACGATAGACGATTATTATTATTGTCTTTAGTCCTATTATTTTTCAATATCTTAAAATCCCCCACTCCCTTCGTTTTTTTACCTTAAAAACATAAAAATCCCTGGCGTTAATGTTCACGTTTAGACTAGTGAACTGTTTTAAGTTAAGGGCGGTGAGAAATTTCTACTTAACTTTAAAATTAGAGAATTTCTAATTTTATCTTCAAAGGTTAAAAGTAGTTGTTTTAAACACAACTAAGTTGAAAATTTGTTGACCATATCGTAGGTTTAATTACATAGCGACTAACAGGCTTCATAAAGTCTTAGGGGCGGCTGGTAACAGGTATAGAAACTTATTAGTATTAGATGCAATTAAACGGCTCTACCACCTTTACCAAATATACTCTCAAACTCCTTTAGGGTTTAAATTAACGTTAAAAAAATTAAAACTTTAAATTTAAAGTTTTAGTAAATGTGGTTTACCTATACGATAAGTTAATACTTTACGTTATTAACTTCGCCACGGTGACCAACTGCTCGACATGTGTCCTAGTGTGAAGTGGGCGCATACTATAATTGACTTACGGCTAGTACAGTAGGCTCACACAAAACAATACACTCAACTTACAGTTAGTATAGTCAACTTTACTGTCAGTAAAGTTGATCTACTGCACTTCAATTACTACTATTCTAATAAAAACCATTACGGTAAATGAAACGTGAAAGATATTGCGTATTTTGTGGATTAATACGTACCTAGGGCCACCAAACGTATTAATTTACGAGGCTGGTACCAACTTTATTACGATTAAGTTTTGAACTAATACTAAGTCGATAGGAATTTAGTATAAATAAGTTTCTATTAAGATCTACTGGGGTATTAGTATAGTCGAAAGGGCTTACGCTTTTTTATAAAAGGCTTACGATATCCTTAATTTAGAAATCGGAAGCTTTATAAGTTAAGAGGTATAGATTTCAATAGTAGTAAAGAGCTTTAATAATAATATTGGTCTTAACGACTTTATAATAAGTTTGATGGTATTTAGGGTTTACTTACGTATAACGACTGAGTTACTACTATCGCTGAACACACAAAAACGCATTATATCATATAATAAAGCCCTAAAGAAACTGAGGAAGGAATTGATACGCTGTTAGGTTAAAGATGTTCTTGACACTAGAAACTGATTATCGATAATGAATGTGTTATCCCCACCCCTTTGAAGTAAAGTCTTTATGTATCGAAAATCAGGTAAATAAGATAAGCCATATAATATTTTAAATATTATCAACTTAAATGTAGTAGTTAAAACTATTAACGATCTTTTCACTTTTCAAATTATATAGGTTAAGTTATATAAATAACAGTTAAAATTTGATAAAAATCATAATGACAATGACTCCTTAGCCGAACGGATTAATTAATATAATCCTCTAGAACCGATTGTGAATAAGCTAATGGAATGTCGACGGCGTAAAAGACTATCTAAGATGAGGATATAGACTAAAGGGGAGGACTGTAACGAGGACTACAAGCCTGGAAGAGTGGAAAAGTATATATAATGGCTTGAATATCTTAAAAGGAGAAATATAACAGAAAAACTTCCTTTAAGTTACATGGTAGAGACATTATTAACACCCCGGGTAAGCCTTTAAAAGGAAGCAACCAGGTAGAGATTAACGTTCTTTTTGTGCGAAGGATTGTTAAACTTATATCGTTAAGACAATTTAAAAGTTAAAACTTTATTATTTTCAAGTCTAGGATAATTTACGAGGTAAAGGGTAAGGTTATGAATCGGTCGTACAAAAAGTTTCAGCTCATCACCTGAGGATATGGTAATAAAGGCAAGGATTAGATAATTATTTAATTTCCTCTAATCCATAAGGTTAATTAACGTTTAATCGTTATAATTTCTACCAATTTGACTGTTGACGTAAGCTGTCAATTCACACTTAATAGCCGGGATATAACGTAAACGTATACATAATCTGCCACTAATGTTTAGCGGATTATATTACTAAAATAGCCGAAAAAGATCATGGATAAGTTTCTGGCCGGTACGGTAATACATTATATTAAATCTTTATATGGATTATCTGAAGCAGGCGTTTGGTAGTTTTTAATGTACCAGGAGAATTTTAAAAACAAATTAGGCATCAAGACTTTAAATTTTAACCCGTATTTATTAATTAAGGAATACAAAGACTTTGGTATCGAAGGTATATAAACTAAAGATACCCTTTCCTTCGTAGATATTGGTTTTATACCGGTGAAATAACGTATTATAAAAACTTTAGACTTTTTAAAATTTAAGTAAATCGAAACTTTGGATAAAGGGATGCAACTTAGCTTTAATAAATCTTTAATACGTAATTATAGTATCAAAGCTAAAAACGGTATTAACATTGGCACTTACGTTTTTATCTCAACTTTTTCTTATTTTTTCGCGTAAGTCGAACGGTATTAAAGCTATACATTCTCGCTATCTCATTTCGAAAAACAGAATAACGACCCAACAATTTCCCGAAGGTAATTTTAAAGTATGTTTTTCACAAATTATCTGTCTAATTAAAACGTTTCGCGGGGCGACCGAACAATACTTGTATAGATATAATGTTTTTTTGCTTACCAATAGTGTTTACTCCATATTCTTTTTATATGGATATACGAAATTGAACGAAGTACTCACGAAATTGTTCTTTTTTAGTATAGCTTAACGAAAGTATGGTCTAAAATTACGAGGCTCGATGCTAAAAGATTTCAAACTGTAAAGCTTGAGGTTAAAACGAGTTTAATCTAGTATGAATAGATGGTCCTCTTTCGACTGCGGTATAAAGATATGAATTATTATACCTTTTGGTTCTGATGCTACGAAGTTTAACAACCATAAGGGGTTTAATATTCACAATTTCTTTACTCTTTCTTTTGATTTTCTTAAATATAATAACGTTCCTTGCAAGTATATTGGCTTTTAAGCTCAATCTATATATTTTATATACTACCACTGTTGATAGAGCCTAAGGCGTTGTAACATTGTCGATTCGATTGATTGAAGTAACAGTAGTATTATGTGGTCAAGTGGTAAATGTATTGTTCTAGGTTTTGCAGACCGATAGCTGTTTTATACAGTAATTTGTTTGGTCAATGGCTTGGCGCATGCTCTAGTATGAAGTGGGCGCATACTATATTTACTTTGCAGTCAATACAGTAGGCACATACTATACTTACTTAACAGCTAATACAGTACGAATATACAAAACAATATACTCAAATTGAAGTCAGTATATTCAACTTTACTATAAGTAAAGTTGACTTACTACACTGCAAATACTATCATTCTAATACTGGCGGCTTTTTAGTTTGTGCGCGCACGCTAGTGTAGTTAACAAATCTTTTCCGGTAAGTGCTAAATTACGACTTTTTTAACTGACCAGAAACTTGTCAATTCCAATTAACCTTTAAATTTAATTACACCTATTTATACTCAAATTAACCTAAATTGATGCAATCGCCCTACGGTTTCTAAGTCCGACTCTATCGATTCCCATTAAAAGTTCTTTCTCTACAAAATTATACAATCCTTTAATTTAGCCATGCTAGTTAAAAAAATCACTATGGTTATTCCCCTGACAGTCTTTTAGTTTTCTAGTTTATTCCTAATTGCCACATAACTTCGATTTTCTGAATCTCTCATGAACATAGCCTTCGATACGTATAATTTACCTGTTACTATTAAGAAACCTTTCTAAAACCTTGTTTAGTAACGTCTTCATTATAGAGTTAGTAGGATTGTCTTCAGTTAATTCACAGGAACTTATTAATCTAACTCCCTTTATAGGCTTCGCGGAGTGCTATTACGTCGATCATCAGGTGTTTTTCGCTAATGATTCTGAGGTTTAAAGGGCATTCGAATAAGCTCCTTAAGTTGATACAAATTACCACCGTAATGAAAGAAATATTTAACTACCTTATAATAACGTTAAGGGTTTTCTATAATTTTATATCTATATAGAAGACTGTCATTATATAGTAGACCTTTAACGTTAGTACGCTTTATATAATCCTTTTATATTTAACAAAAGTCTAGTGAATTAGGATACCGATAATATTAAATCAATCCTTTCGTTTATCTTTATTAATGAGGGTTTTGAGGCAGTCTATTTAGAAAAAGAGGTCGGTGTTATTTGTAAAAAACCCGTCTGTAGAGATTATTAACTCGGCTTTCGACAAGTCAATTAAAACCATATTGATCCCTCGGTTTAAATTCCGCATTTTCCTTTTCAACCTTTTGTTTAGCCTTTCAAAGTCGTTACCTATTACGTCTTGTATATATATCCCGATAAATAGGTTATAAGATGCCTGTAGTTGTTATAAGGTAATAATATAGCTATTTTAGGTATATTATTTTAGGTACTGGTAAGCTTTAGCCATATAAGCTTTGTCGATTGTAGTCAAGTTAGTATCTTTGCCTTTTTAACGAAATTTAAGGCTGGTATTCATACCTAGTATACGGATTAACGATTGATGAAAGTTAAGTTGGCTTCCTTTTGCCATCGTCATAACCTACTTACAGTTTTAAATCTTAAAATCCTTATTCGTTTATTATTCCGATTCCATAAAGCCAGTTATTTTAACGAAAAATCCTTCGTTGATTTATTTACACATTAGTCTGAGTTCTTCGTTTTACTTTACTAATATGTATAAGTCTTATATTGAAAAATTTCTTCGTAATCGTAATTCTAAGTGTGATTGGTAAATTAGGAATTAATATACAATTATTTAAGCTCATCCGTATACAGGCTCAATATATTGTACTACAATTTCTAAAGGGTAAATAGTCCATGGTTTTTATAGAAATTCCAAAATTATAATATACTATAAATCCATTGTAAATTACATATTAGCTTGCATTATATCTCGGCTATTAAACGTAAACCAGCCTTTAGTTTTAATGAGTAAATTTATTACTAGGGCAATCACTAAACGCTAGTGAACATTTTAAAAAAATTGCGATTACGTAAGGATTCAGTCTTTACCTTTATCGTTATATGTTCAAATAATTAGACATGAGTTTTCGTACGACCAGCCCGCGGTCTTACCCTTAACCTCATAAATAATATTCGACTTAAAAATCGTGAAATTTGAGTTTTGAAGGTTAAATTTAGTTTGAATACCAATTATACGACTTTTCGGGTTGAGAGGCCATTAATATCGGCTTTATCGCTCTCCTTAAAAGGTTTACTAAAGGTTTTCGTAACGCCTTATATTCGAAGCTTAAGTGTTAGGTTTTCATTATCTTTCTTTTTTATACTTATCCAAGCAGTATGATAGGTGCAGCCCGATATATATTCTTCCTTTTCTTTATTTCTTTTCCTGGGGGGTAGTTTACGCCACCAATGTTTTATTAGCTTGTTGATAACGTATAAAGGAGGCTTATATTAGCTTGGTCGCTTGGTTTAAGTGTTTTTATCGTTAGTAGCCTTAATTTAAAGCTTAACCTAAGTGATACAAAAATTTATAGAATAGTTAACAGTTTTGACAATTACTTTAAAGTTGGCGATATTGAAGGTATTATATAGGCCCTACCATTTGCCTATCTGTCGCCTACCAGTACTTTCATTTATAACGGCAAAGCAAGTACGTTGATTGTTGTAGGACTATTTATAATATTAAGGGTATCGTTAACCTGACGGCATGTTGATTCCTTTCGCTGTTCCTTTAATGCTTTGTCGTAGGCTCTATCTCGATTTTAGATACTTGTTGATAGTGGGGATTTATTCGTTAGGAGTGGGTATACTTTAAAAACTAGCAACGTTGGCACTAGGTCGTTAAGGCCAACAGTATCGTTTGAGCCATTTACCGCTATTTAAAAGCGTGCCTCCAGATCGATAAAGCTTCCAATCTCTAGTGTAAAAATATTGTACGTTTGGAGAAGTAATATGTGTGCTCTTTTAATCATCTCAATGCTCCAGTAGGCCTCTATTGTAATTTATTTATACTAAATACCCATTATCTTCTTGTTTTACTAAAATTTCGCCGCCGTAAAATTGGTACCGGTAGCATGAACGATGATGTTAGATGGGCTCAAATACGTGTTAATCTACAGTATCCTTATCGTTTTCCACGTATCTTTTGCTAAAAGAGACTTTAAAAACTTGGCTTCGTCAAAAAAGGTTATGAAGTCAACGATATAAAAATAGGTTTATTATTGAAATAAAACATATGAATAGAAACCTTAAAATTAAAATTTTTATCGTCTTTTAGTGTGAACTGAAATTTTGGGGGGGTTAAGCATGTATTTAACAATAGTAATAAAGCTTTTTGATAGCTTTTAAAGTAAATTATTCTATATTTTCATGCCCTGCAGACTTTAGGACTTTTTATAGCCTATTAATAGCTAATTAGTCAAAACGCCGAGGTAATTGGCGTATCTTTTACTCCGTCAGGTTTAACATCGTTGCCTCCAAACCTTGGAGGTAAAACCACAAGTACCTCCACTTGAAGGTAACGGAAAATCTTTGGTCTTTTTTAACCAACTCTTTGGTGTTAACGTTAACGTTAACGCCAAAGGTCTTTATATATTTTTAGAACGAAAGAAGAGGAGAACGAGACTTAAAAATATAAAACGTAATCTACCTAATAATAGTTTAAATCACCGTTATCATTAATGACAATACCTATTCGCCCGGTCCAAAACTAACTTTAGCCTTACTAATATCGTAACGATTGATTTTAGTAGCCGTAATGCTTTTCTTCTACAGTGTCACATATTACGAATAGCCTCCTATTAAGTACCTTGTGGCCCCTATGTCTGTCATAGTACCTTGAAACGTATGGTCCACATAATGATCGCGAAGATTAAAGGTATATAAGGGATTAGGGACTTGATTAGGGTAAGGGTAAGGGTTTTTACTACCTAAGCGGTATAAAAAGGCGTAGTTGACTAGTTACTAAGCTACGCTAGAAGTTGTATCTTCATACCACTTGATTAGGTTCATTAGGTTTTTTTTAAATGTAAATGATACGGAAAGTTACTTTCTTCTCAAACTTTGCCTTAACCGTATATTAGATCATTTTTTATATGTTAAAAGTTTAATATTTAAAATATTTACCGAAATCTTAAAAGGTGTAGACAAAACAGCTCTAGTCATTATCGAGGTTCGCGCCGATAATATATTAGTTACCATAGTTGGTTAAATAAACCTTAATAAAGGTTTCGTTAAAATTCGTAATCCAAAGCTATTTGTTATAATAATTAACGAAAATGGTTCCTAAAGCTTTAAATTTCTTCCTATATTTTTAATTTGATATTATCGTGAAGTTTTAACTTATATAGGGTATAACAGGTGTATGGCAAGGGATTAGTTTATTTCAGGTGTAGGGAATTGGTATTTTGGCGTAAAGTCGCGTAGAAACTTGGCAATTTGACGTTAGATTACGAAACGTGGCTTTTTTAATGCGACTTGGTAATTCTTGGTATTTTCTCTTGGAGCAACAATCTTGACGACTAAATTAATATAAGGACAGTAAAAAGAGTAGAATAGAGGCAAATATTTGATATAAAAGATAAGGTAGAAGATCGTTTGTTGTTATAGGTAAAGGTTAAATATTATTTATTATTTTGGCTTTAAAAACTTAGTCGTTTTTACAGTAGTAGCACCTATAATAATACTAACTTAACCGTTTGCTAACTTGACAAACTTTAAGATTTCTGACAGTTGATCTCAATGTTTTTCTTTAAGAAGAATCTAAAATTATTTCTTAGTATTTTCAATAGTGATATTATCGCTAATTCTAAGCTTCCGTAAAAACCGACTTATCTTAAAAGTCTTCTTTACTTACTGCCGTAAAAACAGACGAAATAATAGAGGCATTTGGCAAAAATCTTTCCTCTACCTTAGTTTTTTATAAAGCTTAACCGGAAAGTAACTACTTTTTTTACTTAAATTATCTGTGCTTAACCTAATAAGCACTAATCAGTATTGGTAGAGCTTTAGACATTGCAACGTTGTCGATTCGATTGGTCGAAGTAACAGTGGTATTGCGTAATCAAGTGGTAAAGGTATTGTTCTAGGTTCAGTAGACCGCTAGCCGGCCTGCACAGTAATTTGTATGGCCAATTGCTTGGCTGGTACCCTAGTACGAAGTAGGCGCATGCTATACTTGCTTTGCATCCAATACAGTAGGCCTACAAAAAATAATACACTCAACTTTCAGTCAGTATGGTCAACTTTACTGTAAATAAAGTTAACTTGCTGTACTGCAAATACTATTATTCCAACAACCACCTCATATAAAAAAGTCAATTATATACGATTCTTCCTAAAAATCACCAACATTGAATACGGAGAAAAAGTTTCCATAATCAACTTAATTCACCAATATCATAAACGATATCTTACACATCTTGGCGCCTATTTTATTCCTCATTTTCAGTTCCTCGGTGATCGGCCTTCCAACCAATACGAAGTCTCGTATCTAACAGATTTTCGCCTATAACTATCTGGGGTAAAAGTAATCGTAACATTTGTGGTATAAAATAAATACATTTTCATAATTAAATTACATTTACGTATTAGTTCAGATATATTACGCGTTACTCGAGCTATTTCTTCGCTAATATAGGTTGTCACCCGCGCCTTAAATACCTCGCAAATCTGTCATAATTTTCCAATAAAATAAAGTAAGGATAATTATTATATTGAATTTTTTTTTACAAGTCATGAAAAGTATTACCACCGCTCCCCCAAAGTATCAAACAACCTATCTGTTTTCTCATTAATTGTAATGATCACACTAAATACCCGTGAGTAAATAAAAGGTGTCAGGGGGTTTATATTAGTAGTAAGGTAGCAGAGGTAACAAAGGTGCAATATCAAGAAGATGTTTGTTCATACTGTAGAATGATCACTAGCCGTTAGGCTATTCAGGTGTGCAGACTGAATACTTAGATTGAAAACTGAAGAGCTATGAATGAAATACTATCTATGTGGTAATAACCGTGTCCTTATATCCTATGGCCTTCATAACATCTTCAGTACTGGACCGCTGAAGTCGCTGGTCGCTTCTTGCGGTCCAATGTAGTATCGACTGGACCGCTCTTCTGTTCTTGCGGTCCCAACCCTAACCCTGGGTCCTTACATAAGAGAGATCCCTGGCTTAATGTGTTGGACATCAGGCTTCTGATAGCGCAGCGGACCGTTGGCCTATTCCATGACCTGCAGTTGGTCCTTGGGTTATAACATTAATCTTATCATATACATATATTCCACAAACACACTCTCTGTTGAATATTATTAAAAACCATCATTTCATTACTAATCTTTATATAAAAAAGGAGTTATTGTTTCGTTCAGGGACCACAATTGCTAAAATCAGCGTTTCTCGCACAACATAGTACGTCACCTTATCTTTATACATGCTATTCTTGTCTATCAAATTCTTAAAAATTAGTCGATTAGTGATTTTCGTCTACAACATCATATCGGCATCACAACCATTACCTGTAAGGTGTATGAGGAATCTATTCCTTAATTCTTTCTGCAAAATTTTAAAACTCTATACCGTAAGCTCATCCAATCTTTTCACATACTCAACCAATTAATCGGAAGAACAACATCCGAAAAAAATTACTCGAAATATAATACCAGTATTTATTGTCATCGAACGAGTCTTTAAAGGAGTGATAAACAACGTTAAAAATCTAACCCATTCTCTTCATTCTTATTGTGGTATATTTCTATACCATTTCACTACCTTGTCTCTTAATCCGGTTCGAAAATAACTCTTGTAAAACCTCTCGATATGGTTTTCGTCTCAAAACTATATCTTAATAACGATTTCTACATCTTCGATGTAATCCGTAACGCTTTCACCGGGCTATCCTACAAATATTCTAGTAGAACTCGTTTTAGGTTAATAATAACGGTTAAATAAAGCTATAGGTATCTCGGTAAATCATTTTCATTACTAACTTCGTTAGGTATTAATACTAACTTTTATTACTATTAAATATTATTATATTTCAATTAGTATAAACTTTAATTAAATATTATCAACGTCAAATAGGTATAATCTAAGAATTAGGAAAACAAAATTATATAATATTTCCTTAATACTTTATTTTATTCTCAATTGGTCCAATATAAATTGGTTTGTTTTAACCTAAGCTAATCATAGATTTTTCGTTTTGGTCTCCTTCTTGTTCCCGTTCTTTCTCGTACTCATCTTTGTTTTTGTCTGTGTTGTTCTCATCCTCGTTTTTCTTGTACTCGTCGTTCGTTTTATTCTCGTCCGTACACGTCCTTGTTCATTTTAAACTTGTTTTTGTTTATACTTGTTGTTGTTCTTGTCTCATTGTTTTCTCGTTAATTTGATTCTTTATGCGTTTAACTCTCATTTTTGGTTGAATTTATCTTTGATTGCGAGTGGAGATATGTGAGGAATTCGAAGACTGCGCAGGTCACCAAAATGGTTATATAAGAATTGGGAGGAATTTAAAGGAAGATTTGGGTGGGGAGACGAATTGTATTGTTGTTGTTATTTCAGTTTTTCTAGCGTCTGCGGATCCTGCTAATCCTTCAGACATTCTTCCTGTGAACCCGGGTAGCCATTTCCCTAGTGTAAGTCATGCTTAACATATATGTTGATCCTCCATGTTACCAATACCTTAAAGTGGGAACACTCATATAAGATACGGCTTCTAATTAGCCAAACCCTTTCTATACAGGGATTTTTAAAGGGTCTTATTTAGTAGACCGGTTAAATTGAATAATGGATAGAGTAGGTAACAACACTATAAAATTAATATACTGCTTATGACAGGAGTTAACTTTAACAATATCAACTATAACAATGTTTGCTTCTTCTTCTTTTTAACTGATAGATATGACAAAATAGTAAGGTCATAGATTTGAATGAAGTACCCAATAGGCCCTCATTCAATAACCCTTGTTTGAGCCGGCAAGGCAATTCTTCCTAAACTAACTAATTCGTTGATCCCATTTCATAGGCTGTTTCTTTAGTCTTCTTAGGAGATTAGAATTCGCTATTTCTTTTCCTCTTTAAATGAGGTTCTTATTTTTAAAGTTTGATTATAGTTCACTAAGTGTTAATAGAACAGATTTCCTCAATTCACTTCATATTTAGATTATTTAAACTGGAAACTCAGGCTTAGTAGAGGTTAAAACTAAAAGGAATACTCAATATAATCAACCTAACGACTTTAATAGATGTATTTTATTGGTGTTTTAAAACTCTGCTATAAAGAGAGATGAGAAAATATAGTGTAATAGGCGAAGGAAACGAAGTTTCTTAATAAGGTCTTAATAATGGATTTATCTATTGACTTATTATATACCAATCAACTTTAAAAAAGCCTTAAATAGGTCCTTAATACCAATAATAACAGCTGAAGAGTATGAAGATATAGAAGAAGTAATTATCCTGAGGGCCTAGATTAGTGTACATATAGTTTTTAAAGTCTTTATAAGACTAAAGTATATCGATATAATCAAAAAGATGTATTTTTTTTCTGTGAAGACTATGTTTATCTTAATATTGAAAATACCCTCTAAGATGTCAAAACAGTTATTTTTAACTGCGTATATTTCCATTTCTATTAGCCATGTATTTATATTTGAGAAGGTTGACTCTTTGAAGTTTTTGAACAATTATAACTTAGGATTTAAAAGAAACCTTCTTTTCTTAATGTTAAAAATGGGTTTTCAATGTCTGTTTTATCTTTTATCAGTGTGATATCTATCAACGTATATTTTTCCGGCTTTCTTTGTCTTTTTAGACGTTCTTCAAGCTTAGTTATTGACTTATCGTATAAATTGATGGCTTACTTATGTTCTTCTAAGTTCGGGTAATTTAGGGTATTGGTAAGCCTATATTCTGCCTCCTTATTATCAAGATTATAAGTATTAACAGCCTGATGTTTTTTGTTTAGCTTTAGATCTACGAGTATCACGAACTACTTTTCGCCCTTTCCTCAGCAAGGCCTCAAGGCCTTATACCCCTAGGGTAATAGGAGTAACTTTAGAGCGTAGAAAACGAAGAAATAGGTATTCAACAGAAGGAGTAGAAGAACCTGTACATCCAGAATAACTTATTCTCAAGGGATCTGAGGGGCGTGAAACAATGACAGTCTTTTTTAAAGAAGGATTATTATCACTGGTATTTCTATAAGATAGCCCTAGTAGTGGAAACAAAGATCCACATTTTAGGGTTACTATAAGGGCATCCTCAAAAGTATTAGAAGTTACAGAATAAGTGAATATCGTTGATTTGCGCTATGGAAAGTATAAACTAATTCAGTAGAATAGTAAGACAGTAAGGTATAATCGTATTAATAATGTATTGAAGTTACTACACAAGAAGATATTATGTATATTTGTATATTGAAGTATACTGGAATCTAAATAGAAATGTCTTTAATATAACCAAAAGAATACTTATAAATATCTCGATAATCAAGGTCGAGACTTTGTACTAGTTAATACTATTTTATAATAATAAGTACTAATTCCTCTATACTAGTAAATACTAGCCCAGGCAACATCTCCGTGTTTATATTCTGTACTAGGCAGTGCTAGTTCCTCATGAGGATATCCTCATCTCTGGTGTATTCCTCATCTTTGGTTTTGAGACGTATCTAGTACTTGAAGTTGTACCAAGTACTGACTCACTTTGTTGCTGAGTGACTGTATCTGTTGTATTTTCAACATTTTAAATTACCATTTTGGGAAACGTTAAGTATCGGAGTTGCACGTTTATAATGGAAATCAAATAGTGGAAGATTGAATAAGGGTGGCGATAAAAGCTGTCCGCCGGCTCCAATTTATTCTATAAGTATACATTATTAGAAACTCTTTGTTTGGAAATCAACAGACTTGGATGTAAATATATTTTATTCCATTTTGATATCAGTCTTCTTATTGATTACGTTAGATCTTCTTATATTCTTGAAATAAGAGTTTTTGTTAAGGAATTAACCTATAGGCTATCATATAAACAGGTCTCTTATTGTTTAACATATTTCGGTAAGGAGGATAAAAACAATGGAAGTCTCTACTACTAATCTATTAGGGTGAAACAATATGTAGATACTCGACAGTTATAGAATTGATTACTTAATATGAGCATAAATATATAATAAAGTTCGAATGAAATACCTAGTAAGCTAAATAGGTACCAACTTATAATATTATTACCTATTGTCGACTCGATCCCCGCTATATTTCAACCACCTGTTATCAAAATTTAATTAAAAAAAACAAAGAAAAAATAGATAATCATTGAATTTGAAAAAAAAAAAAAAAAAAAAAAAAACCACATCAATGTAAAGCGTCGTGAATTACTGTACAACTTAAGAAATTCACTGTTAATAAAGAGTAGTTCTCAAGAAAACGAATACGTAGAAAGGTATATTAATGTAACATTGGATTTTTCAATTGGGTTTATTTGTTGATAAATTCGAAATGAGTGAGTAAAAAAATAAAGTTTTATATATTTGAACCATCTTTAATATATATAAGTTTTATGTTATCATAGTATTATATAGTATCGCTATGTTAATCGACAGCACCTTTAGGATAATTAATAAGTAATTAGGATTGCATTATATAATTATCGTCGTTAGTATTAAATTTTTAAGCCTTTACAAGTGTTTTTTTAGCCTTGGTATAATTAGTGGAAAAAGTTGGATGAAAAATTTGATGGTTTTCAGGAAGGTATATAAAGATTAAGAGATGAACGAATTAATTTATATTATTTTTAAAACTCACCGAGTAGACTTCTTAATGAAAGGAACGTTGAACAGTGTTTTGTAATGATTTATAGATATTTATAGGTTAATCTTGCAGATTTCAAGATATATGGACAGGCTTGCACATAATGTAGGAAAATAAATACACTCTAGTAAATTAATTTTTTTTACAAAGTATCGTAAATAAAAACAATAAGGATTATAACAATTTGTATATTATAGTCATTTCATAGGAAAATCTTATTAACCATAAAAGTAAAATTACCGACATCCTATAGTGTTTCAAAAAATTCGAATATCGTTTCTTTTATCAATCTAATATGAAATCATTTCTACCAGCAAGATCTGACGATTTTGAAATAAATTAAAATAAAATAAACTCAAACTTATTGCTCTCTTTTCGACCATTTTCTTAAAATAAACTTAAAGATTGAAGTAAATACCTCCTTGGATAATTGATTCACATAAGAATTCGATTAGTAAAAACATAATAGGTGTATATATATTATTCACTTTAAATGATAATTGAATGTTTCAACTATATATTAAACATCGATTAAGAAATAAAACTATGTAAATAAACCAGTATATATTATTATTTCTATCCGATAATTCAAATTTGTTTGTAGGCCTCTGTTGTTGCGAGGTACTTGATTCAAATATCTGGTCGAAGTAACTTGTATTGCATTGAAAGCGGTAATGTGTTTCTTCTAAATTTGGCAGACTGCTAGGCAGGCTGCAAACTAGTTAATATTGGTAATTTCTTAGTCCGTCCTTTAACTTGAAGTAGGTAGCTGTTAATATTGACCTGTAGTGAATCCTACAAATTACAGTTAATTTATAGTTAATACAATAACCTAATCATCAGTAAAGTTGACTTAACTATATTGCAATTCACTGTTGTTCTAATACTTGTAGAGTTTTGTTTTTTGGGCGTATGCTAATATATCCGATGACTTATTTATAGTAATCTCTAAACTCTCTCCTCACTCCACATACTGAGCCCCTGTAAATTCTAATTAGTTTACATTGAAACTGACTTCAACTACGGCTCTTAGTTCCAAAGTCACGAGTCTCGAATTTCTTAACTCTTGTACACAGATTTGTTGCTACAAACTTGTGCGTATCATAAACGTATATACCATCAATTCATTATCCTTTGATAATAGATCTAAGTATGCTTTTTGTGCATGTTTACTACTTCTACTATTACTTTGAGAGTCTTTTATTTTGATAAAGCAACCGTGTTCCTCTATGTTATATACCAGGCGATTTAAGTAACCCTTAATCCGTACGATTAGTTTATTATTATTCATAAACCTTTGAAAAGAGCCGTTAGATGTCACTTTGATTATAGTATCAACAGGGTTTAATTACCATTAATTTACCGAAACTCATCGACATTTTAGGCTTTATATACCTCTTTCAAAACGATTACGTTTACTATCAAACATTTTTTATTACTAGTATCCAACTTTAACCAATATCCGTTAAAGCTTCATAAGTTTATTGTTATGTTTCAAGCACTTTGGTGGGTCACGAAACAGGCCAGTATGCAGCTGAGCTACCGAGAGCCTGAAGTCCAACACATCAGGCGGGGAACATCTCTCGGTGAGCCTCAGTGAGCACCGGTGAGCCTCAGTGAGCACCGGTGAGCCTCAGTGAGTACCGGTGAGCCTCAGTGAGCACCGGTGGGCCTCAGTGAGAACCGGTGAGCCTCAGTACTGAAGATGGTATAAAGGCTATAGGATATAAGGACACAGCCATCACCACATAGATAGTATTTCCTTTATAGCTCTTCAGTTGTCAATCTAAGTATTCAGTCTCAGTATATTCTGAATAGCCTCACGGCTTTTGATCATTACTTGCACGGTTGCGATATTGTTCACTCAGCACCTCTGCTACCTTCTTGATAACATAAACCCTCTAACATGTTCTAAATACTCACGGGTATTTAGTGTGATCATTACATTTATATATACTACTATAAGTATAGGAGGTAATTTTGGTTATTTGGTATTGACCTTTGACATATTGTTAATCACTATATAAATAGTAAAAACTAGTATTATACTGAAAATATCCGATATCAATACGCTTAGTTTTATATATTAACACTTAACGGATATTCCGTATAGGAGATTACTGATAGTTATGAAATACTTATTAAATTTATCTCTGTTGGCATATATTTCAAGGAATTCGACTCATTATTTAAAATTAATATCATTTGTAAAAATTCCGTTTGTAAAAATCATTTACATCGTCTTTGTTAAGTCCACTGATACGGTATTAATACCTTTATCTGAATTATTCATTTACCACTAAAATCGCTTATTCAACTTATTATAGTAATTATCCTACGAACTATAAACGTATATCGCAATCGACAAATCATAAAATACCTTTATTTGGTGTAGTGTAATAATGTAAACCGTTCAAGCTCTTTATTAAAAATATCGTTACAATCCTAGCTTATCGGTCTTGCTGATTTTGACCAAACTCGTAGCCTACCATTTTTAACATTAGATATGATACATATTACGAATATTGTCAATATCATTAATACGGATGAACAATCCGTTAAAGTCAAATTGTATATCTTTGATCAACGTTTTGATAGTCTTGCACTTTCAAAAACATAACTCCTTGATAACCAATTATTAAGCTGCTATAAACCTATCATTTTCGGAGAATAATATTTCCTTAATTTACGTGATAATGATAATTAAGTTTTTATCCTACGTAATCAATATATACTGGTTAAATATTCCTGTTTTTGTATCCGAATTATTCCTCAAATACGTTGAGTACATCAAAAACCAATAAATACCTGCTTTAACCAATTCATATAAAAGTTTAACGTATTGTATTACCATACCGGAAAAACAATTATGCCTTAACTTCTTCGGAAATTTTAATAATACAATCCTTCATAAATTTGTAGCAAATTATAGGAACGTTTAGATAATATTAAGGATATTAAAGTAACTTACTCTTTACAAGAGTAATGAAACTAGCAGAAATTACGACGATTAAACGCTAGTTAATCTTCTAAATCGTAGGAGATTGTATGAAAATTTAGTCTTTGTTTCTATCACCATATTTTAAATTATCAGCCTTGACTTTTCGTACAACCGGTCCATTATTTTCCCTTTAACCTTATATTTTATGCTTGACTTTAAAATCGTAATATCTTACCCTTTAAATTACATCAACGGCACCAATTAAAAATTTGTTGTATGAAAAGGCCATTGATATAAATTCGGTCATTTTTTCTCAAAAGAGTCACCCAATGTATCAATAATTCCTTCTACTAGTAACTCAAAAGCGAGGTCTTCATCAAAATTTTCTTTTTAAGATATTCAAACCATTATATATGCCTTCTTAGACTTGTAATCCGTGTAGATATCCTCTTCTTTAGTAATATATCCTCCTTTTAAGTGGTTTCTTACGCCATCGAAGTTTTATCGATTTATTAATAATAGACTCGTAGGGGTTATATTGACTAATTCGCAAAATTCGAGGGTCTTTATCTCAAAGGTTTTTTTCGGATTTAAATAGTTTTTCGTACAATTTTAACCTATATAATAAGGAAAATAACGGTACCGTTAACGGTTTTGACTATTACGTTTGGATTGGCAATAACTAATATCTTATAGGATTCATTTCATCTACCTAGATTTCTTCACATGAAGATTTAACTTTGAAAAGGCCGAAATAACACGTCAATTGTGGATAATCCGTTCCTGGCATTAAAGGTATCGTAATCTAACGGCGGACAGATTCTTCTCTAGTTTTTTTCCAGGATTTTCTATATATTATGACCCTCTTTTAGATATTTGTCGATAGTGGTAAATCAATCCTCTTATTTAAGTACGCTTTCAATACTAATAAAGTTAATGCAGGACTCTTGGAGCCAACAATGTCGTTCAGGACTTTCACTATCATTTATAACCGTATTTCTAAATCTAAAAAACTATCGATCTTTAATATAAGGATATCTTAAACCTTTCGCAAAAGTATATAAGCTTTTTCAAATTTACCAATACTTTCATAAGCCTTAACAGGGACTTTTTTAACCAAATCTTTATCAACTTGATATCAATTTGAAACTTTATTACAGTAAAGTCAATACTGAAATCGTAAACTTATACGTTTAAAGGTTCCAAATACGTATCAATTCACAAATTACGCGTTTTCACCCATATTTACATCGCTGTAATGGGTTTAATAAACTTGAAAACATAAAACAATATAGTGAAGTTAACAATATAAAGTACAAATTTGCTGTTCAAGTACAATACGTGGTCGAAAACTTTAAAATCGAAATATTAATATTTTTGAACGTAAATTTAAACTTGAAGAAGGTTTGGGTTTTTGTTTGGCAGTGATGGAAAAGCTGTTTAATAGCTTTTAACACTAAAAAATCTATATCTTAATAACCAGTCGTATTGAAAATTTGATATAACCTATTATTCGCTGGGTGATTAAATCATTGATATGCTTAAGAAAGTAGTAAGTTCGTTACATTAAATATTATGATTCTTCACCGTCATAAAAGATATTAAAATTATCCTTATGTCAAATTAAGTAGAAACCTCTAGTCGTTACTTGTAACCAGTTCGACAATTTGAATATCGATGTTAATACCAAGATTCTTTATAACTTTAGTGAAAAGAATTAAAGTGGTGGGGGATTATATAATATAAAGATAATAAGCCTAACAACTATTGTTACAATCGACGATTTTGGTAAAAAAAAAAAAATTTTTCAAAGCTAAAGCCAACTTTAATTCTACCAGCATCCGTATAATTGAGTTTCGTAACAATATTAGTATCTCTACGTAATACGACGTATTGAAAATAACCTTTTATTGAGTACCGCGTCCCCCTAATATTTGGAATAATACCTTAAAATATTTACTTTACGTAACGATCGTAAAGAATGAAAAACTATATAAGGCCAGAATATTTATTGTTATGACGACGATAAAGGTCTTCACTTATCATGTAGTATAAAAAGGCGTGGTTGGCTAGTTACTACGTTTGTTTCAAATCAATACTAATATCTTTATACTATCTGATAATCTTAGGCTTTTTTTCATCTTATTCCTCTGTAACTTCAAAACATACAACGCGTTTATTATATTTCTAGTTTCAGATAGAAGGGTACTCAATATAATATATTATTTGCTTTAATTTATATTTGGCAATGGTGTATTGTGTTACCCAACAGCCTTATTTGCCTTCAATCTCATAATTTATAGTATTTGAAATCGATTATTGTAACTGACTTCAAAACCCTAAAACAAGGAATACTCCTCCCCTTATATACCTCGGCGATTAAGCTTCTAAACTAACGCCTATTATTAACCATATTTTCTGGGCCTGCGGTATTTACGGTCGATGTAATACGCTTAGGCAGGGTCTTTATCATCGTCGCTAAAATCGTAAATTTGAGGATACATATTAGTTGAACTCGACACCTATATCATTATAGTCGCAAAAAAGTAGCGTAACTGGTTGAAAAACTTTTCCTAATCAATGTCAAGGTAATATGAGCCGTATTAAAACTTTTTATAACCTGTAACGACTTAAAGAATTTGTTAGCACAGTATATATTCACCAGCTCCTTCATTTCCTCTGGCTTATTAACCGAATATTAGCTTATCAAACATCTAATTAGAAAAATCCATCTTGCTTTCGGACTCTTTCTTATGATCGAACATGTTAGATCACTGGATAATATCACAATCTATATATTACGAAGCGAGGTTGATATCGTGTTTAAAGTAACCTTGAAAGTTATCGTAAATTTTTCGATTCAACAAATAATTTATTATTCATAGAAAGTAGTGATACTCGGATTAACCGGTTAGGATACTAAAATACTGGGAGTAAAATCTTAGAGAATTCATCGTCATAAAACAAAAAATGTTATAGAACGGTCTTAGCTTAGTATCGATAAGATTATAGAACTTACCATTATATTTTTTCACTTCTTCCTAAATTCTAACAAAAGTCGTAATTCTTACAAAATCAGTATCCACTATGGGAACATTTCCGCGGGGGCAAGTAAGATACTGGGCATAAAAACCCTTTGAATCTTTTGACCGATAGTGTTGGAGTAGCTGTTGGTATTAGTAGGCAGAATAGTTACCTTTGGCAGAGTTCGGGAGGAAAAGGCTAATGGTTGTGACTATAATAGACTCGCGCATGAAATCGCTCCTTTTTGAAGCTATTATTGGTGCATCTGCTGACACTGAACGTGTTGGGGAATATAAGGATTACTGAAGTGAATTTGATAATAGTCTTATTGATTTTGAAAGGGTTTTAGTGTGGTTTTTACTAAATTAACAGGTGGAATTAGGATTGGTCGTAAGTTTGAGGACTTGTTACTTGTAAGTCAATTGATTTATTACGTCTATCAACGCTGGTTCGTTGAGGTTTTTGTGTAAGAGGGTTTGAAAAATTAAACTGAACTTCAGTAGAACCTTGTAAATGCATAAAAAGGCTTTAAGTGATGTTGTTGCTAACGATACCTTTGCCCTTGATTTTATATATTTATTGAGATTTCTTTCGTTTGTAATATATTTCGTACAATATTTCGGTTAGATTACTGTCTTTTTAGAGTTCTAACAGTTTAATCCCTCGTTTATATATGTCGACTCCTAACTTAAACTTGTCCGACTTCTTCATTTTATTCTATATATTTAGGCTGTAATCCCTCAAAAACTCGGTGATATAGTATAAGCTTTTAATACCTAATTTCTGATTGTTATAGTTACGTTGAAGTTAATTTTTTCGACATAATTAGTCAGATACTCAGGGGTAAAGTTATTGTTAACTTTCGAAAGCTATAGGTCGTTGTTAAATTATTTAAAGAAAGTGATTCAAAGGGCTATAATTACCTTTTCCCCAAAAGTGTCGGTAATGATATCAATTCTAACATCTTTCAAAGCTATCGTAATGAAGATTAAATAGTATAAAGGAAAAAAGATTGGTATATAAGGGTGTTATTGGTAGGTCCTTAGATCGTTACAAAGTTGTCGATTCAAATCGTAGTTGAAGTAACAGTAGTATTGTATTGGTTAAGTGATAGATGAATTTTGCTAGGTTTGGCAGATCGCTAGCCGGTCTGCACTGTAATTTGTATAGCTAATTGCTTAGCCCGTGTCCTAAAATAAAGTGCAACGTACTGTACTCGAATTACACTCAATATAGTAAGTCCATACAAACAATACACTTAACCTACAGTCAGTATAGTAAACTTTACTGTAATTAAGGTTGACCTACTATACTACACGTAGTACTATTTCAATACTGGCGGCTTTTTAGTTTATACGTACACGCCAGTAGAGTGAACTAATCTTTTCCGGTTAGCACTAAACAGAGACCTCATCAACTTACTAACCCCTTATCAATTTTAATTGACTTTCATACAGAAGTGCACCCAATTATATGTTAATTAACTTATTTTACCATTACTTACCCCACGGCTCCAAGGTACGAGTTTATTAACTTCCATAAAAAGTTCGTTCGCCATAGATCTTTACAGACCTTCACTTCAACTATGCTAATCAAACAGTTTCACATCGTCAATTACCTGGCAGTCTTCCAGTTTGCCAGCATATTTCCAATCGCTGGCACGTAACCTAAGCTTTTCAGGAGGCCTATTAACATAACTCTCGATATGTATGATTAGCTTATTATTGTCTATAAACCTTTTTAAAGCTTTATTCGGCACCAACTTCGTTATAATATTAGTCAGATTGTCTTTGCCTTCAATTTATCGGAAATTTTCAATCTCCTTCCCTTCGTATGTTTTATAAAGTGCTATTACGTCGATTATCAGGCATTTTCCACTAATGGTTCCGTATTTAGAAAGGTATTCGAATAAGCTCCTCGAGTTAGTATAAATTACTACCTGTGTTAGAATAGTATTACATGCAGTGCAGCAGGTCAACTTTACTTACAGTAAATTTGACTATACTGAACTGCAAGTTGAGTGTATTGCTTTGTGTATACTTACTGCATTGGGTGTAAGTCGAGTGCAGTACGCTGAACTTCACTCTAGGGCATGTGCTAAGTAATTGGCCATACAAATTACAGTGCAGACCAGCTAGCGGTCTGCCAAAACTAGAACAATACATTCACCATCTGATCAATGCAACACTACTGTTACTTCGACCAATCGAATCGACAACGTTATAACGATCTAAAGAACTGCGAACACTAATCAGTTTTTATTAGGTTAAATACAGATTGGCTAAGTAGAAAAAGAAGTTACGTTCCGGTTACGCTTTACGTTTATTTTATAACCCAGACAACGGTTGGGTCAGGAAACAGGCCAGCATGCAGCTGAGCCACGGAGAACCTGTAGTCTAATACATCAGGCGGGGAACATCTCTTATGTAAGTAAGGTAACTAAGTAAGTCACGTAATAGATCAGTATGAATCAGTTACTGATCCAAGGTGAGGCAGCACTAGATCAGTGGAATCAGTGCGGTAATCCAAACGATCCAGTACTGAAGACGCTATGAAGGCACGGATATATAAGGAAACGGTCATCACCACATAGACAGTATTTCCTTCATAGCTCTTCAGTCGCAATCTAAGTATTTAGTCTACACACCTGAATAGCCTAACGGCTAGTGATCATTATACAGCACGAACAAACATCTTCTTGATATTGCACCTTTGTTACCTCTGCTACCTTACGGCTAACATAAACTCCCTAACACCTTCTATTTACTCACGGGTATTTAGTGTGATCATTATAGTTTACAACGGAAACTAGGGTAAAGGAAAGATTCTTGCAAAAAGCCTTTATTATTACTGCGTTAGTCCTTAATAGCAAGAAAAAAAGAAGACTTTTAGGTTGCACCAGTTTACAACGGAAATTTGGAAGAAGGTGACGGTATTGTTACTGAAAAACACCAAGAAATCTTTATTAACCTTTTTTAAAGACGTTAATATTAACTGTTAAAAATCTTAAAATTCGGAAAATTAACAAACGGTTAAATTAGTATTACTACGGGTATTATTATTATAAAAACGATTAAGTCCCTACGCCAAATAACTTTTAACCTTCGCTCTTTACCAACAATAAACGATTTACGACTTTACCTTTTATACCTAACCTTTGCTCTTACTCCACTTTTTTTCACTTCCCACGCCAATTTAATCGTCAAACTCGTTACTTTAAGCGAAAATACTAAGAATCGTTAAGTCTCGCCAAGAAAGTCACGTCGTTCGACCTTACACCAAGTCATCAAGTAGCCAAGTTCCCGCGTAACTTTATATTAAAAAAACCAAGTCCCTCGCTCTATACGCCTTACTAAGTTTTATAATAGGCTAAAACCTTAAGATATCTACCGTAAACGTTTACTTTAAAGCTATTATCGACTTCGTTAGGAAAGAAGTAATGAGGGCGTTTGTACCTGTTTTTACCAAATATTACAGTAGTGACCTTTGGGGGGAAGACGTTAACAAAGACTTAACCGAAGGGAACCTAGATAACTTCGTCAGCTATTATATCGTTAAGTAAAATGGCGGCGAAAAACTTGAACGCGTCGCCCGCACTTTCCGAAACTTCCGTTATGTCTTTGATAACTGAGCTATCGATATATAATTTTTTTTTAAAAAGGTATTAAGTTAATTTCAAAGGTTCAACCTAAACGCCGCGGTATCTACTTATCAAAAAAAGGTTTTACCAAGTTGGCAAAAAGGTTTTTGAAACTGATTTAGTTTAAAAAATGCCTTTAAGACTTACAAAGTAAAAGAAAAGGCATTCAGGAACCTTAACATCCCTATACGCGATTTAGGTGACCTCTCCTTTAACTTTAGTTAAGTTAAGCCTTGTCATGCGCTGGCGATAAGGAACCTATTAATTTATTCGGAAGTTTAACACCCTTACGCAATAATGTGGAGTACGCCCTTAGCGGTAGTAAAACACGTAAATTAAGGGCCGCTAACGTGGTTAAAGGTATTGACGTTATTACTTTATACTAATTAAGTAATTAAAATCGTCAGGTTTCCCCAAACCTTTAAGTATTTATCGCCCTTTAGCAATTTAATCGTTGCGCCCTTTAAGACCTTCATTCCTTTAAATTTATTTATACGTTAAAGCCTATGATAGGTCTTACTATAAGACTTTACCCCTTAGGTTTAACGACTGGTAATTACCCTTAACACTGCGCCTCGGAGGTTTTAAGGCTTAAATTGCTAGAAAACACTATTGAAGGTTAGGATAACTACTGAGACCTTTCCCTAAGACCCATTATAATAATTAACGTTAATTACAAACTGTTTACGGATTTCGCCAAGATTTAAAAAGACGTAGAAAAGTATGATAGAAAGCCTTATTACATTTTTAACATTAAGATAATGCCTTTTCTAAATATTTATAAATAAGTAGAAGTTTCTCTTTTAGGTTTTTACTTATTATTTTCCGAAATCCTTATAAGATACGTTAGGGACTATTACCTGGCTTTTATTACCACAACTATTACGTTTCGCGAGATTTATAATAACATAATGAGCTAATTCGAATACAACATCTAGATTATGTGATACTATATAAACTAGGTTAACATGCGGTAAATTACAATAATAGTGAAGAAATAAGAGGAGGAAACACCAATGGATATCTTTAATTAAATATTTAATAAGTTAATTTTATGTTAAAAAGTAATAGGGAAAGTTTACGTTAGCGAAGCCACACTTTGCTAGCAGATACGGGTAGCATTCATAGGCGTGAGCGAGTTTGAATAGGTTCTATAACGCCTAAATGCCGCCTAAGAAGGCTTCTTTAACCAATTGAGTTCCTCGCTTACCACTGTAATGACGCGTATACCAAACTCGCTTGATATATACTCCCAATCCGACAACTTCCTTAATGTAAATAAAGAAGACCTTACGGTAGTCAATTACATCGAACGTAAGTACGGGCGCCTATAAAGTATAAAGTTTGGCCTACTAGACATAAACTAAAGGCAGCAATTACGTTGATGCCAATAAGGCCTTAAAAAGGTTTATGGATGGCAACAGGTTAATAATACGTATTGAGAGCTACGTTGATAAGTTGCCCGGAAATCCCGGAAATCCCTGATTACGTAACAGCGAACAAGGATGTACTAATAAACTAAAAAACTGCCAGGGAATTAATGATACAGACTTATTTAAGTGGCATAGTTAAAGCGAAGGCCTATAAAGGTTTATAGCGGAAAAACTTTTTATAGGAGTTGATAAATTTAGACCTTGGAGCGTTGGAGCAATTAAGGTTAAATAGGGTTAATTTGCATGAAATTGGGTTTAATTCAGTATAAAAGTCAACTGGAATTGACAGGGGTCTGGCTAGTTGACGAAAAGGCAATTTAGTGGTAACCGGGAAAAGATTAGTTAGCTATACTAGCGTGCGCATACAAACTAAAAAGCCGCCAGTGTTGGAATAGTATTACATGCAGTGTAGTAGGTCAACTTTACTTACAGTAAAGTTGACTATGCTGAACTGCATGTTGAGTGTATTGCTTTATATAAACTTACCGCATTGGGTATAAGTTGAGTACAGTACGCTGCACTTTACTCTAGGGCATGGGCCAAGCAATTAGCCATACAAATTACACTGCAGACTGGCTAGCGGTCGGTCAAACCTAGAACAATATATCTAACATCTGACCAATGCAATACTAATGTTACTTCGACCAATCGAATCGATAATATTGCAACGATTCAAAAACCTGCAAACAACCGGGATAAAAAGAATCTTTAACTGCCTGGTAATAAGGTTAAAGGTTCTCCACAATACCATGCTTACGATAAAACCTGCCATTATACCGTAAACCTCCGAGGCTAACACGTTTCGTATAATTCTTTTACATTTAACGGAGATCTAGTGGATCAAGCTACCGTTAATGTTAAACTGGTCTTCTCGTTTATCTTCGTTAACGAGGGTTATTAAAAAACCGATTTATAGAAATAAGTCGGTATTATTTACAAACGATCTATCTGTAAAGATTATTAATTTAGCCTTTGACAAGTCGATTAAGACCATATTGATCCCACGATCCAAATTCTGCATCTGTTACTCGAGTCTTTTATTTAACCAGTTAAAGTCTTCATTTGCCGGATCCTATAATTACATCGCGATAAATAAAATCATAAAAGGCTTCCAATGAATATAAGGTAATAATATAACTGCTACAATCACATTACTCCAAATACCGTTGGGATATAACCATGTTATTCTTGTTAATTATAAGCAAAACAGTATCCTAGCTCTTTCAGCAAAAGCTAAAGCCGGTATTAATAATAAGTATACGGATTAACGATCTATTAAAATCAAGTTAGCCGCCTTTTCTCAACGTCGTAACCGGTTTACAATTTCAAAATTTAAAGTCCTTGATTACTTGTTATTCTAATATTATAAAGCCAGCTGTTTCAACGAAAAGAGTATCGTTAATTTATATACTTACTATGCCGAAGTCCTTTCCTACGTTATTAGCAAGCACTGGTCGTATACTAAAGACTTCATCGCCAGTCAGGTTTAAAAATATAATTAGTAAGTTAAAAACCAACGAACGTTTATTTCAATTAATTCATATAATAGCTTAATATATCGTATTACCGTCCCTAAAAGGTAAATAGCACGTAGTTCCTATAACAACTCGAGTAATACGATACGTTATAAATCCGTTTTCAATTATGAATAGGCTTACTTTATATTACAAATATTGAACAAGAACTTACCTTTAGTTTTAACTAACAAATTCACCGTTAAAACAACTTTTAAACCTTATCTAATCTTTTAAATCGTTAACGACTACGTAAGAATCCATTCTGTACTTTTATCTTCGTATCCTTAAACGATAAACCGTAAATTTTCGTATGGAAGCCTCGTAATCTTACCCTTAACCTTATAAATAATCTTCTACTTGAAAATCGTAAAGTTTTAGTCTTAAAGATTAGAATTAGTTTTCGGTACAAATTATATAACCCCTCGAATTAATAGGCCGTTAATTTCGACTTTATCTCTGTCCCTAAAAGTTTACCAAATGTTTTAATAATCCTTTATATTCGGAGCTTAAATGCCAATTTTTCGACATCCTTTTCTTTTCTACTTACCTAAATAGTATTGTAGATACGACCTGGTATATATTACCCCTTATAAATGTTTATCTGTTTCGGAGGTTATTCACACCAATAGGGTTCCATCGACTTATCAATAACGGGTAAAGAAAGCTCGAATTAACTCAGTTATTTAACTTAAGGGTATTTATTGTTAATAACCCTAATATAGAGTTTAACTTAAGTAATTCGAAAAAATATAAAACCGGTAATGATTTTAATAATCACTTTGGAGTTTGCGATACTTAAGATCTTATACGGGCCCTCTCATTTACCCGGCTCCCGTAATATAAAAACTTTACTTCATAACAGCAAAGCAATTACGTCTATTATTATAAAGACTTTTTTGGTATTACAGGTATTATTAATTTAGCGACATGCCGATTTCCTTCGTAGTTCCTTTAACGTTTTACTGTAGGCCATAACTCGTTTTTTAGTATTTATCAATAAAGAAGATTTACTTGTTAAGCCTAGTTACGCTCCAAAAGCCAATAATGTTGGAATTAGGCCTTTAGAGTCTATAGTATCGTTTAAGCCCTTTACCGCTATCTAAATCCGTATTTCCGAATCCATAAAGTTTCCAATTTTCAACGCAAGGATATTATACGTTCCGCGAAGTAATTATTATATCCTTTTAACCTTTCTAATACTTTAATAGGCTTCCGAAGATATTTATTTGTACTAAATACCCATTATCTTAATATCTTCCTAAAACTTCGCCGCCGAAAAATTGGTATCGGTATCATAGACGAAGAAGTTAGGTGGGTCCAGATACCTGTTAATCAATAACATTTTCAGCGTTTCGCACGTAATATTTGCCGAAAGAAAATTTAAAAACTGAACCGCTATAAAAAAAGTTGTAAAATTAACGACATAAAAATTAAGCTTATTATTTAAGTAAAACACATTAAAAAAGATCTTGTAATTAAATTTCTTATTTTTTTCAACATAAACTTGAATTTCTGGAGGGCTTATTCATACATTTGGTAGTGTTAATAAAGTTTTTCTATGGCTTTTAGGATAAATTATTTCAAATTTTTATACCTTATGGACTTTGAGACTTTATATAGTCCATTAAAGAATAGGTGGCTAAAACGCTGGTATAGTCAATATATCTTCAGTTTTGTTAGATTTAATACCACTGTTTTAAGACCTTAAAGATAAAACTATAGGTGCTCCTACTTAAAGGCAAGGGAAAACCTTTAACCGGTTTTAACCAGTTCGTCTATATTAATGTCGACTTTAACTTTGAAAATCTTTAAATTTTTAAGTAAATGAAGAAAAGGGTAAGAGACTTAAGGATGTAAAACTTAATTGCTCTCACAATAGTTTATACTACCGTTTTCCCCAATAACAATAGTTATTTGCCTAGTCCAAAGTCAACTTTAACCTTACCAATATTGTACAATTGATCTTGATAGGTATGATACTTTTCCTCTATAGTATTATGCGCTGTAAATGGATTTTTATTAAATATCTTATTGCCCTTGTATTTGGCAAAATAATTTAAAATATATAGTTCGCGTAACGATCGCGAAAGTAAAAGATATACGAGGGGTTATGATCTTGATCAAAGTAAAGAAAGATCTTTACCACCTAAACGGCATAGGAAGACGTAGTCGGCTAGTTACTAGGCCGCATCAGGAGCAGTATCTTTATATCACTGAATTTTCTTAGGGGCATTATCGCCGTCAATTGGCTCGTTGCCTTCGAATTTTTCGATTTAATCCAAGTAGTTTTATTTAGAAATAATAGGGTACTAAATATAGTATATCATCTTTTTGTTATTTCGTTTAGCAGGGGAATACCGAGTTAACCAATAGCTAGACTTATTACAAATCTAATATGTTTTGCTAATATTACGATGATAATACTTACGGTTATCAGGTTCTTCTAAACATTAACCCTATTGGCGCTAATGTAGTTGTTATTGTTTCCATTATTTGATCGGTAAGCTAGACCTTAGGAGTTACAGCCGCCCGTAACTGTATTTATAATCTACGTAATTAATTACTGTAAAGTCTTTTTTTATTTACGTTAGGTAAACCACTGGCTTAAGGGTATATTTCAAGCGAGTTTGGTGTACGCGTAATTATAGTTAAAAGCTAGAAACGAAATTGGTTTAAAAGGTCATCGTAGGTAGCATCTGGGCGTTATAGGGGGTATTCAAACTCGCTAACGCCCTTAATTACTGCCCGTACCTATTCGCTAAATGTGGCTTCACTAACGTAGGCTTTTACTATTACTTATTAATATAACATCAACTTATCAAGTATCTAGTTTAATATATCAATTGGTATCTCCTCCTTCTTTTTCTTTACTATTGTCGTAGTCTACTACGTAATAGCCTAATCTATATGGTATTAAGCGAGATAAACATCGTATTCGAAATATCTGTTTATTTCATTATAAATCTAACAAAACATAGTTGCTCGAGTCAGATAGGTCAGGTAATAGTGTTTGGCGTACCTTATAAGGATTTTAGGAAATAATAAGTGAAAACCTAAATAAGGAACCTTCATTTATTTACAAATATTCAAAAAAGGTATTATCTTCGTGTTGAGTAGGCTGTAAGGCTTCTTGTTAAACTTTTCTATATTGTTTCAAATTTTAGGGAAGTCCATAAGAAGCTTGTAGTTGATTTTAAGTATTTTAACATGTATTAAGGTCAGGTCGCAATAGTTATTCTTATCTTTTTGAGTATTTATTAACAGTTCAAGTCTTAAAGCTTTCGAGGTATAGTATTAAGGGTAATTACTAGTCGTTTAATCCAAGGGGTAAAGTCTTATAGTAAGACTTGTAGTGGGTTTTCGTGTGTAGGAAAACCTACCGTAGAAAGGTTTTTAAAGGGCTTATCGATTAAAGTACTAGGGGGCGATAATTACTTAAAGGTTTTAAAAATCTTCACAATCCTATTTAATTAACTAGTGGAGGGCACTAACGTCAATACCTCTTACTGTATTAGTAGCTGCCGCTTTGCGCGCTTTACCCTTACCGAATGTATACTCCGTGTTATTACGTAGGGGAACTAGACTGCCAATCAGGTTAACTAGTTTTTCATCGCCAACGCATAAAAAGGCTTAACTTAATTAAAGGTAAAATAAAGGTCCTCTGAATCGCGAATAAGGGCAGTAAGGTTCCTTAATACCCTTTTCTTTAAGGTATGAGTCTTGAAGCTATTTCTAAAGCTAGGCTAAGTCGAAGAGTTTTTATATCAGTTTTGTATTACCCTATACTAATATATATACTCCCTGTCTTTTAAGTTTTACTTTAATTCTTATCTTAACCCCTTTTTGAATCAAAGTCTACATGTTAATAGTTTAGTCGTGAAAAAGGTTACGAAAGTTACTAAAGGCATAGCTAAAGTCATTAGTATTACTGTATTTAATAATATAGTAACCGACGAAGTTAGTAAAATGCTTTTTGGTTAAGTTTTCTTTAGCATCTTACCTTGAAAAGTCTTTATCGTATAACTTCTTAAAATAGGATCCTAGAGTGTTGATCCCTTTGAAGATATCTTAAGTAGGTATCATTTCGAGGTTTAGAGCGATGTAAAACTTGTTAAACGAGGTATTTTGTGATTTGAGGCGTAGGGGCTTGGTGTTTTGGCGTAGAATCATGTAGAAACTTGTCGACTTAGTGTTGGGTTACGTAGCGTGGCTTTCTTGGCAAGACTTGGCGATTCTTGGTTCTTTTCGCTTAAAGCAGCGAATTCAACGATTAAATTAGCGTAATGGAAGTGAAAAGAGTAAAATAGGGGGGAAAGTTTGGTATAAAGGGTAAAATCAAAGGTTGTTTATTATTATAGGTTATTTGGCGTAGGGAATTAGTTGTTTTTCTTACAGTAATAACATCCGTAGTAGTACTAACTTAGACGTTTGCCAACTTGCCGAACTTTAAGACTTCTAACAGTCGATTTTAACGCCTTCAAGAAAGATCTTATAAATATTTCTTAGTATTTTAATAGCGAAACCGTCGTTACCTATAGTCTGCTGTAAAGACTAACGCAACCTCAAGGTCTTCCTTACGTACTACTGTAAAAACTAACATAATAGTAAGGGCCTTTCGCAAGAATCTTCCCTCTACCCTAACGATAACGAAAAGCATAACAACTAGAAAGTAACCTTTTCTTTTACTTAGATAATATATACTTAACTCAATAAGCACTAATTAGTATTGGTAAGGACTTAGATCGTTACAGCGTTATCGATTCGAATCGTGATCGAAGTAATAGTAGTATTACATTGATTAAGTATTGAATAAATTGTTTTAGGTTTGGCAGACCGCCAGCCGGTCTGCACTGTTATTTGTATAGACAATTGCTTGGCCCGTGCCCTAGGATGAACTGCAGCATACTGCACTCAACTTACACCTAATACAGTTAGTCCACACAAACAATACACTCAACTTGCAGTCAGTATAGTCAAATTCACTGCAAGTAAAGTTGACCTATTGCACTGCACGTAGTACTATTCCAACAGGTGTATTATGGGTTATTTGCTGTCAAAGTTGTGATTTGAAATTAAAGTTCATAAAACTTAGTCTTTTTTACGACGTTAAATTTATTGTAATAATAATACCCATAATAGTACCAAGTTAATAGTTTGCTAAAGTTGGTAACTTGATAATCTTGAAGACTTTCAGTTAGTTAATCTCAACGGTTTTTTTCCGAAATTGGTTTAGTAAATTTTTTCAGTGTTTTCGATCAATTGTTGATATCATAGTATCTTTCAAGGGCTTTTAAACGATAATAAATTTAAAAGTCTTTCTTTTTACCATCAGCAAATAACAAACGCAACAATAGGGCCCTTCATAAGAATCTTTCCTTTACCTTACTTAATTGAAAATCGTAATAATCATAAAATATCTTTTTTTATCTAGAGTTTCTATGTTCAACCTATAAAATCTTGATTAGTATTGGTACGTCTTTTTCTTTATAACGTAGTCGATTCGAATATTTGGTCGAAGTAACTTGTATTTCATTTAAATGGATAACGTGTTACTTTTAAATTTGGTAGATCGTAAGCTAGTCTGCATACTAATTTTTATGCTCAATTGTTGGCTTGTTCCCTAACATAAAGTGTGCTCCTATTTCAATTAACTTGCAGTCAATTTCTCAAACTACAGTCAATTTTTAGTTAATATAATCAACTAACTGTTAGTAAAGTTAACTTGACTGCAATATAATTGACTGCTGTTCCAACAACTTTGATTATTTGGCGTAAAACATTTGTCAACAATGATTTCAACTAGAGTTTACTATTCAATCTGTTTTACTGAAGAAAATGAATAAATAAAACACGTCGCTTCAAATAATCTATAATTATTAAAAGTGTTTGGTTATATTATTTGCATTTACTCTTACTTCAGTAATATTCTACACCTATATTTTCGAAGTATTAGTCGAAACAATTAACTTTTTCGGAGTTATATATATCATCAATGCTTTATATGTTCTACGACCAAGGAAAAATCGGAAACATATTTCAAAATTCTTCAATTGTTTTTTAATTATTAACCTATACGTTGACGTAGGTAAATATAATTATTTCACACACAAATATTGATTTAGGAAATTCTCAGAAAGTAAAAAGGATGTTCACATGGATTAAAAACCTATCAAATATGCTACTAAATACCCGGTTATCCAAGCTTTCTGAAATATTGAAATATTTATTTACTTCTATGATTTTCATCAAAAGCTCATGAAAAACATCACCATAATGACACACCCTTTAGAGTTCTTTTGAAGTTAATCAATAGGAAACCACAAGAAACAATCGATTTACTAACCCTATGAAACAAGTTAATAGAAACAACATGAAATGAATTGAAGAAAAATGATTTAGTCAACACTATTACGAAGACAAATTAATTCTGGTTTGCTCATTCTTTAATAAATAAAAAGGAATATCCAGGCAGTTAACAACGTTTTAAGTTAATATTAAAAATGGAATGAAAGAAAATATTATACAATTACTTTTTATTTTCGAAATTATATAGATACCAAGTTTCAATAGTTTCCTTCAAACTAAAAATTATTCATAATTATTAAATGTTTCAAACAATATCAATAATTCGTGAAAGATTAACAGTAATGAACTATGATAATTAGAATTACATTAATTTGAAATCTTATACAAACCAAAGAGAATAAAATACCAAACAAATTCGATAGTTAATATACTTATTCAAGTTCGATTTTGAAATGGACTACGAATCGAGGGTATAAGTCTACTCGAAAATTCTTCTGAGTGAACCAAAATATATTGAGGCTGAAATTTATGATATTTTGTGTCATTTTTATCCGTAAAAAAACGTAAAATCTTACCTAAAACAACCCACATTTTATTCATAGATGTAACAATGAATTACTCTGCTAATACTCAGTATATAATGGTTGAAGTATACAACATACATAAAAGGATAAAAAAGTAAACTTATGAACTCCTTTGTATTTAGTTGAATCTATAGGGGTATAGTAATATAAGTAATCATTCTTCCCCTCAATCCCAAGCTCAATACTCGGAAATTAAGGTTGACATTTCTTATCATTACTCTCCTCCCCATTCATTCAATAAAAAAGATGGAATAGGTTTTGAATAGTATAATTGAACATATTATGGTAAAATTCGAATGGTGTAACGATATAATTAGCTATTAAAACATAAAATACGATATTTGAAACGATTTTTATACCACTTTATATATATATATATATATTCTTAAACAATTAACTTACGCTGATAAATCTCTCTACGGATTATAGAACTTTCTAATGGAACGTGATGAAGGTTAAAAAACAATGCATCAAGTTTTGGAATTGTCAATCTATTGGGGGAAAAAATATAATCGACGTGTGAGATTATATCAAACTTTTCCAATATATTCATATGCATCCCTATGAAGTCAATATCTATATGATTAAATGTAATCTTACTATTTTCTAATAGGACCATATAGAAATCAAGTACGAATTTCATGAAGAAAAATCACACCATATATTATTAAGTATTCATTGGAACTATGATTATGATAATCGTATATTGGTTTAATAAGATGGTTTTTCTTGTTCCGGTTGCCTGACCAATTAACTCAAAAACATGTTGACATTATTTTACTTCAAAATAGAATATAATTTCGCTATACACGATGAAGTTGTTTCGAATATAGGAGTAATTTTCCCAAGAAAGTTCAGGATGGCAGTAGTAAAACATCTATGAAGGCAACATTCTTTACTTCATTCCTAACATAAAAAGATAATCGAATAGAATAAATATATTAAATATTAAAATACTATATACGATGTTTTTTCTTCAACATCTGAATTAACTAGACGTTATCACTACTGATGGTTTACTTTTCAATAAATTATCAATGAAATGAAATATGTCAATAATTTTCTCTCGATGTTTTTTGAGTTCATTCGCCATTGTTTGTAAAAGAAGCGATGATATGTGTATAATATAGTCGCCAAGAGTGGGGAAGCACGTTATCAGAGTGTATGATAGGAGTTCACAGCTCAAAGAAAAGATTATAAGCTCTCATCTGAGGTGTGCACTCTCTAGATACTTCTTCTATAGTCTGAATCTTTCTATTACTATTTTTTAAATACTACGCAATCGTCTTTATATGTTGACTTAAGGACCTAACCGATAATAATTAGTAGCCGACTCAATTGATTACCAAAAACTTAGAAAAGAAAAGATAAACCTTAATTAAATACCTATAGTTCGGATTTACAAAAACCTAGCGAAAGAAAAAAGAAATTGTAGAACCCTGAGTGACTTGGAAAAAAATGAATAAGATATTATCAATTCAGTTAATACCTCTTAACTATTAAACATTATTTAACTTTACATTTAATTTTGTTGACACTTTGAATATATCCGGGTACTTTTGAAAAAAATCCTATTACGTATCAACTATATAAGCTATCAACTTTTAGACTCCTTCACTAAAACTAATCCGAATAAACACTACAACAAATAGACATCGGAATAGCTTCTAAAGCGTTTATACCAACACTCGAAACGCCTAATGCAATATCCAACGCTTTTATAACAATACTCGAAATGTTCAATGCAACTCCTAGCGCTCAGACACAACATCTCAACTCTTACACCCAATCTCTATCCCCTTCCACTCCGACATCCGACATCCGACGCCCAAGTTTTCTTTATACGCCGTGTATTCAAATTGATACTTACATCGTTTAAGTTTACCAAATATTTAGCTAGTATAATACTTACAAACATTATACAACTATTTTAACACGCTTAATCACATTTTATTTGTCTCTATTTACTCATTACATACTTTCATTTTCATTCCTATCTTTCGAAATCCCTCTAACTATACAATTTAAAACATATGAAAACCTTGCTACTATATTATATTCAAAATAATATCTGATATATAACAACATAAATCCCATAACTATAATACCATCAATGATAAGCTTAACTAAATTGAAATAATATGTAAATTTTTTATTATAACATACAATGATCCAAAACAACATTTTAAAATCTATTAATTTAAATCTGTAGAATAACATAATAGAAGCTCCGGTAAAGGATTTAGACCCTTAAACAGAAGATATATACATAATGAACACTATCTTTCACTATTAGAACGAAAAAAACTTGAAGGTTCGATATATTAAATGATTTTCAAAAAGATGTTTCGGATCAAACTTTGGAAACATAGCGTATTATATGTAACTTAATCTCAAGAATATCACGGGTATAACTACATGTAAAAATTATCAATATACCTGGTGGAAAGAATGAGTTTATTGTGAAAAGATTAGTTATAATAGTTTCAATTGATAAAATACTCAATTGAAATGATGAAAAGGTACTAGAAGTGGTATTAATCAACAGATATTTGTTAACGAAATGTGAAAATCAACTTATTGAAGATATATTGAATAAATTAAAATAGGAAAAACGCCTCGAGTACGTAGAACGCAAGACGTTGATCGATACTGGCTGCACTCCACGAAAGATAAGCAGAGTTTAAGAAAAATATATTGAAAAGGAGGAAAAGCTGCAAAAGTTATCTTTCACTCGAGTCCAAAACTTATATGCTTTAACAAATACATGGGTGAAAAACGATAGATTGGATTACTTCCCAACTCAATATAATACCCCTTCTGACCGCGTGGAAACTCCCTAAACGAAAGGAACAGAGTTTCCAAAAAAGAAAAAAAAATATCAAAGACGATAAAAAGTCATATAAACCTTACGAGCCGATATCGGCTGGTTGTAACCTGTATCATAACATTTCGACTTATCGATCTCATACTCATAAAAGAGACCTTATAAAGTTTACGAATTTCTCTAAACTTCAGGATAAAAAACGTGAATTATAGTGGAAAATTATACCATGTACTCGATAATAAAATCCATATGATATTGAATACCTATAAACGATTGGATATCGAACCCTTACAGTTTCATAGTATTTTACCCAGTATTTTCATTAGGCAAGCTATAAAGTAGTATATATATTACATCAAACTGATACATATATTAAAAAAATATTGTAACCATTTAAAAGGATACTTCAATAGGGGATTGAATAACTAACTATACCATAAAAATTGAACGAAAAACATATGAAAAATTCGTTAAAAGTTATTGTAATAAGACAGATAAATTATTATAAAAATTATTACCTATGTTAATGACGAAGTTTCAAAAATGTTTAGAAACGTTTCAACTGAAATATAAGACCAATAAACTATTTATTTAAGCAGTTATAAAATCTCATTATAAAAATCCCAATTTTAACTTTACGTTATTTAAATTCGAATCGAACTGTGACACTTATTATATAAGCTATGAAATATCATTTTAAATTTCGATATGTTAATAAACGAGTTTTGAATTGATATTGGTAGCTGGAAAAGCTGAGGATGAATTTGGGAACTACGAAGGCAGACTTTACTAAAACAATTTACCACGTCTTAAATCAACGATTGAAAGTGTATCTGAAAAACATGAAATTTAACCCAAACCCTAAATACGTATATAGAGGCAACGAAAGCTAATGAAAAAGCTTTGGAAACCATAGACAAAGTGGAAACTAACGCGGGCGCCCCTATAAATAGAAATGGATCATATTATATGAATTGGGTTAAATGTAGACTTGCAAAATCATATAAAGGACTAAAAGTTCCTAAAAACAATGTTTCTTTTATAATGAAATCGGCTGCTAATCGACAACTTATCTGGTATACAAATAAATTTATATTAAACAATGTTTTTCAATCAATTACCTTTGAATATATGAAAAGATAAGAAATTTTGAAGTTTGTATAGCCGATTGTAAAGGTACCAAAGATAGATTCGACATTTACCCATACAAGTCCGCCTGCGAGGAAGACGATTCGAAGGAAAACGAAATTTACGTAACGACTCGAGATAAAAAAAACAGATAAACATATATTTATAAGCCTATAAGATGTTTTATTCCTATATGAAGACGGTTGGCATAAGGAAAAGGGCGTATTAAACGCTAAAATAACGTTGTAATTTACATATTTTCATATATATAGTTTCAGAGTTCAGGGTATTATACCAAAAACCAACGCGATATAAATATCGACTGTTGAAAAATAGTAATTTGAAGTTTTCGCGGAAAGGTTTACCAAGTTCCAACTTAACCGAATAAAGACTCGTTGCGAAATTTTATTCGATGAGGGCAAAACGTCGTTACTTGGAATAGTAATAATGAACATAATATTTGGGCCGGTCAAATTCTATATAATATATCTTGAAAAATCTTTCTTATATTCGCTAATTAATAGAAATAAGTTTGGTATCGAAGAAAAGTATATAATAAATGAATGTGTTGACGTGTCGAATTAAATATGTATTTCTTTTTAATTAAAGTTTAAATTACTTTGGTTTTCCTCCAAAACACAAACGATCGAAACCATCTATTTAATGTAGCTAAAACTACGAATATTACACCAACTTCTGGGATATTCGGTTAACAAACGCCTTTTACGGCTCCTCCGCGTAACGTTTAACACCAATATAAGAAAAACAAAAGCCTGGGAAATTATGGAAACGTTTTACTATAAATACTATTTACATTTACAATGCCCTCAATGATTTGAATGCCGGTTATTAAACGATATTGACTTTGATTACTAGGTTATAATCAATATCATATACATTGAAAGCAAACAATTCTTTTACGTGATTAATGTTATAGTACCGTTTTAATTCGTTAAATTTATAAAAAATGTTCTAATAATGGATTTGTTTATGTTTCTGGTAAATATTCGATATCTGTCCATTTTAGACCTCCGCATCTAATTAGCCATGATACGAGAACGGTGTTCGACTTAACTGAATAGCGAACTAAAGCCAGGATAGCTGGTAACGAGTACAAATAAATACCAGTGAAGGCGATTTATGGTATCGGAAAGTATAAACAATATTATAACATATTAAAAAAGAACTATACGATGTTTTTAAAGAAGTTGAAGAGGATTTATTAGAAGGAATTCTGATCGTAAATATATATAAATGTGATGAATAACACTATTAATCCGAATAAATGTATTGCACCGCGTGAATTTCATACTATTCTAAATTACGACTTTAAAAAAATTTAAAAATAAGAATAATATTTCTAGGGCTTTGTGAGCAAGAAACAGCCTGCGAAAAAAAAGCATTTTGAATTTTTCATTATATTCAGTAGTTTTCATTTAATTAATAAAAGAAGAATCTATTGTTTTTAAAGGAAAATATTCATGGTTTTCATGGATATAATGTATTTGGAAAATTTTCAAACAACACGACTTTTTTTTCCGTTAAAAGATGGTATGAGATTATATCAGATGAATTTGAATAAACAAAGTTTTAAAATGTTATTCACCGAATGGCGGTAATTAACCTACATTTACAACGACTTAAACGTTTTTTCATTAACATTTATACATCTTTCGGTAACCTTTATACACTTTGAAATGATTTTATCGTATGAGTATTTTAAATTAATGGGATTGAAACAATGTCAACGTAGGTGTTTATTCTGTTCGAAAAACAAAAAAAAAGTTTGAAACCTTTATTTTATATTCCTTTATCACTTAAAAGGAAGCGTTGGACTGGATGCTAAGTATCAAGTTTTGTTAAAAATTATTATTATTACCCCGGGTAAATTTTTGAAAGAGGCAACCCGAAGAGAAGCTACTATTTTTATTCAGTAGGGAATTTTTTATTCTAAAATATTTAATTTAATGATTTAAGGTGGTTATGAGATACTTCCCATAAGAGTTTTTTGTAAGGTAAAAAATAAAACTAGTAAATTCTATAAAATGAGGTAATTTGTGTTAAAATGGTATGATAACTCCAGAAAAAAAGTTATTAACACTTATTCTCTCACTTTACAACGAATAAGCTATATTTTAATCTTAATATTGACTACCTCTGTATATACTATGAACAATTTACGTTTCAAACTCCAAAATATTACGAAAATTTATATGTAATTGGAGAAACGTCTTAAACAACGTATTTATACCTACTTATCTATAAAGCTCCAAACGTACTACTCGCTCACAATATTATTATATATTTTTAAATCGTTGTATAGTTTTGTTAAGATTGTTCTATATTTATTGAATATATATTAAATATAGGATAATAATCGCTTCTGAATATCAAGCTCCACCTTCAACCCTTACCTACTGGCTTCCATCGCGTATTTAAAGGACTTTACAGTCGTCGGAATACAAATTCACGATTTTTTTTTTTGGTGTAATACTTCGTGTTTCGCCTTGAAATATATGGGTTTTTGTCTTTTATTATCACCAAGCAGTTCCCACTATACAGCTAGTATAGTGCGGCTCTTATTAATGTAAAAGGTATATATGCCAGTGGGAAGACTCGCAACTTGAATGTTCCTACCGTACAACAACTACCCTATTCGAAAATTTCTGTTTCTATTTTCTACCATAAAAACCTTTAAACAAACTATGAATAATAAAAGCCTTTCCTCCAACTAAATATATATATATAAAGTTGGAAACCTAATCTTATAAACCTATAGATAATTTTCGAGTTATATATTGTACATCAAGGTTGAATACCAATGAAGTCTTATAATCAACCGTATTGGTGCTCACTACGTATAACAAACTCAACTGTTTCTAAAAACATGGACCATATTCGTATAAGTTTGTCCATACGCGACGTAAAAAAGTTCAGACATTACTAGATATAGAGAAAAGGTTTTTGTGTAATATATTTGCTCCCGCCCAATATTTATAACCTTTTTTTACAAAACAAAACCACAAATAAAACTTCTGCCAGAAATCGAAACTTAAGCAAGCCTTCCAAACAAGGTCTTAAGGTACTCTATAGTTTAGAGACATGTAACATTGTACGGGCATAAAAACTGTAGTCTTTGTTGAACCGTATTGTGCAGCCGTCGTAGTCCCCATTCGATGCCTACTCATATCGAATATTTGACAGCCGTTATAAAAGAGTGAAGAACCTATAAAATACTTAGATACTAGTTGAAAGTATGTAGCAATAAGTGAGATATACTCTACAATTCACCTTTTTGCTATGTGCCGCAAACCTAAGAAGTGTAAAAGAACGTAAAATATTGTACAATATTGAGTGGATGGTGTACCGAGAAAATTCTTTTATGGATAGCAAAAGGTATCTAAAGTGTAGTAGAAGGTAAAAACCCCGTTAAGCGGGCGGGGCGCCGATAGGTAGTGAAAGCTAAAAGATAAATAAATAAATAAAACCGTTGTATGCGAAAGCTTATAATAAAGGTCTTTTTTTAAGACCTTAAAGCATACAAGATCAGACTTTGTCTGTATCGTAATGCAAGTCTGAAAGGCTACGTTGGCACAAGTGATGAGGGATGGAATCGTTGTTTGTAAAGGCTATGCTCTGGATGCACTCCTGCACAGGCGGTGCGGCGGGCCGACAACAATCTTCATAGTCAAAAAGAGGTCGCCTAAAAAGATTCAAGTGGTAATAAAGTCGATTAGTGATGTTGTGATGGAATATGAAGCATGTGAAGTGGTAGTATTGAGAACGATTAAACTTGATTTTTTTTTCTCAGAAGTGGGTACTGTTAAGGTTTATAGTGTAGGCTCCCTACCTTTATTAACAAGGTAGTCTGTGCACCCATACTGAAAAAATTGATTTAAAGTCAAAGATATCGAAAGATAGGATATATTAAAAGGTTAATTTAAAAATAGAAGCCAAAAATATGCTTGACAAAGAATCGGTTGATTAACTAGAACGGTACGACAATTACGTTTTGAAATGAAAATTTAGAATCTATATAGAAATGATAGTGGGATAAATTTGACCTTATTGATATATTTGTCATAATGACCGCCGAATAGTACCGATATTAGCGTGAATGTAGCGCTTAGGTTGTATTGATCATTCAACTGAAAGCGGTATTTAACCTATTTATCCTTATATAATATTAAGTAAAATTGTGAAATGACGAATATCGGACCTTGAGAAATCTTTCGAGTGGTAAATCCGGAATCCAAAACTTATTTTACATTTCTACTCTTGAACATATAAATAACAAATTTATTCATTTTTATTCATAGTTTTCCTACAAATAATAACGGTTCTAGTTTTTACATAATGTTAATTTTTGCTATTAAGAATTCAATATCGAGTTGTAACGGGTTTATCTTATACGGTGATATCGTCAATTCAAGTTTAATGAAGTGTAAACGAGTAATACAAAGCGTTTTTCGTTTCAAAGTTTACAGAATGATTGGAGGTTTTGCTTCCGGTATTGTTCGAATAATAACGGTTCGTATAATCATTTCAAACTTAGGTATAAAATTCCTTTTTAGTAGTTTACACTAACTTTGTTCCCCTTAACCAATATATTTTTCAACTCGGTACTATAAATAGAAAGCGTTATTCAATCGACATAATAACTTAACATGAATCCTACAAGTGTTACAAAATTAAGGAGACAAGATAGATCGTCAGGAATTTAAATCTAGCGGATGTAATGACTAAAAGCGTTTCGAATGGCGTATTAAAAACTCTTGTATTTACAAGCAATTTTCTCGTTGGTGTTTTTGGAAAGGTCGTACGCCTTAGCCCTTAATAGGCAACTTTTTTGGTGTTTTTTACGACTTTTGCTTTTTATTTTATGCCTTATATTTATCATTGCCCACTTACTTCATTCATTTTACTTTTTGAATAGGTTATTAATTGTTTAGGTAGTACATTTGCACTTTTTGATTTTACTATCGGTTATTTACGTTGCGATTTTGTAATGTAATTTTTATTTTGTAGCTATTTGCATATGTGCCAGTTTATGCCGGTAAATAATAAAAATGGGGTAATTACTCGTTGCTCAAGGGGAAAATGGAGGTGGATAGATTAGTATCGTCTTCTTTGTCATCGTTGCTACCATTGTTGTCGTTGTAGTCGTTATTGTCGTCGTTGTTGTCACTGATGTTGCCGTCTTAAGGAAAGTTAAGCGCCCCCTGCACCTTAGACTATATGTTTTTTTGTTAAGAGCGATAAGTAGAGTCGCTATTTTTATAACCTCTGACGAAGATTTCGTCGAATTTATTAGCGTAGTATAGGAGTAAGCTTATATGTTACGTGGTAATAACGATAACGGTCTTCGTATACTGTTTGTTGATACTTAATTATGAATAAATTCAAGCTTAAAATTTCGTATTAAAAGAGTAAAATGACTTACTGTGGATACCGCGAGCAAGTAAAGGGTCGTTCGCGAACGGTTTTAGTACTACCGACATAGGTGCATAATCGTTGCCACCCCATTCATAATAGTAACAACTTATGAATATGTCACTATTTTAATAACATTTGTTAAAAGACTTATTGGCAGCGGCGAACGCGAAGTAAGACATATAAGACATGGTTATAGGCGAGTAATGGCCATTTACTTTAACGTGGTCTTCCAATGCCTTTCATGTAAAAAGGACCTCGTAATATATACTGATGAGGTACGTTTCGATGTGATCTACCTACTCTCTCATTTCTGCTTTATTTGAGTAAAGAAATATATTGAAATTTGAAATGAAATTATTACATTTATCGCTATAACCCCCCAATATTCTGTTTTCGGTGTTTAACAAATATTACGGATAAAAACGGGGTTTTATCTGAGTGAAAAGGTAAGATCTATAACCTCGAACTATTACTATTAATATTACTGCTACTTATACTAGTATTATAGTTATAACTTAGTAGAGGGAGGATAGAAAGAGCGGAAAAGGGGTGTGTATACGATAAAAGAAAGGGAGTTAAAGAAGGGGCTGCTGGTAAAGGCTCGTACGGTAGTAGCAGCAGCCTTTACAATACCACGACGAATGAGGCCGTTTATTATACAATTTACGTGATAGCGTACTGTGTAACATATGTAGGATTTATCTATAAAATACGAGAAACGTTATATAAAAATTGATTAAGTGCGAAAACATCGTATAATGAATTTAAAGTTTTCTTAGCAAATAGTAACGCGTCTTTCGAGGAAAAAAAGATATTTTGCCTAAATCAACAGCGATATATTATTTATACTAACTACATAATACGTTATATCAATAATCACGTCTTTACAAAGTTCTTCAACCTTTTAAAACGAATTATGACCTATACCAACGTTACTATGAAATAACTGATTGAACTATTAAAATAATTACTACTATTATTACCAACTTTTAAATATTAAGCTTTTTATAAAAAAAATGAATATTTCCAGTAAAGGTATATTATAGTTGGCAAGCGTGACGGAGCATATTTGTAGAGTGTGTGATAGGAAGTTATGGCTCAGATGAAAGCTTATAAGCCCACATCTAAGATGTGCATACTCCAGATGCTTCTTTTGTAGCTTGGATTTTTCTATTATTATCTTTGAATACTATACTATCTTCTTCATACGTTGAAGTGAAGACCTAACTGACAGATTTATTTAAGGGGCGAAAAAAAAAACGCTCATAGTTCCAATAGCTGTTTCAAGAAGTTACACAAATTGAGGAAAAATTCAAAATCAGGTTGAAGATATGCCTAAAGACACAACAAACATTGTTAGAACTAAAAACACCAAAAATGAAATTTAATATTGTTTTATCAGTCATTTCGTAATCCAAACCATTATATTAAAGAGTAACCGAACAAAATACATTGGATTATTCCTCATTATCATATAAATTATACAATAAGTTTGTAAATATAAGTTGCCAAAATCACATAGAAAATGTTATAATGTTGGGAACAAATTAATCTTGAATCATTTAAGCTCGGTCTCGGCTAAAATGATAATACTAGGTGTGAAATATAACGAAACTAAAGAATCAAAACCAAGAATGAGAAATGAATAAAATTGAAAATATATTATAATTCGATAGCTAGATTCATGATATGATTATCTAGAAAGCTGGACCATCGAAATATGATTAGTATGTTGTAAAACCAAACTTTAAAAATATAACTAAGATGATAATACAATTCAAGGGAAAATAAAGCTAAAAAAAACATAAAAAACTTGGATAAAAAAATGAAAATCCAACAAAATTACTCAAAAAACATGAATCAAAACATTTCAAAACATCCACACAAAACTTGAATATTTTAATAACATTGTGTTTCGGATTTTTGAAAGGAATTATTCAAAATAATATGGGGTGTGAGCAAATTGTAATCAAATAAAGATTCCAAATACTTTTCAAAAACATACTTCTACGAGGTATTACCGAATTAAATACCTTTATAAAAATTTGACTTCACAACCCAGACATTGGGTTTTCAAATTTTCATCCACTTTACATTACCCTTTCCACAGCCAACGACCAAAAACTTCTATTTAATTAAAAATCAAGCACACCTCAAAGACTTTTGACTCTCAAAAAGTTCCTCATTGAAACATCAGTCAATTGCAGTATAGTTAAATTAACTATACTGACTGAAATTTGACTGAATTAACTGAAATTATACTGTATTTACTGTAAGTCAATTGCAGTATAGTGCGCCATGAAATGTAGGGTACGGATTGAGCAGTTAACTATAAAACTTGGTATGCAGATTAGCTAGCGGTCTGCTAAACTTAAAGGCGATGCATCACCACTTTCAATTTAATATACCACTCACGTTGATGAAAGATTCGAATTCACTACGTTGTAATGATGAAATCCTACCAATACTGATTGGTATTAAATAGGTAAATTATAAATTAGCTACGTACAAAAGACGCCTCTTCCTGGTTATTAAGTTTTGCAATTACGTAAGGTAAAAGAAAGATTTTTGTGAGGTGCCCCTGCAAACCTACGTTAATTGTTTGTAGTAGTAAGGAGAGCTTATATATTGCGTTAAATTTTCTTTTCCTCTTTTGTAATTTACTGTCACCCGGAAGTACCCACTATGTAGCTAGTATAGTGTAGTTCTTGCTATTGTAAAAGGTACAAATGCCGGCGGGAAGGTTCGAAACATATGTACTCCTACTCTACAACAACCACCCTATTCAAAAATTCCTGTTTCCAAGCTATACTGTATTATCCGTTGAACAAACCGTTGAAAACGAATACCTTTTAGTCTCTGACTAAAATAAACAAATATACAAAATGAAAAAAATAAACTTATAGACCTGTGGCAGATTTTCGAGTAATGTGTTATACGTGTGTCTTGAATGCTGATGAGGCCTAATATCAACCGTATTGGTTGTCATAATGTGCCACAAACTTGTGTCGAATTACAAATATGGATCGTATTTGTATAAGGTTTTCCACGTGCTACGTAAATGAGGGAGGGCATTACTAGCTGTTCCAACAAGGTTTCAACCCGAGATATTTGTAATATAACAAAGTTTATCGCTGTTTATTCACAACCTTTATTTATAAAAGGAAACCATAAATAATTTTTTACTCAGAAATCAAACCATAAGCTAACTTTTTAAACAAAACCTTAAGGTACCTTGTAATTGAGAGACCTATTGGTACGGCTTTAGACGTTGTAATGTTGTAGATTCGATTGGTCGAAGTAACAGTAGTATTGCGTGGTCAGGTAGTGGTTGTTTTGTTCTAGGTTTGGCAGACCGCTAACCGGTCTGCACACTAATTTGCATGGCTAATTGCTTGGTCCGTACGCTGGTATGAAGTGGGCGCATACTGCAGTTGACTTTACAGTAGACCCACAAAACAATACACTCAACTTACAGTCAGTATAGTCAATTTTACTGTATTTACAATTGATTTACTGCATTGCAATTACCATTGTTCCAACAAGAACCGTCATATTGCACGGGTGTAAAAATTATAGTCTTAACCGGGCCGTGATATTCGACTGTAATAGTCCCCGTTTGACGCCTATTCGTATCGAAGATCTGATAGCGGTCCAAAAGAGTGAAAGAACCTGTAAAACACGTGTGACTTGGTTGAAAGCCTGTGGCGATGGGGAAGATATACTTTATAACTCCGCAAGCCACCTTTTTGCCACGGATTGCAAGCCTAATGAGTGTGAAAGAATGTAAAAGAAGACACATCACTGAGCGGGTAATGTTCCGAGAAAAGTATTCCCTGGACATCCAAAGTTATCCAAAGTGAAATTGAAGGCGAAAGCTCTACTAAGCGGGCAGGGCGCTGCTACAGGTGGTGCCAGTTTCAAAATAAACAAATGAATGAATGAATGAATGAATAGAGCCGTCATGTGCACGCGTTTATAATAAAGGTTTCTAAGACTTTAAAACGCAAAAGGAACAAAACTTTGGTTGTATCGCAATGTAAGTATGGAGAGCCACGTTAGCACAAGTAACGAGGGACGAAATTGTTATTTGTAAGGGCTGTTCTCTGAATGCACCGCTGTGCGGGTGGTGCGCCGGGCCGACGATGATCATTACAGCTAAAAAGGGGTCACCGGAAAAGATTCAAGTGGTTTCAAAGCCGATTAATAATATTGTGATAGAATGGGGTACATGTAAAGTAATGGTATTAAGAACAACTAAACTTGAAAATGTTTCTCGGAAGTGGGCACTATTAGAGTCTACAAGGTAGGCCACGTACCTTTCTTAACAAGGTGGTCGGTGCACACACGCCGAGAAAGTTTATCTAAGGTCGAAGATGATTCCGTTAATCATTTGTAGTAGTTTATAAGTAGCGACGTTATCGCTAAATTTTCAAGAAATTTTTGGTTAACCAGTAATGAAACCTAAAAGTTATGTTAAGATTAACTGCTAAAAGTTTTAAAGATCTTTAAGTTAAGAATAAATTATGAACTTAACGAAACCTTGAAATCTATAGAATAGTGAAGTCCTTATTGAAACCCGTTATGTTGAAATGTTAAGCGGTAAATAATTCAACTTATATTTCTCACACTAATTTTGCCTCTTACATGATATTAACACTATTCATCAATAAAATTGTTAATCATTAAGGTCAACCGTTAAGATTTGCTTTGATAATACAAAACTTGACGTCATCACTGATCACGAAAGGAAAAAAGGAATCAAAAACCTTAAATCTATATGTGTTGAACATTTTAATAATAATTTATAGCAAATAGATATCGATGAAAATTTCACAATAGAATACCTAACTTATAATATCGGGTTCTTCATTTCTGACGTAAATTATGAGAAATTATACGACGCCTTCAATTCCCTTTACAACTTAGTAAAGGTTTCAGAAAATTATTCTTTGGATATATAAAAATAGAAAACAAAATTAAAGTGAGATCAAAAGCTGACCTACGTAAACAAATAATCCTATTTTGAGGTAAATTAGGGAAGGTATGAAATCTATGAGGAATGATTTCCAAATTATTTACGAATGAAGACTTTTAATGGATATGTGAAAGCTAGGGTAAATATGTCGTTGGCGATAGCAGCTTTTGATGCCTTTACACGTATTTGCAAGATTTTACTTTAAATTGAGCCAGGATGAGTTCTTTCAAAAAAATCTCAAGTACACCAACGCATTTTTACGTTCAGCAACAAGGAATAAGTATTTATTGATTTGAATATAACTATTCTTTGACTTATCAATCGGTAACGTAAGAACTTTAGTAAACCTATTAAACAAATACATAATATTACACCCACCAGATAGCTCTTTAATATTATTAAGAATTTCATTAAACTTATGGGAACCTTTAATAAGCTCCCTCATACTTTTTATTTTAGTTAGTTTGTTGGTCATATTAAACCCAATAAAAGGAAATGAGCAATTTAATATGTAAGCTTATGGTAGGTATAACTACCGGTTCTTTTCCTATAAAATTTGCTAGAGATAACTACTTTTTCTATTAATATTTCCGACCTAAAGACTCCAACAAGCCGTACGACTAATATAATAATTTCTTCTTTGAAAGGTAATTATGGTGGATACAGATTGCGTATGAATTAAATGCTTATAAAGATTTTGAGAAGTAAGGAATTGTATGATGATAAGCTATATAACCTTCTGTATATTTGTTGAAATATACAATAGGTATAGTCACACAGTACACAACTTAATGGCAGGGTTAATAAGGTCAACAGGGCCAGTTAGTACTTAGTACAAACTTCAAGTACTAAATACCTCAACACCAAAGGATAAGGAATTCACCGGAGTTATAGATATCACTACCAGCACTAGTGTTTTACTAGTACGAGTACTAGTTATAACTAGTATGGAAGATCAGCATGGAGATGCTGCCTGGTTTAGTATTTACTAGCACAGAGGAGCTAGTATTTACTAGTATACACTAGTATTGGCTAGTAAATGAGTCTCGATCTTGATTGAGATCCTTATGAGGATATGCTTGATTATGACTTGAACATATATCAAGTCCTCTATATACATTCGCGAATACTTGAATCTATAAGCCTACACAATATCTTCTTGTGTAATAAGTTCAATAATATTAGATTGCGACTATTTTTTAACATTTTCCATCAGATGAGATTAAAATTATAATGTTTTTATTGGGTAATTTCAAGTATCTTTAGAGTTTAAATTAACGATTACTACTTCTGCTACCTAAAAATTTGAATTTTTTTCGCGAGATATAAAATGAGTTTAAAAGTTATGTCTAGTACGATATTAATATTACTTAATACTACATATTTTGGAATATTATTAATTGGGTATATATGTTGGAATATAAAGAAGAGTTGGAAATGAAATTGGACTTTTTTTTCAAATTATAGACATGATAATGCGTTACTAACAAGTTATAAGTAATTTTGAGACTGGAGAAGGCATATTATACTACGAAATTCAACAAATTATCACGGCATATAAAGAGTTTCAATATGTTCTATTATTCATTGAAGCTACCTATAAAGTTTGTCTTGGCTAATTGTACTTTTCGCTTATAATTTTACTGATACAGTTCCTAAATTCGATTGGTATATTTCCATATGTTTACAATTTGGTTAATGTAGACGACGATTGAAACCATGCGCTTATTCACTATAACGATCCCAAGTACAACAAACCCAAACAATTAGAGAAGTAAAACGCTTTATATTAAAAGCATAAACAGTAACGCACGTTAGGATTTTTTTTTTTTGGATTCAATTCAACTTATTTCTGTAAATTTTCTTATTCAGATAACGGCCATAGTTGTTGGATTTGTAATAAATCGAGTTGTTTGTCAATACGTTATATTGTTACTAAATGTCGATCGAAGTAAGTAATATACTACGTTTAATACCGCTTTTCCTTTGATTCTGAAATATAACATACATTATATACTTTCAATACACGGAGGCAAAAGATGAAAAAGAAATGCCTAAAACTCTTAGTTGACATAAAGATGTTGGTCTTAGCTTTCAAATATTGTAGTGATTAGCTGATTACACCGTTTTTTGTTGCCTAACAGGTGAATAACTTTTTTTATCGTTATAATAATAACGATCCCGAATTTAAGTATTTGTTTGCTGTTAGTAATCGTTACGTAGAGCAGGTCTTTGAAGGTATTATATCAGATACAAGGTCAATGTGATGTTTAACAAAAGGCTATGTTAAATACATCATATTGCTAAGGGATACTGATATTGTTACGGAACTTACTTACATGGATGCCAATAGAGTTAGACTTATATTTGATTTTAGGAAAATATTTTCCCCTTTAAGGTAGATCATTACGATTATAATTATTAGACTTTTGATTTTCCATATCTTAGAATCCCCTATTTCCTTTTCCTTTTACTTGGAAAATATAAAGAACTTTGATGTTAAAGTTAAAGTTATTATCAACGAACTGGTAAAGGGTAATTCTCAAAGGTTTCCACAAAGTTTGAAATAAAGATACTTATGGATTCATATTCAAAGATAAAAGGTAACGATATTAAACTTAATAAAATCAAAACTTTATCAATTACACTGAGGGTTGGATTATCACGCGACTGATAGGATTTATAAAATCATTGTGTTGGAATAGTAGTAATTTCAGTGTAGTAAGTCAACTTTACTTACAGTAAAGTTGACTACGCTAACTGCAAGTTGAGTATATTATTTGTGAGTCTACTATATTGACTGCAAGTCAAGTATAATATGTGCTCACTTTACACTAGGGCATGGTCCAAGCAATTGACCATATAAATTACTATATAAACCGGCTAGCGGTCTACCAGACGTAGAACAATACATCTACTACTTAACTATTGCAATACTACTATTACTTCAACCAATCGAATAGACAACGTTACAACGTATAAAGGCCTATCAAATGAGGCTTACCGAAACTAATCAGTGCTTATTAGTTCAAGTTCATAGAGGCTAAGTAAAAGGGGGAAAAACAGCTTCTAGTTACGCTTTACGTTAAATAGCGGTTGGAGTAAGGAAAATATTTTGAAAAGAGCCTCTTTTGATACTACGTCAATCTACAACGGAAATCTCAAAATAAGCTACCGTATCATTATTAAGAACACCAAGAAGTTTTTACGGATATTTTTTTTTAAAAAAAAACGTTGAGATTAACCGTTGAAAATCTCAAATCAACAAGTTAACAAACGGCTAATTTAGTACTATTATAGGTATTACTACTGTAAAAACGACCAAATCTCATGCCATTCAATAACTAACAAAAAACAACCTCTGATCTTACTCTTTACACCAAACCTCTACCCTAAGTAACAAGTTTTTCCCCCCACATTATTCTTTTACCTTCAATTACGTTACTTCAATCGTCAAAATCGTTACTCTGAACGAAAAACACTAAAAACCGCCAAGTCGCGCCAAAAAAAACCACGTCGTGCAACTTTTCGCTAAATCGCTAAGTTCTTATACAATTTTATACCAAGTCGTCAAATCTCCACACCACCAAGCTAAGTTCACTCCACTCTAAACCACCAAGTCCTACACTAGCCAGAATTTTAAGATGGCATCCAGTCAGAACCAATTTAAGGTAATTGAAACTCTTGGATCTCTTTTTTTAAAGCTCTACGATAAAGAACTTGAGGGGTTAGATATCGACGAAAACTTAATGGAGAAATACCTAGTCAACTTCATCGGAAGCTAAATCCTTGATTAAAACAGCGGTTAAAATCTTAAACGTGGCAATCTCACCTTTCGCAAATATCTTAACTTCTTTAAATATTAGAATATTGATATGTGAAAGGTAATTTAAAAAGGGATTAAGTTCAAGCTAAAATCACAAATTAAGTAACAAAGAGTTTATATGCTTGAAAAAGATTTCTGTCACTGCGACGTTTAGCAGCCATTAAGGGTCGGTAGTTTATAATTTTTTTGCCTTTCCTTTTGTTTTCGCAAGTATATTGGTAATCTTTACGATTGTATCGACGTTTTTTGTAAATATATTAGCTTTTTTTAGGTACGGTTGAAGTATCCCATATATTTCTTCCTGGAATATTTAAGTCCAAAGAAATCGAAGGCTAAATGAAATTAATGTTGAATATAAGGTCAAAATCCTAGTATTTACTCCGATTTACCGATTCGTTTTATATTTACTTTGGTTTACCAATACCATTAATAACGATTCGTATATTTTTATATTTTTATCGTTTCCCTTTTTTACCCTCTTCGGAATTAGTCGTCCTACCAACGTAATGTTTTATATTTGGTTTTTTCTTCGCCTATGGTTGCCTCAGAAGATGGAAATGATAAAACTGGTAATAAGGTATAGAATCGTTCTTATAATGCAAGCACGTTAACGTATTATTTTAAATTTATTATCTGTTACCCTTACGATTATTTCGTTAATATAAACTCCGCGAATCCGTTATAATCGCCTAAAAACAAATTCAAGGTAGGTTTAACATTAGTTTTGTTGGAATAGTACTACTTGCAGTGCAGTAGGTTAACTTTACTGATAATAAAGTTGACTGTACTGCAAGTTGAGTGTATTGCTTTGTAGGGACTTACCGTATTGGGTATAAGTTAAGTGCAGTACGTTGCACTTCACTCTAGGGCACGGGCCAAGTAATTGGCCATACAAATTATAGTGAAGACCGGCTAACGGTCTGCCAAACCTAAAACAATACACCCACCATCTGACTACTGCAATACTACTGTTACTTCGAGGACCAATCGAATCGATAACGTTGCAACGTCTAAGACCTACCAACAAATTTTAATATTTACAAGTATTTTATGAATTGGAAAAAGTATTTCCCCTTTTAATTTAAAGTATTAATCTACACATTTACTATTATATTAGCTTTATACTTTATATAGATTTAACAGGCACTTTTTTATAGAATATTTATTCGTATCATTTCAGCGATTATTTTTTATGAAAAATAGATTCTTGTTACAGTCTAGTATCACAATTATATGAACTTACTTCATTTTGGTTCATTAATTCCTCATTGTCGCCAATGAAGTTACTAACGATGCTTATAAGTTATGGTTCTTAGGGAAAAAGGTTTAAGAAACCTATTTAAGTTTAAGCAAAGCCTTGAAAAAGCGTATAAATGCGTTAAAAAATATTATCTCCCAAGATATCTTTATCTTTAGCGTTAATCCACTAAAACATTTTATCTATTACATATCTATAAAGTACGTTTATTAGGTTACCTTTTCATTTTCTTATGGGGAGTCCTATACCTCGATGAAATAGCTCAATCTTTATTCTTATCTTGATTTATTTATTGATCTTCTGCCACATATCAAAATTCTAATCTATTAACCATTTTTAAAATTCATCAAATGCTTCAAGCCCTTCATCGGCTCCGGTAAAGTCTAATTCGAGGATAAAACAGCTAATTATGTTAATTAGGTACTTGATTAAGATATCTTTATTAGCGCCTATAAACTAGAAGTCTTCATTATAATGCGTAGCAAAGATAATTCTAAAAGGCCTAATTACTTCTTTTCTAACATAGTCGAAACCTATATCAAATCCAATATCTTCAAAAGCCATCATAATGAGAATTTAAAATATAAGGGGAACAATATTGTTGTAGGAGAGTAAATCGTGAGTTATTTATTATTTACCGTTAAAGTTGATTATTTATAATTCAAAATCGTAAATCTCAATCATTCTTGCAATTTGAAATTGACAATAATATTGAAACCCGCAATAGTACTTACTTATTCGTCTGTTAAGTTTTGTAAGTTAACAATTTTTAAGACTTTTAAGCAGTTAATTTTAACGCTTTCTTTTCAAAACTGGTTCAATAAAAATTTATTGGTGTTTTCGATAACGATCTCGTCTCCACCTATAAAATTCTTCAAATAACTACATGGTTTATAAGCTCTCCCTACTTACTGCCGCAAACAACTAAACAGTTTATAAAAATACTTCACAAAAACCTTTCCTCTACCTTACCTAAACAAAGCATAACAACTGGAAAGTAACTTCTTCTTTTACCCAGCTTATCTGTATTTAACCTAATAATCACTGATTAGTATTGGTAAGCCTTTTTCATTGCAATGTAGTGGATTCTAATATCTGGTCAAAGTAAATTGTGTATTTTATTGAAAGTAGTAATGTGTTACTTCGAAGTTTGACAGACCGCTAGCCGGCCTGCACACTAATATGAATGGCTAACTGCTTGGCCCATACCCTAGTCTAAAGTGAGCACCAACTGTACTTGACTTGCAGTCAATAAAGTCAATCCTACAAGCTACAGTCAACTTGTAGTCAGTACAATCAACTAACTATCAAAATGGTTAACTTGACTGTACTTCAATTTACTGCTGTTCCAATAAAGTCCTATATAAACTATAATAACCGTAAAAAAAGGGGGTATATGCTTTTTACGATACCGTTTTTTAAGTAATATGAAAGTTAAGAGTATGAGTTTAACTTTATTTTATTCAATGCCTGTTGGTAGGGCCTTAGACTTTGCAACGTTGTCGATTCGATCGGTTGAAGTAACAGTAGTATTGTATAGTCAGATGGTGAATGTATTGTTCTAGGTTTGGCAGAACGCTAGCCGGTCTGCATAGTAATTTGTATGGCCAATTACTTAGCCTGTACCCTAGTGTAAAGTGCGGCCATACTATACTGAACCTATAGTCAAATACAGTAGGCCCGCACAAAACAATACACTCAACTTGTAGTTAGTATAGTCAACTTTACTGTAGGTAAAATTGATTTACTGCACTGCAAATACTAACATTTCAACACTGGCGGCTTTTTAATTTGTACGCGTACGTCAATATGGTAAACCAATCTTTTCCGATAAGCATTGAACTGTGACCTCGTTAACTAGCAAAACCCTGGTCAATTTCAATGACCTTCGTATTGAAATATACTCATTTTTATGCAAATTAGCCCTAATTTCTATCAATTGCCCTACGGCTCCGAGGTTCGACTTTATCGACTTTTACAAAAAGTTTTTTTCGTTACAAACCTATATAGTCCTTTATTTAGGCATATTAGTTAAATAAGTTAACATCGTTAATCCTCTAGCAGTCTTTCAATTTTCCAATATATCTCTAGCCCCCGTTACGTGATTTAGGTGTAATGATCACACTAAATACCCGTGAGTAAATAGAAGGTGTCAGGGGGTTTATGTTAGCAGTAAGGTAGTAGAGGTAACAAAGGTGCAATATCAAGAAGATTTTTGTTCGTGCTGTAGAATGATCACTAGTCGTTAGGCTATTCAGGTGTGTAGACTGAATACTTAGATTGACAACTGAAGAGCTATGAAGGAAATACTATATATGTGGTGATGACTATGTCCTTATATATCCATGCCTTCATACTGTCTTCAGTACTGAACCGCTGAAGTCGATGTCGCTTCCTTCGGTCCCAACGTTGTCGACTCGCGGTCCAGTCGGTCCAAACCCTAACCCTGGGTGCTTACATAAGAGAGATCACTGGCTTGATGTGTTGGACATCAGGCTTCTGATAGCGTAGCGAACCGCTAGCCTATTCTATGACCTGCAGTTGGTCCTTGAGTTATAACATTAGGCTTGTTAGGCAGCCTATTAACGTAAATATCGATGCTTACAATTAGTTTATTGCTGTTTACAAACCTTTTAAGAGGCTCATTCAATGATACCTTCGTTATAGTATTAGTAAAATTGTTTTTGCTGTTAATTCATTGGAATTCCTTGATTTTCCTCCTTTTATAGGATTTGCGAAGTATTATTATATCGATTATCAGGCGTTTTTCGCTAATGGTTCCAAGTTTTAAAAGGCATTCGAATAGGTTTCTAGAGTCGGTACAAATTACTACCGAGATTGAAAGAATCTTAAACTATCTTATAATAATATTAAAGGTTTCTTACAATATTATGCCTAAATTAAAGATTACTATTATACCGTAAACCTTTGAAGAAAATATGTTTCGTGTAATACTTTTACATTTAATAAAGGTCAATAAAATCAAACTAATGATAATGTTAAACTGATTTTTCCTCCTATCTTTATTAATGAAGGTTATTAAGAAACCGATTTGTAAAAACAAGTCAGTATTATTTATGAAAGACGCATCTGTAAAAATTATGAACTTAGTCCTTGATAGTTGGATTAAAACTATATTGATCCTTTGGTCCATATTTCGCATTTATCATTTCATCCTCTTATTCAGCCGGTCAAAGTCGTTATCTGTTAATTTTATATTTAGGCTGAGATTAAGAGGCTGTAGAGATCCTCCAGTTTATATGACGTGGTAATATAACTATTACGAGCACGCTATTCCAGGTATCTTTTAGCCTTAGCTACATTAATTCTGTTGATTATAGGCAAATCAATACGTTAGCCTTTTTGGTGAAAACTAAAGTTAACATTAACAATAAGTATGCGGATTAACAATTCGTTAAAGTTAAGTTAATTTCCCTCCGTTAACGTTATTACCGACTTGTAATTTAAAACTTAAAATCCTTAATCGCCTGATATTCCAATACCATAAAGCCGGATATTCCGAAAAAAGTAGTATCGTTAATTTACATATCTGCTATACCAATTTTTCTTTTTAACGTTACTAATAAATACAGATCGTATATTGAAGATTTTATATTTAGTTGTAATTTCAAATACGACTAATAGGTTATCAATTAGTAAAAGCCTACTTTAATCAATCTGTATATAGGCTTAATACATTGTATTACCATTTCTAAAGGGAAGATAAACCGTAATTCCTTTGGCAATTTTAGTAGTATAATCTACTATAATTTGATTGTTAATTACGTATACGCTTACGTTATATCTCTACCATTAAACGTAAACTTGCCTTTAGTTTTGACTAATAAACTTATTACAAGGGCGATCACCAAGCGCTAACTAATCTTTTAAATTATTAATGACTACGTAAAGATTTAGTTTTTGATTTTATCATCGTATCCTTAAGTGATTAAGCGTGATTTTTTGTACCGATGTCCTAAAGTTTTGCATTTAACCTGGTAAATAATTCTTAATTCAAAAAATGTAATATTTAGGTCTTCGAGGTTAAAATCGACCTTTGGTACGAATCATGCGATTTTTCGAATTGGAAAACCGTTAATTTCGACTTTATCATTTTCTTTAAAATATTTACCGAAAGTTTTAATTATACTTTATACTCGAAACTTTAATGTCAAGTTTTTGTTATATTTCTCGTTCTTGCTCACCTAAGTAATATTGTAAATACAACTAGGTATATATTTCTCCTTTTTAATATTTCCATTTTTGGAGGATCTTTCGCACCGATGACGTTTTATCGGCTTATTGATAATGGGTAAAGGAAGTTCGTATTAACTCGGTCGTTTAACTTAAGGGTCTTTATTATTAATAGCCCTAATATATAGCTTAACCTAAGTAATATAAAAAGATATAAGGTTGTTAACAATTTTAACAATTGTTTTAAAATTGATGATACTTAGGGTTTTATATAAGCCCTACCATTTACCTGGATCACGCTATATAAGGACTTCACTTTGTAATTGTAAAGCAAGTACACTGATTATTAAAGGGCCATTTCTAGTGTTAAGGGTATTGTTAACCTGGCAGTGTACCAATTCCCTCTGTAATTTCTTTAATATTTTGCCGTAGACTATAACTAGCTTTTAGGTAATTATTAATAACAGAAATTTACTCTTTAGGTATGGGTACGCTTCAAAAACTAGTAGAGTTGGCATTATGTTATTAGAGCCCATAATATTGTTTAGGTCTTCTATCACTATCTAAAAGCGTGCCTCCGGATCCATAAAGTTTTTGATCTTTAGCGTAAAGATATTATAAGCTTATCAAAATAGGTTATATATCCTTTTAACCTTTTAAATACTATAATTGACTTTTACAAACACTTATTTGTACTAAATAACTATTATTTTGACATTTTCATACAACTCTGTAGCTGTAAAGTTAAAACTAATATCGTAAATAACAACGTTAGATAGGTCTAAATACATGTTAATTTAAAACATTATTAACGCCTTCTATTTATTCTTTGCTAAAAGGGATTTCAGGAACTTGATTTTATGAAATGATATTACAGAGTCAACAACGTAAAAACCAGGCTCGTTGTTTAAGTAAAATACATTAATAAAGATCTTATAGTTAAAGTTCTTATCGTCTTTGAGTATAAACTTAAATTTTCGGGGAATTTAAGTATATGATTAACATTAGTAACAAAGTTTTTAGATAGTTTTTAAGGTAAAGTATTCCACATCTTTATACCTTAAAAACTTTAAGATTTTATATAGCCTGTTAATGAATAAATATTTTGAATTTTGGTATAATTAATGTATTTATAGCTCCGTTATATTTAAAACTACTATTTCAAAGCTTTGAAAATAAAATTATGAATACCTCCACTAAAAGAAAAAGAGAAACCTTTAGCCGTTTTTAACCAGATCGTTAATGTTGACGTCAACGTTAACACCAAGGGTCTTTATATCCTCCAAGTAAAGGAGAAAAGGGGTAAGAGACTTAAGGATGTCGATTGTAATCTATCTAATAATAATTTAAATTAATGTCATCCCTAAACGATTATAATTCGCCTAATCCGAAGCTAACTTTAACTTTACTAATATCGTAACGATTAATCTTAGTAGTTGTCGTGCTTTCTCTCTACAGTATTATGTATTATGAATAACCTTCTATTAAATACCCTATTACCTCTATATCTGACATAATACCTTAAAACGTACAGTCTGCGTAACAATCGCAAAAGTTAAAGGTATATAAGGGGTTAGAGGCTTAATTATGGTAAAGGTAAAGATTTTCACCACCGAAGGGGTATAAAAAGGTGTAGTAGATTAGTTACTTAACTACACTAAGAATATTATATTTATACCACTCAATTTACTTGGGGTAAATATCGTCATCAATTAACTTATTACCTTCCACATTATTAATTTAATGAAAGTAATCATATTAAAAATTCAAAATGTATTGAATATAATATATTACCTTTCTATTATTTCTCTTGGCAGAAGGGTGAGGAGTTAACCAACAGCCGGACTTACTATAAATCCAATATCTTTTACTACTATTACGACGATAATACTTGTAATTAACAGGTCCGCTTAAATTTTAGCCCTGTTAGCGCCAATATAGTTATTACCTCCAGTCTATAGTTGGTAGACCAGACCTTAAACTTTAAAGGCGCACGTAACAGTACTTACGGTCGATGTAATTAACGAAAATAAAATCTTCTTGATCTACGTTAGAGTAGTTACCGGCTTAAGGGTATATAACGAACGAATTTGGTATACGCGTCATTACGGTTACAAGCGAGGAACGTAACTAGTTAAAAAAACCTTCGCAGGTAATATCTAAGCATTGCAAAACGTATTTAAACTCGTTAATACCTGTAACGACTACCTGTACCTATTCGTAAAGTGTAGCTTCGCCAGCATAAATATTCCTCATTACTTGCTAATATAATATTAACTTGTCAAATATCTTATTAAGTATATTTATTAGTATTTTCTCATTTTTTTCATTTACCATTATCGTAGTCTACCTCGTTGTAACCTAATTTATATAGTATTAGGAAATGTGAAATTCGTACTCAAAATAACTCCTTATGTTATTATAAACTTATAGAAAGTTAATTACTCGGGTTAGGAAGGTTAGCAAATAATCTTTGGCATACTCTACAAGTATTCCAGGGAATAATAAATAAAAATTAAAAGAGAAAACCCATATTTACTTACAAATATTATTAAAAAAACATTATCTTGGTATCGAAAAAGTTATAAAGCTTCCCGTTATATTTCTCTATATAGTTCCAAATCTTAACAAATTCCGTAAAAAGCTTATAATTAATTTTAACCATTTTAACAAGTTTTAAAGGCAGGTTATAATAATCTTCCTAATCTTTATTAGTATTTCGTAGCTATTCCGGCCTTAAAGCCTCAAAGGCACGATGTTAAAGGTAATTGTCATTCGCCTGGCCCTAGAGATAAAATCATATGGTAAAACTTATAATAGGCTTTCACGTATAGGTAAACCTGAAGTAAAAAAGTTTCTGGGGAACTTGTCAATTTTAATTAAAGTGCTGGAGAGTAAGAGGAACCTAAAGATTTTAAGGAACTTAACGATCTTACTTAATTAACTGATGTAAAAAGCCAACATCAATCCCTTTAGCCGCATAGGCGGTCGATGCTTCACGTGCTCTACCGCTACTAAAAACAAACTTCATGCTTCCGCATAAAGGTATTAGGTCACCTAATAGGTCAATAGGTTTCTTATCTTTAACGCGTAAAAAGGCTTAACTTTACTAAGGGTAAAAGGGAGGTCTTGGGGATCGCGTGTAAGGGCGTTAAGGTTCTTTAATAGCCTTTTCCTTAGGGCATGGGTCTTAAAGGAATTCCTGAAACTAGGTAAGGTCGAAAAGTTCTTATGTGAGTTTTATAACATTATGTACCTGAACATGAATCCCTCGTTTTTATAATTCTAACTTAAATCTCGACTTAACCCCTTTTTAAATTACCTTCCACATATTAATAGTCCAGTCGTTGAAAAAGTAGCGATATTTACAAAAGGTATAGTTAGATTCTTAACCGTTATTATATTTAAAGATATAATATTTAACGATGTTAATAAGTTTCTTTTTCGTTAAGTTTTTATCGACATCTTACACCTGAAGGTTTTTATCGACATCTTACACCTGAAGGTTTTCGTCTTAATATTTGGTAAAAGTAGTTTCGAGTACACTAATTGTTTTTCTTTCTTACAAGGTCGGTAATAGCTTTAAAGTAAGCGTTATCGGTAGTTATTTTAAGGTTTTACCCTATATAGGACTTGATAGGCGAGGGACTTAAGGATTTAGGCGTAAAGTTTTGGTATTTTAGTGTAAAGTCGCGTGAAAACTTAGCGATTTGGCGTTAAATCGCGCGACATAACTTTTTTTAACGCGATTTAGTGTTTCTTGATGTTCTCGCTTAAAGTAATGATATTGACAATTGAATTAGTGTAAGGAAAGTGAAAAAAATAAATTAAAGGAAAAGGTTTGGTGTAAAGAGTAAGATCAAAGGTTGTTTGTTGTTATAAATTGTTTTATAAAGGGACTTAGTCGTTTTTTGTAGTAGTAATACCCGTAGTTATACTAACTTAGCCGTTTGCTAACTTGCCCAACTGGGAGACTTTTAACAGTCAATTTCAATGTCTTTAAGAAATATCTAGTAAATATTTCTTGGTATTTTCAACAACAATACCGTCGCTTACTTCCAAATTACCGTTTTTGACTAACGCAACCCAAAATTCTTCTCCATTTTCATGCCGTTATGGACTGGCGCAGTACTAATAGAAGCCCTTCGCAAAAATATTTCCTTTACCTTAACTGCCATTGTAACTATAAAACGTAACTGGAAAGTAACTTCTTCTTCTACTTAGCTGATCTATATTTGACCTAATAAGCACTAATTAGTATTAATAGGGTTTTAGACGTTACAAAGTTGTCGATTAGATTGGTCGAAGTAACAGTAGTATTGCGTGGTCAGATGGTAGATATATTGTTCTAGGTTTGGTAGACTACTAGCTGGTGTGCATAGTAATTTGTATAGCCAATTATTTGGCATGTGCTCTAGTGTGAAGTGAGGTTATACTGCGCTTGACCTACAGTCAAATACAGTAGGCACGCACAAAACAATACACTCAAATTGCAGTCAGTATAGTCAACTTAACTGTAAGTAAAGTTGACCTACTTCACTGCAAGTACTACTATTCCAATAAGAACCTTTATTTTTGGTACGAAATGTAGGCGCTACTAGTTGAATAAAAGTCTTCCAACAATACCCATCAAAGGTTTATTAATACAAACGTAAACGTGTTGCGTTTTACCTTAGCCTATTTACAAATTACATATTTAAACTAATGCTTCATGAGATCCCTCTTTTAAAGACTATATAATCGTATCTCCGACGCAAATAAATGTTGTACAGTAACTAATTAAGGCGTATTTTACGACCCGAATGGAACAACAATTGACAAGCCTACGGTGCTCTAAACTATATCGTATCTGAAAGTTTTGTCTGAAGGAATGGATAGGAGGTTTGGGCGTCTGTTTAGGAACTGGTTTAAGGACCTTGGGTTGCGATTTTTTCCGCTGTTGTCTGTAGGACTGTTTTGTAGCTGCTAGTACCACATTGAATGGTAAGCGCTGTTTGTTAATAGCAATATATATAAATATATATATATAAGTCAAAACTTATTGTCTGTTAAGGTTTTTATTTATTATAGGGGCTTTGAACTTAGCGGTTCGAAATTATAGTAGTAATAGCAAATTGGTCATTTACTAACTATAAGGGTTTCGGCAACTTAGTGATCGCTTATTAACGACTGATTTTGAGACTTTTGGCGGTCAATCTCAACGTTTTCTTTAAAAATGTATTAAATTACAATATTTTGGTGTTTTTTTCATAATAATACTATCTGCACTTTCAACCTTCCGTAAGAACTAATGTAATCCAAAAGTTTTCTTTTGTTACTTTCATTACAACTAATGAAATCTGTAAAGGCCTTTCGAAATAATCTTTCCTTTACCTTGCAACACAAAGCGTAACTAGAAAATAGTATTTTCTTTTACCTATCTCATATATACTTAACCTAATGAATATCAATTAGTATCAATAAGATTTTAGATGTTATGATGTTATCGATTCGAATTGTAGTTGAATTAATAGTAGTATTGCAATGATTAGATAGTGGATTGTTTTTTTCTCTAAGTTTGACAGACCACTGGCCGGTCTGCATACTACTTTGTATAGGTAATTGCTTGGTACATTCCCCACATTGAATTTTTCACTCTACTGCAATGAACTTGTAGTTCATATGGTTAACTTTAATTGCACTACACTTTAACGATATTTCAACAGCCGTCGAGTAATCTATATGTCTATGGCAAACATTATATTTAAAAAAATCTAGCACTATGAAAGGATATTACCGAATTAACAATATAAAGTACTTGTAGTCTATCCAAAAAAAAGTGAATCAACAAAGATTTCAAAATTAAAGTCTAAGTTATTCTCAAGACTAAAATTAAATCTTTATAGTATTAATATATAACTTTATTAATGTTAATAAAACTTCTCTACGTCTTTAAGGATTAAGTGTTTCACATTAGTATATCTAGCGTTTGTAATAAGTTTATATAGTTTGTTTAAGTTTATATGATTAAATCTCCAGTGTAACCATCGAAGTTACACTTCAATTAAATTCGAGATCGATGCTATATGATCTGGTAAATCAAACCATAGGTGTTACCTTTTTTAAGTTAATAGAAAACGTTGTTTATCTTAAGTTATCTTTTATGTAATAACGTTGATAATAATTCTTATCTCTTCATATTCTCCAAACATAGAAAAAATAATATTAATGTGTTTAGGATATCAAACGTAATTAGTCCAATAATAGTAGTGATAATTGTTATTTATATCGAAAACATTTACTTTATTAGTTTAAATCTAACTTTGATTACCCCGGATTTATTGCGGTCGAGGTTCTTTACTAATTTCTCGTATTACAAGGCAAGATGTTAAGAATAACATCCAGTCAAATATTTAGGTACTTCAATATCAGGTATAATTTCTTAGAAGAATATTTTTTTATATATATCCTTTATCATTAATAAAAAAATTGGGTTTTTTCGTAATGAAAGTTTTTGCGGGTTATCTTTTATAGTTGTAGTTTTTCGACTAGTAATTTAGTCGTCATCAAATCATTTCTAAAATTAATATTACATATTCCATTACTTATTTTATCGGATACCTCTTTATCGAAGAGGTTTTCACTGTTTTTAATTGTTTTTAAACCCCTCGTAATACAATACGTATTATCCGTATTTCTCCTATTTAACGTCGCAGTTATATATTAAAAAAACACGTTTAGCTTTTTATCCCAACATCCGTTCTTGCCACCAATTCAGTACTTCATTTCGCGGTGTTGTTGTGGGAATTAATTGTTTTATCTGTCTTACTTCAAGCATATTTCCCATTTTTTTTTTAAAAAAAACGTTATCGTTCCTTAAATTATTCTTCCTGAAGTTTCAGTATTTTTGATTAATATATGATATAATGTCTTTATGAAACTTATCGTCTTATACATATATTTTAAGGGGTATTTGAGTAACATAACTGTTCTTAGTAATGATATTAATTAATCAAAAAATTCTTTACATATTCTCCCCGATATTTAAAGTGTGTATTTAAATTCGCGGATTCTTATTACTGCTCCACGGATTTTTTTACGAAGTATAGCCTTTTTAGAATAGGCTTATCTCAATATATATGGTTGAAATATCAATTTATCAATCATTTTATCAAATATGTCTAAAGGTATGTCTCCGTTTTCCTTTATAGCAATCATTGTTAAAAAAAACTGTAGTAGTTAAATCAGTCAAATATTGGGTTGTGTGGGTATCATATTCGAAATATTGTTTTGTTCAATCATATATTTCGTAAAAATTTCCAGCTACTCATTGATATATCATAAAATAATACGCTTTTTAAAAAATATAAATACAAGGAGAAAAAAGAAGTGAAAAAAGGGTTAATCTCTATTTATCGATAAATTTAAAGGAATGACATTATTTTAACATCCAGTAAGTTATATAATTTCCTATTATAATTTTTGGGTATGTCCCAAATCTTAGTGGATTTACTTATAAGTTGTTAATTCTCGTCCTCGAGTTTAATATATCGTGGAGGTAGTATCCCATACGAATCGTACGTTTAAAGCTTTTGTCGCTGTAATTGAATCATTTTCAAGTCAGCTATTATGAACTATATATATATTACTTTTGATAATGAAGACGAGTATTCGTATATTATTAGGCTTGTTATATGTTCTTTAATATATCTACGTTTATCAGATTATTTAAAAGAAAAGTCTTCTTAATTTTTGAGTGATTAATAAGGACTTTGAACCAACTTTATTATTGTGTCTTGTCCAAATGATATCTAGTTTGTATCCTTGGTATGTTTCTAGGCAATATAACTTTGTTTTTGATAGGTTTTCATAGATTTTTATTCTGCTATAAGTTCCTGCTAAGTTGACGTTAAATTTAAATTTGTACTCATTGAACTTATTTATAAATGAAGTATTTAAGTTTGTTTTTGAAGATCTAGGGGTCAGTAATTGGTTAGTTTTGGTAATTCTCCTTATGCGAAGTTAAGCCTGTTAGGAAGCTATTATTTTTACGTTAACAATTAAATATTATCGGTTTTCTTTACATCTAAATATATATATATTGTATCTATAAAGACAGTGTCTAAATTATATATCTTCGTTATTATGATATATGGAAAATTCGACTTATCTACCATTACTTCCTTCGTTATATAATATATATCAACCAAGTTGTTATTAGGTTTTAACATCTATCTATCTTATTATCTCTCTTAAAATGGTATATCCAGTTTAACTTATCATAGTTTTAAATGGATCGAAGGTTTGTAATGATTCCCAAATTCGACGTTTAATAGTTAAAGGTATTTACTAACTTTATGATCTCGTATACATTTATAAAAAAAAAAATCAAACGTTAGTTGTTTGGGTATGAACGTTAAGGGGGCTAATTTGTCGTTTCTTCAGGATCTTTTGAACTTCTGTTTTGATGATTTCTCTACCCTTTCCCCAATATCCTCGATATATAATCCGTAAATGATTCTTGAAATTTATCGACACATAATCTACCTTTTATGTGATCAAAATCATTAACAAATCATTCAATGTAGTTTTTCATGTATTCTTATAAGGATTCTAGTATAGCGTCTGTAATACAAAGATTATAGTTAAAGTGTCGTTTAATAAAGCTTATTATATTATTAATATGGGTTTTTAGTTTTACCTTAAATTCCAATTCCCTTTAGGTTCGTTATTTATCACTCTCGGCAGGTATAATGAATACGTTGGCTGCTATATAGACAATTTTGCCTCCTAAGTTTTCGTCTGCAATTAAAGTTGTTCATGTGCTTTATGTATAATATATTTGTTTATGAAGCCAGTTATGAAATACTATAACCGTTGGTCTTGAACGTTTTCGGCTTTTCATTTATATGTACGTTTGTTTTATGTGTATATAAACTTGTTATTAAAGTTATTTTACGAATAAAAGGTATTGTCGGGTTTAAAAGTTGTCAAACCCCTAAAATTTTCAAAAATATTTTCAAAAACTAGTAACGATCTTGAAAGTTGTCAAAGGCGTAAAAGTTGCTTTCATAGGTGTTGGTTTCGAAAAAAATATAACCGTACTTTTTGAACTTCATTGCATAGATTTATGATTTAAGAATATAACAATATAGAGTCTCATTTACATATAGGGGAAACCCCACAGTGTGCTTTCGTTTGATTTCCGCAACAAACAGCGGTTGTTTACCCCATTCGGAACAAGCCTGAGAAGCAATCAAGGATGTAAAACTTGTTGAGGACAGAGTGGAGGTGGAAGGAGGCAACAAGTGTCTTCACTGGACAGTTCGGAATCGAGTGGGTGAGACGGGCCTCGCGAAGGCTGTGTTCATATTATACTACGGTATTGCCACGACTGGATGCTCCCTGCGGCCCAAGACTATCCTTCTCTTGCGAGAGCGTGCGTACTCCCATCACTCACTCTAAACTTGTCCGAGACCATGCCCTTCCAGGTCTTGCAGGCCTACCACTGCCAGGATCCGAAGAGCTGCTATTCCGATGCCGTATCGAGGTGATCCTCGAGAGCAGTCCCGACTTCTTGTCCCCACTCCAAGAACTTGCAGCATCTGGCCGGACGCCATCTTCCACCAACGAGCCAGGCTTGACATGTGACCCGGGGAACACGCCGGACATCCCCTTGGCGTTCGTGCCCCGCCAGCACCAACGGTCCTGATCCGACCAGCTGATATTGGTGAGGGTCTCGCCCTTGCTGAAAGCAAGCCAGACGCCGCCTTTGGCATCATTCGGGACCGGGGACTTCCACCGTGCCACGGCCCTCATGGCGCCGGCGGCCTGGTCCGGGACAGGGCCCGCCGGGGGCGGGTCGAGGCGGAGCAGGGAGGCCGGCATGAGGCCGTACCGGTGGTCGGCCCACCCGACGCACCACTCGCCGTGGTACTGGTCCGGGAACTCGACGCCCAGGATGCGCGCGCCGGCCGCGAAGAACAGGAAGTCGGG